>OY829914.1:222260733-222914066 GCA_963691935.1 Nephrotoma guestfalica
AATCATGATAGCAAAACCTGATAAACCACCTAACGATAAAAAATCATACAGACCAATTTCATTGCTGCCAATTATGTCAAAACTCTTTGAAAAATTATTACTAAAAAGACTTAAACCAAAAATTGAGGACCAACAACTAATTCCTCCACATCAATTTGGATTCAGGGAAAAGCACTCCACAATTGAACAGGTGCATAGAATCACAAACGTTATTAAAAGAACGTTAGAACGCAAAAAAGTATGCTCCAGCATTTTCTGGACGTCGCCAAAGCATTCGATAAAGTTTGGCACAGTGGACTGGAATTCAAGCTGCACAGAGATCTGCCGAGGCAATTCTATGCCATACTAAGATGTTATTTATCCAATAGACATTTTTGTGTGAAATATGAGGATGAATACTCCGAACTAAAGAAAACCTCTGCCGGTGTCCCACAGGGTAGTGTCTTAGGACCAATCCTGCAATTATTATATACACGGGATATTCCAAAAACAGATAAAGAAGGACCTTTGCAGATGACACAGCAATCATGGCGATTGGAAGTAATGTCGCTGATGCAACGAGCAAACCCCACAAGATTACCAATAAGGTTGGTAACTTGACTAAGCGCTGGAGAATAAAGCTTAATGAGACGAAATCCACGCATATTAACATTACATATCAAAAGGCTTTCCATCTACCGATAGTAATTAACTCACGGCCGGTGCCATATGCAAACAAAGCTAAATATCTTGGCATGACTCTCGATGCCAAGAACTTAATATTAAGTTCAGAAAAATGTATTGGCTCATAGGTAAGGGCTCTGAGCTTACAATATACAACAAGCTGCTGCTATATCGCAAATACTGAAGCCGATATGGCCCTACGGTATTCAACTCTGGAGATCTGGAGATGTACTAAGCAAACAACCGCCAAAATGATACAGACGTTTCAAAATAAGGTTCTCCGTAGCATCGTAAATGCTCCGTGGTACACAAGAAATGAAGACCTTCACAAGGACTTACAGATGGAATACATCAAAGATGAAATAAAAAAGCATGCCGCCAAACACGAAATAAGGCTCCAGGAACATGGAAGCCCCTATATTCGCCATATGATAGATAACCCTGTCGTTGAAAGAAGACTTCAAAGAACGAGGCCACTTGACCTAGTAAACATACCAAATTAAAATTATATTTTAAATAGGTTTAATTAATTTTGGGACTAACCATTGGGTTTCACCCCAACAAATCAGAATTATTCAAGAAATGTAAAATTTGTAAATGTGAGCGCGATATGAGAAATCTAGAATTATATAGTAAAGAACGCAATAGGGTAACTAGCTTGATAAGGATTTCCGAACAAAAAATTTTTTTGGAAATGGTAAATTCACCAAGAAACGAATTTGAGTAATTTTAGCCATATTGAATTGGGAACTTATTTTTGCAATGTACCCCAATCATCGGTAGTTATTTCATTGCAGGGGATGGAACGTACAGGCATGCATACTTCTCTCTCCTTTTGCAGCATAAGTGAATTAGATGTTTCCAAAGCCGTGTATCTTATTAAATCAAATTCATCCAGTCATGCGTTCTGGATTTCGTGAAATCTGGAAAATGAACACTGTGATTCCGATTGTAAAAAAGAAGGGTATCCATTCTTTGGATAATCTTAGACCGCTTAGTTTAGTTTCCATTTTATTTAAAGTATTCGAGTTCATTCTTCGTGATCAAATCAACCAGCATTTGGCTAATTGTAATTATCTAAATAAATTTCAATCCGGATTTCGTAATAACCACAGTACAACGGCTACTCTGCTTCATGTTGTAGACGATCTGGCCTGTCATCTTGATGGAAAAAACTCATTTGTTGTTTTAGTACTGTTGGATTACTCCAAAGCATTCGACCCTTTGAACCATGTTTTGTTACTACAGAAGTTGATGTAGACTTAAAATTATGTTAAGCTACTTAACAGTCCCTGAACGTATACTTGTAAGTGTATTTCAAGGAACTATACTTGACTCGACTCCGTTTTCCTTTTTTATTAATGAGTTACCACAAGCAATAAAATACTCCAAATATCACACGTATGCCGATGATTGTCAAATTTATCTTGGAGGTACTAGCGAAAATATATTGGAAACCTTTAAAAATATTAATTTGAGGCTATCCAATATATTGGCTTGGTCCAAGTCTAACGGAATCTCACTGAACATCGTGCTAAAACGAAATTCTGATTTCTGAAAGAAGTTTTTCAGTGATACCCGATATCTTTGGGAATTTGTATAAATGACAGGTTCTCCTGGGATTCACAAGTTGTTAATGTTTGTGGTAAGATCAATTCTATTTTATATGGTTTAAAGCTTCAAAAAAATATCTACCCTAAAGATATTCGAATTTTGTTGGTTAGATCGTTAGTAATTCCCCACGTACTATCGTTAGATATGTTAATGGACTGAGAAAATTTAACCACATATCAGCTAAGTTTAAAGCTATGATTTATCCTTTATGTTGAATAAATAAATAAAATAAAAATCATTTAGATATTTTTCACCAGTGCCTAATGATAGACTAAATACGCTCACTTTTAATAAGAGCTCGAACCTAAACTACCACTCAAAAGGTAAATCAACCCTTAACATCCAAGAAAAGTTTGGTTTGTGCGGGAGATGTGCAATTTACTATCAAAACGTCAACAAAATGGCAGGTATTTCTTGGCCATGATTACGTTGTTTACAGATGTGATCGGTCTCTCGAAACTAGCTTAAATAAATCGGGTGGTGGCGTATTGATAGCAGTAGATTCTAAACTCTGAAATGCTCCAGTAATTTTAGCCCTATCGAGAGTCGTACAAATTGGTGTAAAAATCAAAATTAACCAAACCAATCTGTTCACCTGATTGGTTCTGATCATTACGTAACTTGCATCGATGCGATTGATGAAGTTATTAATACAACAAACTCGTCAGATTTAGTTCTTGTGCTTGTTGGTTTTAATCTTTCAAATATAATCTGGAATCTGGACCCGGAGCTAAATTGTATTTTCCGTGCAAGATAACAACAGATGCGGAATCTTTATTTGTGGACGCCATGTTTGATTATAATTTCGTGGAAGATTAATGGATCTTGTCTTCAGCAATGACATTGACGATTTCAAAATTTCAGAATCCGTATTACCTTTTGTCATAAATGATATCAATCACAAATCTTTAGACATCGTATTTGACTCAACTAATTCAATTGCGAGTTCGGATCACCTACAACCAATCAAATACAACTTCAAAAACAAAAACCTCGCGGGCTACAAAGTTACCTAGAATCCATCAACTGACAAACAACTCTCAATTCCAATGATATAAACGAAAATGTTGACAAATTTAATGACACTATGCTGCAAGTCTTCGAACTTTATGTACATGTGTGCTGTAAACCACAAAATTATCACTCTCAGTGGTTCAATGGTAGGCAAGCTAACTTAAAAAATCGGAAGTCGAAAGCGTATGCCAACATGTTGAAAAGCGTGTTAGAAGCGTAATAAGAAGTCTGGTAAAATTGCAACAGAGGGCGCCACAATCCCAGATGTCATGAGAGATCTGTCATTTAGTTCAGTTTTGACAGCCATTGAAAACAGACAACCCATTGTTTTTTGCAAACATGGAAAAAAGTGAATTTCGTGTGTTAATTAAACATACTTTCTTGCGTGGTAAAATCATTACGCAAACCAAAACAAAGCTTGATAAATATTATGGGGATTCTTCACCATCGATTAAATGATTCACAAGTGGTTTACTGATTTGTTGTGGTCGTACAAGCACAACTGATGCCGAACGTTCAGGACAGCCAAATGAAGTCACCACACCAAAAATGGTTGATAAAATCCATGATACGGTATTGCAAGACCGGAGAGTGAAAGTGCGCGAGATAGCTGAGATAGTAGGCATCTCAGATGAACGTGTGCGCAATATATTACACGAACATTTGAATATGAAAATGTTATCCGCGCGTTGGGTGCCGCGCTTGCTTACAATCGACCAAAAACGCACACGTGTGACAACTTCAGAGGCAGGTTTGGCGATGTTCAAGCGAAATAAAAAGGATTTTTTACGTCGTTTCATAACTGTGGATGAAACATGGATCCATTACTATACACAGGAAACCAAAGAAGGCTAAGGCCAACAAGGTCATGGTTACAGATTTTTGGGATGCACGCGGCATAATCCACATCGATTACCTTCAAAAGAGGAGAACAGTCAACGGCGAATATTACTGCAACTTATTGAATCGTTTCAACGACGTTTTGAAAGAAAAACGACCGCATTTGGCGAAGAAAAAAGTCCTCTTTCATCAAGACAATGCACGATTGCACACGTGTGTAATTGCCATGGCCAAAATTCATGAATTACGCTTCGAATTGCTTCCACTTCCGCCTTATGCTCCAGACTTAGCCCCCTGGGACTATTTGCGGTTTTAGAACTTGAAGAAATGCCTCGGCGGAAAGAGATTCGGCTCTAATGACTAGATCATCGACGCAACAAATTCCTATTTTGAAGGGTTGGAGAAATCGTATTATTCGGAAGGGATCGAAAAATTGGAAAAACGTTGGACTAAGTGTATCGAGCTAAAAGGCAACTACGTTGAAAAATAAATTTTTTTTCGCCGAAAATATTATTCCTTGTTTCATTTTTACCAGACTTTTCACTCCACCTTCGTAGTAACGAATTTGAAATTTATTTCAAATCAAAATACCGGTCGTATCTCGATCAAACTCAAGGAAAAATCAAAATAAATCAGCTCCTCAGAATCCAAAGAGATAGCTGTCATATTCGCGAAGTTTTTCCAACCAGTCTATAAACCAAGCGTTACTAGTTGATTGTACGAACAACCCAGCAATAACAATGTATCAATAACCCATCCTGTTATATTTGAGGATAACATTTTTATCGGCTTTAAAGGGATTTGGAGACGGTTGTGGTCTTGACAATATACCCTCTTCGATTTTGAAGGACTACGCTGACATTTTAGCAACTTCAATGTGTTACCTAATCAACCACTCCTTAAGCACTGGCGTGTTTCTCGAAAAATGGAAAATTTCAAAAATTACTCCAATTTTTAAATCGGGCAAACGAGATGACGTTGATCAATTCCAAAATTGTTTGAATTAGTATTATGCAACAACTTTAAATCCACAATTGCACGTCATATACTACTGTGGGCAGTAAGACTTTTTAATGTAAATTTCGCGCGGAAAACCATTCGTCGAAATATTTAATATATATTTTTATATATTTTTTTCTATGTTGGTATGACTGTCAGTGACATCTGTGCCAAATGTCACATCAAAATAATAATTAGTGTTTAGTATACGCTTGCCTTTCTGAAGTACATAAAGTGCATTCGGCGATTTTTACAATGAGTGAAATTGTGCGGAATCAATTTTGTGGTGCCGAAACGTTCAGAATGTTGCAAAAGGCCTTCGGTGATAATTGTATGTCGCGAGCAAGTGTTTTTGATTGGTACAAATTGTTCAAAGCGGGTCGAGAACGTGTTGACGACGAACCACGTCTAAGACGGCCATCAACATCAACTGATGATCAACACGTTAATAAAATCAAGGAATTGATGCTCGAGAATCGACGATTAACAGTAAGTGACCTTACTGGCATCGTTGAAATATCGGAAGAATCAGTGAAAACCATTTTGAAAGATCATTTGGGCCTAAGAAAAGTGAAAGCACGATTGGTTCCAAAACCACGTATTATAACTGGCGATGAGTCTTGTATCTATGCTTACGACCCGGAAACAGACGATCAATCGGCCGAATATCGTGCCAAAGGTGAGCAGAAGCCGAAAAAACCACGTCAAAGCAAGTCAAAAATCAAGGTGATGTTGACAGTTTTCTTCGATTATCGAGGTGTGGTGGCCTCCGAATTCCTTCCGACCTGCCAAACTGTCAACAAGGAATACTATTTGAATGTTATGCGTCGTTTGCGCGAAACTATTCGTAAAAAGAGGCCGGAATTATGGGTCGACAACTCTTGGTTTTTGCACCACGATAATGCACCTTCTCATACTGCATTAGTTTTACGTGATTTTTTCGCCAAAAATTTCACCTATATAGTTCCGCAACCACCGTAGTCGCCTGATTTTGCGCTCCGTGTGACATCTGGCTGTTCAGCAAACTCAAACGACCACTCCGGAGAAACCGTTTTGAGTCAATTGAAGACATTAAACGTGAATCGCTACGCGCATTGGAGGCTATTCCAGAAATTGACTTTAACAACTGTTTCGAGGATTGGAAAAAACGTTGACACAAGTGTATTGAGGCCGGGGGGGATTACTTTAAGGGGGACGAAATAGATTTTGAGAAATAAATAAAGAATTTTAAAATTATGACCAAGATCTTACTATTTTTTGCCCACAATATTATCAATAAACCAGCATGGGGAAATGCCTAGCCGATCCACATAAACTAATCTGGTTAAATTCACCAGTAAAATAATTAATGAGATACAAAAAACATCATCAAGTTGATGTAGCGTACACAAATTGGTACAAGACTTATCTATCAAACCGGCGACAATTTGTGATCTCACATCGGGCCGTGGATATTTATTGTTGCCATAGATCAAATAACCGAGATAATCAAAAACTCAAACGTGCTCATATTTGCTGATAACGTGAAATTTTTTCGAACTGTTAATGGAATGCTAGATACTAAGAAACTTCAAGAAGACATCGATAGATTAAGTGAGTGTTGTGATCGAAACTCGCTTTACTTAAATATTAAAAAATGCAAGATCATGTCTTTCCATCGTAAGAGAAATCAGCTAATTACTTCCCACGAAGGAACAACGAAGTATTGCAAAGAGACAATGAGATCATAGATCTAGGAGTTACATTTGTCGAAAATGCCAGTTTCAATAGGCATATTGCAAGTTGTATTGCGAAAGCGAATGCCATGTTTGGATTTGTTAAAATATGGACAGATGAATTTAAAGATATTCAAACCTTATGTTCACTCCTTTTCGCTTACGTTCGATCTCAACTGGAATACGTTGAATCGGTCTGTAATCTATACACATTAAATTCTATACACATCTATACACGCTGTACACATTAAAAGAATTGAAAGCATTCCGAAGAAGTTTCTGATTTTCTCGTTAAAGAAAAGTGACTGGGCTTACGACCACAATTTACCATTCCATGAAAATGTGGCTCGGTTCTCCGTACTCAACAACATGTACGGATTACAAAATAGGCACGCTTGAAAATATACGACTTCTCTTAGGCGCTTTGCTTGATCACATTGATTCAGCTTACATTTTGGAAAACATATCAATTCATGTGCCTTGCAGAACATTTCGAAACCATGAGTTTTTAGCACTAGAACACCATTCAACATCGTCGGCGACCAATTTGACTTTAATTTATCAAACGACAACTTCAAAAATATCCTGAAGAATTATTTTTTAAATTTTTAATTGTTAAATCAAAATTGGATTTATATTTTTGTGTTTTAAATTTTCTCAAATCATACATGTAAATAACACAATAGATTTCTTTAAATAAATAAATAAATAAAGATGGTGCTAGCGACACATCTAGTTGACATTTGTGTTAACGATAACCAGTTATAACACCAGCATATGTCGCAACGCAAAAATATTTTTTCTAAGAACGAAAATGTCGAGTTTTGTGCCAATCAAACAGCATTTGCGGGAAGCTTTGCTTTTCTGCTTCACCTTGAAAAAAAATACAGCTGAAGCACGTCATTTGCTTAAGGAGGCCTACGGGTAACATGAACCATCGAAAGCTAAATGTGAAGCTTAGTTTAAACGCTTCAGAAGTGGCGATTTCGACATTGAAGACAAGAAGCGTTCCGGAAGAACAAAAACACAAACTCAAGATCGACTTGCGGAGGCATTAAGCACGACTCGCCGAGGTATTTCCAAACGTTAACATGCTATGGGAAAAGTTTAAAAGGAGGGGAAATGCATGGCACGCGAGTTGACTGAGCGGCAGATGGAAAATCGAAGAGCCACTTGCGAAATTTTGCTTTCACGACATGACAGAAAGAGCTTCCTGCATTGAATTATTACGGGAGATGAAAAGTGGATCTTTTTCAAGAATCCCAAATCGCCTCGGAAAAAAGACAATGCTCTGCGTTTGGTGGGATGAGAAAGGAATCGTGTACTATGAGCAGCTGAAACAAAGCGAAACTGTCAATGGCAACGCTAACGACAACAACGCATCAATCTGTACCATGCATTGCTCGATAAACAGCCAGAATGGGAGAACGAGTGATATTGCAGCACGGCAACGCTCCATGTCATCGCACTCGCTTCGTCCAGGCCACCATCAGAATGCTGAGATAGGGTCTGCTACCACACCCACCTTATTCGCCAGATCGGCCACGGCGCATGGCTTGGCAGGGCTACACTTGGCCAGTTTCGGCTCATTTTTCTCATTTTTCATTTTTCCAAAAAACCCGGAAATTTAGTTGCGCACCTAGTATCATAAAATACATAATAACAACAATAACAACAATGAGACGCGAAATAAACCGCGATCAATGATTATGGTAAAGTACGAGTATGCGATACGCATAAGAAGACAGACAAAATGTGTTTAAGAATGAGAAGTAAAAAATTTCCACTTTGAATGTTAGACGGTAGTCGTTCGTATATATAGGAAGGAAAATAGAAAATTGGAAAGGATATCAATTAAAGAATTGGAGTATAGTAAAAATAATGCAAATTGCATAATATAATTGTAGGAAAATGATTATGCAATTGTGCAATTACAAAAATTGTGAATTTGTAACGCCATAGCAACGATGACTTGTTTCGTTATGTTTGAACAAAATGCGCGTGGAAATTTATTTGTGCGCGCCACATACATGCAGAGTGAAAGTCGGATGGAAATTTATTTGTGATTTATGAGTATTTGCATGCAAATTAATTTTAATGATTATAGATGCAATAAGCACTTTGTAATCAAATTTGCACAATTTTCTTAGCGGAAAATTACTGTAAAGTCTGCCTCGATGCATTCTTAATGTATTTCATGGTCCATATACTTCTGTAGTTCAGACATCTCAAGGTCTTTTGAATAATATTGTACTTAAGTTGGTTAGCGATAACATCGCTTTGATCATTATGTTGCTGCTGTTTAAATCAGTAAGTAATTCCCCCTTTAATCTATTCGCCAGCACTTGCCGGTAATTTAACCTAGTTCTTTGATTTTGCAAAAATTTGTTTGTCGTCCTCGTGAAAATCAAACCGGTTTAAACTTTTTTCATCATACACAATGAATCGGGAAATCAAAAATGGTTGGAAAAATTTGCTTGAAATCTGGTAGGAAGTGCATATACCACCAACCCGTGAAAATCAAAAATTTCCTTTAAAAAATCTAAGGCAAAGCGGCTCAGAAAAATATGCTGATCTTTCATTGATTTTGTAAAAATTAGATTTTTACCATCCGCGATATTCCGCATTCCACGAGGTTTGTTATAAATAAACGAAATTTAGAAAAATTAAATCTTAATTTTTTATGTTAATATGTGGCATGCTTCAAGACCTTTACGATGATAAACATATTTTTTTTCCTGTATCTCCAATTTAGGAGCATAGGGCGTCTACTAGGCTGGCCACCAAGATGTTTCGCTTCAGCTAGCATTGTTCTCTTCCATGTCATCACTGATCTTCCTACTTTCCTTTTCCCTTGCGGGGTCCAGTCCAATGTCATCCTCGTTATATCACTTGGTGATTTTCTCAGCGTATGGCCAATCCATCACCATTTTCGTCTCTTTATTTCGGTCTCTATGTCTGACTGATTTGGTCTCCTATGCAGTTCAATGTTACGATTGGTGTTAGGCCAGAAGCATTTCAGTATTCGTCGAAGGTACTTGTGTACGAAAACCTGTAGCTTCTTTCTGACTATTTCTATGTGTTTACATGTCTCACATACAGTAGTACTGATTTCACACATGAGCTCAACATTCGTATTTTGGTCTTGCGTGGCAGGACAGAAGAATTCCATGGAATACAAATTCATTTACATCTTCAATTTGTACATTGTTGATGTGCATGTTTCTCCTCGTACTTTAGACACACTTTTGCTGATAAAGCGAGATGCCTGAGCATTATCTTGAACTTGAACAAAAAGCTAAGTTGGAAGCCGAACTTTCTAGAATGAGTAAATTAAACCCCTACAGATATTTAATTATCAGGAACGCCGCAGACGGGTTGAAACCGGAGTTGGTAAAATAACTCTATGTACTTTAATACGGAGTGGCTATGCAACTGTCAGTAGGAGTCCACTAAAGCTGGAGCGCTCTAAAAATTATTTAATGTTTCACTGGGCACTGTCTTTTTGAGGAACATGTGGGAAGGCAAGCTTTCATCAATTCAATACAGAACTGTTGGTTCTTAAAAACTGTAAAGTGCGAAACATTTTACAATACTAGTTAGTCCAATTTTGGAATTTCTTTTTATGTGGGGGCTGGACTTTGGGTAGTAAGGTTTTTGTTCCTTGTTGGGCCAATCAATAGTTTAGAATGTTTTCAAAAAGAGAGTGTCACATGAGAGAAGGGTATATGCTATGGGGTTTCCCTCGCAATATTTCTCTATTTTTGCCGAGTAACTCGTATAGATATCCAAAGTCCTAATTATTTAAGAAACCTTGCCTTATTTTTTCAGCCCTCTTCCTCGTAATTCCTCATACCTTAACCGATTACTAAGAATTATATCGTTTCCCCGACTGTAACCTTTCATTAATGAGCTAACAGTCAGTCTCCTTAGCGCTATGTTATATGGAGTCAGCCCGGTAGAGGACCCAGTTATTTATGCGCTTGTTCTTGTGAAAAAGCTTACGAACTTCTCACTTACGGGAACTTCTTGTGGTAAGCGTCTATTATTGGCTTCGAAAGATCATTTGCTATGCTATCAAGATACAGAATTGGATACCCATTAAATTTTGTAGGACTCTGTCTGTTGCACATTGGTTCCGTCCGCTCATCATCATTTGAGTCTAATTCTTTTATAATCCTTAATTGGCTATATTTGCTATTTATTCTGCAATCCTGTCCTTGATTTTAACTCTGAACTCCGCTGAGGCGTTGTGCATGAGAAAGATCTGATTGTTTTAAAAAAATATTTAAAACCGCAGTTTCGATGCGAGCTGACGGGAGTGGAAATTATCTCGGAGATTGGTGTGTTTGACGGAACATCAACCTCATGGTTTCTATTGTCAATACTATCAATGCCGTAAGATTAATTAGGAAATATGTCACCTGAAAACCCCTTGCTCTAGTTAAGAACATCCGCATTACCTAGCTAGTGACAAAAGTGTTAGTTCGGGCATTTATCTCTCGGTTTTCCGAGATTATTAAAGTAGGTCACCTCGGATTAGGTTAGATATTTGCTCGTTTACTTGAAACGAGAAAGACTTAAATGTTGCATTGACATTTTCCAACCTTGGGAGATGTCACTGTCTTTTCGGCTACACAGAAGGCTCAGGTACCTACACAGCCTATAATTTCGACTATGTATTTCCAAATATTAGGCAAATCTTTGTTTTATTACCTCAGAAACTTACAACTGAGAAAAATAACAACAAGTTTCCAAATAAATGTGCAATGATCTTCAAAGTCAATGTTGCCTGACCTTAAATTGAATTCAAGTATACGAGTACACAATAAATTTAGGTTTGAACAATGCTACGACATTCAGATCGCTTGTTTTTATCACACTTTGATTGTAATAAAACCCGATGTTTTGTTTTTGAGTGACGAATCAGTCAGTGGAAAGTTTCGCTTAGTTATTTATGTAAACATTTAATAAAGTTCTATAGCTTTTGTACGGTTTATCAATTTTTAAAAATTCAGCAACCAGCAGGGTTTTACCAGCAGGGTTTTACCAGCCGGAACCTTCTGACCTTGCACAATTACCACAACTTAACGTTGATGGTCTTGCAATAAATAAGCTTTAAACCAAAATCACAACAGCAAACACCATCCGGAGCCATTTAAATTCAGCCGGAACCTTCCGGACCATTACATGATTGGCACAACACATCCTAGCTCGCTATGACCTGTTTAAAATTTCAGCCGGAACCGAAACAATGCAAGTTGGATCCGCAAAGTGCCAGCAGGAACCGAGATTTTACCACCTGGGGCAATTCCGCTGGAACAATGAGCTCCTTATTGTTAATTTACTATCAATGGTGATACTGTAATGCCACACACTTGTCATGGAAATTTCGACATCATACGCGGTACAATATACTTAACATTTCGAAACATTGCACGCGCGAAAATATTTAATGATGCGAAGAAATTCCATGAAATTGTATTTTGTAAAATAAACACATTTTATATTTCGAAATTTATTTCTTTTACGATAATTCAATAACGATAAAATATGTTTATTAGGCATTACAAAATATTGTAATAATTAATATTAAGTTAATATAAAAAGAGATAGATTTGGGTGCTCAAGGAAGAAGCAACAATGTTAAAAAGTTAAAAATATAATAATAAAATTTATAAATTATAAACTGATTTCAATATTTAAAATAACGAAGTGATAATGTACACCCCATCCCTTTACATGGCGATCTTGCCGAATATGAATCTGAATGTATAGTGAATTTGCGGTGATAAGTTTTAGTAATATACAACGCGTGAAAAGTAAATTTAATACAAATAAGCGAATAATGGTGCATTAAACAACATTACGTATATATTTATTTTTAAACTGTGCAGTGAAACATTAAAAAAAAAAATGTTGATAATAAATAATAGATACGGAATATAATAAAAAAAGTGAATCTAAAGTGTTGGGTGTCCGTCGCACCACACTATATATAGTATATATAATATAAAAAAAAAATTGATAGACGAGAGTGGAAACCCCCACTTAAAATTTGGGTATACACAAAAAAAAATGGATTTCTTCAACGGCGCGAGGAACCTTGAGGCTGTGCAGAGCAACCAGAAGACCGTCAGCAATGACCATCAATCATCAAACAATACGGACATGTCAGGGTATTTTAAGGTAACAATAGTTGTAATAATAATATTAGCTATAATCTATATAATTAAGAAAGCATACGAAAATGCAAAGAAAAAAATTGTTACAAATTTAACAAGAGTAATAAACTCTTAAACAATAAACATGAATAAGTATGATAGTATAGTATATATATGAATATAGAACAAAAAAAAAATTGATGTCAAGAAGATCCAATTGCACAACATATTTTATAAATATTTTTTTTTATTTTTTAATGAGTGTGTAGTCACCACCTATTAAGTTACAATTAACAAAATATGCTTTGAAAAATAATTTTATGACACACATATAATTTCCCTTTAATTTCATTTCTGGTGTGATTAAATTTCCAATATAAATTAGATATAGAATTAATTTAGATTATGTGTAATATTTAAATGCCATTTAAGAAGAAAATGGATCTAAAAATTAGTGAAGTTATTAAAGTGTTACCGATCTTCACAGGTGAACACAAAGATCTAGAAAATTTTTTAAGTTTGGTCAAGTTGTTACATGACGAATTAAAAATAGCTGATCAACCAAAATTGATCGCGATTGTGTTAGCGGCTAGAATTAGTGATAGTGTAAAATCAAAAATCACGTTAGAGGAAAAACCAGAAACTTTTAAGAAGCTAAAAGAATTATTTTACAAAGTGTTTGGCTTAAGGCGTTCTCCACTAGAGATACAATCAGAAATACATAGAGCCAGGCAAACGGGTAAAATAGAACACTATATAGAAAAAATTGAAAAGTTAGTTAACGAACTAAATAGTGTACAAGTAAAAATCCTAGCTGATGCAGATATAAAAACCGTACATTTGATATCGGATCAATTGGGTTTAAATGCATTCAAAGAGGGATTAATAGATATATTGAAACCCACTGTAATGGCAGCTAGACCAAAAACTTTAGCTGAGGCTATCGAAGTAGCAAGAGAGGCCTCAAAAGTTTTTCAAACAGACACACAAAATGTGTCACAACTTAAACACCAAATATCTCAATTTACCAGAAAGAAATTTAATAGGAACAGCAGAATTGCCGGTCGGAGCAATAACAGTTATAATAGTGAACATTATAATAACTATAGAAATAGCAATAGTTATCAACACAAAAATAATTTATATCGTGGTAATGCAAATTATGGACAACGAAATTCGAATCGTTTCTCAAACCAAAATAATAATTATAACCAAGGATATTTTGATTATAGAAATCAGAATTATAATAATCAAAGTCATAGAAATCAAAATTATAATAATGAAAATCGAAGAAACCGAAATATACATGTATTACAAAGGTCGGGAAACGGGGCTATTCCTCCGATAACATCACAGGAGGATATAACAAAACAATTGAACGAGTTAGCAATTCACTAATTTTCCATATAAATGCAAATTCAGGAAGTCTGGTAATGTTACAATCAGATTTGTCCGGAGACGTCTTGACATTTCTGGTTGATACAGGTTCGGATATCACTGTTTGCAAAGTGGATAAATTAAGAGAAAATATAGCTATAGATAGTAATAATAGATGTAGAATAACGGGAGTGACAGGCTCCGAAACATATTCATTAGGCACTGTATATACAAACTTTAAATTCCATAATCATATTATTAAACAAAATATACACATAGTTGAAAGAAATTTCCCCATAAACACAGATGGAATAATAGGTAGGGATTTTTTGAGCAAAAATGGATGTAAGATTGATTATGAAACTTACACAATCACTATTAACTCTGTAGATGAAGAAATTATCCTACCCTTGGAGACGAATCTTCCAACACAAAATACTTTTACAATACCAGCGAGAACAGAAATTTTGAAAGCTCTAAATATTAAAAGAAGTGAAGATAGTATAATTTTAAATGAAGAAATAAGTAAAGGAGTATTTATTTGCAATGGAATAATTCCTAAGAATGGTATTGCACATATAAGAATAATAAACACTAATGAAGAGGCAGTGCAAATAGATAAATATGAACCAAAATTAAAGAATTTAAGTAATTATCATATAATACGGAACACTAAAGACACTAACATTTCAAATAAAGAACGGTACACGAACATAATTAAAGAATTGAACATGGAAAATAATAATGATTACGAAAAGGAGGAAATTTTTAAAATTTGTAGGGAATTTACAGATGTTTTCTACGTTTCTGGTGATACATTAACAACTAACAATTTTTACAAGCAAGAAATAATAAAAGAGGATAATACGCCTGTTTATATAAAAAATTATAGGTTGCCAAAAGCTCAATATAATGAAATAGATAAAGAAATCGAAAAACTTTTAAATAATGATATCATAGAACCTTCAATCAGCCCGTATAATTCTCCATTGTTAATTGTCCAAAAAAAATCTTCTGAAGGTGATAAAAAATGGAGATTAGTTGTAGATTATAGGCAATTAAATAAAAAAATTATAGACGATAAATTTCCATTAACTCGTCTAGAGGACATATTAGATAATTTAGGCCGAGCGAAATATTTTTCGACGTTAGACCTAACTAGTTCTTTTCATCAAATAGAACTAGAGAAGGAATCTCGTCCTATGACAGCCTTTTCGACGAATAAAGGACACTTTCAATTTAAAAGGTTACCATTTGGACTCAAAATATCCACGAACAGCTTCCAAAGAATGCTATCAATAGCATTAGCTGGTCTAGAGGAACTTGCGTTTCTATACGTGGATGATATAATTGTTTTTGGTTGTGGAATGAAACACCACAATAATAATTTAATTAAAATATTTAAAAGATTAAGAGCCTATAATTTAAAAATCAATCCATCTAAATGTAATTTCTTGAAAAAGGAAGTCACGTATTTAGGTCACTACATCACAAGTGAAGGGGTTAAGCCTGACCCTGCGAAATATGAAGTGATTAAAAATTATCCTCGCCCAACCGATTCGGATAGTACACGCCGATTCGTTGCATTCTGTAACTATTACAGAAGGTTCATCAATAACTTTGCTTTGATAGCGAAACCTCTAAATAACCTATTAAAAAAGGGAACAGTGTTTGTTTGGTCTGACGATTGTGAAAAAGCATTTAATTTACTTAAAACAAAATTAATTAATCCACCAATCCTACAGTATCCAAATTTTGATAAAGAATTTGTTCTAACAACGGATGCATCAAATTTCACGTTAGGTGCTATCTTATCACAAGGTGAAGTTGGGAAAGATCTACCAATTGCCTTCGCAAGTAGATCTATGGATAAACACGAACTAAATAAACCAGTTATTGAAAAAGAAGTAGCTATACATTGGGCCATAAATTATTTTAAACCTTACCTTTACGGTAGACAATTTACTGTGGTAACTGACCACAGACCACTGGTAAGTCTGTTTACAAATAAGAATCCATCGTCTAAAATGACCAGAATACGATTAGATCTAATTGACTACAATTTCAACATAATTTTTAAACAAGGTAAACTAAATACCAATGCAGATGCTTTATCTAGAATAGTTTGGGACACTGAAGCATTAAAAGCATTAATACCAAAAGAAAAAGTTAATGTAATCACTAGAAGTATGAAAAATAAACTGGATGAAAATTCTAAAGATTTTAGTGTAGATGTACCAAGAAAAGAGCCCGATCAACTCTACGCTTGGGAATGTACATCTATAACTGAAGTACAGAAATTAAGAGAATTAAGGTTTGTGTCTGAACAAACAGAAAACTCGCGAGAAACTAAAAACAATAAATTTATAAACGTACCAACAGGTTTGCAGGTTATAAATAAATTCGGCAATGACAACAAATGGTTAAAAACTGTGACTATTTTGATTAGCAATAATCCAATTATGGAAATGAATTCAAAATTGGAGAAGTTAATTAATTGCATGCAAAACCTGAAAATAGATAAACTAGCATTGAAAAGCAACGATTTAATTTTTAGTCACATAGATATTAATGAATTCAAAAATAAATTTAATGTTCTGCAGAACTCAAAAAAAGGTAAAAAAGAAGAAAATAATTTAAAAATAATAATTTATAAACCGCCGAAAAGAATAATAGATACCGAAGAAATGTTAGGAATAATTTTAGAAAATCACACGAATCCAATTGGAGGTCACTCAGGTGTTAAAAGAACAATCTGTAGAATAAAACAGAGATATGTGTGGAAAAATATGAGTAGAATGGTCAAAGATTTTGTAAATAAATGTGAATCTTGCAAAAAGAATAAGATAATCAGGCATACGAAAGAGAAAATGAAAATTACAGAAACACCAGGGAATAGTTTTGAAGTAGTAGCAGTAGATACGGTAGGACCACTGAAGATTTCAAATGGATTTAGATACATATTAACTATACAATGCGAAT
The DNA here is from genome assembly GCA_963691935.1 of Nephrotoma guestfalica. Classification (NCBI taxonomy): domain Eukaryota; kingdom Metazoa; phylum Arthropoda; class Insecta; order Diptera; family Tipulidae; genus Nephrotoma; species Nephrotoma guestfalica. The sequence continues at coordinate 222,278,102 of OY829914.1, forward strand.
TAACCAAATACATAGAAGCAATTCCATTAATAAATAAAGAAGCCATAACCATTGCGAAATCAATAGTAGAAAAGTTTGTGTTAAAATATGGTATTTTCCAGGTTTTAAAAACAGATATGGGAACTGAATTTTTAAATGAATTAATGAAAAATATTTGTAAATTACTAAAAATCAATCAAGTCAACTCTACACCATATCATCATGAAACCTTGGGTTCAATAGAACGAAACCATAGAGTTTTAAATGAATACTTAAATAATTTCACTACCAACGGCAACTGGGATGAATGGTTACCATACTTTGTATTCTCGTATAATACAACTCCACATACCGATACACAATACACTCCATATGAGTTAGTGTTTGGAAAGTTAGCTACCATACCATCATTCATAGATACTGAAAAAACGAATCCGATTTATAATTATGATAATTATGCAGAAGAAGTTAGGTTTAGATTACAAGAGGCTCACAAAAAAGCTAATGAATTATTGAAAAGAACCAAAGAAAATAGAAAAAAGGAATTAGATAAAAAAATAAATCCAGGAAATTTCAGCGTAGGTGATCTTGTTTATCTGAAAAGGGGTAACAGAAGAAAGCTTGAAAGTAATTATACTGGACCTTTCGAAATAGTGGAAAGAAATGATGTGAACTCGAAGATTAAAATAGAGAATGAAATTAAAGAAATACACAATAACCGTCTAAAAAAATAAAAACAAGAATGTAATTTTTATAAGCATATAAATTTAAGATGAATTCATTTGAGTAGAATTAAGATTACTTAATTAGAATAACAAGATAATATTTTAGAAGCTAAATAAAAAATATATATATAAATAAACAAAAATAATAATGATAATAAAAAAATTTACTAATCTTCAATTGGTAAATTTTTCTAAAGGGGAAGGATGTAATGCCACACACTTGTCATGGAAATTTCGACATCATACGCGGTACAATATACTTAACATTTCGAAACATTGCACGCGCGAAAATATTTAATGATGCGAAGAAATTCCATGAAATTGTATTTTGTAAAATAAACACATTTTATATTTCGAAATTTATTTCTTTTACGATAATTCAATAACGATAAAATATGTTTATTAGGCATTACAAAATATTGTAATAATTAATATTAAGTTAATATAAAAAGAGATAGATTTGGGTGCTCAAGGAAGAAGCAACAATGTTAAAAAGTTAAAAATATAATAATAAAATTTATAAATTATAAACTGATTTCAATATTTAAAATAACGAAGTGATAATGTACACCCCATCCCTTTACAATACCCGCAGGTACTTAATCGTTGGCTGCAAGATAATAACGAGAGTATAGAGTTACGGTGCCCTTTACCATTCTGTTGGTGATTAGTATATAGTTGCCGTCTTCTACTCATTCAATTGTAAACCCTCTGAAAGGTTACAGGTAACTTCTTAGAACTTTTACATACATAAATGCGTGGTCAAATGGATCCTCAGATGGTCAATTACCTTTCGGTAACAGCAACAACCTATGCTCTGAGGGAATACACCATCGCTTAAGCAGGAATCGAAAACATTAGCAAACAGCTCAAATTCGGTATGCTCTCAAGCTCAACTTTCTGGTAGCCTTGACCACTTCATCGGTAGTATTCCTTCGTCTTCGTTTGTTATTGGTTTTCTGCAGGACGAAACATATTCGTGATGCGGAACCAACGATGTTAAAATATTGCAGTAGGATAAAATCACCTCTTTCGTTACCGTTTGGTAAGGTCGACCCCACGGTTCTCTATCGACTTATTCGCATAGTTCACTAGAAAAAACATTTCCCTTTAAGTCAATAGACGTTATTTATCTGGCGCATTTTCCAAATTTTCTTTAAGATATCCCAAACTGCAGCTTCATAGAGCATGAAAAGACAATAGCGAACAGCACTCTTCGTTTTTGTCTTGCTCCGATTAAATTCGGCATTATACGAAACAGTCAACGAAAATGAGCGCCGATACTTCCGGCTTGCCTTGAAGCATTTTCGTTGTAACATCGCAATTTCCTCATTCCACCGATACATAGGTTTGTCGAGTAGCTCTGAGAAGATCAGTTCGTGTATTTTAGTGAAAAGTAATTTGAATATTTTTCTTCTTCCTCAATTTAATAGCGGGGACATTGCAGCGGTGAGCGTTGAGGTTGGTTGTGAAAAATTATGGTTAGCCTCAGCCTATATGGATCGCGAGAAAGAGGTTCCATCGGATCACCTGGAGAAACTGATCCGGGAAGCAGGTCAAAGAAGGGTAGGTGTTATACTTGGATGTGATGCAAACGCGCATCACACAATCTGAGGAAGCACAGACATTAACGAGAGGGTGAGTTATTTTTTGATTACTTATTAGATACTAACCTTTTAGTTTGCAATATTGGGCGAGAACCAATATTTGTTGTTAAAAATCGATAGGAGGTTTTAGATGTGACCTTTGCGTCATAAACAATGTTACATATGATCAAGGGGTGGAGAGTGGCGAGGGAGCAATAATTCTCTGATCACCGGTATGTACATAATATATAACCTCAACGTTAAACCTGTTATCCGGAAAGCCTTCAGGAACCCCAGAAGGATAAACTGGAACAAATATGGAGAGGAGTTGGAGGAATTATTGCCGCTTGCATGGTTGATATTGTCACAAAGGCATGCAATGTTTCATTTAATGCTGCGTGCCCCTGATTAAACCTAAGGGCAGGTAGAAACCGACATGGTCGACCACGGAGTTGGAAACCTATCGCAAGGCGTGTAGGACAGCCTTTAATAAAGCCAAGAACACAAGGGAGGTTCGGAATTGCGATTCCTATAAGGAGGACCTAAGAAAGTACTAAAAAGAGTTGAGGAAGGCACAAAGGGGGTCTTGGAGACTCTTCTGTTGTAGAGTGGAGGAGGTCTCTGAGACTTCTCGTCTTAGGAAAATGCTATCTACTAACCCAGCCAGTCCTAGTTATCAAGACTAGAACATATATGGGGATGATGGAGAAGGTGCAAAGAAATGCCTGCATGCTTATAAGCGGGCCGCTTAGGACAACACCTACACGCGCTTTAGAGCTTATGTTCCACCTTATTCCAATCGAATTTTTTGGTAAGCAGATGACAGCCGCCAATGTAGCTACGAGACTCTCGGCTGTCTCTCAGGGGAAGTGTCTTCAGGCGGGGCACTCGACGATAGTTAGATCGCTAAGGGAAGAACTGGCGAATCTAGATTATATTAAACCAACGTTGTGCTTCGATAAAGGTTTCCAAACCGGTTGTCTTCGAAGGAATCGTGGAGGAATGGATCAATACTGGAAAACGAAGCAGTGTAATTTTTCACGGACGGCTCTAAGCTAGATGGCAAGGTAGGAGCTGGAGTCTTCTGTGAGAAGCTTACTGCAGCGTGTACCAGGCTGAAGTGGTGGTGACTGGGGAAGTCGTGACATGGTTGAAGCATAACGTGGTATCCGTGAGCGATATCGCAATTTATATTTAGTATTTCAGAATTCAGATATGCTGAGTCCCTGGTCACTCGGACGTCACGACTAGGTACGGTGCGACTCTCCATGCTCGTGTCTAGTACTTAGGTGTGTACGGTATGGACAGCCTGTTTGAACTCGCGGACTGTGAAGCGTGAGATATTTTACGCTACATAAGTAGCTCTGGATGGATTCAACGGGAGTAAAGGGGAGATAGGATCCTATGGTATCACAATGGGCCACTATTGGCCAAAGTGTGCGATAGCAGCCACTCTAACCTAACCTAACCTAATCTAAGTTTTTCGACGGCTTCCTACTACTCTTGCAAGTATTGCTACGTAAGTGCTGCTTGTAATGACTTTCATAACTTGAGGAACATTATTTTCAAACGTGCTTTTAATAGCAATTACTCGCGTTAAATAATTTCGACCTCCAACCGGAGATTTTTATATAGTTCGGTTACCTTATGTTAAGAGTGACACCTCGAAATTAGCGAGTTTATAACTAGAATCTGGTAGAAGTCCTGGATACACGACCTGATCTTGTAAATGTTTTAGTACTTGGTGAAAAATCAACGAGCCTTTTTGCGAACTTTTGGTTCTTCGACAGACAATTTAGGTCCGCCAGCCGAAATAATAAGTTCTGGTTCGTGAGTTGGTAAAAGTAATCCAGTTTGTATAGTTGGTGCGTCCGTAATTTCTGATTGAGAGTAACAGAGAGAGAGTAACACGGTTTGAGTCGGATGGAAATTTTGACGTGACGTCCGTTCAGATCCACAGTGAAAAATTTGTCTGTACGGTCGATAACCAAATACGGCCCAGTATAAGGTGGTTACAGTGATCTGCGTACTGCGTCAGTCCGTAAAAAAACGTGTGATCAAATCAGCAGATGTTTACTGATGAAAATGTTGTCCGTAGTATGTCGAGAAGCAGGTACAGGTCGAATTTCAGTAAAGTGTCGTTGTACTAAAGTCCGATTGTAAAATTTGATCGTTCGCAGTATCTTAAAATGTTACAGGAACCCCAGTTCAGCTGGAGTAGCTTTTAGTTCGTCACTGTAAGTCGTTCGTAGTCCAAGTATAAGATTGTAGGAAGAACACTGGCCCAATCAGATCGGTCGTAGCACATAATGGCAGATTTGACGACCCGATGTCATCCCTCGACCATGCCATTACATTTTTCATTATAACTAGTTGTTCTCCTACGTTCAATACCAAGTAAGTTAGCCAGTTCGCTCCAAAATTATGATTCGAATTGCATGCCTTGGTCCGTGACAATGAACTCTGGCACACCAAAGCGGGCTATCCAATGAGAGTAAACAGTGAAAGCAACGGTTGCAGCAGTTATATCCGGAACTGGAACCGCCTCGGGCCAACGAGTGTCCATTTTATGAACGTCTGTTTTAGTCGATGACCAGATGACATTCTGAGTCAAAAGTTTTATGGAAGCTTTGACGCTTTTAAGAAAGATTTAGGGGAACGAATGGCCTAGGTGTAGTAGTAGAAACATCACAATAAATTATTTTTTTTGAATTAAAAGAAACGGGAAATTTTTCAAATTTGAAATGCGTGAAAGAGAATCTGCGATAGCGTTATCCGGTCAAGAGATGTGCCGAATATCGGTCGTGAATTGACCAATGAATTCTAAGTATTGAAATTGACGAGGTGATCCTTTTTCCGGTTTCTGCTTAAAACCGTAGAGGAGTGGCTTATGATCGGTATAAAGCGTGAATAAACGACCTTCCCGAAGATATCGAAAATGTTTAATTCCCGAATAAGCCGCGGGAAGTTTGCGATCATAAGCACTGTATCTTTTTTGCGTACCACTGAGACGTACCGAAATGAAACCGAGTGGTTACCAAGTGTCCGATATTAACTGCTGGACCACCGCTCCGATCGCCGTATCAGAAGCGTCAACCATGATGGCCAGCGGTGCTGATGATGATGGATGAATAAGTAAAAAAGCTTCCGTAAGTTGTATTTTACATTTATCGAACGCTTCGATAGCCACCGTTGACCATTGGAACTCGACTGTTTTTAGTGTAACCTTATACATAGATAAAAGTTGATCATGCCTTAAGAATGTTTCAGTTGTTTAACAGTCTGTGGTCGTTCGAAATCTTTGATGGCTTGAACCCGTTCAGTCGACGGTAATATACCTTGTCCAGTTACCAAATGGCCTAAACAGATAATTTCGGTTTTTGCAAAAACGCATTTGTCCACATTTACAACCAGTCCATGTCCTTCTAATTTAGTAAAAATAATTTTAATATGTTCGAGATGATCATAACAGGATGTCATAATTTCGCAATGAGCACGTCGTCCAAATATACAAAAGAGAAGTCGAGTCCACTTAATGCTGAATGCATAAGACGTTGGAACGACTGTGCTGTATTTCTAAAACCGAAAGTCATTCTACAAAATTCAAATAGTCCGAAAGGTATCGAAATTGCTGTTTTTGGAATGTCCGTCGGTTCAATAGGAATTTGGTGGTAAGTCTGGACAAGGTCTATCGTTGTGAATATAGTGCAGCCCTCGAGTCGTTGTGTAAAGTCTTGAATATGTGGAATCGGTTACCTGTCTGGAATTGTGACTTTATTTAACGCACAAAAGTCTCCACACGGTCTCCAAGTTCCATTATTTTTGGGTACTAAGTGTAGCTGGCTGGATCAAGGGCTGCTACTAGGTCTGCAAATCCCGAGTTTCATCATGTTTTCGTGCTGGTCGTTGTGATTTGCATGCAATCGGTGGTCCGTTTGTTTCAATTTTATGAGTCACGTTATGTCTAGTATTGTCAATATTAAGGTTACCGTGAATGACTGTTAAAAATTTTGATATTACATTGAGAACTCCTGGATCCATTGTTGACTTGTTGATAGTAGATACAATAGTATCATCGTAGGAGGAAGTAATTCCAATTAAATACAGAGAGGTTAACGGATCTATGAGCCTCTGTCTCTGTATATCCCCAAGCAAACCAGTTTTCCTCAAAAAATCCGCCCGATGATAGGCATCGACACGTCAGCAACTATAAACTCCCAGGAGAATTCGCGGCGCAGTCCGATGTCAAGTTTTAAAAATTTAGTCCCGTTTCCCTGCTGCGAAAAACCTGAGTGATGGGTCGACACTTGGGTTCCGAATAAAACAGGCTGGCAAGACTGAGACATCTGCACCTGTATCTATTAACAAATGAGTACGAAGAAAAATTTCGTAAATTAAAAGACGGCTAGTTTTAGAATTCTGATTGTTTCCGATTGTTATAGGAGTTATTTGACTCAAATTTACAATTTGGTTTACATTTTAACGAATTGTGCCGAAATGTCACCATAAAAAGGATTGGAAGGATTACGAAAATTTGTCGAGTTTCGCCGTGCATAATTATTTCTAGAATTTGATCGCGAATTGTTACGACTATGTGACTTTAAATTAGATCGAGACGTCGTTTTCAAATGGTGTGACCACCATTTGAACTGACTGGTGGAACCTCTTCATCCAAAATTGACGAAGTGTCGCTTCGTTAATATTGTCACCAGCGTTCAATTTCATTATACTCAACAACTGGGACGGCTTCCTGTCCCCAAGTGTCAAGCCATGCATCAGATTATTAAGCTTCGACTGTTTTGATTCACCAAGTAAATGTAAAATAAGATGTATTACCCTTCGGGCTAGTGATTAAATGTAAATGTGTCGTGGAGTCGTGCATCCAGCGCTCCCACCGCATGTGCAGTAGACTTGACAGTAATTTCTGCCAATGCGAACTGCGGCTTGAGTATCTCAAACCATACAATTGGATTTTGAGAGTGAAGTGGCTGTGGGGGTTTGAAAGTCACTCGAGAGGAGTCTTTGAAATTTCATTAGAATTTATATTAAACCGTGAGACAGCCTTGGTAACAGCATCATTAATAATCATGTTGTACCCATTTAGTAGTTTACATTGCATGATAAAGTATTTGATTGGTCGGCGTAATCAGGTTATTATCCCCAGTTACGTGTCACTCCTTCTCAGTTCTTTCGCCTCAGTAAGTCTACTGACCTTCTGGCCGCGTTAAGTCCAGTGGTTTTGTTCTTTGCAGTCTTCTTGTTGGTGTGGTAGTCAGCATACAGCGTATGTCCAGATTTTCATGCTGGTACGGACGTTGTAGGTGTTTTGTTGCATGATGCTTGATTTCATACACGACAAGCTCGATCTTTAGATCTCGATGGAGGTTGTCGTTTCGAATGTACCACGGTGCATTAACAATGCATCGCAGGATTTTATTTTGAACTGTTTGTATGCTTTTGATATTTGTTTTCTTGGCACAACTCTAGAATTGGCTACCATATGTCTATACAGGTTTCAGGATTTGTTTGTACAACAGTTTGTTATGGATCGCTAGTTCAGATTGTCCCCTAAGAGCCATTGCATTTTTCTCTAAATTTTATGTTTAGTTCTTCTCTCTTCGTTTTTATGTGTTCCTTCCATCTAAGTTTAGCATCTAAAGTCATGCCGAGGTATTTAGCAGTGTTTGCATGCGGTACTACTATCGTGTTTATCTTTATTGGTGTATGATTAACTTTTAAATTTGTAAATTTCACTTGGATTGATTTTGCTTCATTTAATTTAAATCGCCATTTCTTTCTCCAATTACATATCAGGTTAGTAGCCTTCTGTAATTTACAAGTGGAGTGATTAATGTTCTTTGCTGTTGCAAGTATTGCCGTGTCGTCGGCAAAAGTCGCTATAGTTGCTTCAGTAATCAGTCGATGAAGATTGAGTTCTAACCCCTGGTGCCACACTTTGTCGAATGCCTGCGCTACATCAAGGAATATAATTGAGCATATTTGTTTGCTTTCTAGTGATTTCTCGATTACATCAGTAATTCGATGTACTTGTCCTATCGTAGAATGTTTTTCCCTAAATCCAAACTGATGTCGAGGGATAAGATTCCTTTCTTCGATAAATGGTTTTAGCCTTTTACGAGTAAGAAGAACCTTTTCAAATAGTTTCGATAATGTCGGTAGCAGAGAAATTGGCTTGTATGAAGCTTTATCATTCGGAGGTTTGTTCGGCTTAAGTATCATAATTACTTCTGCAACTTTCCATTGTCTCGGTACATATCTTAGTCGAAATACTGCATTAATTATATACACTAGTTTCCTCAACGCTTTCTCCGTTTTCTCAACACTTTTATTATCTGACCCGTTATAAGATCATGTCCTGGAGCCTTATACGCATTCAGATTATTCATAATTTCCCATTTTAGTTCTTTCAATGTTACAGGTGTAATTTTCATTTCATCCTGTTTATTTATCGGGATGATATTTTCCTCTTCCGTTTGTTTGGGGTAAGGTTGGAATGTCTCTTCAAGGTGACTTGCAAACAAATCTGCTTTCCGTTTAGCATTTCGAGCCCAATTTTCTTTATTTTTAATTGGATGAACCTGAAGTCTGTATCATTCTTCGATGCTAGGAAAGTCGGTGGATTGTTAACACCTGGTGCACCATACGCCGAGACAAAAAAGCGAAAATAAGAATAATTACCGAAAACACAAATATTGCAAAGGCGAAATACATTTTAATTAAAATTAAATTTAAAATTAAAAAATTTATTTTTGGACAGAAATAATTTTATTAGTACTAGCACCGTAAATAATTAATTGGATACTTACAATTCTGTTTAGTTTATCCAATTATCAGCTGTTGCAGAGACACGTTATTTAAGATGTCACCTCAGTCTCTGGTAATATGTTGAAAGCGGCCAGTTATGCGGCTGACGATGCTGCGGTCTGCAATAATCCAATATACAGACACGAATATAAAATAGCCCGATGTTGATTTCTTCACGTGATGAAGTTGAATTTTGATTAAAAGCACTAATTGTTATCCATCCAATAATAGCAGTTTGAGTTTAGTTTAAACTAATGTTTCGACGAAGCGATTCGTTCTTTTCTCACGTAAACTTTTAGTGGACTTGAACAAATTTACATTTCAAAATATGTAGCACTTAATGGATTTGGGTGATGATAATTTTCGATAAATTAACTGGCGAATCTGAATTTTTATCGGGGTCGACAGTTTTGGTAATTAAAGGCCAAATTATTTATCATTTCTTTTAAATATAGAACCTATTGTTGCAAGTCTAAATAATATTTCTTTCTACTAATCATTCAGGTGCTATGTAGTCAATTTTAATTAATTTATATAATGAATTTCGATACAAGGTGTGAAGACGCCACAAGTTCTTGAACTGTTCTTACAAACCCGGTCACATTGATCATCACATGACATTATTATGTAGAATTCTCTACTATTTTGTGAAATGAAATATTTTTAACAGCTTTTTCTACTCGTAGTAAGTCATTCGGGAACTATTCCACTCTCTTGAAAGAGAAATTAAAAATGTTTTCCGCATATTCAAAATACATCGTTTAATACGAGTACAACGACAGTCGATTACTAGGCTTGTTGTGTACCAAACATGTAAACATAAATTTCACTGTATTATATACTGCTGGTATTAGTCATATGTGGAAGTCAATGTTCGGTAAATTGCAACAAATAATTTAGTCAAAATAATTAAGAATGTTTATTTTACCTAGAAACAGCTGTGTTGTTGTGATTCATGTACAGTGTGTGATTTTTATGAGACTGGACGCAAATAATTATTCTACTACGGGTCGCTTTTTGCCAAACCGAATGAACCACTTAATTTTTACATGTGCCATAGATACATCAGCCGACGTGACTACTCAATCGTACATTTGCACCTTAAAATTTTACGCACCAACTATAATTACTATCTGTGCGCAAATGGTCACTGCATACCATATATGACTATGCACTTAGTGAAAATAATGAACTCTATTTTACACTTGCGTGTGCTCGTTTTGATCAAACGTAATCAAGCCTCCATAAAACTATAAAAATGGTCTGCGTAAGCAAACTGCACGTAAATAATGTTATACCGACACAAACAACTCCTTGACTATTAAAATAATAATATAAGTTATGATTACGATGACCATTACTTTATTAAACGTGATTTAACTGATCAACTAATAATAAAATTAAATTAAATTACAAACAAATCATCGTCGAAATTTGGATGTTCATTGAGGATTGTTTATACGAGTTGAATGAATAACGAACATTTTGTACGGAGCATGTGAGAAATACAATTAAAATTAAAAATAATTTAAATAGTTTATTGTCAATGTGAGTTTAAGGTTAAAACTACCATTTGTACATAATAATATATATATTACCTTTGTCAATAACGCATAAATGAACTTGATCTTATTCACCGCATTGAGTCAATGTCAATGTTTGTTATACGTGTGCTTTGTAAAAACCCCGCAAATGATGATGTTATAACCGCGATTTTTTCAATTACGTGTACACCACCAAATTGATTCATTTATGATTTAGAGCACACAATGTACTTCAATGGAATTCTGGGAGTTTCGTTTTTTTATGACTTTGGAAATTGATTTAGCGAACGCTTAGTAAATATTATGCATATTTCCTTTTCGGTATAATGTCTGTTGTGTAAATAGCATGTGCTTCTGTAAATAATTTATTGTTATATGTATTGTGTTGCGACGACACCACCATTGAATCAAAACCATTTGTGGAATTGAATTGCAAGTACAGGCAGGAAATTATAATGGGTGCACGTGATTGTTTACCCGGATTAGAGGAATGATTTGTTTTATTTTCACGGCACTCCCATAAATTATGATCATTCGGTAGAGTCCCAATTCGGTAGTTTTGTTTCCAAAAATTAATCCATTTATTTACATTATTTCTATTTATCAATTACAATATTATCAATTACAATCTTTACAAAAGGATGTTGGATCAATTTAATTCCATCCTCAACTTATTTACAATGACACTGCTGTTCCGAATTTAGGCACACTGGTAAGTAAATTAATTCAAAAAATATGTACAGTGTGTTTTATACTATGTGAATAATAAAAATCTTAAACTATTTATAATGAACAATTAGACAACATAATATTTTAATAAGATCTAATAAAAAAATGTTAATAAAATGATCAGAATAACACATACACACACAAAAAAAAACAAAATGAATTTAACAATTAATATAACTTAATATCTACATGAACAATTTTAGGCTGGTGTGAAGTTTTTGGACACAATTTTATTTCTTGGACAAAAATGTATGGAAGTGTGCAACTTTAACAGTGTACTTATTTTATATTAAAATAATTCGAAATAATTATTATAATAAATATTGATAAAATAAAAGAAATATATCGCATACCATACTGTATAAAATGATACACCAAATAGCAAAAATCTCAGAGATTGACTCGCATAGTGACTATAGACTTTCAAAAGGGGATACATTGGGCTATTCAAATTAGTAAGCGTCTGCTCGATATGATGAACAAGGCTTGTGAATCGAATGTTTAAAGTTTTTCCAATACAGCGGGTAATTCATATCCACGGATATTCTACTCAACTAAGCCAAATAGCAAAAATTTCAGAGATTGACTCGCATACTGACTATTCACGTTCAAAAAGAGATACATTGAGCTATTCAAATCAGAAAGCCTTATCTCGATATGATGAACAAGGCTTGTGAATCGAATTTTTATAGTTTTTACAATACAGCGGGTAATGGATATCCACGGATGTTCTACTACACTAAGCCAAATAGCAAAAATTTCAGAGATTGGCTCGCATAGTGACTATACACGTTCAAAAGGCTCGTGGATCGAATTTTTAAAGTTTTTCCAATACAGCGGGTAATGCATATCCACGGATATTCTACTAAACTAAGCCAAATAGCAAGAATTTCAGAGATTGGCTCGCATACTGACTATACACGTTCGAAAGGAAAAAAATTTAAAAATTCGATTCACGAGCCGTGTTCATCATATCGAGATAAGGCTTACTGATTTAAATAGCCCACCGTATCCCCTTTCGAACGTTTATAGGCACTATGCGAACCAATCTCTGAAATTTTTGCTATTTGGCTTAGTGTGGTAGCACATCCGTGGATATGCGCATTACCCGCTGTATTGGAAAAACTTTAAACATTCCGAGCCTTGTTCATCATAACGAGATAAGGCTTACTGAATTTAATAGCTCAATATATCCCCTTTCGGACGTTTAAAGGCACTATGTGAGCCAATCTCTGAGATTTTTGCTATTTGGCTTAGTGTAGTAGAACATCCGTGGATATGCATTACCCGCTGTATGGGAAAAACTTTAAACATTCGATTCACGAGCCCTGTTCATCATATCGAGATAAGGCTTACTGATTTAAATAGCCCAATGTATCCCATTTCAAACGTATATAGTCAGTATGCGAGCCATTCTCTGTATTCTCTGAAGAAATAAAATTGTGTCCAAATAATTCACAATGAACACTCGCATAAATTTTTGTCCAAGAAATTCACACCAGTCAATTTTAGGGCGACCCATTTTTGTATGGAGTAAATCTTATCTTTTTTTTCTATCGGGCTCACAACTAAAAATACTCGTTTCTGTTAGAAATGACCTCATGCAAATTTTCAGTTCCATCGGACCACGTTGAGAGGTCGCTCAAATTGGTTTTTAGCAAAAATACACTAAAACGACCCTTAGTGACGTTTTCTCCTCTCTTTCACCTCAGCTCATTCAAGTAATGCCGGTTTAATATTTTCTAAGTATTTTTGAGTATGCCGAATGCAATGAAATGATAAAAAAGGTGGTTGACCTAGTAGAAAATTTATTTTCGGGCTGTTTCTTTCAAAAAAATTAAAACTTGAGAGTTCCGGCTAATTTTTAAAATATAGCCTATCATGTTTGACTAAATTTCAATATTTGTGGCTATAGAACAAAGAATTACGAAAAAAAATGAGACATTGCACAGTTGAAAAACGCCCAAAAGGTCGTTTTGCCGTGCATACGTATCTGCCCGAACACATCTATTTTAGTGGATTTGTACTTTCAGTGTATTTCTGTGGAGATAAATAAGTCCTAAGGCCTAGTTTTATGATATTACTTTCCGATGACTCATGTTGAGTAACGCATTTATTACGAAGGATGAAATTCTGTATCAAATTGGATCAGTTTAATTTAAACAATGACTCTTCTTTTAGAATTTGAACCAGCATCGTCTATATTCGAATAATAAAATAAGTTTTATAAAGTTTGAAAGTTTCATTAGTTTTTCAAAAAGTTTCTGAAATAGTTTTGGTGGTTAATAATCATGGAAAATTACGTACAGACCCGGCATGTTGGTTGACTGGTTAGTTTTGTCACTTAGTATTTTTAATCTCATTTCTAATATTTTCCGTTATATAATTTCATACACGAACCTATTGTAAATCTACAATGAGATAATCTTCCAACGAATTGAGACGTAATTAGACGATTCCTTCACAAGCTGACAAATACTAGTATAAGTATTCAAGCTAACACTGTTGCGGATGAGATAGCTACCATTTGGCAGAAGTTTGGTATTTGTCAACAGGAAAAGAGGAATATTTTTAGAAAAATCTTTAAATTACATGACACATATCGGAATCTCAAAACAAATATTATTAGCAGAAAAGTGAGAAAAAGAAGTAAAAGGGAAATTTTCTTACAAGATGGATGAAAACTCTTTGACATTGGTCATGGTCTTAATATTGAAAAAACTGAAGATCCGTCAAAGTTGTGGTTTCTCGAGCAACAACAAAATATAAATGCTTGCGTTCATTACGATCAATGGATGAGAGCAATACCACATTGGCGATTAATGATCCACAAGCACAACCTTCAACAAATAGATATCAAGAAACAGATCTAAACTGAAACATTTCGGACACCAGCTCACTTACATTGTCTTCTAGCGGCAGTGAATATCAAGCACCAGTAGAAAAAACTAAAGCAAACAAAAAATTCCGCTTCATCTCACACATCGCTACATATCATTTGTGCCATTTGTGCCCGTTTCCAGTTCACCCACCTCTCTTACCACTACATCAACCGCCTTATGGTCACTATCGTAACGTATGTGTTGGTATTTCACCCGTATTGTTCGTGTCAATATTGATTTTTTCATCTGCAATGGCCAAATCTAAATAATTCCCGGATCAAGTCGATTCCCTCTTGGGTTATTTGCTGCGTTGCCCCAATTTGTATGTCTGGCATTCAGGTCTCCCGCAATTAGGTAGTAATTATTTGGATTTTGTAAACTTAGAATTTGAAAAATGTTGCTCCACTCTTCAATAAAACGTTCATCCGTGATTTTATTTGCTTGCCTGTGCAGAAGTAGAATTTAATTTTGTTTCATTCACCAATAGACAATCTGGTGAATAATGTTCCAAAAATTTCAATAAATTTAATCTCCTCTGAACATTCACAATCGAATTTGCATTTAATGCTATAATTTTAAATTTATTTACCATGAGGCAATGATCTGAAGAAGTTGAGCAATTTGCTCGCTTTGTTGTTGTATGGTACGGACCATACTATCCACTCTCGTTGTTAATTGGTGAATTGTTGTTGCTGTTGTAATGGATTTGCCCCCCGCCCTTCAGTCTATCGGCTATTGTTCCGTTCCGTTTTCCTGGTGTCCTGGTGTTGCTTGTTGACGTCCCTCTTGGATCTTATGTTGTAATCGTAGAGTCATTGCCTGGTAACCGTGCAACCCTTATATGATGCTGGATGTCCCAATTTATTGCAATTAATACAATAAAAATCTTCTTTCGTTACTTGCTCTTGTATTTGGCAGTCACCTGGTTCATGATGTTCCGCACATTTGATACATCTGAAATCTAATTTACAGTTCGTCGCTGTATGTCCATATCGCTGATAATTTTTGCATTGCATAATATCACCACTCTTATTTAGGGTTTGATGTCGTATACTTTGAAGAATGGCGTGTTTGTAATGAATTGTACGATGTACAATGGTAGTGCTCTAATTGATTCGCCCGGTCTTTTCGATTTCATTTGGATTATTTTTTCAACTTTAATTTCCGTATCACATTCTATGTCTGCAATTCAACCAATGATTTTAATTTCAATTGTTTCGGCGTATAATACTGTGGGCAAAAAATAGTAAGACTTTGTTCATAATTTTAAAATTCTTTATTTATTTCTCCAAATCTATTTCGTCCCCCTCAAAGTAATCCCCCCCGGCCTCAATACACTTGCGCCAACGTTTTTCCAATCCTCGAAACAGTTGTTAAAGTCAATTTTCGGAATAGCTTCCAATGCGCGTAGCGATTCACGTTTAATGTCGTCAATTGACTCAAAACGGTTTCTCCGGAGCGGTTGTTTGAGTTTGCTGAACAGCTACTAGCCAGACGTCACACGGAGCTAAATCAGGCGAATACGGTGGTTGCGGAACGATATGGGTGGAATTTTTGGCGAAAAAATCACGTAAAACAAATGAAGTATGAGTAAGGTGCATTATCGTGGTGCAAAAACCAAGAGTTGTCGACCCATAATTCCGGCCTCTTTTTACGAATAGCTTCGCGCAAATGACGCTAACACTCAAATAGTATTCCTTGGTGACAGTTTGGCCGGTCGGAAGGAATTCGGAGTGCCACACCTCAATAATCGAAGAAAACTGTCAACACCACCTTGATTTTTGACTTGCTTTGACGTGGTTTTTCTCGGCTTCTGCTCACCTTTGGCACGATATTCGGCCGATTGATCGTCTGTTTTCGGGTTGTAAGCATAGATCCAAGACTCATCGCCAGTTATAATACGTTTCGTGACATCTTGGAAGTCGGAAAGCACTGTTTCACAGACGTCAACGTTACAAAAAAATTGAGTGATTTTGGAACCAATCGTTCTTTCACTTTTCTTAGGCCCAAATGATCTTTCAAAATGGTTTTCACTGATCCTTCCGGTATTTCAACGATGCAAGTAAGGTCTCTGACTGTTAATTGTCGATTATCGAGCACCAATTCCTTGATTTTGTTAACGTGTTGATCATCAGTTGATGTTGATGGCCTTCCTAGACGTGGTTCGTCGTCAACACGTTCTCGATCCGCTTTGAACAATTTCTACCAATCAAAAACACTTGCTCGCGACATACAATTATCACCGAAGGCCTTTTGCAACATTCTAAACGTTTCGGCACCACAAAATTGATTCCGCACACAAAATTTAATGGGGCTTCTTTGTTGAATAATTTGTACTTCAGAAAGGCAAGCGTATACTAAACACTAATGATTATTTTGATGTGACATTTGGCACAGATGTCACTGACAGTCATACCAACATAGAAAAAAAATATTTCGACGAATGGTTTCCCGCGCCAAATTTAAATTAAAAAGTCTTACTACTTTTTGCCCACAGTAGTATGTAAAATATTTTGTCTTAACATCATCAAATGTTCAATGTAATGGTGTTTATGTATCTCTTGACCATGGATATGTAATGGCGGTGGTCTCGGTATCTTTTTTTTTGACACTTCATTGTTTTTATTATTATTATTATTATTATTATTGTTGCTATTATTATTTATTGGTTTATCACTTTTTAATTGTTTATCTTTGTTACTAGTCACGTTGTTTGAACGCATTTTTTGTTTCACTATTTCAAAACCGTCATTTACAGTAGCATGATTGTACTGGGATAATTGCTTCATGTCAATGTCGTCATTATTATCATCTACTTCCCCAATACAGGACGCAACTTTATTTGCCATTTCAAAATTTGGTAAATTTACTCTGATATTTTCAATAATTTTTGGCCTTGTCGCTTCTTTTAATTGTTATTTTAACTCCTTAAATTTTTAATATTATTTTTGAGACTAAATAGCTTATCTGGTACATTTTGATTAACTGACTTTGAGTTGTAGTAACACTAACCATGATCACCTGTGCTAAAGATCAGGCCATATTTTATGTAGCATCATAGTGAAATAAATTAAAATCTCGACGCATGTTTAATGGTAATTTGGACTGGGTGAAGTTAGACCAATTCGTAAATAGTAGGCTCCAGTATTTATAATCTCCGAAGTAAATGGGCTCGGTAAATGAAATTTTAAAATTTAACAATATACCGTTTTTCCACCATTTCTTACAAATTGAAGATGAAATTTGGATAGTGGACGACATACAATTGAAACAACCGTATACAAAAAATAATCAAATTTGTTTATTAAAATAATTATGATACACGTTGCGATTCTTGTTTCTCATAATTGTGTATTTAATTCATTTTAAAAGGTATTTGAATGAGAGAATGAGAAACGTGGATGACATGTCATACCTGTTTCACTTAAGAAATTGCTATGAAAGAAGAACGGCATATGACACAAAAATATTCACATACATGTTGACGAAGTTCCAACTAGTATGCCCGTATGGATATACTCGTATGACGATTTGTTCTTCCATTTTTTTGAATCGTCGAAGCGAAAATTCCTACGAGACTGAAAATTTTATTTGCCGTGCTACTAAAGATTTGCGATAAGATATTCGTTTCAAACTTAGGTAGTGCACAAACAGCTGTGTTAAAAATCAGCAGTAAATATAGCAATTATCTATTTGATTATAAAATCACTAACCTTTTTTGATGCCATTTATATTTCTACTTCGGCTCAAAGTAGAAGCACGAGTAATTAAAATTAATAGCATCCACACATTAGATGAGCACGCTATCAAGCTGGATATTTTTAAAACTACAGAGAGGAATATAAGACCACACAAATTAATAAAGTAGAGACAAAACTTAATGATGGATTGGAGTCATTAACATTCGATCACAGATTTCAAACACAAAATCAAAACTAAGGTCATTACACCCTTTCACTTCCTTTAAAAAGTTAAACTTGATGTTGTACTTTGTATTTTGTGATCTCTTTATGAAATACGTAATGTACATAACACACATGAAAACATATTCGTCATCACACCTAACTAACCGGAAATCGTTTTATTCGTGTTTCGTACAAATTCCAATTCCAATCTCGTGCATATATAAAATGGCAAAAACATTCTACGAAATTAATTATTAAAATTTTAAATCTATTGTTTTTGTTCGGTATACCTATAACATGAGAACATTTGCGACTGAGATTTCTTATTTCGTACGAAGCGGAAATTATCCGCTAGTTTTCATGGTTAACCGCTTCATTTTCGAAATGAGGAAAATTACAGATAGTTCTGAAAAGAATGAGGAAAAATTGAAGTAACATAAATAACTAAACGAAGTTGCATAAAAATGGCGAAACTACTTCCTATAATCAGCCAAATGTTACTTAAGCAAAATGTCAAATTACTTAATTGTAACAGGGTGACGTCACTCTCGTTTTGTTATATTGTTTGTTGAAAAGCGTTCTAAAATTGGTTACCTAATGCGTCTGGCACAATCATACCCTTCGTTTCAATACTATAGGGTAACGAAACACATTTTTTATTCCTGCTCTACGAAAGTACAACGATAAACGATTGGACAAGCTGTCCCCATTACGACGCGGTTCAGAAGTTCTTTGTGTAAACATCACAATGGTCCAATGGGGGATGTTAAATTTGCAAAATCTCACCAGCAGTTCAATCCTAGCGGGAAACAAGTCTCAAATATAAGGGAGCTTTCCGAAGTACTTGAGTATAAAAACATAAACGAATACATAAAATATAAACACCTTGCCCGGTCACAGTATTTGCGATAAAAGGCAATGGTGATTCACCAACACGAATGTGACTACCACTAATTCATTTAAACGTAAAAAAGTTACCAGTTCCAAACACGAATGCTATAATATTCGAACATTTCATCCTGTCAATTCGACCCCTATCTGTGTAACTTGAGGAGCATCAAATATTGCTCTCGGCCGATTTTGTTTCCATGGGAAATATTTAAGCCGTTGGATTTGCTAAATTATTTGCCAATGAAACAAAATCGGCTGAGAGCAACATTTGATGCTCCTCAAGCTACACAGATAGGTACCAGATAGGTACTAACCGATAAATCAGATTTTGAAGTACAAAATTTAGCAACAAAATAGCAGCGAACGAAAACGTTATTATTTTGGGGATTTACGAATAAGTCAAACACAAATAAGGCTGAGTGTTATAACGGCATCAAAACTATCACCGCGATTAAGTGATATAAAGAAATCACTCGGGTTGACTTTAATTGAATTTGAAGACGCATTGATTAAATTTAAACAACTTACAAACAAACATCAATTCGAAACATTGGAAGTGTATTGGCGAGCCATTAAATCAGAGTACAAAAAAGAGCTTAAATGGTAGGCAGCATCCCTTTTCTCATAACCAATTTACAAAATACCCTAATTCAAAAATATGAAATAAAAATATTCAATCAGTTCTCTTGGCCATTCCGAACGATATACGACATTAAATAAATTTTTTAAATCTGCGACTTTGTTATCCGCAATGCAAAGATTTGTTACGTAATGTTATGTCTTAAGCTGCAAGGTCAAGCTTAAGACATAAGCCGTATAAAATATCCAACAAGACAAAACGTACCTTTCGTCACTAGTAAAAACAATTGTTCATTGTTGTTGTGGCCAACATCCGACCATCCCCCACCTTAAATATACTCAGATCGTAACAACACTCGCACACTACGACGGTTAAAGGCAATCAAAGAATTTTAAGATTCCCAGCGTCAGACTCTCATGAAGCTCACATGCCAAAACTCTGTACAACATTTTCATATCGACCTCCATACTCCTGATATCGCATTGCTTTTCCTGTTCTCTCCAACTAAGGAGAAAACATCAAATGTTGTCGTTAGTGAAGAATGTGACTCACGGTTTATCAAATTCGACCAGTGTGACAAAGAATATTAGAAGTACCGAGTGGATCATGTTCAACAGGAGAAAATTTAGTCGCTGGTTTTAAAGGACTCGGTTTTGGTTTATTGGGCGGCGTACAGTCTCTTGAATTGTATAGATTTTTGCCTGTATTTGGTAAAGGAGTATTGGCTACGGTAACAAAACATTGTGATTGGAATGCTAAATTCAGCATTAAAGACTGCAAATGCTCTTCGAGAAACGAGTAAAAGTCCATACCGAATATTACCAGATCAAAAACGATTACCACGATGCGAAGAGAGTTGAAAAATTGTACACATGTGTCCATCAAATACAAAGACAAACCTTCAAAGATATCAATTGACAGACTAAAGGCTGCATTTTTGCATATCGATGAATCTGACGGATTGCCCTAAGCAATAACGAATAACAGTGTCAATGCCGGTCTTCTGGTCCACGAGCAACTAATTCAAACATAACTTAATAAACCTGCTAAGGCGCCAGTGTTTTTTTTGTTGGGTTACAGGATATGAGGTTGAACTGTAGTTAATTGGAGTTAAACGACCCCAACCATTTTCTATTGTCAAATTTGCACATTTCGTTGTTATCATTCTCAAGTGACAGTTTTTGAGTTAACCTCGAGTAAAAATAGTTTTAATATACAAATTGGACAAAATAATAAATGTTTATATGTAAAATAATAATTAAATTAATATACATTTTTTTAAATCATTGCACACCAAATACCCACAAAATTGGCTTTAGTATCAATTAAAAATCTCGGGCCACATATTTACTTATACAGGGTGGCCCAAAAGTCTCAACACCATTTAAAATTAAAATGACTTTCTAGAACTAACTAACTTAGAAATTAATTATGGAGAAATTCACGACTGAGCAAACGATCAATTATGCTAACGCAAAGAGCCTATACACTCGTAATTTTGGGGTTCAACAACCACCATATAAACAAACTATACTTCGTTTATTCCGGCGGCTTCAAATTCATGGGTCTGTGAGTGATTTACCACGTGGGAGGCCACGTTCAGAGAGGTTTCAGGATGTACCGGCGTTGAAGAAGAGCCTTCAATGTCAACTCCAACAGCAGTTGGAGATTTCCCGAACCACGCTCCAAAGGATTCAAGGGATGCTGCAAGTCTATCCGTGTAGATACAGCTAGGCAGTAAACTGAAGCTAGCAGATTATCGGAATCGATTAGCGTATGCTGCCCAGTTCTAAGAATTGAAAAGGAAAGTGGCTGATTTCATTCACAAGCTCTTAATGGTGACGAGGCCAACTTCCGGAAAGTGTTAACAATCAAAATATGCGATTCGGGGGTAAAAATCCGAGAAAATCCAAGAATAGTCCACCGACGTAATATGCATCTCGTGAAAGTCTCCGTTTAGTGTGGTGTAACTGCAAAAATGGTTCTTGGACTTTACTTCTTTAAAGATGAGGCAGAAAACGCGCTAACCACTACTGGCGAAAAGTGTCGAGAAATATTGGAATATTTCGTGCACCCTGCAGTCTTGAACACACCAGCGGGCTGGTGGCAGCAAGATGGTGATACTGCCCATATATCTCGCCTGACAACTGAACTCTTAAGGTAAATTTTTGGGAGAAGGATAATTTCGCGAAATTCTGAATTACTTGGCCGTCACGCTCACCAACCTTAACTGTGTTCTAGACTTCTTCTTGAGGGGGTATTTCAAAGACAGAGTATACCGTAATCCTCTAAAAATTCAGCAATTGAAGGCCAACATCCGTGAAGAAATAGAAGGAATACGCCAAGAAACATTACTACAGGTGATAACTCTAGCCTTAGGAAGAGCGCGCCAGTGTGAAGGACAAAATATGGTGGTTATTTAAAGGATGTAATTTTCAAAACTACGATAAATAAAATTTATTTCCAAGAAATCCATTTTAAAATAGTGTTTGACTTTTGGATCACCCTGTACGAGTAGTACGAAACTCCGATGGAAGTGCAACTGTTTTAAATGCCTGAGCCACATAATTCATAGGCCATGATATTTTTATGTTCCGCAAATGCCCATGATTAAATATCTCTGTGAACCCTATATCTGTTAGAGGCTTGAGGCCTCAAGATGTTGATTACAGTAATAAAATCAGCGGCACATACGATAAATCGTGTTGATCGAATCTTCAAACTCAGAAAATTGAATTTTCTTTCTGAATAACAATCTTGCGTTTGGTTTGATAGAAATAGGTGATTTTAAACAAAACGAAGTGACATGATTAAAAGTGGAGATTGAATTATGGCCCTGTGTGTACCAAACTACATCAGGATGGTTATTTGGGTCGCAAAAGTTCAGTTAGATGCACGAAATACCATTATTAAAAACATAGTACAAGACATCGTTATTAATATTGTGTATTAACCGAGTACTGAACGGCCTTTCAACTATATAATGGCAAAAAGAGCAACACTACTTGAAGTGGTCAAAATATTTCAGTCCTGTAACACACATTGTAAATGGCATAGAAGTTAAAGCCAAAAAAGTTAAATTTATATATAGTTAGCAAATTCTTATTAAGTTTGAAACGTTTTATTAATTTAATTTGGAACCTATATAAGTGTATATTAAACAACCAAACATCCATGTAGCGATGGCCATCGTAATTAGCGCATAATATAAGCGTGAGTTCCGTAAACAACTCCATTTCAATGCACGAACTAGTGGCCTAGCTGACGGTAAACAAAAAATTTTCAAACCTTAACCTACGTCAATCGTCGTCGGTACGTGGCATACATTAATAATTGGAAAAGTTATTTTGTAAATCACAGCTTATCCAGTTTTATCTACTCTAATTGCTTAGAATTCAATAATGTTATTTTTATCCAATTTGTTTAATTTCAATTACCCGACGTGAATTTTTGTTAAGATGACAAAGTAATAAACCATTCTGCGATTGTAATCTTTGACAGAATACCAAATAGTTATATACTCGTAAATACGAGTGTACAGGGTTAGAAAATATTAACCAGCATAAATATTACACCTACGTCGGATTTGTTTTATATTCTTATCACAACATATATAGATTAGCATACGTACCTAGTGAGTAGCACGTAAACTTTTTCATTGGCATAAATAAAATGATGATTAATTTTCTAACGCATGTGATTTATTATCAAATCCTTCGCCTTTCATCGGAATAATAAATTATTTATGAGTGTCAATCAAATTTGGTTGAAAGTGCAGGTGTATTTAAATATTTCGACGGTATCACTTATTACGTCATCACGACGTCATTTCATCATCACGTAATTTCCTTCAGGAAATCTCATCCTTAGTTGCTCGCTAAAGAAGTTCAGGTTCGGTTAACGTTAGGTTAGGATGGCTTTCCTAAGGAACTGCGGCTTATACACGTTTTGGTTCGTAGCCGTACCATTTAGTTTTATTATCTTACTCATTGAAACTATACAGAGCTCTGGAACATGAGCAAAGTGTTCTAATCGGAGCTGTTATAATGTTTGTACAGTCAATATATTATACTTGAACCGGCATACGGCCTTTTTCTTGAGGCAATTAATTAATTTTCAAAAGAGTTGCAATAGTCGGAAAGAGGGAAAGACAGCAACTTGGCATCCAACTCTGAACTGCCCGTGAAGAATATAATCCCTTCAGAGGCCAGAACTGCTTCCCTCACCATGTTCTTTCTGTGGTATAGTGTCAAGCCTAAAACACTCCTCAAAGTAAGGTGATTGGACAGCTCATCGGAAGTTCTAGGAATGTCGCCATTGGTATGAACGGTTTGACTCTGAATTATTGCAGATGAAATGATTGAGTTGAGTTTTATGACTAGTGTACAAAATAGCCAGCCACAATCCAAAATATTTAGAGCCGGCCGATATGGGTTTCAAAATGCCATATTTTTTCCAATAACATTTTTACAGAAATAAAGCGAAAAGTGTACTTTCCTCTCTAATTCGTTAGGTTGCCATCTTAGGTTGCTGCACAAAATGAGACGCAGCTACTTTGCTTTATCTGTAAAGGGCAATCTAATATCATGTAAACTGGAAGATAGACGTGAAGAAGTTTATACTTACTTAGGCTTGTGTGGCTTGCAATCAAACCACAGCTGTTGGCCCAATTGAAAATGGCACTTTGCTTGCGCTCACTCAGAGTTAGAGCATCCACTCGGAAACATCAAATCTCGAGATTTGAAGACAGGTCATTAATGACCAAATTCCCATAGCCATATTACTATCCAGATTCGGGTCTATCTTTAAAGATAACTCGGATTAATCAGACTAGTAGATATTACCTTATCTGGTCTAGATACTGAGCCTAGGTATTCGTCCTGTAATTTACGACACTAGATGCTCCAGGCGTTAGTTCGATCAGTAGGGAGAGCGAGGTTTTCCCAATGGTGTGCTAAGCAGTTGGATTAAAAGCATCGGCTCGCTTGTCCACGTGAATTAACTAGAATGGTCCACAACGTATTCCAATTGGTTTCTTTCCTAAAAATAAGTGTGGTTTTATCTACACTCCTTATTGGACAAACCAGCAATCAGTAAAGTAATGGTTGTTGAACAATTTGAAATTCACTATTGTTTAAGATTTTTTGTATATTGCTGTAGCAGTATAACGTTAGTAGTCCTAGGTTCAAGTATCCAGAAGTATCAACTCCTTCTGCATTTATTTTGTATCAATGAGCAGTCGAATTCTTTGTTGATCTCCGACTGACTTTCACTATGAGCAACCATTGACCCGTCATCAGCAGGCAGTGCTATCATTCTTAAATACCGTTAGAGCAACTCGATTCTATCCAGTGCAGTTAGCGATTCCCTGATTTGTATAGTATTTCCAACATCTTTCTATGGTCGTTTCTGATCCCTATGGGTACTCTTTGGGAATCAACCGGCAATATTCCTCCTAGCGACGAGCTAAAGTAAATTGGCGAGCCAAACTTCAAATAAACTGTTTTCAGCCTTTATGTTGAGCAACAGTGGCCTTGTACAGCCAAGTACAGAGGTAAATTTTTGATTGCATAGCTGTTGGATGGATAGATGCTAGATCATTTTTCACTTTATCTCAAATTGTAGACGTTATATTGTCCTGAGCCCTACCAATTACAACTACTACGTCAGGTGCTTTTTGTGCACCTCATTAGCTTTAGTTGCAATGACCTGCAACCTGGGCCTCTCTCTCTATACATCAATTTACTCAGTTAAATATTACGTTAGCATCACGAGTGTCATTTTCTTTTTAAATTCAGAGAACATATCATAAACAAGTATCTGTAAGATCAGAACACACTAAAGCATCCAGAACGCCATTTGGTCTAAAAAATGTTGATTTCACCTTTCACTCGAAAATGTAAATTATCCGTCTGTGGTGATTATCATGGTTCAATTTTCCATTATAAAAGTTAGCAGGGATCATGTCGGGCAATATAAAACACGACTTGACCAGGGTAGAAATAACACATTTCAGTAGTTTTGTGGAGATTCAATTAAGAGTGCCTTATCAATCTTCCAGTTTCTGTTAATCAAATGAATTCAGGATCAAATCGATTTTATTTGTAAAGTGTTAAACTTTTAATTTGGGCTAAACGTCAATTAGCATAAGTTGGTCACATGATTGTGTCACTAATAATAAAGGACTCGTAAGCATTCTAGGAGAACCGCTGACATTTCCTTCAATATAAATTTTAGAATGTTCCCTCTGTATATATGCAAATAGTAGAAACATAATTAATTTCTTTTATTTCTTTGATCACCTCCGCCAGGGGGGTCAGGGTGAATTTTTGATCTTCTTATTTGTTCGGTCTCCTGTACCTCATTAGGCTGAAATATAACCCTATAGTTGCTTATCCCCATTGCTTGTTCGTATAGGCGAAATCTGAGTTAATGTGCTTTTTATTCGTTCTGTTGTCTTCCACGAAAAAGAGTCAGTATCTTTTTTATTTATTTCTCTCCTTACTGGCTGGCTCAAATCATTCAAAATATTGGGTATAATAGTAGTGCCCCATTTCTGCCTGATCTTTTGTTTTTTCCGCAGCTTGGTATCTAATTTCTTTTGGGTATTTCTACATTTTATTATCCATGCTTACTATTGCATGTGTATAATGAATTTTTTAACTTCTTCATTCAATTGTTCCTTCATTTTTAGAGATTCTTTCATCTTAATTATATTACTTCGTTCTTCTTTGAATGTGTCAAGGTAGCATTGCTTGGTTTGGATATCATTTTATCGCTGAGAACTCTGTTTTGTCAGAACTCGAGTTGAAACCTACTTCGATATACTCACGTAAGTTATCGGTAATTTGCTAGTTATAAAGAAGTCGAATAAATTAGAGTTTTATTGAAATCTTTGGACCAGAAAGTTTATTTTCCAGTAGAAAGCCAGTTACAGTCACATTTTGTCACTACTCTGCCTAATTCTTTTCCTCTAATGGAAACTAGAGTATGTTCTGCATTGTTCTCCAATGAGTATGTTCTGCATTGTAGACTTCTCCAACCATAACTTTCCTCCTAACTTTTTAGGAACTTTATAGTCATCTTTCTTTAGGTAGACAATGAACTACAGTAACGGTTAGAAAATTATTTTTTGTCTTGGTGCTGATGCTGGTTGATTGATTTTCTTTGGTTTCGTCTGACTTCCTCTTGCAGTGTTATCCGGGTTTATTATATGATATATTTGATATCCTATAAATTTTATATGTGATTGTTTTATAAAGTGTATTTCGGAAATGACACAAAGCATGTCCAAAGCATGTCCAAAGCAGCCACCTAAACATAAAATTCAATACGTACAGCTGGAGATTTAGCTGAAGTTGCAGTCCGAGGTTCATCGTCTCGAGAAAAATCTTCTTTGCTTTAAAACAAATGAAATATCATAGCAAGTGGTACAGACAGTGCAGTCGCATAATTTGACACCCCCGACATTCGATAAAATAACTACGTATAGGGATTCGATAAAATAACTACGTATAGATAATTTGAAACGAGATGAAGTGCGTAGTGTCACAGGATTAATGATAACTCTTAAATATGTAGCAGCCGTGACATTAAAAACAATTTCCGGGGGTGATCGGAACATTTACAGAGAGATGATGAAAGCGCTAGATCGGAAATGCGGAAGTGACCACAAGCGAGGACTATAGCGGAGATTCTTCAAGAGAACGCATCGAAGATCGAGCGGCAAGCACGCATAACGAATTCAAATCTGTTCGCCGACTATATGAGAAAGTCAAAATGTGTGCTTTCATTGCTATCACTCGGGGTACGGAGGTCCGCCAAAATGTGATTTTGTCACCAAAAATAGCTTTCGTTGAACCCATTGTCTCTCGTTCAAGCGG
This sequence comes from Nephrotoma guestfalica, assembly GCA_963691935.1. Lineage (NCBI taxonomy): Eukaryota > Metazoa > Arthropoda > Insecta > Diptera > Tipulidae > Nephrotoma > Nephrotoma guestfalica. The sequence goes on from OY829914.1 coordinate 222,305,631, forward strand.
ACGACACCCCCATTCTGTGATAGTAGGATGACTTATTGGAGATGTGTCATATCTAATGGGGCTGCTGGGAAAACCAACAAAAGCGGAATAGATCACTCGCTACAATGCAACAAAATGGAAGACATTGTCAAAGGATAAGGACCCAAATAAAGGGTCGTTAAAATCCAACGAGGCGGGTTAAATGCAGAAACTGGTTCCCACAATAAATTACCTCACTAATTCTATCGTTATTTCCTGTGGTGATTTGTTCCATCATCACGAAAACGAAGTTTATGTCTCGTTCCTCTAGAATAAAATTTGACTCTGTTTCAGTTTTCAGTCACAAAATAATTTGTTTTTGATCCTTGAACGAAATTAAAAAAAATAACTGGGACCACCATCAAAAAACGCAGAATTGACACCGGAACAGAGACGCAGTTTCGCAAGCCACCTTGGCAATTGTCGCATAAAGTTGAACGTAAACACTTCAGTAAAGTGGAAGGGAAGAAGAACATTTTCGTCTTACGATTTATGAAAGTTTACCAACCTGAAAACAACAGTTGCTAGACCCAAATTCCCCTATAATAGTGCGTTATAAAGAAGGGGATTGTCGCGCAATATAGAGGGAGATTTCAGTTAAGCCACCCGAAGTGAATAGGCACAGTGGGAAAGCCTTCTTTTAGAAAATGAATTTTTAAAGCGAATATGGCGGAAGGCTCGGAAAATAATTATTGAAAGTGATGTCGAAAAATGGAGTTCATCATATACAAGAGGAGTATCATAAAAAGCCAAGAAGGAGGTACTCCGGAATTAATATAAAACACACAAAAATTCGTCAACGATTTTAGTTGTCCAGATGTAGATAATGGTAGTGACTAGTGGAGTGATGTCAAAAATGTGATCAATGTACAGCAGTAAAAGGATCTCGAACCTTACAATATTACGGGTAGTTGAAATAGATACGTTCAAATTGGGCATACTACTAGGACTATTTGAGTAAATGGCCGGAGCAGCCAATCAAGAAACAACAACCAATGTGGCTGAATTAGCCGTTATGGAGTCCCCATGAAAAAATACACTCGTACCAAGGAAATAATTTTTAATTAGTTATATTCCAAGAAGTTGATTCTTCCTACAACTAATTGAAATAATTTATTTCATTAGAACACTTAAATAATCTACAATATAAAAAAAATTAGAATACTGAAGTGCAAAAATATTACGTGCTTGATTTTCAAATTATTCTATATAAATTAAATATTTATAAATTACATGTCGATTAATCGCTTGAGTAAGGAATAATACAAGTCGTCTCCATTCAAATTGTATGTGATCTAATGGTAGGAAAATCATTAAAAGAATATATTTCTAACATCAAACACATGTTAATTTTAAAAAACATTTTAACGACTACCTGAATTATTTTAAATCTAACTGTTTCAGTTCTTTATATATTCAAAAAAATCACTTAATAATAATTTTAATATTACCTACCTAAAAATATGTATTTCTTATATTTTTATACGACATTAGTTTATAAGCCAGATCTATCTAATTTTAATTAGAAATTTAAAACTGTGTATATCGCTATATTACGAAGAAATATATAAAAACTTCACCAGAATTGGTAGTTACATATATTGGTTGTTAGGGAGAATTTATAGTCTGTTACTTGTGACATCTAACTACTGTGATTGAAACTATGTTTACTCTGTGTTAACAATATATTTTTTCCTCAAGTTGGTTGTTTATCTTTATTGTGACAGCTCGTCATTATCGTCAACTTTCTTTTGTGTATAAACAGTGATCCGAAAAATCAAAAAATATTAACAATGGAACCACCTTCAACTTCAGGAACACCTGGGAAAACTGCCACTCAAATATACAAAGAAAGAATGGAAAGATTAAAAAAATTGCACATCGCCCGAAATGAAGCCCGAACACATAATCATCAAGAGGTTATAGCAGAACACGCACGAAATCAATTGCCAACAAATTGGGAGGCGCGAAAAAGCCGCGCAGAATGGTTAATCGAGGATGAAAAAGCAAAAGAGGACGCTAAATCCAAAGGATTAAACTATGAACGGGTTAAAGTGCTAAGTGTGTCCGCCATCGAAGCTGAGAAATTCGAACGCAAGAAAACCAAAAAGAATCCAGATCCAGGCTTCTCGGACTACGAGGCACAAACAGCTAGACAATATAATCGGCTGGTTAAAAGTATGCCACCGCGAGACATGGAAAAATACGAACGACAAAAAGAAAGACTAGGCGATGCATTTTATGGCGGGCCCAATGTCATTCTACACGGGCTGCACAAAGATAAGCCAGATGCTATCGATAATATGGTGAAAGATGTCGAACAACAGATTTTGAAGCGTAAGAAATTCTCTAGACGCCGAACGCACAATGATGATGCCGATATTGATTACATCAATGAGAAAAATGCCCGATTTAATAAAAAATTGGAACGTTTCTATGGCGAGCACACGGTCGAAATTAAACAAAATTTGGAACGTGGAACAGCGATTTAATTTTGTATTTACTTTAAATATAACCATATACATATTATTTTGTGTAAATATATTAAAATGATAATAAAAATATGAATTGCGTTGTTTTATGTTGAAAGCAAATTGATCAAAAATCGTATTCAATATTTCAGGAAATCAAGTTCGCAGCTCTAATCTTTTTTGACGTTTCACTTTTGCTTGCAAAATCTTATTTACCAACCAGTTCCCATGGAAAGACTAACTGACGAGTTGGAATGCTGTGGCAACGGTTGTAATAATTGTGTGCTTGATACTAACCTATCACAAGAACGACCGAGCGATATAGCAAACAAGACAAATATTTTATCAAGCACATATGTGTTGTTTAGTTTGGTTAGTGTCAACCAGTGTACTGGCAGTGTATTCCAATTGGAATTCAAATTCGATCAAAATCAAAATAAATCGTTCAACAAGGACAATTTTTATTTATATATTCCGTTAGCGAATTATTTAATGTTACGCGCTACATACGTGCCGCATCGACAAATAAGTTCTGATTTTAGAAATTTACAACACGATGATGAAGGTTCAGGGCTTTTAAATTTGCGGAAAGACAAACACGACCAGGAAACTTGCGAAGATTTTATTAGTCGGCCATATACGCCGATAGAGGTAGATGGTAATAATTTAACGTTTAAAATTTTAGTTAAATTTGTAAAGCATGGTTTAATGTCCCAGTATATTGCATCGTTAAAATTGGGCGATTTGACCGAGTGGAAAGGCTCATATGGACATTTTGAGTACATTCCAAATAAATACGAATCATTGATTTTCATTACCCAAGGTGTGGGTATAGCACCAGTGTACCGGATTTTAAAAGTCATGTTAAATGACAAACGGGATGAAACGCGGGTTCATGTGTTAGCCTGTTTTAAGGATATGGAAAATATTTTGCTGCGCAATGACTTATATAATATGAAACAGTTCTGGAATTTTACAAGTACGATTTATTTATCTAGGCCGAAGGATGTTAAACCAAAATATAATGAAATTATTAAAATGTGTCGACTTAATGAAATTGAAATTAGTAATTTTCTTAATTCGATTAAGATTTTTAATAATAATTCAACGCTCATTATCTGTGGAAGCGAAACATTTTCTAATACCATAAAAACTAATCTGTTAGATCTTTGTCATAATAATTTTGTAATTTTATAGTAAATTACCTTTAGAAAATAAAATGCAAAATGTTTACTTTACTCCTCCATACTCCATACATGGGCATCAGAGATACACTTCTTTAGTCGGAACTTAGTCCTCATACTTTTAGATATCGCACAGAGAATATTTTATTCCAGCATATTTCACGAACAAACTACACGAGAAAAAACATTAAATTTTTCCACATTTTATTAGCAATCTATGCTGGCGTCGTTTAACTCTTATTTCCTGTCCTACTATGGAATAGTTATAGTCCTGTAATAGTTTGTAGCAATAAAATACTTTATCTAATTATATCGGAAAGCGACACTCCCAACTCTTTCGTAGTTCGTTTACGTCCTAACCCTTACACAGAAGCCAAATCGAGGACGTCCCGAACTATAGACCCGATTTACGTAGAACAATCTGTGCTTTGTGCAGTTCTGAAGAAGTTCATTACATGGAATATGGGTCGGCCCATGAGTTCTGCACTCCGACAGGGAGTCATAATTGTGTTCATTGTCAACACCGATCGTAAATGAAAAATACCTCTTGCATCCTCCTACTCCTCTCGGGATTCGAACCCACTCCCACGCGATCCAAATGCCAAAGTTATAACCACTGAAATAAACCTTTCATCTTGAGTCATTCATTGAACAAATAAGAAATTCGCAATTAAGGAAATGGAATTGCCAGATCTAGAAATGAAATTACAATCAGGTATATGTTTTATAATAACAGATGATGAGCAAACGCGTTCAACACAATCCATGAACGCACAATGTAAACAGATCGATTAAAGTGGGATTCAACACCTGTACCGTCTTGGTGTACAACTTCAGAAAGTACTCACAAGATACGCTAAGAGTGTGAGGACTGAGATCATTGTACATCGGGTTTGTCTTAGATTAACAACTTAACGAAGCAAAACAATTATTTAATTCACACGGAGAGCCTCCAACAATTCTTTGAAAAGGTAACAGTCATCTTCTAATTGTAAAATCTTCTATTATCGTCGCCTCGGATGTACACGTGCTCTGTTGAACGCCACTTTAACATTTCGATCGTAAAAGTCCCGAGTGTAGTTAAGCTCAATCAAACCAAGGATGCTTTCTACGAGTAACTCAAAAGCATCTCAAAATCAGATGCGTTGACAGTGTATATCGTGGCAAAATCGAGCTAGCCATGCTCTAGAATTTGATGGTTGTGAGCACACTATTTGGAGAGCCACGTTCTAGATTCATACCTCCTCACGGTGCTCTCTGAATAACGCTAAATGAATCAGGTGATGTAATGCAGATGAGCAGAGGAAATTCAGTTTATAGCGATGGTAGCCCCCAACACGGGTAAGCGCTCAGATTGAATTCGACAAAATAAAGTCAGAAGCAAACTATTATGCTCAATCGCTTAATCGCACAAAACCAACGCAATCAATTCAAGATGCAGGCAGATGAATAATTTAGATCAGATACGTTGGTATCGGTTCAAGGCCTTCTAATTTATCTTAAAAATAAAACATTTTAAATCAAGGCATATTCAACAGTGTTTTTATTGCGGACTGCTTTGACTGCTATTCTTTCAATACCGGACATTTCTGAAAATTAAATTTTTATTCAAATTCTCATCGTTCTTAAAATAAACAAAACATCTGATAACGAAGGCGACAATGAAGTAAAAATTTGGTTCACACAGTTGGAGGTGCAGTTTCAAATCCATGGTATCTCAGACGACGCGTGCGAGATAAAATTCTTACTCCACCAAGTTCGTCATCCACCAGATATTATTAAATACGAAGCTTAGAATAGAGTGATTATCGAGGTGTGGATCGGCGAAAATCAAACTCGACCGATTACTATCGGGACTGCAACTGGGCGCAAAATGCAAACGTCATCCATCGGTCAAGTTGCTGAATCAGTTCTACATGCACAATTATCATGCATGGACGACACAAATCTAATTGAACTCGCAAAAGCAGCAGACAAAATCGTTGATGTGCAAAAGCCAGCTAGTGTTTACAATAACTGATAGCAATATGCAACGAAACGTACGTTCGATGCAAATAATTATAAATCGTGATCGATATCGCATTCAATCCCGTTCAAAGGAGCGTTGTTGGTACCATTACAAGCATGGTTAACGGGCGAGGAAATGCGTTAAGCCAAGTAATTTTGGCGATGACAACCAAACAACATCAAAGTCGGAAAACCATTAGAGACACCGCACTTTAGGCAAGTGACGGTAGCAAAAATTCAAACAGCCGCTTTATCGTAATCGATTCGCTTAACAAGTCAGAATTTCTAATGAACACACATGCAACTCATTGACTCAAACACCAATCTGGAAATAACGGGAACCCTAATTCGAATTCAGTCTTACAGCATAACAACAATCAAAGCCGATTCGTACGCTCCCGGCATCACAGAGCTGCTACACGAATTTAGAGCAATTACACATGAGTGGAAACTAAATTCTGTATAGCACAAAGTCACTTACTGTAATGAAACGAACAGTCAATCGCGACCCAAAAGTTCGACGCCTAAACGGAGACAAAATAAGTATCGCAAAGTGTTAGCGCAAGGGGTTCTGTCGACCATCAAAAAGTAATTGGGCGAGTCTACTTCGTATGAGAAAAAAGAAAGAAATTATCCAGTTCCATTTGTTACTGATTTCACACACCAACTTGAGTCATGTATCAAGTTGACGAAAATTGAATTAGATCGAGCTTATTACCAGGTTCCAGTTGAACAGCAAGACGTAGAGAAGGCAGCAATGGTAACATCTTTTAGCTTGTTTCCACGGATGAGGTTCGGGTTAATCCATTCCTTGTTTCGAGACTTGTTTTCCCTTACATCGACGATCTTTCAATCGCGTCGAAAAGCATAGACGAACACATTAAACATATACACATTTCCTCCCAAACGACGCGGGCCTAGTAATAAATCTAGGCAAGTACGATTTTGCAATATCGTTCCTCGGTTTACAAATCTGTACAGCGCCCATCGACGAATTCCTTCGATTTTTGTACGAGTTGTACGTTTAGGGCGCAAAAAGATAGACAAATCGTTCCCAAGCGTTAAATTCGCAATTTATTTCGATGCATCGAACACATCTATAGCACCATTCGGCTATTAAGCGCTTTAAATATTGTATCGAAGGTCGAGAATTTATTATACTTTCCAACCACAAGACAACGCCGACATTTAGTCTTTATCGCGCAATACACATCAAATCACAAATTAATGATTCGAAACTCGCAGCGCTTATGCAATAAAATTCAACTTTGATCTTTAAAAAATTTCCAGTTTTATGTGTGTAGGAGACAAAGTCATTGCCACTGATCTTACTCGGTTTAAGAACTTCGTCTCGTGACGATTTCCAAAGTATCGTAAGTAACTAGACTTGTACACGACTTTCCGCGGATTCCAAGGCATCAAGCAAAAACATCAGTTATTCCGAATTCGTTCCGCAGTTGTGTAAGCAATTCAGCCCTAATCGACATCTCAGCATGCCGAAGAACAAGTATTTGTGTTTGGAGAATTAGCAACGTGTGAGGGTGTTTTGGTTTGAACGGATGCTATTCGACATTCATTTTAACCTCCTTATTACGAGGGGCTATTGCCGGTCATAAAGCGAAACGAAAAATACCTCACCCTTTTGATCAAAGGCGTCGAATTTATACGATATCGATAATTCAGCTTAAACCTTGTTTCGTCGATTTCGTTATCAGAAACAACACGGTCCAGGACCATTCCTATTCCTATCATAATATCACTCAAACGAGTAACATTTCATCGATCATCAACGAGCAACTCAAGTCGAGAACGGATTGCTTGCTTGATCAACAAACCGACTCGTTTTCGATGACGCGTATCGTTCATTACAATCACTGGGGTTAGGATAGTGTGGCGGCTTTCAAACCAATCGCGACAAGAGTCATTTAACTCTGTACATTATGTAAAAAGCGGGACTAACAGTGTATCATGATTAAACAAAACGACGAACAAATGAAAAGGCGAAAGCTATTATGGAAGCTTGATCCCCAATGGCACCTAAAACTGAAAAATATTGAGATGGTTAGATCCTAATAACGTTAGAATTGAGATATTGGGCAAAGGCAGCTCACATCGCGGTTTTGGTTATATCAGCGAACAGTTAATCAAAAGTTTATTGATAATCAGTTATAAGTCAATACACATGGACGCCTCGTTGGTTACAAGGGTCGATTTGTTGCGCAGTGGATTAACCCACAGGTTTAAATTATCTGGAGAGGTTCTAGGCGTTAATTGTCCGGTATACGTAAAAGATACGATTGTCATAGACAATTTCTTGAGAAGGGAAATAACTTAAACTTCTATTAAAAAATAATAAAATTATAAAACACAATTCACAGATTCAAAGATTTTATTATTAATCAAAATTACAAAAAAAAATTATACGATTTTTTTCAAAAAAGATTTATTACTCTTAGTGGCAGCCTCCAATCCACCTCGTGTCAATTGGTTAAAGTCGATAATCGAGAGACACGGCTTTGGCGGTACATTTACTGTCGCCTCAATAGTTTTAGCACTTCGATTGCCTAACGTTGTCGCTTTCGATTTAGCTGACATTTTCGATTTGGGCTCCTGGCTAAAATCTAAATTATTAAATTTTGACGATTGCATTGTGTATAGAGAAAATTGATCTGCGTGACTAGGTGGGGGTACCATAAGGGTTCCAGTCTGTCGTTTTCCATAACCATAATATAAATTATGGAGATTATGCGTATACGCGGTATTATAACGAACCGGTGAACCCTCATTCGATGACGTCGTCTCGTAATTAATTGACAAATCGGTATAGCTAATTGGGGCATAAGTGCGTGTCGTTTTAGGACGAATGCGGATTTCATTTTTAATTTTGGAACGTGCTCGATGGGTACGAGGCCGGCCTTTGCTCGATGACATTTCGGTTACAATCGGTGTTGGCAACACATTTGTAAAGCGATAATATTCTAGAAAGGTTCGTGTTATGTTCCGTCCAAATCGCATATCTAAAATAAATTGAATTTTAATAACGTTACAAAAATTATCAAAACAAAAACTTTTACTTACATCCTTCTTCTGTGTATGGGCTCATGATTTGGGTACCTTTTAAATAGAAACCATACATTGAAACTTCTAAGGTATACGAATTAACCAGCTCGCTTAAATTTTCGCAAACAAACCGTCGTGCCGAACCATATTTTCGTTCATCCGCATTGAACATCATATTCTCTGTTAAAAAATCGTCAGCATTCGTTGACAATAATTTCGGAAACACCAAATGCCGTTCATACCGATAAACATCGTCGTAGGTATTCCCGTATATAAATGATCCAAGGAGGGATGAATGTGCGTGTATGTCGATCACAAAATCTAATTGGTAGCACTAAAATACAAAACAGAATTAGAAACATCGACCACAATCACATCCTATTAGTTATTTACATCGGAATTATCTATTTCATTCAATAAGTCAATAATCGCGCATAACGTTGGCTCCGTCCACGTTGTGGCATTACTCCAGTACCGATTTAAATCGTGTCCAACCAAATTACAACGATTATTTCCTAAGAATACACCATCCGGATTTATCATCGGCACAATTTTAAAAATAAAATTTTCTCGTAACGTATTCGCAATCGTATGGTTTCCCAGCAAAAATTCCAGCAATCCCTGTAACACAAACGATGATGGTGATTCACCGGGATGCGCACGTGCCAATATCACAATCACCCGTATACGATTTTTATAATCCCGTTTTATTGGTTTCTGCACATTATCGATTGTGATCAAATCCAGTTTACGATTTTGAAGGGACTGGCCGATCGATTCACGATTAAATTTTTCACCAAACTTTCCCTCTAATATTGATAGGTACGATTGCAGTCGTGAGTACGAATATGGCGGCGCCAACGCAAATTGATACACTTCATCTTCACGATCGAAGGCGAACGTAAAAGTTAGTACGTAATGATTTTGATGCGTTGGTGATCTATAGTAAAATACATGGTTTTTATTTATCCGTTGCCATTTTGGTCGGCCTGAAGATTTAACTATCGGAGTCATGCCATCTTTGAATAGATTTCGTGCTTTACTTATATTCACAATATTAAATATGACGCGCTGGTCCACTTTTACATTGTCGACGGTGAAATTAAACCAAAATCGATAGCGCGGATTGCATGTATCGGGTCGCAAAAATAAATCATATTCAAATTCACCAATTAGATCGGCACGGCCTAGGTTACCCGTTTCGAAAGCGGCATCAAAACATAAATGGCCTCGTTTAGCTTTACCACTGTGTCCTGGTGGTCGAATGATAACTCGGCTTACATTACCCAAGCCGCCCTCGCCATCACTGTCCTCGCTATCTGTAAATGAGATAAATAAACATCTTACATCTCGGTTTAGTATATATGAGGTGATGAGCCCTTCGATTAAATATGACCTTCTTCAGCCCGTTGATACATGCTAGTATGTTGTAGTGGATCACATGCAATCATTTTGAAAAGCTAATTAAAATTTAATTAAACAAAGCTCAAATGATGCAACTTAATTTTTTTCGTTTTGGGTCTAAACTTTTTGACGGTTAATTATAAACTGAATACACCAAAGTGAAAAGTTTTTGTTTTCAAACGAACTGTTCCACATACATATAATGCTAGGTGTGTGAAAAAGCTCATTACCAGATATTTTTTTTAGTTATATTACGCCTCGTATTGCTTTTCCATTTTCCACTTTCGTATTTTTTACACACGCTAATTTCATGTAATATGTGCAACTTTTTATGTTTGTTATGTAGCTATGTGAGTCTTAAGGGGATGGTGAAATAATAAATTTATTATATTCAGATGTTCTAAGGTGTTTTAAGTGATTTTTGCACGATTCCCAAATTTTTTGAAACACTTATTCAAATAAGTGTTTGGGGTTAAATGCGTAATATAAAACTAGTTGACAGTTTATGTTAATCTTACATTGGCATATGCGGGCTATAAATCATTTTGAATTTCAAACGTTTTATGATCATCATGTACCTGCTGACACTACGTTCATTATTCTGATCTGAAGATAACTATTAAGGAACCAAAATCAGAAGCACAGCTTCATCAAACCACCACCATTTTTAAAACGTCGATAGTTGTGCGGGCACAGATTCTCGGAATAGAGTATGGTATGGGTATAATCGGAATACGTTTGTATACGGAAAATGGAATAGTGTATTGTAAAATATGGGAAATTGAAATAAATATTGGGAAAGTGAAGTGGAAAGTTTGGCAATACGCGGGACTATTTGACAAATATGATTCAAACGAGTAAGGAATAAATTCTTGTGAGTGTCTCGATTTCACTAATCGACTGAGCTATCATATGATGTTGGAAAAATTAGAAAAATAAAAGTTGCTAAGGGCTGGAGCTTACTTGCTCCGTAAGGTAAGATTGGAGAATAAAGTACCTCGCATGAGTGGAAGGAATACCATGGTCGAAGGCACCAACAAAGCTTAAGTTTATAGTTTGAAAATGCTACGCTGTTTAGTATTTGTTTGATAGCTATCAAGAGTGAACGCTTTCAGTTAATTTAAAAATATGGAAAGAAGCCTAATTCTGATCTGGGGGAGTCTTTTCTTTCGATTACAAAAATAAACTAGTCCGTACGGTGTATTGGACAAACGACGACTGAAAGTGAAGCCAAATTTTTGCATAGTTTCATAACCATCTATGAAATGTGGGTGCCTTACTTCACACCTGAGACTGAGGAACAATTAAAACAATGGACTGGCAGGGATGATTCGGCTTCAACGAATTCGATGGTCAAAGCGTCAGTCTTTTGAGGTGCGCATATTATAATCGAGATTTTCCCAGCAAGATACCAATCTCACTATTCCAATCCGAGGGCTCACGACCGTAAGTAGAGTAGAGGTAGAGGTTGATTATATAGGTTTGGGGTGGGTCTGTTGAGGTCTGTTTTTCCCATGTTTTGTCGATAAAATCGTTCGTTATTCGAGATTTTCCCAAATACACACAAATCTGACTATGCAAATTCGATGGCCCAAGACCAAAGGTAGATTTTGATTATATAGTTTTGGGTCTCATGAAGACACAGGGGTCAAATTTTTATTTCCCCGTGTTTTGCCGATAAAATCTTTTGTCATTCTATAAAGTCGTTTGTCATTTGAGACTTTACCAGAAAGACTTCAATCTGACTAAGCCAATTCGATGACCCATGACCGTAGGTAGATTTTGATTATAAAATTGGGGTGAGCCTGATGTGGGTGTAGGAATGAACTTTATATTTCCCCATGTCCTCACAAAATCGTTCGTCATTCGAAATTTTGATAGATAGATACCAATCTCACTATGCCACTTCGATATCTCAGGACCGTAGAGAGTCTGATGAGGTTATAAGAGCAAATTTCTGAGTTTCCCCATGTTTTATAGTTAAAATCGCTCTTTATTTGAGATTTTGTAAGAAAGACATCAAACTGACTATCCCAATTTGATGGCCTCTGACCATAGATAGAGTTTGATTATAGGTTTGGGGTAGGCTCCGATGAGGTTATATGGGTGAAATGTTGACTTTCCCCATGTTTTATCGATAAAATCTCTCGTCATTCGAGATTTTGACAGAGATATGCAAATCTGATTATGCCAATTCGATGGTCCATGACCGTAGGTTAATTTTGATTACAGGTTTATAGTATACACTTTGATTATAGGTTTGGTGGGTCTGATGAGATTATAGAGTTGAAATGTTGATTTCCCCAATGTTTTGTAGTTAAAATCGTTCGTCATTCGAGATTTTGAGAGAGAGACGCAAATCTGACTATGCCATTTCAATGGTCCATGACCGTAGGTAGATTTTGATTACAGGTTTGGTATAGGTCTGTTGAGGTACATGAATGAAATTTAAATTTTCCCGTTGTTCTGTCGATAAAATAGATTTTGCCCATGATCTCTTGATAAAATCCTTTGTCGTTCGAGATTTTGCCAGATAGACACCAATCTGACTATGGCAATCCGATGGCTCATGACCATAGGTAGATTTGGATTATAGGTTTGAAATGTTGATTTTCATGTTCCTCTCTGATGAGGTTATAGGGGTGAAATGTTGATTTTCCCCATGTTTTATCGATAAAATGTCTATGCCAATTATATAGCCCCTGACTGGAGGTAGGTTTTGATTATAGGTTTGAAGAGGTAGGTCTGTTGAGGTTATGGGGGTGAAATTTTTATTTTCCCCATGTTTTATGGATAAAATTGTTCGTCTTTCGAGATTTTACGAAATACCTAGACGCCAATCTGACTATGTAATTCGATAGCCCATGATCGTAGCTATAAAGTTTCATTATAGGCTTGGATGGGTCTAATTGTTCAAGATTTTGCCAGATAGACACCAATATGACTATGCAAAATCGATAGCTGATGAATATAGGGCGATTTTGATTACAGGTTTTGGGTAGGTCGAAAGAGGTTATAGGAGTGAAATATTAAGTTTCCCCTTGTTCTGTTTATCCCCATCAAGATATAAGATTATTTTTATCATTTATTTTAATTTTAATCAAACCTGAAGAAGATATATCGGGAGGAGAAGACGGCCGGGGAGTAATGATCGGTGAGCTAATGGCGGGTCATGACAAGTTTAATAGTTGAAAAATTTCTGTAAAAATCTGGAATAGTTTTTCCCGAGCTTTGAACAACATAAATGAGCTTTCAATATTTTAGTTTAATTTTTAAATGATCGAATAACGAATTAATTTTATTATTCTATTTTGATCAAAACCCGTCTTTATAGTTTAATTCTAGTTGAAAATATCTATAAATCACGTATAAATAATACATTTCCGTTTTCCGTCTTATTAAACATATCAAATAATGCCAATCACACTCTGGGATCGTTTAAGAAGTTTGTCCATTTTATTTGCAGATCATCTCAAATAGAGAGATAGGGCAGATCATCTTAACCGAGAAACCTCAACCGGAAAACCAAAAAATATTTGGAGCGAAAATATCGACTCTTAAAAAGCCGTACAACGAGTACGTGGATAATGACAATAAAATCAAAGTATTTCAACCACAACTTGAATTGACGCACCAATATTACTAAGATAGGCGAATGGCATGGAAAAACACAAAAAATATTGACGAAATCCATCAACGTCTAAACGGATCATCCTTACCATCAACGCCAACTCCAGATGTTCTCCCAATCGGAAAAATCAAACAAAATCGACACAGAAAATGAGGATGCATCATTCAGCAAACCTATGCTCAGTAAACAGTATTTTTCAGCTAAATAAACTGCCAATATTCAAATGTTGTTAAAACAACAACGGGCCCGCATGCGAGATTTATAACGAGAAATCCGCGAACCAACAATCGATCTAGACCAGCTTACGTCTTAAATTAAAAAAAAACATGGAGAAAACGAGTATGCAGTTAATTTAAAATACTTCAGAGAACAACACTACGAAAATTTAAACAACAAATACGACAGAATTGTATTATCATTAACAGCAATGTTAGAAGAAGAATAATACGAAGTGAATTTGAAATTCGTCTATCACTGGTAGAACACCTAAATTTTCATAGAGGCTATACGAAATGGGTTGGTTTCGCAGACACATTTAAACAGTTAGTTCATAAAAATAAGCAGCTTACTAACACACACAAAGTTAACTACTTAAAAAGCCACGTTCAAGAGACTGCTGGAAAATTAGCAAGCCATTTGGAACATACAGGAGGTAACTACGATGCAGCTTGCCAGAGTTTAGAGAATTTGTTCAATAAGAAAAGTTTAATTGTTTTTTATTTTCTCTACTGAATACTTTATTGAGTCAACACACTAACAATACGGAATCTGCCGCTGTGATCCAATTTTTGCAAATCCTAGAAAGTCGTTTTCAATCTTTAGAATCAATCTGCAGCAACAGATCAATACCAACCACACCAACCTAGGTATCAAGCACATTCACTAAAACATGCCAACGCTTTAAAAACTTAATCACTTCCGAATGAAATCAAATGGTCATGTTGCACAATTTGTGTAGAAATTGTCTCAACAAAAACCATATACGACAGCAAGTTGTAGCAGTAAACCCAATTGTTCTACTTGCAAGGGCAATCACCATACTTTGCTAAACGTAATAAATCCGTAACAGCAGAACAGTTATGCAAAGCTAAACACATCAACATTCGAAAAGGATTGTGGCCAAGTATCAAAACGAGTACCGCTAGCGAAGCAGCAAGAGACTACCGAGTTAACTAAAAAAATGGAACGTGATGGAGTAATAGGGGAATCTAGCAGCCCATGGAGTTCGCCAGTAGTTCTTGTTCAGAAAAAGGACGGGACAACATGATTTTGTGCAGATTACCGTAAACTAAAGGAAGTAACGAAAAAAGGCAGTTATCCGTTACCGCACATTGTCGACACCTTGGAGCCAAGATTTTCAATACATTGGACCTGAAAGGCAGATATTAACTAGTAGCAAACCATCCTGATGACATAGGGAAAAGGCGTTTTCAGCAGGAAACGGTCTTTATTAATTTATGGTACTTTTGAAAGATTAATAGAGCAAGTTCTAAGTGGCCTAAATTGGAAAACATGTCTGGCTTATTTGGATGACATCATTGTACTAGGTCGCACATTCAATGAATGCACAAGAGGGCGAAGAGCTAGTTGTTGTGTATTATAGCCAATCTCTCTCCAAAGCAGAAAAAAATTATTGTGTAACACACAGAGAACTGCGGGCTGTGGTGGACAGTGTTAAAAATTTCAACAAATATCTGAATGGGCAAAAATTTGTTCTTCGAACGGATTATGCGGCACTCAAATGGTTGATGCAGTTTAAGAAACCCGAGAGACAAGTGGCTAAATGGATCGAACGACTACAAGCCTACACTTTCAAAACTGAACACTGGCGAGGTATGTTGCACAACAATACAGATGGATGGATTGGATAATCGTGGATGGGATAAACAACATTCGAAAGACCACCAGGAGGCTGATGAGTCAATTGGGCTAGTGAGAAAATGGTTGGTAGAAGGTAGACGACCTCGTTGGCACGAAATTGCATTTCAAAGCGCCACTGTTTAAAGTTATTGGGCACAGTGGCACTCACTGAGAATATGAGAATACATGACGGAATAATAGTAAAGAATCTGGGAAGCGGTTAACGGCGACAATAAGAAACATCAAATTGTGCTACCTGCTAGGATCTGGAAGATCTGGAGCACATTTTAGAATCAATAAAAAACCTTGGATAAGATAAGGCTGAATCGTACAGTGGTTAAAGCTTTGGACCTTGGATCGGCAGGTACCGGGTTCGAATCCCGATAGGGGCAGGATGCAAAGGGAATTTTCATCAACAGATTACGATCTGTGATGAAATGAAACACATCTATGATCCCCTATCGGAGTGAAAAACTCATGGGCCGACCCATCTTCCATGCCAGTATATAGGGTGGCATGGAGCTATGCAATATGCAGATGGTGATAAAATCGGACCTATAACCGTACGTCCTCGAATTGGCTGATACAGGCGTAAAAGTAAGGACGGAAAAAACAAACCGCGAAAAAGCTGGGAGAGCCTTGGCCCCAGAACAGATTGCAGGGATAGACTGGTGCAAACAGGGTGAAGTGTGTGCCACAAGTAACGGACCACAAACTCGGACGAAAGGAAAAATGCAGCAATACGATATTGGCGTCCTTTTCGATACTCGTTACATACTGGTGTGTATTGACTACTTCAGCAAGCAGGTGGAACCCCATTCGATTGTAAATCAGGAAGCCGGAGAGTAGCCGACACATTTCTGAACAATTCGATTTGCAGATTCGGAGTACCGCAAGATCTACACTCGGATCAAGGTATAGAAATTTCGAGTCGTCCGTGTTTCAAGAATAAAATTTTTAACATAAACAAAACTCGTACCACCCCATTACATACATCAGGCGGAATGGTAGAGATCTTTAACCGGACACTGGAAAAGAATCTGTGGAAAGAAGTTAGAGCCAATCAAGACACCTGGGATCGATGCATACTCCTATTCATGTTAGGGCATCGCAGCGCAGAGCATGATACAACGGGAAACTCACCTGTCATGGTACTGTTTGGCAAAGAGCCCCGCTTACCATGTGATATTAAGTTTGGGTTAACAGCAGCAGAACCCGTCGCGGAGCTTGAGTACGTAGCCGATCTAAGACGAAGAATGAAATGGATTCGATAGAATGAAAACGAGATATAACCTAAGAGCAGATAGCGAAGGTTTTGCAGAGAAGGATTTCGTTTGGCTTTGTAATCATACAAAGGATGAAGTTGTCCACGTTGATAAATTACGATGGCACAGCATGAAGAAGATGGACGAGTCTGTTCGGGATGAATAGATCTAAGATGGGTCTAGTGCTACGAATTGTATTCTACACAAGCATATCGCACTTGGTAGTCGAGTGGTTAGTTAAGATATACACCACCAACTTAGTCAGAGTCTATACAATTTTATTGAGGCGATTATTATTCTTAACATCAACGATGTTTTCGGATCAAGTATTCCTCCGATACTCATTGAGAATTGGATTTTAGAATGGCAATTGTTAACAACGGCATTAATCATCAAGGCAGGGGAATTAATGATATGGAATGTTCGCGAAAGTTAAATGAGTACTACATGGAAGTGATTTACAATTGTAATACAAATACATCGCCAGATGCAATAAAAATAAACGCGAGCAATTTGGGACATAGTTTATAATTAAACCATCAAGTGAACAGAGCAAGTCGAAAAGTAAAAAATGAATAGTGAAAGTCAACAAATATTGTTGTAAAAAGTGAAGGTGTTGAAAAATAAAATTTGTAACTCAAATCGCTAAGTGTTTTTTTTTATTTGCAAAACGTGTACGAATCCATATCGAACGTCCGAAATTCGAAACAATACTTTAGCTAATTTAAAGTGTACGTTTTTTGGAACTTCTCTACCAATGTATAGGATAGTAGTCCACTAAATGAGGAGGTACCACGCAAAACCAACTTTATCACATTTTTTGAAAATCGTGATTTCATCATCGTTCCTTATTTTCATAGCTATTAGGAAAACAACAAATATAAGTGCAAAACCAGGTATCCCTTTGAAATATCGCATCGAAATGTATTTAACTAAGATTAACCAACTTTATCACAAACGAAACTGGTGCAAAATCAAGTTTCTTCATTCGACCAATCTGTTATTTTAGTATTAGTAATTCTATAATCGTGCCATCAATCAGTTGTGTGTTTTCAGTGCAACAGTAAGTTATGCGTGTGGTTTTCATTTTGTCTTTTTAAATTATCTGTTTTAAATGGAAGCTTATTATCACGACGATTCCGCATTAGTGATTGAAGTCAACGATGGGTCTAGAAAGAAGCAGAAAAAAACAACAAACGAGAATTGGCAAAAATACTCGCTACACTGCATCTGGGCTAGGGATATTTGTACCGTGTGTTATTAAACATAATTCTGATAAATTTAAATGTTCTGAATTAAGGCCAGCTGATGTAAAACTATTTCGTGATAAATTGTTTTTAGTACCTGATAAGACTGTACAAGACAACTTTATTGCCTTACATGTAAAAAACTCGATAAAAAAATTAAAGGAAAGCCTCGCGAATGCAGTGGGTCATATTATCTTAATAATATTCATGGAGAAGGGCTGTTAGTGTGACAGAGCTTTTCATGTCTGTTGCAAAAATCGGAGCTTATCGCCTGAAATCACTAAAGAAAGTGAATTCGTTCATATCAATAAAGGAAAATAGGAGGGGGCGGGGGCGATAAGGTGAGCTAGAAAAGTACAAAGAAAAAAATAGTGCGAGGGACTTTGTAAGGGAATGTGAGAGCCACTACGGAAGAAACAAATCCAGGAAACTCTATTTGCACCCGGGTTTGATTATTTCTAAACTTTTCTAAGCTTCGGATGTATGTACCCACTGTGCCCTTTTTAGAGAAAAATTAAAAAAAGCTGTCCGGGGTACTACTAAACAGAAAGATTTGATGACAGGGAAACATATTCAAAAGCTAAGGGCTCGTGCTTTCTACGAACTGCTTCTCCAACCAGATGTTGATGAAATGATTACGTACGTTTTTGATTTACAGCAAATTCAACCCTTGTCAGCCTTTCAAAACATGAAGAATTTACGGCTATTTTCTGATGGATGGATTTCACAAAATAAAAACAATATTAATGTGCAAATGTTATTACAATTCCTGTTACAAAACCAGACAGGACTGAAGTTCATCTCTCTGTTTTTCCTAGTTCGGGGACACCGCTTCCTTCCAGCGGATCGAATATTTGGACGAGTTGAAAAAACCCTTAGAAAAAATGCGACAATATTTTCGCAGGATGAATACGTCAATGTCTGCAAACAATTTGGGGTAGTTAACAAGCTAGGTTCGAACTAGTTTTTGTATGACACCAAATCCTTGAAGGATCTTTTAAATCATTACAAAATATCAGCTCAATGAAAAGGATTGTATTAAAAAAATTCAAGAATAAAGCTGGGCATTATTCAGTCTCATATAAAGGTTGATTGAACTTTCGCTATCAACATATTAGTGACAAGTTTAAACGTGGAAGAAATTGGAAAAACGTTATGAACTTCACGCTAAACGAATTGCCTAAAAGAATTGTTGTCACATCCGATCTCAAGGGAAAAAATTCGGACACAATGGATGAAAATTTCATCGAGTGGTACGATACCGCAGCGTTTTAAGTTTTCAGACAGAGCTTCCACAAGAAGAGGGCGAACTTTGCGATTGTTTAGATGAAGAAACTGCTATTCACATCTAATTTTTATTTTAATTTACTTATTCGTTTTACGTTATCTAAATTTTTGTTTTATTATAGTGTTCTTTAGAAATAATTCAAAGCAATCCAAAGAACCATCTTTGCAAGACCATGCAAAACCATCTTTGTCCAGTAAAATATGAGCAAAACCAATTATATCCAAAAACATTTGATTTATTTGAGCTATAATACCTATCCGAGTGATGTGAAGCAGTAGACTGACATAAAAAACTTATTTTATAAACAGTTTATTTTAATTATCCAACACTTTGATTACTGTGATAAAGGTGGTTCTGCGTGGGACCTCCTCAAATGTTAAAAATTTAGTGAACATCTATGAAGAAATGAAGAACTGTAAGTGAATTTCAATAACTGTGAATTATAATAACAAGTAACTAACAGCTCGTATATACCTCGTTTAACAATCCCTGTACCAATAAGACTTCTAAATTTAGCCTGTCTGTACACATAATACTAGGTACTCATATTATTATAACAATTGTTGCATCAAATCGAATGGTGTGTTGGCGTGACAAAAATTACCTGAATCAACCATTGTTCTATAAAGCTATATAAATAGTTCTGGAAATGTTATTCTGTGATATAGGAGTTTCAATACTTAAGACAAGGCTGGTGTCAATATAATAAAACCACGCTATACATATTTTTTTAAACACATCAAATCGATTTTATTACCCACGTCCCACTTACGTGCATATACATGAATTCGATTAGTTATTTCTAATTTATTAGAAAATTCAATTTCTAGCACAAAATATCCTAGCATATTATAATATCGCACACATATACCCGAGGTTCAATTCGTGTTCAAAATTATTTGCAAAGAAAATTATTTTCTACTTACCACTCATATCGTAAGACGAATCGCGAGTTCACGCCTTTGATCGAAATTAAATTGTTTATTATTTTTTATTTATTTATAAAATAAACTGTTCAATGTTATTACGTTTACATATTGGCACTATATTTAGCAACAAATTATTAAATTATGCGGAAGAGTTTCTCGTCTGCTGCACACAAGGCAGGAATACCAGCACAAGAATAGCGTTAAATAGCTATACACAGTTTTACTTTTAGAATTTCTTAAAATTAATTTCAATGCGAAAGTGTTTGATCAATAACGAATTTTTAATTGCTGGAGACAATTTTTTTATGCTTAATTTATTACTTTTTTCATTTTTTAATCAGGACATCGTTATTTGTTTATTAATTGCGATTTTTTTTAGGTTGTTTTGAGAATTTCCCCTAACAAATTTATGATTCGTAAAATAACAAATAAAAAAAGTTTGTTTATTTGTAAACAAAACTAAGAGACAGAAACTAATCGATTTAGTTCGGTTATATGTGCGGTTGAATTGCAAAAGGATTTGTCGAACTTCGCAGTTGTGGTTAAAAATTAAAATACATACATCCTTTATTTTTAATTCTTTTTACCTAAACATGGCCTATCCTTGGAACTATCTCCGCCAAGAATTTTACATTTTTCAGACAGCTCAACAAATGGCCATATAGAATTCACTGAGTATTCAGCCAATCCTTGTAAGGTGGATCTGGTGGCAAATCTCTGCAATCAAATATTACGTTACGTATTGTAGCGATAATTTATTTTTAAATAAAATAAAAAGAGTTTCCGACGATTTCAGATTACTTTTTTTTTTTATTCAATTAATCAACGTCTTGCTTCGTACACGTTCGTCGTTCAGCTGTTTTTTCCGCAACCTTTTTCTTTCGACATCTCTGTCTTTTTCGATAATTGACAAAACATAAACAATTCCATCTATTGTATAAGTTAAGTACTAATTTAAACTATATAAAGTAAATAATTCGGAAACGTTATTTTTAAATTCAGTTGACTACATTCTGCCATTCTGATCTTCACAATCGTCTTGATTGTCTAACTGATCCTACATATACAGTTTCGTATTGAATGCGGCGTAAACATACCTGGTTTTCATAATATAACGGTCACCAGGCAATATTTGTGTTACTCTGTAAGGACCTTTAAAACTGGCAAGCCGTTTTTGACCAACGCCAGCCGTAGTTACAACATTTTTAACGTACACTAAATCACCTGTATGATATTGACGTGCCCGAATACGCCTTCGATCGAAATTCACCTTATTATTCAACGATGTATTACGTTGCTGTTCGACAATTGAAGATCTCAAATCCTTTAGATCGCGTTCGTTGAACTCATTATTCGTGGTCGTTCGTTAATCATTGTTTTAGACTGAAAAGAGCCTGAGCAGGAGTGACGTTAATTGAACGATTTATTGGGTTATTACTAACAAATTCGGTTTCGTTTAAGACTTTGTCCCATTGACCATGCTTTGAATTAGCTACCAATTTCGACAAAAAAAATGTACACCTCACAATTAAGTCGCTCGGCCTGCCCATTACTTTGGGGCGAATAAGCAGTCGGAATTACTTGCTTAATACTACGATCCTTTAAGAATTCAACAAATTTGAATGACGTAAAACATGATCTGCTGTCAGTATTAATTCGTTTTGGAACACTCAACTGTCCAAAATATTGTAATTAGTGTTTAACTACTTCATCTGAATTAGTAGTTTTAGTTGGAAATAACCTAGTGAACTTGGTGACACCATCCACTATATACAAAACGTACTTATTCTTTTTATTTGAAACTGCATATGGACCAATATGATCAATATGACTCGTGTGAAACGGTTCGTCATGCTTCTCATACAAGTTCAAGAGGCCTTCCTTTTTTGCCCCCGATACACGTAATACATGTTTTAATAAAATTTCCTATCTCAGCGGTCATATCGTGAATGAAAAAACTACGTCTCACTAGCTCACAAGTTTTTGCAACACCTACATGACCTATTTCGTGGTATTTTCGAATTACTTCGTTCTCTAAAACAGCCGGAATAAACAAAAGCAACTTTTGCCTCAATTTGCTGTATAAAATATCGTTACGGATCTCATATCTATTGTGCTCCTGTCCATTGAAAGATAGCGAGTTCTTTATTGACACTATAAATTCGTCACTCTGTTGCAGAGCAATTAGCCGTTTGGTTAACGAACATTCTGTCATTTGCATTATCGAATTGAGAAGTTTGGATTTCTAAGCAATTATCATGAATAAGCAAAGCAAGCACCTTTTGTAGCGAGTCGAAATGTTCCTCTACGGTTTGAGATGCAATGAGTATATCATCAATGTAAACTACAACGTCTCCCGTTAGAATCATGTCTCTAAAAATTGTGGTCACGAATCTTTGAAATACGCTCGGGAACCGTTCTGTTTACTTACAAGCACTATTCTACTTATGTAGTCACTATTGCTACAGCGTATGACTCCTCTCTTTAAGAGGTCGTCTACTATCTGGTTGACAATTTGATGATCACGAATAGATAAGCGTAGCGGAGTCGAATTTATGGGTTTCTATTTAATTTTTCCCATTTTCTGAACTCCTCAAACAACTCAAAAAGCTCAGTTCGAATCGAATAATCGCGCGAAACATCGTTCTCACACGGTCCAATATCGTAACTACTATAGCGAAATCATTTTCGTCCGGTGAAAAATCGACATTTAAAATTTGAGCAAAAAGGTTTACAATACCTTGTTTTTAACTTCCGGTGACTGTCCAAAACAGAAAACATTCCCAGTGTGTTGCGTATCCACTTTGAATCTAACAGAATGATCCTTACTAAAATCACGTCCAATTAGACAATCGTAACGTATTGAATAATCAGGTGACACTAAAAATGAAATGAGAAAATTATTCGAATCAACAAAAATATTACAATTTATATTCCCTAATATTCCAAGATGTGCATCAATGACACCTCGAATTTACTTCCATGATATGGTTCGAACTTAATGTTTTCTGGAATCGATTTTTTAAGAATAATGCTCACTGGACTCCCTGTATCGATCAATGCATTCAAATGTTTCTCTTCATTCCCGAAATTTACAACGATTGGTCGACAAAAGTCATAAAAAATGCAGTGCAGTCCATCATTAGTAATTGCAGCACAAGTGCTTACACCTCTCGGATGAACTTTATTACATTTAGAACATCGGGGCTTGCGTTATGTTACCGTTTTATCCGCCATTCATTTCGGTGTAGGTACCATTCCGTTATTTGAATTAATAAACGTTGTTTTAATGGTTGTATAGCTTATGTCGATCATCACTCAGTTTATTACCATTCTCATGATGCACATTTTCGAACCCTGAGCGTTTTGTATTAACAAACCATTGTAATTTGTCCATGAGATCTCATATTTTTTGAATAATGGTTGCGGTCAACATTAGACTCAAGTCATGATCGTTTATATTCTGTATAATGTAGCGAATCATAGCGGCTCCCGATATATCCGCATGTGGACCTATTGTAATCATTTCATAATAAAATGACATAACATTTTGGTGCTTAGATCCAATATTGTTCCGCAATCGTTCATGTACGTCCACTTCGTTATAAATTGCACCAAAATTTGGCACGAATTCATTTTCGAAGTCTTTTCTTTAACAC
Organism: Nephrotoma guestfalica; assembly: GCA_963691935.1. Taxonomy (NCBI): domain Eukaryota; kingdom Metazoa; phylum Arthropoda; class Insecta; order Diptera; family Tipulidae; genus Nephrotoma; species Nephrotoma guestfalica. The sequence goes on from OY829914.1 coordinate 222,329,654, forward strand.
TTTAGGTAAATTGTTTCGATGAAAGAGTTGTGACTTTTGTAGAATTAAATATTGGTAACAATGCTTCAATATCTTTTACATTATAAAGGTGATGATCACGTGTCTTTCCCGATACGAGAGTGTGTTGAATGTCTTGTACTTCACACCTATCTTGATGTTCTTTATCAAAACTAATTTCTCGATGACTGCGCCTTTGCTAAAAATTTGAACAGAGCTCTTCGTTATCATTGTTGTCACTGCACCCGTACAGTACACCGTACTTGGTGTTTCGACTAAATCGTTCTTTCCACCCTGCTCATTCAAAATAGCACACGTGCACGATTAAAACGATTATTTTATTAAATATTCGACCAATTTTTGGATTAGTATCCTTCTTCTGAATTATTTAGCCATAATTTATTTTTAAATAAAATAAAATGAGTTTCCGATGATTTCAGATTACTTTTTATTTATTTATTTATTCAATTAATCAACTTCTTGCTTCGTACACGTTCGTCGTTCAGCTGTTTTTTCTGGAACCCTTTTTTTCGACATCTCTTTCTTTGTCGATAATTGTTATACTTACTAAGCTTTATACAACATAACCAATTTACATAAGCAATTCCATCTATTGTATAAGTTAAGTACTAAATTAAATTATTTAAAGTAAATAATTCGGAAACGTTATTTTTAAATTGAGTTGACTACAGTATCGGAAATTCCAATTCATTAAATAACACGGTTGGTGATCTGATCGCTAATCAAACAAAAAAACGCGCAAGGACAATAACATATTTCAGATGGTTCTACGTAAATCGGACCAGGCAACTGCGTAAAGTAGGACATGAAAAGCAAACCGCGAAATAGTTGGGATGCTTTGGCTGCAGAACGGATTGCAAAGATTAAACCATAACAAAAACATATTTCAGTTCAATTGGTCCAGTTTACAACCGATTAAAATTTTTCGTGAATCAAACACAAGCATCTACCAATCTACCTATAGGTATAAAAAAACACAGACATATTGCTATGGTATTGTACTATGGTGGCTAGAACCAAAAAAGAAAAGAGGATAGATGTTCTCAGAGCACTAAGATAAGATTGCAGAACGAAACAGTTAGATTTCAAAACAAATAAAACAAAATTTAGAAAATGCAAGAATTATTATGTTACCACACCACACTAAATTTACTCGCTCATATATCGGAACACTATCACTCTTTTGAGAAATCATTTCCATTGCAAGAAAAATGATTGAAGAAAATACAATTATTTTCACGTTATCACACCAAATTTACTCGATAGTGACTTGTGATTTATGTTATTGTTTTAAAATTTACAGTAATGCGAAACGTTCACATATGATGGTTTCATTAGCTCGAGCAAAATTGAGACATCCAGCTCCACACAATGAGGATGAGGATAGATCAAACAAACCAACTAACGGTAAGTTGTTCGAAAAGTTTCAGACGTGGTAACGTTTGCTTAATTCTGGTAGATACTACCTTTGGTTTTGGCCGTCAGGAGCCATGCGACAATTCAATTCGGCTGTACATGACAGCTGCATACGCGAACCGTGTCGTTTCATTTTATTTCTGTGGTCCAAAGTTCTTGTACTATAAGTTTGGCTGCGATGGTAATTGGCGACAACCATCCTAATGGGTTCCAGTTCTTTCTTTGTAAGTTCAGTTTCTGATGATACTTATGGTTTACCTTGAATCTAAAGCAATCGGAAATCAGATTCCAATGGATTCCTAAAATTTTAATATAGTTTCACCTTCTGCCAACTCTAAGTTTCCAATTAATTTGTTTGACCCCTGTATAGTTTGAAATAATTTTGTAGAAGTTGTGCATCTTGTAGGTTATCAGCACCAGTTAGAACGCCATCGACGTAAAAGCCCTCTATTTCGAGCCATTGGATAGTTTTCACCTTCATCCATTGCTAGTTGATGTAATGTTCTTATTACCAAGAACGGAGCTGCTGATGTGCCATATGTAACAGTAATCAAGTTGTATTCCCGTAATTGTTGATTTGGGTTCTCCCTCCATACTATTCTTTGATAATTTTGATGTTCCTTTGTCACTTCAATTTGTCGATACATTTTGATTATGTCAGCTCCGAATACTATTCTATATCTTCTACGCCGTAGCATAAGTGATCATAAATTGTTTTGCAGAGAAGCTCCGACATGCAGATTATCATTCAAACTACAACCAGAAGTTGACTTCATCGAGGCGTCATTACCACGCGAAATTTTCTTTACTTTGAATTTTTCTTCAAAATTGCATGATGTGGTTTGTAAAATTGTCCTTTGCAATTGGATGATGGTGTCGACTCGTTGTTTTGAAGCACCAAGGATGCCGTTATCATTTTCTTTGAACGGTAAGTTAACCACGTTTGGCGGAAAATTGTTTCACACTGTTCATCAAATTTTGTCGGTAGGGATTCAACCGATATGTCATCTAACTCCCAAAACTTGTGAAGCTCTTGAGCTAGTGTTAATTCTTCCTTGACACAGATGTTAATCATTAGAGTCCTGGGTTGAGCGGTAGCACTAGCTGAACCTACTATCAGCCAACCCAAACTTGTTTTCATTGCATTTGGATTTCCTCAAATAAAATCTCTATGGGAGCCGGACAATCATATTGTGGATCGGCCAATATTATATTTTCCCACCGAGAGTCGTCGTTTCGTTTTATCTTTTGCTCTGGCACATTTGATGTTATTTTTCGCAAAACATATGCTTCTATCTGTAGCTTAAACACCGATAGAAAATGTGGTTGAATTTCTAGTTGAACTATAGAGCTAAAAGTGTATTTTGTATCGCCTCCAATTGCGACCAAACTAGTAAGTATGTTCTTCTGATGTAATCCTAACTGTTTTCAGTGATCAGTGATCAAGGATACTTGAGATACTAGATCAATTAATGCCCGTAGGATAATCGCATCAGTATTGTATAGCATATGGTACATGCTTCTGTTTGAAGCATGCTTCTGTTGAGCTGTGTGATAGGCAGTTGTTACACAATTTGTTCTGTTGATGAAATCCATTCTCTGGCTTGGGGTAATTTGTTTAAAATGAACACAATTTAGAATTAAGTGCCTCCTTCTTTCGCAGTAATTACAGAATTCACCACTGCAATCAGCTTTTTGCTGGCGCCCTTGATTAACCAAAATTTGTCTATGTGAATCAACCTTGAATTGTCTACTTGAGGTGCCACTTACACTCTAGAGTGCTTCAAGCACATTCATTCTCTCCATTAAGAGGGAAAGTCACGACTACCAAGAAGGGATTCCTCGTAGTACTTTACGCTGTTGTAATCTAGTTTTTTGACATTAATATGAATGTCAAATACGTTGTAGCCCAAGTTTCGTAAAGCTTGTATACACTCCTTTACTGTATCATGCATGTTCAACATGGTGGCAATATATTCGGCCACGATTTTTCGTTTATTGTCGTACCGCTCCATAAAGATGTCTGCTTATAGTGCTAGATGTCCTATTAAGGTAGATGGTTTTCCTTTATAACTTTCCTTAAAATAGTTTAATTGCTCGAAGTCTGATATATGGCTGTTATTTGTGTTCTGGCTGGAATGTGTATTCGCGATAATTTCGGCATACTTCTTGTACTTTGCTGATAATTTGACTTATTTTGCTTGATGTTTGATGCTACTATGATTTTGATCGTTTCGTATTGTTTCATCCCCGCCAATGTATTGGTCTACGAAATACGACCGAGTGGTTTCTTCCTCCTCTGCTGCTTCGATGTATACTTCTTCATGCAGCTTTTCGATTATCGCTTTCTTGGAGGATATTACCTCGAGTTTGATGTTCTCTTATCATAGCGTGGAATTACCTCATTTTGAATTGTTGCGCTTTATAGCGTTTCGCTTGCGCTGCGGTTAATTTCTCGTTGTTTATTATCGGCATTTGAACTTGAAACAGATCAGGCTGTTGAATTTTTGGTCTCTAACGCTAGTGATTTCCTTAGAGTTTCTAACTCCTTTCTGAAGTTTTGCTCCAGAAGTGCCAGCGCTTGATGGGTTATCGTGTGGTCCCGATGCAGTTTAAAGTAAAGCCCTTGGTGCTAAACTTGGTCGAAAGCTTGAGCAACGTCTCACAAAATGCTGGGACATATTTTTTTATTCTCAAGTCCATTTTCGACAATGTTCATTATTCTATGACCTTGTTCAACTTTAGCGTGCATTTCTCTAACCCCAAATTGTCGAAGTAGAATTAAACATTGTTTCTCGGGTTTGAGCTGCTAGAGCAAGTTTTTTATATAATTTGTATATGATTGGAAGTAGGAATATCGATCTGTAAGATATTTTATCATCCGGTTTACCTAATTTAGGAATCATAATTACTTCAGCAGCCTCCCATTGATTAGTTGAACTAATTTACGCTATCTTTTAAGGAAATGGCTTTTCCCATAATTAAGTAAAACCTGGAGCTTTTAGTGCTTTAACTATTATTAATTTCATACTTTTCGTTCTGGGGGGTTTTCCCAACGGATGTTGGGTTTTCATTTATTGTTTGTCTAGGTCTCGGTTGAAAAGTATCTTCTTTTAGTCCAGATTCATTATCGATGTTGATATGTACTACATGCATTTTTGTTATTTTACCACGTTCGTTGGCTCGATAATTAGCTCAGAGAGATTCCAGAATCGCTTATATATGGAATGGAGGAGCTAAATTGAGGATACTCTTATATTGCGCAGCACGGCATCGAGATACTGTTTCCTTGCGGATTTTGTATAAGAAATACGTAAACTTTCCTTTGTGCTGCACTGTTGGTCTCATAGCTATAGCATAGTAAAGCTTGATTATTCGAAAACTTTGTTATGCCAAGCACATTATTTGGTGCGGTGGCGCCTTTGTCTTCCCAAGCTAATATTCCCCAGCTTCTGAAGAGAATCCTGCTCTTCGTTTTTTCGTAGCTTTTTCTTCGTTTTAAATTTCCAATCAGTTTCTCTTGCAAGTTCTTTGTCATCTGTTGAAACTGAGCGTCAACACATGGAGTCTATTTACAGACTTTAAATTTCGAGTCAAACGGTCGCAAATTTTTCTGTAAAATTTTAATTCCTAATTTAAATCGTTTAACTCAAAACTTTGGATTTCATGGATAAATCCTTCGTATAATTGTTGCACTCAGATGGCTAACTCTAAATAACACCGTGTAACCGATAGAAACGCCTATATTTTATTAAGTTGTAGGTGCGGACCACTCTATGCAACAAACTTCGTTACAAATGAGGTGTTGTTGCTGAAAATGGGGTATGTCGGTATAGAATCGAAGCGTGGAAAAAATTGAAAATGAAAATTAATGTAGGTACCTATTTTAAAATTTATCTGACCTCGGATTTTTTCAATCAGCCAGACTTTTGCATAGTAATTTTTATTATCTAGAGGGCCCATTTATTTACAATAGTTATCGAAAAATCCAAGATTGGATACAATTCATAATAGGCCGCCACGCAATTATAAACTAGTAAGAGGTTTCCGGAACTTCCAGAGTAACGGACCAAGGGACACCAACGGAAAAATCCAAGATCGGATAACATTCATAATAGGCCGCCACGCAATTATAAACTAGTAAGAGGTTTCCGGAACTTCCAGAGTAACGGACCATCATGGATGTAGGACAGCTGTTGAAGTAGTACAACGTGCCACACATTTAGTATAGCTGAAATTTATAAAAAAAACACCGGAACACAATCTCCAAGAAATTGTTTTACCTATCTATCGCGATTCCTGACATAAGTAAACTAGAACTAGATCCGCCAGCATTTTGAAGATATTCATAAGAACACACACTGCACAGTACCACATATACCGGGACATCCATTACAGGGATATTATTTATTAAAGTAAGAGTACCAAACCGATGAACCAATACCGTTGTTAGTTGGAGACCAGTTTACCGGATTTATATACCTAATATGTATTTAATTTGTTCGACAGAGTTAATCTTTTACTAAGGTTAGTATGAATTTATTCCAAAAAGGATCACCCATACGCAACTGAGTCGTATTAATCTCCAGAATTATCAATTCATTAAGATTTCCAATTATCCCCCGCAGCGATTTACTTACCACTGTATTATCCATAGTGCAATCTCGCGATTAAGCTCACGATTCCGAAATAAAACTAGGATCATGATTAGTAATCGACCTAATTCAATGTTTATTAAGGTAAGCGTGTAGCCTTCAACTTTTTTCGAACATCTCTTTCATCGAATATTTGACCATTTGTTCGCCAAATTCTTAACATGTGAAAGTATTAATTACGTTTGGGGCGCCTTAAGAGTAGGGATTACGGTTTATTATTGATAATTCTTAATTTCTGACGTGAGTCAATTTAACAATTTTTTTTTATTTCAAATTAAAATTTTTGCACTTAAAAGCGTGAACATTAAAAAATTAAGGTGGACTGTAAGGACAAGTCCAGTATAAAACAATTCAAATAGATAATAAACAAAAAGATATAAGATATTTACATTTCGATAAATCTATTGTCGTTTGTTCGAGTGTGAAGAGGTCGATTTGAATTTTCGCTTGGATGCTGGAATAAATTTATTATCACCGTATTCATCATCATCTTCCGGCTTCATGGTTGAACTCAAACCTATACTAGCAGATGATGCAGCCCCATCAAAGTACCTTCCATGACGTGAGAATTCAGAATTTGAATAAACATTAGACGAATCATACAGGGTGTCATCATCATCCTCTTTCTTAATACTTTCGGATTTAACTTTAAAAGATTCGTATTCAGAATCAAATTTGAAATCAGGAAGTTTTGCATCAATCGGTATATGCTGTCCAGGAATTAAATTTATATTCAAATCAAGACAACAATTGTCCGCAATAGTGAACGCCCACCGTTTTACAACCGATAAACTACAGTAATTTGGCGCATCGATTTCTTCGTGCTTTTCACACGCTAAACTGCTATGAAACTCGTAGGCATCTCGTTCCAAACAAGCTTTTGCCAAATGAATAGAAGGAAATGCGCCCATTGTTTCTCCCAATTGTGCCGTCGCGAGTTTTAACTCAAAGAAAAATTCGTGTATCGGAAATACATCGATTGAATCCAACGGTTTATTTGCTTCCACAGCCAGAATATTCAAAATAGCCTTTACCATATCGACGTCTGAATCACGAGTGAATACAGGCCTTACAGCACTTAGATCTTCATCGAACATTAAGCTATATAAATTTTCATATATTCTACCGTAATCACTTTCTCCAAGCGAATCTGGTGGAACTGGTAATTTATGAGTATCTTCGGAATGATTTCTCGCCTCAAAAGCCATACCCAAAGGAAGCGATATGGGATTTATTAGCGTATGGTAAGTATCAATTATGCCATTTTCTAAATTGAAATTGATGATGGCCGCTTCGGCCGGTGTATATGTCAGATCATGAGATTGACAAAAATAATTGAACGAAATTAATGAGATTGTTGTTAAATCCAAATCTATAAATAAAATCAACAATGAGGTAATAAACTTTACATAACCTAAAATAATGTGTTGAACACTGTTCTTTGTGGTACTTACTGTTAGCTAGAACTGCGTTGCTAATCACCTGTTCAATTGTATTCTTCATTCGGTTCTTAGACTCATGCAGAGTCTTCTGTTCTTTAGCCACCAAAGCTAAAGGTACTCCTTGCGAAGTATATTTCTCGCCGCCTTTGGAATTGTTTTTTGCTAAATTTGCCATTTCGACATATTTTTGTTTATCAGCAACAGAAAGACGCTATAAAACGGAACATTATAAGACGAATCAAAAGCTAAAGAAACAAGGTCAATTACCTGCCATAATCCAGCGCAATCTTGTGAAACTTGGGGTAATCCCCCAGGATATCGATGACCATTGCGTTCCCGCTTCCCCTTGTAATCAAGCATAAAGAAAAAGAATGCATTTTTTGGTTGCTTTTTTGGCATTTTTAATAACAACTAAACTTTTATGATTTAATTAAAATTTTAGTTCGAAAGATACACAACACAAAATTAAAGTATTATGACTGTCAAGTCAAATAAGCATAAAAGAAAATATTTCTAGTAAAAACAGCAACTGCTACAATATTTTGCTGAACCGCGTTTTGTGCTGAATACAAAATTATTGCAGATTTAAAATAAGCGTTCGCTTTCTTGATAAATATTTATTCCGAATTTCTACCTAATTTTATTTACTACTATTAGATAATATATATGTAGTATGACACTTTTTATTACATAGATCAGTACAGAGAGATAATTAAAAAGTTTTTTGAATTTTTTATGTTTTCAGAACGATTAGATAAAAGAATTTTACTTTTTGTTTCCGAACGCTCTGATATTTCCCATTTGGGGGCTTGAAAAAAGTGCAATAAAAAAAGTATACCGTAATGGTATTATGACACTGGCCATTTTTCGATTTTTCCAGCGTCTGAAAAATCCAAATGAAGTAAGAAAATTAATTAGTTGCTTCCAAACGACCACCGCAAGTACTTATAAGCACTAAGGTTTCTGTCTTTGCCAGATTAACTATTCACAACCTACCTTTTTATTATTAGCAGTTGAAAGCAGTTACGACAAATTTATCCGCTAGATGATTGTGTGTAGTATTTTTCTGTCAAAAATATAATTGAATGTCATATGTGAAGCGCCAATATGATTCCGGTATAGATATTTTTTTTATTAAATAATCCGGTATAGATATTTTTTTCATTAAACACTGGAACAAATAAACTACACATTTGAAGGTTATGTTTTCCTTTAGTCATTTTTTTTGCTTTCCCAATCGACACTTTACCAATAAATATTTTTCGCACTTACAACTAGTTGTGGTGTCGATTGGAAAGTTCTTATATAAGCCGTTTTCGACAATTAACCATGGTATCTTTTGGGTAACTTGCTGACAAAAAATTACCGTAGGTAATTTAGTTTTTGTTGTTTTTTGTTTCTGTCTTATAGCATATTTTGTTGAGACATAAATCGTTTTTGCTTTAGCTGAACTTCAAGAAAATACGCCGCTGGATAGTAATTTAGCGCTTCAAAATCATTTAAAAATCTATTGAATTTTATAAAATTATATTTTTGGGTAGCAACAATTATATTGTATATTGTAAAAATAATTATATTAAACACTTTATAATTATCTCAATTTATATATTATTCATCATATATGGATGAAGACAATATATTTTGACATTTAGTGGATATTCAGCTTAAGCATTTCTCCTTTATATTCAGCTTAAGCAAAATTATTGATTACCATAGTTTCCCAAGTTGTGCTTTAGCCAAATGGAATTGTTGTGTAATCGTGTCAAGAAAATACACCATTTGTATTAAATTAGAAGTATCAGAAAAATTAAATTACAAACTTTTAAAGTACAAATTGTACCACGAAGCAACTAATAAAAAGGCGTAGCTGCCAAAAAAACTCCATTGAGTTTTGCTGAATAAAAATATTCTTGTGCGAAATGTAAAGTTATTTTTTGTATAGACAGAGTAACTTGAGTAACTTTGTTACCAACATAAAAAAATCAAATTTACCCAAAAGTTATCATGGGCTGTTTCCAAAAACGCCTACTAGCCGGTTTTCGAAATTAACCCTTGATAACTTTTGGGTAATTTTCGATTATACAGGAGAAATGTTTTATCCACTATATGTCAAAATATATTTTCTTCATACATATATGATGAATAATACATAAATTTCTATAATTATGAAGTGTTTAATATAATTATTTATACAACATACTATATAATTGTTGTATAGATGAATACATAAAAATATAATTTTATAAAGTTATTCAATAGATTTTTAAATGATTTTGCAATGCTAAATTTATTCAGCGCTAAATATAGCCAAAACAAAAAAGATTTGTTTCTCAACAAAATACGCCATTTATTGAGAAATAAATCTATTTTTACTTTAGCTGTATTTAACGCTACAAAATCATTTAAAAATCTATTGAATAATTTTATAAAATTATATTTTTGTGTATTCATCTATACAACAATTATATTAGCCGTTTTCGGAAATAGTCCATGGTAACTTTTGGGTAACTTGCTGATAAAAAATTACCAAATCTATTTCCGAACATGTAGAGTAACTTTAGGGTAATTTAGTTTTCGTTGTTTTTTGTTTCTGTCTTTATATTAAATTAGAAGTATCAGAAAAATTAAATTACAAACTTTTAAAGTACATAGTGCACAAAAAGAAGCAACAAAAATGTCGTATCTGGCAAAAATACGCCATTGAATTTTGCTGAATAAAAATATTCACAGGCGAAATGTAATCTTACTTTTTGTATAGACAGGGTAACGTGAGAAACTTTTGTTACCAACATTAAAAAATTATAACTACCCAAAAGTTACCATGGGTTACTTCCGAAAACAGCTATTGTATAACGGTTTGTTCCCGAAAACGGCTAATAGCTGTTTTCGGAAACAGCCCATTGTAACTTTTGGCTGGTTTTAATTTTTTTAACATTGGTAACAAAGGTATTCAAGTTACCCTGTCTATACAAAAAGTAAGTTTACATTTCGCACAAGAGTATTTTTATTCAGCAAAAATCAATGGCGTATTTTTGGCAGATACGACATTTTATTATCTTCTTTTTGTACAATTTGTACTGTAAAAGTTTGTAATTTAATTTTTCTGATACTTCTAATTTAATACAAAAACAGAAACAAAAAACAACAAAAACTAAATTACCCTAAAGTTACTCTACATGTTCGGCAATAGACCAGGTAATTTTTTTACAGCAAGTTATTCAAAACTTACCATGGGGTATTTTCAAAAACGCCTGTTATACGAGTATATACATAAATATTAATTTTCGCACATCATTTGGATTTTTCAGATGCTGGAAAAGCCGGAAAGCCAGTACCTTAATACCATTATTTGAATGTTTTCTTCAGATTTTAGGAGAACAAATCACATTAACATTTCTATTCGAATAAAGGCTTGTCTGACCTCTCTGCTCGCTCCGATGTAATAGAATAACAGTAATGGTGAGATTAATTTTTAAAACAAAACTTGTTTGTTATTTTGGGATTTGTTTTCTGTAACACATATAAGAATTCGTTAAAGTCATGAAGAAAATAATTTACAAATACTCTTATAAATAAAACCACAAAATTTATAAAGTAGCAAAAAACCTTATGAACGTTGATTGATATTTTGAAATCAGAGAAATGAACTTTAAAAAACTCTTTTAAACGCTCTCAAAATTAATATAAGCCGTTTATGGTCTTGATATTTTCGATCTAAGCACATAATAACTAATGAAACTTGTACTGGGGCTGATTATGTCACTATCTTGTTCCTGGACTATGCTTTCGAAATCTCACGTTGGAATGGTATCTGTGGTGATTTTTTGCTGACTGTCATTAATTAGGTTGAGCCCTGAATTACAGTATCATCATCCATCATGACCTATGTAGATTGGCGACTTTGTAAATGTGGTAGCCTGAAGGTGGCGGTTGCACGTCAATTGTCTTCAAATTTCGATGTTAGGCAATAGTGATTATCGCCAAATTGTAATTGAGATTGTGGACACTAAGGCGGCTGATTGTTAACAATTGTGCTGTAACTAAGATGACAAAATTCATGATAATTATGATAATGTCCCCAAATCACGTCGGGGTCACCACTGGCTTTTGGTTAGTGTCTTACTTTGGTGCAAGCAATTCCTATAGAATAGAATTATTCCATACTGATTGAAAGCTATTCCAATGTAGAATAAAACAAATGGGATTGTTATTGTAAATTTACCAAAGTAAGATGTTTTTTGTCATGTGCATGCCAGATTAGAATTGTAATTTGTCGTCGTGTCGGCAACAAAACTACTAAAACTATTTAAACCTACCACTAATTTCATAACACATAAAAGTTAACCCAAGTTATAAATTTATGATATCTTCATTTGAGTATAATAGGCGAAATCGTAACATTACCTCCAAGCTAAGACTGTTCGTCTCGAACATAATTTAAATTACGCCTCTGGTGTTGCATCGGAATAGCGCCAACCAAACAAACCTCACTTTAACTCTGTTGGTATTCATATCAGTCACGGAAACATCGAACACTCCCACCACTTCACCTGTGGCTATAACAACCTCTCACCGGCCAATGTATCATCGCGGCTTGATCCTCTCGAAGTTGCGTATGATAATAGTCTAGCTTATGTTACAATTGATATCGCTCCAAAGCCGCTTGCGATTATCATCTACATTATGTTTGGGCAGGATCCCTATCTGGGTGTCCGCCACATCTGCACAAGACTCCATTCCATGTTCGGGAGTTGCAATAACAATGCTTTAACAAAACTGGAAATTCGTTCAATATGCCCCACAAAATCTGGAATGCATATTTATACGTCAAGAAACATAAAACTTTGAATGATCATTGCCTGCGTAAAGTCAGTGCTGCTGTATGGTTATGACTTGGAACCACACGCAAGAGATTACAACAATACTAGGTATTTTTACGTCTAGTGGCTGATATAAAATACTTTTGGCTAAACAAGGTTACAAACGAAGAACATTTGCAGCAAAAGTTTGAAATTGAGCGTGATATTTAGAACCGAAAGTGGAGCTGGATAGGACAGACACTGAAGAAAGCGCCTAATGATATAACAAGTTAGTCGTTAGAATGTAATACCTAAGGGAAACGGGAAGTAGGAAAACCAGCAATGACCTGGAAGAGGACGGTGCGATCTGAAACAACTAAATAGAAGAAATTAAAAGCAATATTTATTAGATAGAGTGAGATGGTCCAGTCTAGTATAAAGGAAAAAAGTGAGGTCTAAACTTCTTTTCTCACTGGGATTACCTCCCTCCCATACAGGGATTTGATTGCACATATAAGTTTTCTAAATCAGATTTTCTGAAAAAACCGCCTTAAACATGATGGACGGTCACTTTAACTCCACACAAAAAGCCTTGCGATATAACACGCTTTTAGTGGGGCCAAGAATCACATCTAAATGAGACATCTGTTCTAATCAGCTTATGAAAATTTAAAACAATTATAATATTTAATAATAATTTTAATTATTCAATCAAAATACGATAATTTAAATTAATTTACCACTGAATCCTCTTGAAGCTTAAAACAATTACGTATTGTTAAAAAGTAAAACAGTTCAAACAAACTAAGCACCGAACCTCCCATAAATAACCCTAGCAAGCCCCCAAAATCTGATATCATTGTTTCGAAAGTGTAAACACGCACTCGTTTCTGTCCAATGAAACTTGGTGCATCGAACATTATTTCAACTGTCGTTAGTGCGCTACCAACACTCTCGCTCGTTATGTCCTTGAAGTCTTCTGAAGAAAATTCTTCGTGGACCGTTACAATTTTACTACTGTAACTAATTGCGTTACATTCAGGCAAACAATCACAATCAACGTAATCAACCATATCTGCCAGAATTTTTGATGTTCCGTACACTTTAAAATGCTCGTGAAACAGTCGAATATATTCTGGTAATTCCCAACCATAATTTTTATAAGGCAAAATACTGTTTGTAATATTTGATACATGCGGCGAAGAAAACGGTGCACCTCGATGGATCATCGTTGAATAATTCGCATAACATTCGAGACGACAATTCTCTTCGTTGTAAAATCTGTAGAATTTTAGTTTACGTTCCTCATTAAAATAGCAATGCCGAATATTCGGCTTAAATGATCTCAAATCGTCATCGGTCTTTATAGATTTGGGTGTCGCAACTATTTGGTAATCTTTACCGTAGTCTAGTGATATAAAATTATCATAGAGATGTGGATAGGCGGACGGTGAATGCAAAGCAATTTTATAGGCAACATTCGATGCAGAACAGAATGGTGTTATGTCCGCCAGATTAGCAGCTAACACGAATTTTAATCCAGCTGATCCGATCGGGGAACCCTTTACGATTCCTTTATAGGGATACACATTAGCTTTCGTATAACCATTTTCGGGATCCCAACCATCTTGGCTTCGTGTGATATTGTGATATGCGAATTCCGTATGCAGAGAATCCGACCGTAAAACGTCACGAACAGTATTGAATGTGAAACAAATTCCTTCGTTTGTTATAATCGTGGAAAATAATCGTTCACAATTTTCCTTCGACGGAGTATTCCAATATGATTCGTCTGTACTCCAACTCGACATTTCACACGACTCAAAAACCTCTTCAAATTTGGGTGATATCTAAAATAATATTTAACAAGGTTATTATAAAATCCAACCAAACTTGGAATAAAACTTTACATCGTGTAACGTGTTAATCCAATCATCTTGCATAGTTCCAGGGCTAGTCACAGCTTTGAACGCCTCCTCATCTACAAATTTTGAATGAATATGTTTTCTAAATGATTTACGGCATATTTGAGATGCCATTATAAATTTCTTTCCAAAATTCGAATCCATGAAGTTCAAACGATTGGTAAATTGTTTAAAACTATCGGAAAATGTTGAAAAATCGAATTTATCCGCTTTGATTTTAATTTCTGGACAAATTGTGACGGCCGGAAACGGAATTTCAAAAATATGAGTCGGTGTATTCTCGTTAGTTATCCTTACTGGATTTTCTAACCATGTATGGCCAATTTTATAAACAAAGTATCCCAAAAATAGTATTGATATTATAAATATTATGATCCAAAATATACGATCGGGTAGCGGACGAGAACGATTCGCTAGGTACTTAACACCATGAATGCTGGTTTCTTTAGGATAATCAGATAGATTTTTGTCAAGCGATTTTCGAAATAATTTTAGCACGCACTGTGGCATGGTTTACTGAATTGTGGGACGTTTACTTCTTATACTCTAGTTTAGATCCTTTCCCTACTTCGACTAGATTTAAACTAATCTAAATACTTTTATATTTTAATTTATTGTTTAAATTAAAATTTATGAATTTTAAGCACGATATTGTTGAGAAATATTCATGTAAAATAGCAGCAGCGTTATTTCTCGTTTGACTGTGTACTAAATTAACATATTCAAGAGAGATATAAATTTAACATTAATTTATGTTAATTTATAACCGCTAACAATAGCAATCTCATAATTTACATGTATAGATAAGTTTTCCACACGTGTATGCTTAAACATTGTTTACTAGTTATACGAGTAGTTGTGTTCTTTGTGTTTTCACTCCACGTAGTATGCGCCAGACGATAATTTTCTGCAAAACTTAGCTTATGATACCACGGAATATTAGCCAAGACTGCAATTTAGGGGACGTTGTATTTTCCGCTTCAATAAAAAGTGACAGAGTCACTTAAATGTTAATATTGAATCTTAAAAAATTTCTGATTTGATACGATGCCATGATAAGTAGACAAATCTAAATAAAACTATTGATTTCTCATTTTTACCTTGTCGACGATGACTTAGGCAAGATTTACCAAAAGTGGTTGCGGAGAACAAACGATCAGTTACTATACTCAATCCGCAAGTTAGATGAACTAAAAAATCAGCGAAAATGTCAACAAAACGAGACTACAACAAAATGAATTTAATTATGGAAAGTTGTGGTAATTCCAGTGAGTAATCTTATGAAGCGATTGCTATTACTCATAAAAAGCATAATATGTATATAAGTTTGTTCTGCATATATTTACGGTTACTTAACTTACTGTTGAAACCTGATCGAAACAGTGCAATACGTAGCAACGTGATCCTTGATTTCTCAAACTTAAGTTCCGCTCTAATGATGTTCTCAAACCTTCATAGACCAGCAACCCTAACAGAAATCACTATGATTCTGGTTGGAATTGGAAAAAATTCAAACGAAATCAAATTATTTTCCCATGCAGTAGTGAGTTTATAAGCTTTGGAGCATTTTCATACGTTGTAAATTAGCAATCTTTCCAGCATCGGGAATATTAAGCATCATCTCGGTAAGCAACATCTCAGAAATCTCGGAAAGTAACATCCATCGAGACGGCGTCCTCCATCCGTTTCTATCCATCATTCTCGCCTTCTAGTTTCGACATCCTATTATACGTAGGTCTTATTCGACGTCGCCCCACCAGTGCAGTCAGTTGTTGTGGGGACCTTGCACCGTGGCTCAGCCATCTAACTCGATTGGATTTGATGAATCCGATGATATCGTTACCTCCGTGAAATTGCTTTACCTCGTGGTTCATCCGAATCGTTTTACCCAACTTTAATTGGACCAAAGACGGAATTACCTTCCTGTCGAAAGTAGATAACATACTACAGAAAATGCATTGTCCGGCAGCGGTTCGGGTTTTTAGTACTACCTGCATATCATTTGACGATGTTATTACTGACCCGAGTTATTTAAAGTTTACAAGTTTTCGAGATTGGCCATGAAGATGCTCCTAGGTGTTGCTAAGAATTTGGGTTTGCTGATGTTCATCTTTAAACCAAGTTTTGTGTAGCGATCGAGCATATGAGACTGTTCTTGATATCGCTAGACTTTCGGCCAAGAAGCACGATATCATATGCATAACCAAGAATGGGGCCTGCTTTATTAAATATATACAGCGTGAAGTTTATTAAATATGAGTTTCTCTGGAATTCCTAGATAGATGATAGACGCTTGTTTCAGCCGCTCCTAACCTGGAGAACACACTGGTATTGGTTTTAGGGCGCCAATGATTCGCCGTTACATTTAGTGTTCATGAGTATAAACAGAATTTCCTTCGTCGTCTCCACTGCCCCGCCTGATTCAATTAGAGTTATCCAAAGAGAGGACCGCGGGGAGCTATGAATCTAGAACTTCGCTCACACAACAAAACCTAATACATTTGTCGTTTTGTAATTTTGTCACTGTCAAATATGAAAATTTAACAGAACTCTCCTGATTGTCTCAGTCATATGTATTCACAGCTTTATGAACTAACTCGTCATAAAAAAATATAGATGTTTTTTGATTCATTGGGCATTTTCAGCACACTGATGAGGCCTCTCTAAAAACAAAGGAATATTTCTTATAACATTTGGTCAGGCCTCACTAAAAACAGTGAGAATCTCAATGTGCTGGATACCATTCATTCTGAAACACCACCACCACAAATTTCTCCCATCCAGGTGTAGCTGTATTCGTTTACACTCAGTAAACCAAAGTTTGACGGTTGGTTTCGATAGAGCAGAGTTCCTATAACACTTACCAAGCTACTGCTTTGCTTGGTAAGTAAGCTTTTGCGGTATTTTTCACCTTTGAAAAGCAGTGTTTAACCAATACGAAATAATTTTTACCATTTATTTGAAAAAACAAAAGTAGCAAATGGTCGGATGATATTTTATAAAATCGTAGCATTTTTCATTAGATTCGCCATCTATGTATATTTCACGACTTGGTGAGTGACTTAATATATCATTTGAAAGATCCTTATCGTTTCAAAGAACGCCAAAGTAACGCCAGATTTCACAGACTCAAAAGATGAGCGATTCTCTGAAATCAGTTCATATGAGTGGGTTGAACTAAGCTCTCCGAGATCGTTTTAATTTATTTCGATTTTCAAAATAAAAACGAGTAACTCTGATCTCTAAACATAGCTCACTTCGCTCAAAAAACATAGTTCAAGCGTGCAACGGGCCGTATAAAAGTTATCATTAATGTACCATGGAGCGTCGACAGTGCTCAGAATTTCCATAATTCCGTATTTGGTAAAATCTTCATTTTCCTTGTTGATGTACTCTTTCTATCTTATGATTAGGGTCACGGAAATCCTGTTTACATTTGCATTTGTAAAGTATACATGTCTGATTTTGCACCTTTTAATAAAATGCGCGATTTTTTGGCTCAGATACTCACTGTGGTAACTGATTCTAAGAATTCGCTTATTGCTTACTGTATTGCCTGAGTATTGCCATTGTCTTGAAACATGGAATATGTCTGAAGGTTGCATTGATTTTTTGCAAAAGTTTCTCAGGAATGTAGTTGTAACAATTTTCTGATTTCCTGCACTTAAATTATTATGGATCGCATTTTGATTTCCAATAAAGTAACATGTGACAATTGTATGTTAAGACTGTTTGCCTAGGTAACGATTGAAGGTATCTTCCGAATGAGAAGCATTTAGAATTTCTAATTAGTATACTCGAAGATTTATTTGCTATTCAACTAACTTTATGAATAGATCTCTCGATGCTCATGTGGTCATCTAAAACACCTTTTGGTTCAAAAAAATCTAAACGACCTGGTATTTTATGGGTGTCAGTAGGTATATGTTGTTTCATCCCATGTTGTAAGTCTAAACCACCAAT
This sequence comes from Nephrotoma guestfalica, assembly GCA_963691935.1. Classification (NCBI taxonomy): domain Eukaryota; kingdom Metazoa; phylum Arthropoda; class Insecta; order Diptera; family Tipulidae; genus Nephrotoma; species Nephrotoma guestfalica. Next base: position 222,347,872 of record OY829914.1, read on the forward strand.
AGGATCCTTTGCATTAAAATCACCACCAATTTATGATAAAATTGTGGGAGCCGCCTCTTTTAAGGATCTTGGTTCTCTTCAATTTTTCTCAATTAAGGATGCGTCTCTAATTTTCAGCTAATTCATCTGTAAACCCTCTATTGTAAATATTATATCCTCCTTATACCATCCTTTACGTTCTTCATTGCGCTTTGTAGCTAAAGTTCCATAATTCTTGAAATCGGGCGTATTTATCTTCGTAGTGGACCAATCAGATAACTTGGCAGTGGTGCCTTTATCTACTTTTGCATGTGAATGCGAGAATTCTATCCTTATTTTTTTCTAGGTTTTTTTCTCGTTTTAAGAACATATCCATTCAGTTTTCTTGCAAGTTTCTCGTCATCTGTACGAAACCGTGTCAATACACGTAGTTGTCCTGTTTTCATTATAATTTCTAACTGTTTAGCTTCGTCCGAATAAGTTTAGTTCACTGGTTGGCTCACTACAGAATAAATTGAGACGGTCTCGTTAGATGGAGGATTAGGAAACTGAGTAGTTTAGGTACCACCTGTCGGATATAAATTCAATTTTGTTGTCTACTCATTGCTTAAGGACTGGTTGTTTTAGCAGATACCAGCCTAACTAGCGAAATTGGTAGTGAGTCATTTCAAAGAACATCATAGCAGGGAGTACCACGTGCAGGTGAGGTTTGCATTTGGGCTGATATATTAAGACCTTTTAGACCTCAAGCAACGTAATTCAATTACAAAATATTTACCGATCTAAAAATACTCTTGGCTCTCATCGGATACACACAGCTGGTTCTTAGGAAGGACACAAAGAGCATTCTTCATGGGCGGAATTGAAAAAATTAAACACGTGGCTTTAAAGCTGTGTTTAAGAGCCAATCCATCCCATAGGCGATCTTGCCTTGCAATTTCTGCCCTCAATTATATAGCTGTCTCTTATTAAGTTAGGGTTTCTCATCAGCCAATGAGGATTGGCATTTATTAAATTGCGATTCATCCATGGAATTCAATTTATAAAATTATATCAGAATGAGACATTCATTTATGATAACTTCAAACTTACTTTTTAAGAATTTCTTTATCCAAATTCAAATCATTTGCTGATACCAAATGAGGGCCTGCGAATTTCATCTTCTCTGACGATATCTGCCAACATTTTATTTATATTTGATAATATCTCTGCATCAGGAGGGCGATGTGAGTGGAAATAATGTATTGGAGTTCGGTATAGAATTTATTTTTATCTCCGATGTAGGAGCATCGGGCGTTTACTAGGCTGAATTATCCCTCTCTTCTAGGGACTATCGCTTTTAGTTCCCACCATGATTTACCATGTTGTTTCGTTTCAGTTAGCATCGTTCTCTTCCAGGGTTTTGCTGATTTTCATACTTTCCTCTTCCCTCGCGAATTCCATTTTAACAATATTTTTGTTATGGCAGTAGGTTGTTTTCTCAGTGTGTTCTATTCCACTTTCGTTTCTTGATGTTACGCTCAATTTCAATTTATTTTGTTTGCGTAGTAGTCCTTCGTTGGTTAGATCCAGAATCATCTTATCAGTTCTTTTATGTTTTGCATGAGTTTCCATTATTGAACATTCGTAGCTTTGTGTTTCTCAAGAAGATAGATGTGTTCCTGATTTTATCGAGCCTATTGAACGCTTTTCTAGCTTTGCTCCTATGTTACACTAGTTTCCGCTACTGTATAACCAACATCTTGGCAACATCTTCGATAATTTCATGGTTGATGTATATTGTGTTCGTGTTCAGTCTCATTGTCTTTCTGATGTTAATTTTGAGACTAACATATCCTGTGGCAAATCTGATAACTTCTGATTTCATACGACAACAGACATATGGTTAGCATAGTCCAGATCATTCAACTGAATGGGTTTCACTGGTCATTCGGTGTTTCATTGTCTAGTTTGTGCATCACACTGTCCAATGATGGAACAGTAATGGAGATAGTACACATCTTGGTCTGACGCCTCGTATTTTATATTATTTGTCACTCTGCTTTCTCTTCTATGGAACTCTATTTACAGCATTCATGGAATCAACTGTTCGTTCGAAGGTTGAAAAGAGTAGATATAGTGGTATGTTCCTTTCGTTGGATTATTCGTGATTGTGTTATTTGAGTTAATGTGATCTCTTCGGCCTGGTTTGAAACCAGCTTGCCCATTCTTTATCCCTCCCATACGGTCGTTTTCCTCAAAATTAAACAAGAAATCGCCCCATAACGAACTAGCATTCCAAACCTGGACATACATACTTGTCAAGAACTGAGGAAAGTTCAATGAGAAAGTGTTAATTTACTCCATACAATTTTGCTGTAATTTTGGATAGTTTCTGGGAATTTTTCCAATTAATTCTGTTTTTCAACTATTTCAGTCTATTACATTTCCGTAAACATTATTTTGCATATCTCTCGTTTACGTATTTACATACTGTTTACAGCACCAAAAACAAGATTTGCATCGGATGTCAATCATCGAACCGACGCATCTCTAAAATACATTTCAATACATACTATAATATAAACAATTTAAATAAGTTAAGTTATTTATTTAAGTTTAAATATTTAATGAAATAATTAAAGATGTGTACTTGTACCTACCTTAATATACTACTCTTATTATCCCACTTTACCAAAAAAAGACAATTCGTCCCGGTTAATTATCTCATTTCAAATATATATTTTTTACCCTCATGTATTTTTTTTTTCTATGTATGACATAGAAAATGTATGGCATTCTATGTATGGCATAAAATAAAAATTAAATGCCCTTAAAATATTTTTTTGGTATTAACTTCATAATTAACTCAATCTAACTAGAAAACCTTCTTAAAATTAATCGCATCTTAGTAATAAAGAAGATCCCTGTGACAGAGGATCGATTTTAAGTTTATTTATAAAATGCATTCCCTTTTGAATGAACAAAGATCCCGTCATATCAATGTTAAGGAGATCCGGTTGACTCATTTTTCCGTCTTGCTCCAGTCCTCAAAGAATAAACTTTCGTTTATGTCATTGCCCCGAAGAATTGAAAATACTAGTATGTTATATCTTCCTATCAGTATCACTAACAAAACACGCAAATAACTTAAATAAAAGCTCGCGAAAAAGAGCGAAATAGAAAAAAACCTCTTTTTTGGGACACCCGTTATAATACAGTAAGTGGTTTAAAATAAAATAAATATAATATAAATTTTATAAACATAGTATGGTGGCGAGAATAAAATTATCCCAATGCTACCGTAAAGTAAAATTATATAAAATTACAATTTAATTAATAATAATTATAAACTATACTAGCCTACAATCTTCTTTGGACGCTTTGCTTTAAAATTACACTATTTTCATTTGATATAGCATTCAACGTAAACTATATAAAATTAAAATATAAATAAATAAATAAAGTTAATTATAATTAAATTACAATCATATACTAGATAGACCGTCTTGTTAAACAAATTTTTAAAACAAAAAGAGGAATGATCGTCGTGTAACTTATTGGTTTTGTAGTTATACGAGTAGTTAGTGCAAATATAGATATCACAAAAAATATTCTAAAAATTTATTTAAAACTTTTGATAAGTAAATTAAAAAATGATTAAAAAAGAGACATCTACTGTGCTTTTATCGTATTAACCATCGGCTTTTGTTGAATTAAAAACTTATCGTCTAAACCTACTAAATCAACACTTTCAATTTCATCTAAATTACGGTGGCTATTACTACTTTTGAATGCAATAGTATCAGTTGCCGTCGTCGTCGTAGTAGCGGTAGAGTTTGGTGTATCATCAGTCGTTGAATTTTTATCAACCCCGCTTTTGATAACAACATTTTGTTGTTGCTGTGAATGATTATTGCGGCATGTTGTATGCTTTGTACAATTATTAGTATTGTGGCTTATTAATCTCGCGGTGCCATTTGCTTGAAGTTCTTTCGTGTTCATCTTGAATTTATCTATCATAGCGGCCCGCGTACGATTAAGTAAATCTTCCAGATCGTCCGGTGTTAATCCCACTGTTGATATTTTTGGTAGTGCCTCAATGATTACAGTACCTAGAAATATACAAAAAGGAGAACAAAATAAAAAGTTGTTATATTGTGACAAGAAAAGATGTTCATTAAATTTTCACCCACGTTCAAAATTTTCTGGAAATTTTATTTTTAGCTTAGCTAGAACATAATTTATTTTTGTATGTATAAGCAGACAGGTTGGCGTATGTATTATCTGTGTACAATAGATGCTAATTAAAAATGAAATGCAGGAAATTGAGATAATAATTTACTGCTAAATCCAAATTTGCTTTCCAACAATCCTTATCGAAAAATATGGCTTGACACTTATTAGGTTTCTTCATTGGATTGTGGAATGCATATTATACAAATTAGGTAGAGATAAGCAATATATTATAGTGATGTGATAAATAATTTGTCTATTATCAGGTTGAAAATTGGGTTTCTATGAGTTTTTAAGGGTGGAAGGAAGGGATGGAATTCTAATGTAATTTTTGGTGTATCCAGAAGAATTTTGTCATGATATAAATAAATTTACCCGGGTCTTAACCGATTATGCTTATTTAACCTGCGTTGGATCGAACAAGTACAACGTGATTTTTTGCCAATATTCGATCAATTTCTGCCGTTCTGTGATCAATAATGAACTCAAAATTGACTTTGCAAAAAAAAATTAGGATTTTAAAATTAATTTTGGAAAACAATTTGAAGTTATGTAATTGTGCATGGAACTAGATAGTCTCCCACTTATGTTAGCGTATAATGCTCGGTAACCTGCTGCGATCCGTGATGTTATATCTGCAGAGACCGAATTTGATTATGTGAGTAAGTTAAATTTCCATTCGGCGTTCATAATTCCGCTCCTGGTTTGATCAATTTGGTTCAAACGGAAAATCCCATACGAATGGAAAATAGTACTAATCTGTCCACTACATAAAAAAGAGATCGATTGCTCGATGCTGGCTACAAGGTCTTGGCCAACGTGGTTGCTAACAAAATATTAATTTACAGCGAGTGCATTTTGAGTGACTACTAGTGTGGGGACATCGCTGTACATCTTCTATTCATAGATTTTCGGCAGGCGTATGATAGAATCCAGAGGAACACATCATGGAGCGTCTTGTCACATTTATGCATTCCCTCAAAATTGATAACCATTTGAAAAGTAATAATCGATGGGAAGGCAAACGCAACGTGATAATCGAAGGCAGGTTCTCAGAGGCTTTCGAAATAACATCAGTGATACTATTCTGGCTTTCTTATGAATAGGGAATTGGAAGTATTTTCATGGCAATATTGTCTGAATTGTATTTTTCTGGCCTACTGAAGTTTAGTGTAAATACACGGTGTCCATCCGAAAGTTTTACAATTTTTTACCGCCATTTAGGCGAATAATAATATTGACAGTTCATGCTTGAAAGTCATGAAGTACACGCGTGGCAAATTAATCAAAGAAAAATATTCGATTGAACAACGCGTTTTAATAGTGAAAACCTTTTACACAAGTTTAACCATCAAATACATTAACATTAAGAAAATTATATGAACGTTTCGGAAGGAATATGGTGCCTAAAAGTCTACAATTTACCGGATTATCAAACAATTTGAAGAAAAAAGGACTGTGGCAAATAAGCCAAAGTTTATGCAACAAGGTATAACCAGAACACCAGAAAATATTGCGTCTGTACGTGAAAGTGTGCGAGATAATGTGAACTTCGAAGATCAACACTAACCAATATTTTGCATATGTTTGGATTTATTACCGTACAAAATTCAATTAGTAGAAGAGCTGCTACCAAGAGATCATTTGTGGCACCGTACCTAGGCAAATAAGATGCTGTTGCTTGACAATGACAATACCGATTTTTTGTTTTAAATTATCTATGAGTGACGAAGTTAAACTTATTATATTAAACACTTATTTTATAATTTAGGTCATCATTAGGAGTATCTACTGACTACTACTTGTTAGGCCATCATCTGACTACTGCTCTACGGCACATAGTGTTAAAAGTAGTGACGAAGTTCGTTTCACTTAAGTGGACATGTAAACAAATAAAACAGCGGGTTCTGGGCAGTAGAGATTCCACAAATAATTCATCAATCATCATTACATATCTTGAAAGTGACGATATGGTGTGCAATTTGGGCTGGAGGGATCATTGGATGATATTTTTACGAAAATCCAAATGGTTCAGCTGTTACTTAGTCATTGGCGAACGATATCGTGATATGATACGGAACTTTTTTTAAACCAGAATTGCATGTCAATGGTTTTGTGAATATGTGGTTCCAACAGGACGGTGCCACATGCCACATACTGCTAGAGAAACCATGGAATTGTTACGAGAAATGATTCCAGAATAGTCCATTTCGAGATCTGGTGATGAGGATTGGCTATTCAACTTACAGCTGCTTAGAAATCAAGTCAAATATTAGCTTACGCGGACGACATATGAATCCTGGGTCGTAACATAATGTCTCTTAAAGAAGTTCTTCTCCCTTTGGAAATAATGGCCCAACAAATTGGCATCCATATTAACGAAGCAAAAACTAAATACATGGCTATCGCGAGAAGACAAACCCGCGGAGAATTTTTAATTGGCGACACACAATACGAAAGAGAGAATGAGTTTAAATATTTGGGATCGATGGTAAATGTACAAAACAGTCTCTGCGGTCATTTTCAAGTCACACAATGTTGCGCGCAAAACAAAATTAAGCATCTACAAAGCGCTAATAAGACCAGTAGTTACTTCTGGTCTTGTACGCTAACAATACAGGACAGCCAAGAACGCGCCGTTTTTGAGCGTAAATTAATTCGTATAATGCTAGGTTCAATTAAGGAAGGAGAAATGTACCGGTTGTGCCTGAATTACGAGATCAGAAATGATCTGACAATATCTATGTAATTGGAACAATTAAATCGTCAAGGCTTAGATGGCCCAGATATGTTTTAGTTCCCAAAACCGTACCAAAAACAGGCGCTGGAGTCGCCACTAATGAAGACAAGACCTCGCGAGAGGCCTCCTGTTCGATGGATGGTCAACGTGGAACAGGACCATCAAATTCTTGGTTACCGGCCTGGTGTGTTCTTATTGCAGTTCGTGTCATTTGGAAGAGCATTGTGATGTAGCGCCATCGAAGAAGAAAAAGATAGTATTCTCATATAAATTACGGACGAAATCCTGCTTAATAATAATATGAAGAGCCTAACCGATTATGACTAGTTTCGGTTTGTATCAAAGATTTATGAAAACACATGTTGGTTTTTGTGGATACGTATTGTAAGCGTCTAGAAATTTTCCAAACTAGAAAAATAATAACTTTAAGGATTATCCATTTTATGTAAAAATTTATTTTCAATTCGTAAAATTGTTAGTGAAACTACCGCGCGATTCGCATCAATTGTCATATCTCCTTGATATAACCCTGTATATAAATGTCATAATAAAATATTGAAAGAGAAACGATGAAGAAGGTGGAGTGTTGCAAAAGGGCAAACATGAATTAATTGTACTCCGAATATCACCTAAATATAAAACAATGTGAAACAGTACAAATTTCGAATTAGTCGTGTAACACAGTAAATATTATGAGAAAGTAGTATCATATGTTTAATTGATTGATAAAACATTACAATAAAGATAACAGAGGTAAATTGGTGATTGTAACATAAGACAAACTGTAAAATATACGCCACACATCATGTTTCATGTGTGATCTTAAAAAATCAAAATTTAAATAATACAATTTGTAAAAGGGCTAACAGTAAATAAAAACTATTAAATGGCTTACCTCCATCAAAATATTTATTTGTATCATCCAAAAAAGTTGTGTACGACGAAAATACAACTGGCAAAATCGGCAGCTGAGCATTAATCGCCACATGAAATGCACCCTTCTTAAACGCATGTATTTCGTTGGTATTGCGTCGTGTTCCTTCCGGAAATACCCATAGCTTCGTTTTGGTTTTAATCAAAAAATCTGTACAATCATTCATTAATTTTTTAGCTTTGTCCCCTTGAAATCGATCGATAAAGATTAGCCCGGATAGCCAAGAGACCAAACCAAATGGCCAGGCATAAAGTATTTCTTTTTTCGCAATTACAGTACATCGGCCCATAATCGGCCATAGATGAAACATTCCCAATATATCTAGAGATGATTGATGATTTGACACGATGACACATGCTTCTTGCGGCTCCAATTTATCTCGTCCTCGAATGTCCCATTTTAAACCAAGAACTTTCGAAACTGGCGTTATTGCATAACTGGCTGTTCTGTAAAATAAAAATAAATTTAATTCGATTAAAATGTTTGAGTTTTGCAGGTGAAGTCATGAAATGAAGTTTATATTTAGAAAAAATCGCAGCTAATTGACATTCTTGAATGCAAGCAAGCTCATGAATTTTTTTTTATTAAATTTTACTTTAAAAAAAAACCCATAAACAACTTACGACAACATTAATCTTAATTCAAAACAGAAAATTGGAGAAATTGTTTTTCGAGAAGTAAAATTTCACTAATATGTAAATATTAAGGCAAAAACGTTTATATTTTTTGTTGGTTCGTATCGCGATTTCGTGGCATCGATCAAAATGCCATGCATGGATCAAACATTTTATAATGCTAATTTTTTTAAACGATAATAAACAGAAAATTTGATGCACATACTCAAAATACTGCCTCGTGACCGACTATTTCAATTATTTGTTTATTTATTTATTATTTATCTTATTTCAAATCCGTATGTTTTCGATGTTTGAACGAAAAATGACTGTTGCTTCGTAGGGTGGAAAAATTACATCAACCTCTTCTCATTCAGCTTATCTTAGTATGTGTCCGAAAAGAAAACGTTACCACTTTTACGCATAGATGCGATTAGCGAGCACACATATTTGACTTGACTTCTAACGACTTTTGATTTAAATTATAATATTTTGTAAATTTTGTGGCGAGTGGAGTGAAAACATGATACCGTGTGTTGTTGGATAAATTTGATTTTCAAATTAGTAACAATTTAATCGGATGAGCATATTGTTTTGTAGGATTAGACAACTTCTAAAAAACTTTTCGATTTCATAAAAGTATTTTACGAAAAATATGACAGACTTAAGATATGTGATAGAACTAGACACAGCAATGGTAAAGCTATAGCTCTGTAGAACGCAATGTTTTCATTATGACTTCCCACATAATTCCACACAGTACTTAAACCAGAAACCGTGATGATTGTAATTATTTAAATATGAACGTAGCTTAACATGCATATAAAGTATACATTACCTTCCTTACATTCAATATAATGTAAAATTACAACAATTACTAGATTGTAAAATAACTGTAGAACTGAAGATGTGAAATGTTCTAATTACTTCACAATCGACTATACCCAGTAGTACCCTTCATACTATAACACTTTAATTAATCGAAAACTGGACCCATTCGGTTGCAGTTTTCGATTTCAGTTCGTCCAGAAAGGAAATGTTCCGTATTAGTTCGAAAAAGCAATTTTTGTCCTTCTAACATAACTCAATTAGAACAGTAGAAAGATGGGTTGCTGAATTTAAAAGTGGTGGTACAAGTCTTGAAGGTGATCCACGTGAATGACGTCCAAAAAGTGCATCAACACTAGAAATCGTAGCGAAAATACAGCATATGGTTTTTGAACATCTTCGATCAACCGAGAGAGGTTTAGTAGAAGACCTTGGGATCTCATCAGGCAGAAAGCTGTGTACACAATGAATACCGCATTCTCTAACAATGGAACAAAAACACATTCGAATGTGACTTTCAGCAATATTTGAAGCGTTTTAGAAAGTATAAAAATAAGTTTGTATGTCGTTTCATCACTATGGATGAGGCTTGGGTATACCACCAAGATCCTGAATCAAAACAAGAGGCTAAGGAGTGGTGTGAACCCAGTACTTTGGCCCGAAGCGAGTTTGCGTCCAGAAATCGGTCAAGAAAGTGTTAGCATCAGTTTTTTGGGATGCAAAAGGAATTTTGTTCGTGGATTACCTCCAAACTGGTAAAACAATAAACTCAGATTATTATTGTAACCTTTTCGACCAGCTGGATGTAAAAATTCGTGAGAAAAGATCTGGTTTACAGAAGAAAAAAATATTTTTTCATTAAGACGTTGAACGCAACGAATGAAGAGGTAATAGCAGCGGTGGCAGCATATTTCGACAGTCTTCCAGATTATCACTTCAGGCATGGAATCCATAAATTAGAAGTCACTGGAACCAGTGTATTGAAGTCCAGGAAGATTATATTGAATAATAAAATGTATTACAATCCATAAAACCGTGTTTTACACGATCGAACGACAAAACTTTCTGCGCAACCTAGAATACGGCAGAAATGATAGGATTTTCGGATGTGAGCTTATAAAATTAGTTACTGTCGAATTCACAAATTTTGCAATTTCTTTTTGTAAATCCTCGTAGCGAGGTTTGTCCGGTGGTTTTGGTCAATTAGGGTTAGAAACTTTTGAGTGATCAACAATCTGTGTGATCTGAATGTTTGCTTTAATATTAAGAATCTAGATCTCATTGAAGATTTTAGGTGAGTGATCAGGTATTTTATTCAAAGGAATTTGAATAAATAGAGAGGGAGTTCTAAATTTCACTAAATGTGCTTAAGAATAATTTCGAAACGTCTTAGGAAGCATTGTTTGGATTTTGAATGAGCTTTCTTTAGCTATAATAAATTTACCAGAAGATGATGATCAGCATAGAATTATTTAGCAAAATTATTATTGATCAGCATAGAATTGCGGCTGGTTGGGTGAGATTTTATTTGTAGAGATAACGAAATTAAGAATCGGAGCAGCTCTTGGTTATGTCGGTTCTGAGAGGCGTTAAGTTTTAGGTCGAAGTTCATCCAATTTTTTGAAGTTCGTCACCATTCTGATTACTTGAGGGGCGGTTCCTTATTGGCTTTGTTGCTAGTGTGCAAGACACTATGGTGTTATCGTAGCTTGTATATTGGAGCGATTTTAACTGTAATTATCGATGATGATGAATGCCCTACCGTAGGAGTGCGAAATGTATATCGATTATTAATGTGGGTTCCAAATAAACGATTTATCAGCAGGACTTATGACGAAACGATAGACGATCAATAAGTCTTTGTCGTGCTTATATATAAACTAGGGCTGGATAATATTTTTGAGAATTTCAAGATTGGTCATCGTTTACTCCTTATGATTGGCCTTGGAACTATACGATCAAATTTTACAAAGAATAGGTCGCACTAGCCTCTTAGTCGACGATATGGGTCGAATAGAGCTTCTAATTGGTGCAATAGATGATCAACGCTATTACTAGAGGGCGTTATTTTAGATCTTGGGATTGTGAAGTATTTGGTCTTATCCAATTCGTATCTCTTCGAAGCACAAATCCTGAATGAAGTTGGGGTTCGTTTGGTTTCTGCGGGACAATTTTAGATGTATACTTTTCTTTTAACTGACACATATTGCTGACTTTAAGCTTTCCACAGAGAAGGTAAGACCATTGAAAAGATAGATCTCATATAATAGATATATTAAAAATATGACTAATTTGCATAACAAATAATAATTAAGCAAATAACAGAAATTTGAAAACGTATAATTGGGTTTTGAATTGTATGTAAATCAATAATTTTTCTTATATAATTAATTGAATAAATTTAAGAAGCACGATATACCCATAGAATTTCCAGTTCATTTATATTTAACAATACAGTAATTTAACAAGATAGGCTGTTATGCTAATCAAACTTACGGTGGATTATATGATAACGCTCTGCCTTCACATACTGGAAGTACGTAATTAGCGTGATACTAAAATAAACCAACGAAGAATATTACCATAATAAGTACATGAGTACGATAAAAAAGCGTCACAAATAAGATAAGAATCAAAATAATTTCTTTCTACGCATACCTGAAATTTGAAAATAAATATTAGACTTGATTAAAGTTCAATATAGTTAATCTGTCGTATACCAGCAAGAAGATTAAAAAATATTTCAGATTATAAGCAGGATTTCAGCGTTCATTAATCTATTTAAAAATGATAATTTAATAATTTTATCGGAAATCTATATTATCCTTAAGCACATAGATTCCATTGAAAATTACAAAGGTAAATCTATTTTCAGTGCAATTTCATTAAAAGTCATTCACTTCGTGTCGTTTTATTTTGCAATCGAACACATGCCTTGCTATCTTAATATAGCGTTACATATGTTCATATTAAATGCTTAACCTAAACGGGCTTTCTTCACTAAGTCTCAGCCATAATCAATTTAAATTAATTTTTATTTAAAAGCTAAGATATCAAAAGAACAAAAAAAATCCTTTAAGTCTACGACGAAGTATTATGTTTGTTGTTATTTGTATTTGACGAACTTTTGTTTATTATTGATATTAGAAATAATAGATAAGAAATTCTTTATATAGATAATTGAAATAAATTTGGATATCAATGACAATCAATCTAAATAAATTAAGTGTGGTTGAGCCGCTTAAACGACCTTTGCATGAAACTTAAAATGGCATTTCAAGGATTATAATACAATAACAACGATCTATTTCAGTCAGGCTGATTATTGTGAGGTGCCATTTAATAGCACCACTGTTGAACCCAAAAATTATTTTTCGTTTTTTTCTTTGTGCCATATTTAAGATTTCGCTCCTAACTAACGGCATAACCCCTCAATTGTTGCTATCAACAATTTTTTGTTACCGAGTTTGCCTGCATTCTGACACATTCCAATTTTTCTGATTGTTATACTTTAATACTTTAAGTGGATAGTGCCAAGGGCATACGATAGTTGGATCATAAATCCACTATAAAAGTTCTATAGTTTCTAACGGAACTGTTCAGAATTATACAGAACAACGATATTACAAGAAACCTATGTATATAGAAATTTTATAATGGAATAATGGATTGTTTTATTTTACTTAGAAGGCTTTTAGTAAGAAATGGTTAAATAAAATTGAAGCAAATTTTTTTGATAGTAAACTTTAATGAAGTGTTGTTTTTGTGCACATGCGATAAATCAAGGTATCCCCCGTCCTCGCAATTCCTCCATCTCTACCTTTGGGTCGTAGTTGTGATTATATCATTTACTTTATGCCTCTGTCCGGTCAACTCGGCTCTTACGAATCTAACAAATATCATTAACATGCTTTTAAATTGGCAAGAACTCGATCTTACTAGCCCCTAAAGTTCCATGGAAATTTTTTGAAATATAATTCACCGTAGATGACACAACACTGAAGGTGTAATACCTGAAGAAAAATACTCCAAACGCTTTTATTGTAATAAAAATGATTTTTCTGTTTGCGCATCAGCAAAATATTGAATACACCAACGGAAAGTTCTTGTCTATTTGTCACCTAAAGAAACAACCAAATTTCATTATCAAAATACTCTAATTTGATTAAGAAATGACTATGAATCATTCGCGCGATCATCCTATTTGGTCGAAAATAATAATTTTGATTTACAAAACCGTCAAAAAATGTTTGGTTACCAAATAAGATATATAACAAAATAAAACATCGAAGATATAAAGGGTGTTGTGAACCTCTAACATCTTTAAGTAGGCAACACTGTTTTGTTTGACAACCGATTTGACAGCTGACATTTACTTTGTCATTAGTTTGATTTGCCATTTCATAATGAATTTTTTTATCAAAATAATGGTTCTGTTCGCCAAACTTATCGTGCATTACGTCCATTTTACGGTCGTCATAATCGTCCATCAGAGTAATTCGGTTAACTATGAATGGTTTTCGCACCACATACTCGTATACTCTAAATGAAAATACGCATCCAGTAAGGCGTCAAACAGTGCGCACCGAACAAGCGATAGACGCTGTAGCGTAGCATTGAGGAGGACCCAGATCAATCAATTCGAGGTTGTCCTTAGCTACTGGAGATGTATCCATCCACTTTATGTAAGATTTTACCCAAGGATCTTGGTTTACGTGCTTACAAAATTAAACTTGTGCAGGAATTAAAGCCATCAGACCATCGCACACGCCGCCAATTTAAATTGGCCAACATCAATATCAATACAAATTGATATTGATATTGATTGGTTGGCGGAATCATTGGTTGATATGTCTTCAAAAACGATGAAGGACGGAATGTTACAGTCAACGGTGAACGGTATAGAGTCATGTTTTCTAACTTTTTTGTACCCCAATTGTCTGGCACAAATCTTGGACGGTGGAATACAATTAATTTACTCAACGAAACATTTGATGCAATACTAATTTCACGTAATGGTCCTGTTAATTGGCCATCGAGATCATGTGATCTAACTTCATTAGAATATTTTCTTTGGGGATATGTTAAGTCACTTGTCTATGCCGAAAAACCAGAGACGATTGAACACTTGGAACACAACATTCGGCGAGTTATTAGTGAGATACGTCCGCAATTTCTGCGAAGAGTGATTGAAAATTAAACCTCCAGATTACGCCATGTAGGCGCCAGCCGCACTGATATTCAAAATGATTCAACACAATTCAACACAAGACCAACTATGGCGATAATGAACCAGTGAATATGATGTGTAAGAGTTTTAATAAAATTAACTAGTTCTTTGATTTTTGTTTAACTAAAGATAATTTTAAAAGTTGGTTTCCATTTCGCTTATGGTGGAGGCTCAATTATGGTTTGGGCTGGTATTTGTTTGTAAGGGCGGATCCCTTACAGCTGATCGATATGTAGAGATACTCTGCTAGAACTTGTGGTACAATTTGCCCCATTTATCGAAGGAAATTTTGTTTTAATGCAGGATAATATCCGGCCACATACTGCGCGACCGTTTTGATTAAAGTTGGAATAAACAAGCTGAACTGGCCTGCAAGATCTCCAGACCTTAATCCGATAGAGCATACTGTTGGACGAATGGGAAAATCGTGGTGGTAACACTCGTTACTGAGGAAACCGGTTGGCTGCAACAACTGGTTGTTTTATTTGATTATCTCAAAGAGTAGCATATTTCCATTATCACAGTTTTTCATAATTTTTCAATAAAATATTAGATTTTTTTTCTGTATTCTATCACCTAAAAAAAGGTTTAGGTTTATCAAATAGACATTTGATTTTAAACACCTTTTTTAACTTTTTTGTTCCCTTAATTGTGCCGCTGTGTGCAGATTAAGGTAATTTATGCTCCCTGTGATTTATTGTTACTTGTTACTTTACTTTTATATTTTAAAATTTCAAATCCAAAGCGGATTTATTTTATTTTGTATTTTGACATTAATATTTTTCAAGTAAAATTTGTAGACTTATTACAATATAAATAAAATACAATAACAATAGAATAATCTAGCTTACCAGAAAAGATAATTCGTAGAAAGCAAGATTCGTTGAAATCAGTTCGTTAAAATAAAATTTTAAATATAATGCCAACGATATTTGTTTTCTTTTCTTCTCTTTCTAAAAATACCCTTTCTAAAACACAGAAGTTGTGTTTTGTTCATAGCGTGGGCAGTTGTTAACGATAACCAGTTGTAATACCAGCACATATCGCAACGCAAAAATATTTTTTCTAAGAATAAAAATGTCGAGTTTTGTGCCAAACAAACAGCATTTGCGGGAAGCTTTGCGTTGCGGTTTCAATTTGAAAAAAAAAATGCAGCTGAAGCACGTCGTTTGCTTGAGAAGGCCTACGGCCAACATGCACCATCGAAAACTACCTGTAAAGATTGGATTAACCGCTTCAGAAGTAGCGATTTCGACATTGAGGACAAGAAGCGCTCCAGAAGACCAAACTCAAGATCAACCTGCCGAGGCATTAAACACGCCAAGGTATTTCCAAACGTTTACATGCTATGGGAAAAATTCAAAAGGAGGGAAAATGAGTGCCGCATGAGTTGACTGAAAGACAGATGGAAAATCAATCGAGAAGAAAGAGCTTCCAGCATCGAATTGATACCGGGGAATGGCAGAATGGGACACGAGATACGAGTTCATGATTTCAGCGGTTGTACGTTCTTGCTCCTAAAGATTCAGTTTAACAAATTCTTTCCATGACCATAGTTATGTCTAAGATTAGCCGAATGTATATAAAAATTTTGTAAGAATATTCATTTCTGCTCGGTTACTTTAAAAAAATAAAATTTGTCTAATTATAATTTTAACGAATTCTGTTTTCTCTGAAATGTGGAACTATAGAAATAGTAAAATACAATAAAATTCGCAATTGCGAATGGTTGAAATGGGGATTTAGATAGATTAAGTGGTTTATTCATTAATCAAAAGCATGAAGGATTACAAATTATTTGTTTAGTTGATCACTTCAGTCTGACGAGAAACCAAAATTTTTCTTTCAAAAATTCTAATTCTCTTCAGATCGAAACCAACTACTATCGCCAACTTTTGGTAATCTTACCTCATCGCCCTGGAGAATAAAATAATTACTTTCTGAGATATTAAAGATTCTTTAACACGAGGTGGTGGACGTTTCTGGTAGCAGTGGGTTAACGGCTAAAGTATATCTGGTACTGGTTATTGCTATGAAATTCATACAGTTAACGATTATAAAGTTGTTTCGGTATAAATTCGGATTTTCCCGACGAATTTCGACCAGTTCCTTGGAACTGGGATTTTGAAACTGCTGGTTGTTAAAGTTCTCTGATAAGTTCGTCTGGACCGAAACAAGACAATTTTTTAACTAATTGCGAAAAAATTCTACATTTCAATGGAAAATCGATTTTTAAAATTATTTCATTACTATAGGATAGGGGATTTTTAAACTCTTCCCTTACCTGAATCTAACAAAATTCCACATTTATTTATTTATTTATCGACTTAATAATTTTAATAGAGGAAAAGCGCTTTTGGAAGCATTATAAATGAACAATAACAAGTTAGCATCATGTTAGAATGCCAATGTCAATTCCAGTTTGACGGTGATTGGTTGAGGAATGGTAAGTTCCATTTAGCATGACATAAATATGCCCTATGCAGTATAACTATACTTGGTAATTAATCAAATATTCTTTGGTGACCAAATTAGTAAGACATTTTTTGGCGAAATAAGCTAAATTTATTTGAAATATCCAATCCGGGAGTTAATCTGGTATTGAATAACATTAATAGTTTTCCAGGAGTCATGCCTTTGCACATGCCTCACTTATATTTTGCAACTTTTTGAAAGGTTTTTTTTTTGCTATTTCGTGGGCCCAATTCAAGGGTTAAATACTAATGAATTTTAGAGTAATTTTTAAAATAATTCAAATAACTATATGGTTTCAGGAAATTTTATTGTAAGTTGTGGAGTTGCAGAGGATTAAATTAATAAATGTTTATATATTTAGGAAGCCGGAAAATATTAATTTAGAATTAAATTTCAAGAAATCTACAGATGCACTTGAAATAATAATATTTTTTTTTCTCAGGTTGCTGATTTAGAGAAGCAGTTGTTGAAGAACAAAACCATCTTGATCCGTTAAACCTATTAAGCCTTTATCTTTCCTCTAGTAGATTAGAAGTAGATTAC
The DNA here is from genome assembly GCA_963691935.1 of Nephrotoma guestfalica. Classification (NCBI taxonomy): domain Eukaryota; kingdom Metazoa; phylum Arthropoda; class Insecta; order Diptera; family Tipulidae; genus Nephrotoma; species Nephrotoma guestfalica. Next base: position 222,365,430 of record OY829914.1, read on the forward strand.
AATTGTGTTGTGCCGTATAATTGCTAGGTGTCTGAAACCAAATCGTTCCGCCCCAAAAAATATACCTTTCCTATCCATCCTATTATTATGTGTAAACAGGCTGTAGCAATAGGCCCGGCGTTAACCGGGACACTTGTCCAGTACTTAATTCTACAGTCCAATCATCAATCCAACAAATAGAGCCACAAATTGATGAATGATGAGATTCATCAATTTTCGAGAAATCTCTAATGCTGAAACTTTTAGGTTTAGGTCGAGAGTAACAATTAACGGAAAAACCAAGGAGATGATGATGATAGCAAATACCAAGAGACAATTGATTGAAAATAAAACAAATGGAGTTATCATCATCACCTGCGGTTGAGTAAGAGTAAGTGAGTACATCAGTATCATAGACATAAAGGTTAATGCTATGTAAGATATTTAGATAGCTTCGAGAAAATAAAGTCACTTATAAATATCAAAATTGAAATTACCCGAAATGAAAACCTCATCATCAGGTCTAAAGGGGATTTTTTACATCGAGCATACGACCTCTTGTTCGATTTAGGTGGATTATAAACCCAAAAGAAATTTTCGTTTATTGACATATTCGTTCGAAGTGGAATTTTGCAACGATTTTTTTGTTAAAGTCTTCGGTCATTTTTAACTGATTACGACCAAACGCGACATTTCAGTTGGAAATGGGGCTACAAAATTAAATAAGTGATAGGCTTGGGATATTTCTTAGCAAAATCTAATAAAATTCATGATATGATGTATCGCAGCTTAAATCACCACTAAACAATGTCACTATCACTATATAAGCAGAGAGTATTAACAGATTTAGCAAGAACGTAATTTCGGTAACGCATATCTTGATACAAAGATTAAACTTTATTATTATTATGCTTTGGAATATCATTTCCCAATCAGGTTCTAATAATTTAACACGAACTGTCAAAGATGTGTGAGGCTTTACATTATTGTATTGATCATCTGGTTCCTTGAAAGCAGCTCAAAATATGTAACTGGCTTGTAATCCCACCAAACTGATAGCATGATCTTTTTATGATACAAGTCAGCTTTCGATGTGGTTTGCGCTAGTTCACGAATCATTTTATATCACCACTAACGATTCGTTTAAAAAACGGGTCGAATTCATTGTGCTTGAGATGCGTATCCCAAATATTGATTCGTCGGGATAAATGGATCTCTTTCAAATCATACGGAAGTTAAGTCTTAGCGAGTTCAGGCCATTTTAAGACATTCAAGCGACCAGAACGTTCCTAATCTTTCAGGGAAAATCTAAAGAATGGAATTTTTAAAACCAATTCTGATAAGTGCGTTCTGTTATACAATCAGCACCGTTTGTGAGCCTCAGCAGCTTTCTTTCTTTTGTTCTTCTAAAAATTACAAAGCTAAACCGAAAATACTTTTGGTTAACCGAAGGTTCAAGGTTTCAGAAGAGACCAGAAAAAGATAAAACATTTTGTTTAAATTACCATCATGTGTCATGTGTACATTTTTCATACATTCAATCTGTGCCGTAAGCACAACGATAGGCTATAAAACACATTTAATCAATTACATTGCCCCGTATAAAATTAAAAATAAATAACATATTAGAAAATTAACAGCTTCTAATATGTTCGTCTACATATCGTATCCCGGAAACAATAAATAAAAGAGCAGATACTTTATCAGAGTTAATCGAGATTAAATTGAAGAAAATTTAAGATTTACGAAGAATCAAAACAATTACTTTTTAAACATTTTGTGAATGTACATACGAGTAGCTTGAATTTTATTATTGACATTAATTATACCAATTAACTAATATTCTAATCTTATCTAAGAATATTTTATTTAAATATAAGATGTAATAATATAACGTTAATCTTAAACTTCAAAAGGTAGGTATTTAGCGTTTTCATACAGATAACAACACCAAATAAATTGTTACAATACACTTTTTACACAATTGTCTAAATAAACTGATACTTTTTGTCGTCAACAACTAGAATATTTTAGATGATCATTTTTGTATATGCTGCGGTGTATACGAAATCGTAAATATTATAAAGAATGACCTTTGAACGATACACTTCCAAAATATTACTCCACGTATGATATCATATCACATATTCATATGCTATTTATTGTCGGCATATGACATCAGTTATCATAACGTTAATATACAAGTGGGTACGCGAACTTAAAGAGTTTAGTTTACAAATAAAGAAATAACAAATTGCATTCATTCATTTGATAACAAACCAGACAAGAAAAACAACAGAAAAACTGTCACCGTTCTAACAGATAGAATTGCATACATTTGTAATAATTTAACATTGCGACGAAGGCAAACGGAAAATAATTGTAAATACTTTTCTTTTTAAATTATTTTCAGTATTGTTTACATTTTTTCAGATTAAGCGCATTTAAACAAAGTAAACTACTAATTATTTTTAATTATCTGGAATAAACTGTTTGCTGGTAGTTGTTAAATATGTTATTGTTATGCAGTGCATTATTTATGGGAATAATATTTAATAAAATGGATATGTGATATACACTTCGCGCGTTAAGTTGAAAAAAGAAATATTTATTAGGGGTTCCGCTTTTGGGATACCAACTTTTTTTGCTGTTTCTGAGTCTTATTAGTAACACACGTGTAATACGGTTACCGCCCTGAGTGTGGTGTCTCTGTCTACCTTGCAATAAGCCACGTGCTATTTGAATTTCTTCCAGGGAAGCAGATACCCATCCTTTGTGGGCTTTAAGGGACCCGCACATACGAAAAAAGATTTAAGACGCAACCAACTTTTCTCTCAAAAAACAACTGTGTTAGAACTAAAATAGCTTAGTTGCGAAGTGGTATTTATGCCAGTCAGACATTAGAATAAAACATTTGACGTTGGTTTTATAATTAAACTACGCACCCATAATATCTACTTCTGCACAGTCAACATAAGAATTTCTGCGCGAACTATAATTAAAAATTCGTCCCCGTACTTGTAACCACCGCAAATAAACCAGCACCATCAATAGCAATAACTATTCATATAATTAAATTCATCGGTAATTTTAATGCAAAATCGAACAAAGTGGTGATGTTATTTTATTACATCTAGAACGTAATTTCCCATGTAAAATACACAAAGCAACGCCGAAATCAAATGATGGCTCGGGAATCTAGAAGCATCTTGCTTTGACAATTGCCTTGTTTCATGACACCCATTGATCAGTTCAAATTTTATATGGAAAACGTGATCTCAAGTTTGTTTTGGATCACAAATTTTGATTTAAAATCTAGAAAGCGCCTTTGCGTTTTTTCATGAAACATGAACTGAACCGGATCAGATCAAGGGTCAAGAAACACAGCTAATGTCAGGTTCCCAGAAGATATCGGAAACTTAAAAGACCAACAATTTAACTACCGGTTGATATGGACTAATATATACATAAGTGCGGTATGGCAAATCAAATTTTAGAATCAACTAAATAAAACAAAGGTTTCGTTGCTCCACGAACGGGTTGAAACCACAAGTCGTTTGCAAATATTGGATTTGCAAGTATGGATTTTACACCAACCAAATTTTATGACCATAATAATTGCAAGAATCTGTGTTTCAATCTCATCTGCCATGGAACATCATGTTAGCATTTACCTCTGTGTAAACTATTAAGCGAGATGTACTTACATTCTACCTAAATGTTTGGGTATGGAAATGATAGTGTTTCTTGAACACCAAGTGATGGATGTTATGGAGCTTGGAGTAAAGACTTCCAGCCGATACTCCAGTCATTCGTGCATGCGATTATCCATTGGCTGGGAAGTAAGCAATTTTTCGGACGCCATTACTGTGGGACGCAAAATTTACAACAGATGCTTTTCGTTGATCATATACTTAATTAATTAATGAGTCATTTGGGATTCAGTATTGGTTCTAAGTCCTTCGCACTGTGTTGTTTCCACTCGATAAGATTAGATTTAACGTGTAATCCCAAAATTTCATTTTTAAATTAATATTTGTATACTTTGGTGTTTTTGCGCGTATTCACTTGAGATCTGGGAATTGTCGAAAATATTGGGTTGCATTAATTCCGTTATCTAATAAAGATACAAACAGCCGATTTGACAGCTGATAGCTGACGATTGCAAATTGTTCAAATTTACTTTAACATTACGGTTCAGTTCATGAGACTCATCGCGTGCTGTATATATACGTTCATTTTACCATATGGTTGACATAATCGTCCATATCAGAGCTATTAATTCGATTAGCTATGGATACACGTTTACTCTAAATGGTAATACGCGTCCCACATGGCGTGCACCGAGCAGGCGGTGGCAGAGAGAATCGAAATGAATCGATTCGTCATCGTGCTCAACAATTGGGGCTTGATCCAACATCTTTATGGATGATTTTGCGTACGGGTCTTTACATGCTTGCGCCTATTCGGTGAATGGGCCGATTTCAATATTGACATCGATGAAAATTTTTCATTCCACACTTTTCTTCGGTGATGAAGCTCATTTTTGGTTGAATGGCTATGTCAACAAGCACTTGTCGCATTTGGAGTGAAGATAATCCAATTATCGTTTGGTGTACTTTATTGACAAAAGGGTTACAGTTAATTTACTGAAAGGAACATTTGAAGAACGATAAATATCTAGAAATACACCTGTCAACTGGCCACCGCGTGCGTGTGCTTTAACACCGCTGGACTATTTTCTTTGGAGGAATGTGAAGTCACTTGTCTACCCTGATAAGCCAGAGACTAGTGAACGATGGGAAGCCAACATTCGACCCGTACGACTAGAAATGCTACGAAGAGTAGTCGAGAGTGCCGTTGCTGGAGGTTGTTTAAATAATCGATGTAATGTAATATAGATGATTTGTATTATTATCAAGATAGAGGAGAATTGAAGCTAGAAATCATCTGCCATCTGAATAAGTATTTGAAGTCGTTGTTGCCATCTGTTTTTATGGAAACCATGAAAGGTGCGAATGTCGTAGAATTGGTCACACATTTAAAATCTTTTCAATTTAACATAGTAGTGTAGCCATCTCCTCCAAGGTTAGGCTGATTTTTTTACAAGATTTCAGTGTATAACGAATTTCACTGCCGACTCCAAACACCGCCTATAAGAAGCAGCAATGACAACCTATTTAAGTATTACAATCATTGGTATGGTTTGATTAGCAAGCATCGTTCAAAATTCAATTAACGTCAAAAATGTTAGACCATTCCGCGGATATATTTATCCGATATATTTCACTTCGCTATGGTTAGATCGCTTGCTGGTTCTATGCGAATTGCTTTCGTCGATACGAAAAGTTAAATGAAAAGATATCCATTCAATCCCATCGAATTCAATTTCACAATTTATAAACCGGTCTGTTGTAGAGGCGTTACTTTTTGTTGGTACCCAAAAGGCGGTTTGAATTCTGGTCTTATCAATCTCTTTTGAAGTTAGTGTTGCTAAAATCATCGTTTGCAACTGAACGGCTATGTAGAGAAGGGAGCACAATGGACGATGCGTAATATTTCGCAGTTGGTTTCGCTTACTGTGTTCTCTTTGACCACTAGATTTTCGATGTTATAATGTTACATTTGTAACACTGCTGTAAATAACAGCAAAATAAGCTAGCTCAGAGAAATATCTCTTTCGTTTTGCACCTTTTATAATCACTTGCAAGCGTTTTTGCTGATCCTTTGAAACTACAATTTTTGAAATATTATTTTCAAAGGCACGATAGACGAAGAGAATAGCTCATTGAATTAAAATCTTTAAAACCTTAAAAATGATTTTCCGTTTGGATTAGAGCATTTTGTTCAGGACTCATGGAACGAAAATGTATCTCCTTTTTAAATAAAAATAATAATTTCTGGCTTTTATACCATTCCTAAATTCACATCGTCAAATATAGCTTTAACCGTTTTTCGTAGTCGTCTCATTCAATAAAATCAAATATGCCATGATTTCACCAATACGAGAATTATTATTGAAAGCTAACCATAACAAACCGAACAAGGCGTTTTGCATAATATTTGACTCAAAATGTTTCTGTTCACTCTCGACAATTAAATAAAAAATTTGCTCATATGAGAAATTTCTATTTGATTTGTACGACCGCATATATAAGGAATCCAACACTAAAATTCCTTTTCCATTTGATTTTATTGACCCATATAATCGCCATTTACCTATGTTTACGTTGGAGTATTGTCAGGGGTCTATTAATGTCCGAAATCGATGAACACCTGAAGTGGTCTTTAATGATGACACTGGTAGTTGGCAAAAGGCTCGCGCATGCTTGGAAGGTTATCATGAATCATAATAGCATTGTAATTGACATCGCGCATCGTGTCCTCGTTTACATAGCTTGCAAATAAATTTTAATCTGTAAACCCCAGTTTGATCAGTTGATGATAAAAAATTGAAACACAGTTTCCTCTCTGCCATACTTTGCATTCACTCTGTCACTGGAGGTATTGTATTTTATGAACGTGTTTCCAGATAGTGATAGTTATCATCTGAACAAAGTATTGAATTAAGACTTTAAAGCACATAACTTATTTTATTTAAGAAACTGAAAAGCGGATTCAAAGAAGAAAAATCAATTTCATTTTGTTGCTAGAGCATTCAGTACCGAGACATTTTTTTGGAACCGGGATTTCGGTACTAGAGAGTTGTAGAACAGGATTCCCGGCTCTGAAAATGCAAATTTAGTTATAAAATTAGTTTTTATTCAATAATCAGTATTAATGAAAATATTCGTTTCGAAAAATCAAAAAGTTCAACAAATAAATAAAATAAAAATTCAATATATCGCTTTTTTAACTTCCTTTTTATGTCTGGTGTGGCTTCCGTTTTAAAGTGACATCTTAAAAAACACAAGTCCAAACTTTCTTCATTGATTGCAGGTTTTCATAGCATGTCACGAGATTCTTCCTCTCTGGTAATGGCACGGTTGAGTTGTTCTTCCAGCGACAATTCTATGGAATTTTCAAAAACATCGTCATTGGTTGAGTGGGATTCAGATGTTTGTGGGCTGTAGCTATCGAGTGGATGTGACAGGGGTCAATGAACTTGTTTAGAATCGCTGTCTTTGTTAAACGTTCAAAGTTTAAGACAATCTGGGTCCAATTCTGCATAATCTTGTTTATCCCTATGTAAGTATTATAGCAAACTCGACGCTTCCGTTCGTCATTCATTTGTTCGAAAACAAAGGGAGTCCTCATTTGCAGAGCGAATTCATCGATCCCCAAGTTGTTTATCATAAACGAAATCGCCGTATCAGCTGTAAATTATATCGTATATAGAGTGAATGAAAAGGGAGTATTAAAGGACCTTCAAAGGACATTAAATCTACTGGATAATTAATACTTTAAAAAAATAATGTTCGGCTGTAAATATAATGTAATTTTCCATGCTTTCAGTTGAATATTAAAACTCTTTACTTTAATCTACGCACGCTGGGAGCAGAAGAATTACTAAGCATTAAGAAGTTACTTAGCATTAAAAAACAAAACCCGTTGGTCATCAATTGAATTGGCACGACATGAAATATTGTTCGTTTCCAATTTTATCCAAAAATAAAATTTGAAACCAAATGGTTGAAGAAGGAATTTTGGAACTGATTTTTAACTAAATTACTTAATAAATATGTATTCTAGACGAGCGACGGCTTGGGGTAAAGATAACCAAAAAATAATGAAACCCGGCGCAAATTTCAGGTCAGCACCAATTCATACAAGGGAATTTTTCGACTTTAGACATTTATTTTACAATTTTAGCCTTGAGAGTAATGAAATTCGGAATAATCTCGTTACTATAATTATTGGTTCGATTGTTTAGGTTCTAGCCAATTTTAGTTTACATTAAATCAAGGTGGAATTATAAAATCTTAATTAATTGATTGTATGCACAGAAGAACAATAGAACAATTTTTTGTATTATTTTTCCTGATGTAAATCAAATCAATTTTTAATTACGTTTAATTGAACCTTGGCACTAGCCGCGGAAACAGATCAGTTAAACAATTATGTAAAGCGGAGGAGGCAGAGGGGTAATTATAATAAAATACGATTTACTTTAAATCTGAATTTTGAACCTAACTTGTGAATTCCGTTTGATCAAAAACTTACGTATTAATATTTTGAAACATGCCATGTCGTGGCCTTTGGTTTTAATTACAATCTGAATCTGAGAATTCGGCGGACTGTTTTAATTTTAACCACGGCTCCTTTTTTCAAAAAGGAAAATTCTGCGAAACATGCATTTCTTTCATTTGATTTTTTTTTTGTTTTCAGTGACGTCAAAGTATAGGTTGGTATAGGTTAAGAAATTTTCACCACTCTTATCAGTTTAAAGCACCGCATCCGATTAGCTTACCCAGTACTTCAAAAAAAAATTATACAAACAAAACCCACGAAAATATTTTTATCTATCAACGAATATTTATTGTTGCAAATACTTACTTATAATAAATCATCATAGATTTGTACACTTATTTATATCTACGGACTTGATAACATTAATCACATACATTTATTAATCATGTATGTATATTTAATTTGATCATAGCGATAAGAAAATAAATATTTATCATTAATATTTTGATACAACGCCAAGGTCACTTAATTATCAGTGACGTATATATTTTCTAAAATTTTACTTCGAATCCAAAAGTCTTCGGTTTAATTGATATACATACGTGTACACGCATGCCTTATTTTTATTAATAAAATTAGATTGGGTCAAATAACCATTTGCATTGATGTACTCCGTGTATAGAAAGTATATAGATGACAGACTATTTTTAGCAAAAATTATTAAGATATATAATTCGGCTGTGGACCAATTTGAGATACTTTATCGAGCAGATATGAACTATGAAGTGAGTTCACTTTCATTAAGCTTGATCCGTAGTCGGATCGTTATGCTCTTATTTCGGCTAAATGCCACCGGTTTACTTATATGCTGTTAGGGAAATTGTCTGTTGCACGCCGCATACTCGTACAGTTGGAGGTGGATATAGTAATAGTACCAGCTATGAAGCATGTTAGACTCTTGAAACATATGTGGTTTTGAGTAATTATCTCTTAAATAATTTCCTTAAGACTGACGCTAGAGAATCAAGTGCTTACATGCTTCTACACGTGGTTAACGATTAGCTTGGAGAAGTGAAATTTCGTTTAAAATGTTGATTTTCATTAAAAAATGAAATTTGTTTACCAAATTTTAACTTTAAATTCAATACCAGTGATGATAAATCATAATCATAAATTATTTAAACATGAAATATCAAATTTATTTGGGAACATCTTTATTCGCGACCTTAGAAATCTAAAGAGTCTACGTCTGATGCTAATAACACAGCCATTATTAAAGTGCTAGTGGCTTAGCCTTGCTTTTTGGGCCCTTAACCAAATAAGCTAAAACAGGAGGGGACGCAAGAACAGAAAAAGATAATACAGCAATTCCATCATCGATCTATTTTTCAAATAAAAATATCAACAAATTGAAAGTTTTATGCCCCCTTCTTTTCTGCTCTAAAAATATCGTTTCACATACTTGAACTGGCTGCCGCCACATCCGACTTGACTGAGCGAGCCACATGCTATCATTTTCTACCGGGAAGTTCTATTTTCTAGTGTCGATCCTACTTTTTCGTACGTACTTTAATTGCGATAGAAGCTACAGATCGCATTAAAAATTACATATTCAATATTCTTAAAATGCTGTCGAATGGTGCCAATATTAAAAACCTATCGCCCTCTTGAGATGGAACACGATTCAACAATTTTTCTCCGTTCCGATTTGTGACAAAAGGCGCTGTAATCGCTGGTTTTGCAGATATTGCACAAACGACATGTTAAGTTAGCATCCAAGTTAGACATGTTGAATTTTTTGCAAGAAACAAATTCAGCGTAACTCAAAAACGACGTGTATGGAGTTTATTTTGTTCCCATTGAGATACATGGCTTAGATGAGTCTCCTCGCCTTTAATCATCAGAGGGCCATTTCTTACTTTTAGTAAGTTCCTTGAGTAAGTAAGTGTTCAAATTATATCTTAGAAGCACTTAATGGTTCGGTTTTCGAATGCTTCTGCACAGCTTAAAAGTGTATTCATGCTCGCATTCATTACCTTATATTGAGATGTCTCCCGTGTTACTGATTTACCACATATTTGAACAATTGGCCAATCTAACGCAGCCTCAAATAGTTTTGGTAGTTCATGTTGATATTGTCATTCGTTCAAAGTATTTTAAATAAAATGTCTATATTCCATACCAGGCGTTAACCGAGAACGTTGATGTCCAACTTGTAGTAGACTGATGTGAAAATAATACTGCATGGAAAAAATCGGGTTCTTTTATATTCGTTCACGCGTCCAATCATAACATTCTAAGGACGATCATAAACGTCTTCGCTTTGAAGTTCTAGATGCAGTATAATATGGATGAAACGTATGGTGATTGGTGATGTGGTATTGACACACTAGTTCGAGCAGTTCCAGATTTGCGAGGAGATTGTGATAGTAGCAATCAGTAGTAGTTCATCTGTGTTCCCTAAAACACGTACATTTCTATCGACATTAAGAGCTTAAACAATTTTAACACCGTAAACGTAAACTATCCCGATTTTTTTTTTATTACAGATGTAGGGTTTTCCACGCGTTTTTGTTTGTACTACCTTAGCCGAGAAATATATGATTTCACGCCATAAAGATATGAGTAAATTTGCTAGCTTAATATACTCTGCGGTCATCATCACAACTTCCATCATATTCTAATTTAAATGAGAAGACTGTTACAGTCGTTCAATTAATTGAATTTTTATTCCTATAACTAATAGTTGGCGGTCTATTAAAGCTCTTTAGGACTCCATCGTTGGAATTGCAATTTGAATATAATTGTGGTGCACAAATAATGATGCATCTCCATTTTATGCGCTTTGTTAAAATTTATTTAAATTAGTAACAAAAGCTATTTTTTACAAAAGGTGTCCATAAGGCTTCCAAGTTTGATTATAAATAATGCCGCTATCAAATTAGATACTATGGTTGAAATTTCATCAGCTGAACATTAACATTTTTATCTTTTAGTAGCACCTATGAAATTTACAGAGAATTTCTCGTACTTTTAAAAGCATGGAAACAGAATGCTGGTGATTTCTATATCTAGAACAAAATCCGTCAAATTTAGTAATGTATCACTTTCATTGAAAAGAAAGTCATTACCGTCCAAGGCCTTTACCAGAATCTTCTGAATTGCATGTATATCAAGTGCAACAAGAGCACGCGTGTTAATTTATCGATAATTAAAACTAAAACAGCCAATACATATACAACACTCTTTATCGGTTAAACGGTTACTCGGTAACCCGCATTGCATTGCGACCGCTGCATCCCCTTTCTGAGTTGAATGCTGCAAAAATCGATCATTTACCGATTTTCGGGTCAGGGGTGTTTATGCACATTCCAAAGGGAAAACGACAAAAACTGGATCCAAAGATAATCAAATGTGTGCTCGTCGGATATGATAATCATTCGATCGTAATCAATCGTATCGTGTGAAATCCGGAGACGAACAAAATTGAGATAGCTCATGTTGTGAACCAGATAATGTAAAGACCAGATAATGTTAAAGTGACAGATAATGAATTAGAGGTGAACGATGCGCGATCGAAACAACATTACAACGGCGCGGCGTATAACAACATATTAGTATTCAGCGAAGAATCAACGACACACGAGCAGGCAATTGGATCGGATGATCACAAGCAATGAGAGCAGGCTGTGAACGAGGCATACGATTCACTCATTAATATTGTGGAACTTGGTCAATCCACCAAACGCTCGCGGCATCAAAACCAACGAGATTGCAGCAGTTCGACATAATGATTTGGTGGAACCGATCCATATGACTATGACAGCGGACGAGTGTGCAAGCTACCCAAGAGCTTGTACGGATTGAAACACGCGTCGCGCTGCTGGAACAAAAAGTTTACGTCATTCATTAAAAAATTCGACTTTCTGGCCAGCGAATCGGATTCATGTCTTTTTGTGTGTAATAGGAATTATGGAATGATGATACTTGCGATTTATATCAATGACTGTTTCATTGCAACGGATAACGAGGAATCAATTTTTCTGGTCATCGAACACTTGCGCGGGGAATTCGGAGTCAAGGCATTCGAGCTGAAGTGTTTCTTGGGGCTTGAAATCGAACAACGAATCACCAGGCATATGTGCAAAATCTACTCAACCGTTTTGGCATAGCAGAATGCAATGCAATGGCCACCATCGGACAGTGTACATAACCTTGGCGATTTTGAAGCGGATGGAGAAATCAATTTTCCGTATCGTGAGGTGATCAGTAGCTTAATGTATTTGGTCGTGGCAACGCGATCAGACATTGATTTTTCTGTTGGCAATGCGACACTTGGAGAAACCAGCGGCAGCGCATGTGAATGCGGTAAAACGCATTTTGAAATACATAAAGGGCACAATGGACATGGGAATTCGATTTGAAAGTGGCATCATTTTGGGTTTATGTGGCTACAGTGACGCAGACTATGCAGGAGACATCGAAACCAGACGGTCGACGTCAAGTCGATGTACCGACTACATATTCCGAATACATGGCGACGTTTACCGGAACTGGTGTGGCTACATCGATTATTGTCCAAAATTTTATTCATTCAATTTGGACAAGCCGATTTAATTTACCTTATGGATAATCAAAGCGCGATTTGGCGTTTCAAAAATCCGGCGGTACTCAAGCACATAGACCATAGTGTTTATGAAAGTGTGTATCGTGGATTTTATACTTGGCCGAGTCTTATTGTATTTCTGACAGCGAACAAGAAACGCGCTGAATTATTTTTTTGTTAGAAATCAAATTTTTGTTTTACACAAGCCAGCATTTATTATATTCGTTCCACCGCGTATCGGACTGAAGGTTAGCAAATTAACCGGATTAAGGTTAATTCATCAATAATTTCACATTGTATATAGTACAATGCACGCCATAGGAAAAATCAAATTTTATCAAGATGTCACTAAGAGTTACTTTTTGTACAAGGTTATAAGTAACTTACAGAACAAAACTGATTTCGGCGGTTAAACCATTTTGAAGTTACAATTTTTTTATACTAAGTATAGTAGGTTCCAATATTCCCAGATTCTTTACAGCAGTAAATTCCTTTAAATTGAGTTCATCTACTTCTTTTAAGAGGAAACAGAACGAAGAAAATACTACGGCCGAACGAAACGAGATCCTAGCTCCGGTTCAGAATACTATAGAGTTATAAATTTTTATTTTCCTTTTAACGCGAAGTATCTGACATCAGATCAAATGTTATAAAACTGGAGCCAAATGAGAACTGGAGGTAATATGAGAATTTGGAAGATTGTTCTGAAGCTTTTTATTGTAAAGGGTGTTCAAATTTGAGGTATCTTTTTAAATTCTAATTCCAATTTTATTTATTTTTATTGGAAATTAAAGTACATTGGTTCCGGTTAATAATGAAAAAGTGTGTCGTTGAAGTGACCGCATCCACTAGCTCAGCAGGCTGTCAATCTTTTATCAAAATTTTGATTTTTTTTTCGCATAATGATGGTTTAATTCGTGATATTTGCTCGATATTGTTGTCTTTGAGGTGTTCAGTTTGAGGATTATCCGCATAAACTTTAATCTTCAAGAAACCCCATACGAAGAAGTCTAATGGCGTTTCTCTTCGAGAAATTATTCGATTATCAAACTTCTCTTTCAAAAGATCGATTAATTCCGTTGCTGTGTTGCATGTAGCACCGTCGTGTTGAAACCACATATTCTGCATATCAATATCTTCTAATTGCCCCCACAAAAAGTTTATAATCATCTCTCGATATCGAGCTCCATTCACAGTAATTGCATTGAATTTTCGAAAAAATATACAGCAATTACGCCATCACACCAAAAACCAAACCATACAGTAGCTTTTTTGGTTTCATTGACTTTTCAAACAATTGTGTAGGATTTTCTTCAGCCAAAATGCGCCGGTTTTGTTTGTTCACATAGCCACCAGACAAAAAATTGTCATTTTCTTCTTGTTTTTCTATGGCCCAGTTAATGAATTGCCGACGTAATGCGTGGTCATTTGGCTTTATTTCTTCTGTTAACTGTTTATTGTAAGCCTTTACACGAAGGAAAATGTTTGGGTAAAATCTTGGAGTTGTTGGTTTGAGGTTTAATTACTGCGAACGACGACGAATTGATGTCCTTGGTTCTTCAGCAACACTTTTGTTAACAGCTGCAATATTTTCATTTGTACGACCAATACGATGATAAATTCTGCTTCTCCGATCTTGAACTGGACCAGTTTGTTCAAATTGATCAATGATAAGTTTAATAGCACGGTTTGTCGGAGCATTTTCTCTACCGTATTTTGAACGAAATTTTCTTTCAACTTCTGAATAACTTTCACCATATTTAAAATAAGTTTTAATAATGAAAACACGTTGTTCAACCATATATCTTTCCATTTTAACTAACCGGAATGTTTGTACTTGTCATCTGTCAAATAACATATGATAATATAGTACAAAAAATATAAATGGCGGAATATCTAAAAAGATATCTCAAATTTGAAAACCAATATCACCTTTGCCTCGCATAGGGAGTGTTAAGAGAGGCTGTGTAGAGTGACTTGGCATGAATTTCACACTCTTGTATTCGGAGATTCTCCAATTTATATTTCACTTTAAATTTCATTTCATTAAGGATTTTTTTTTATTTGTAACGGAATGAAGCGCAGGATTACAACAACGCAATATAAATTATTTGCTTCTATTTCCAAGCATAAACGGAAACAAAATTACATCGCCCATATATTAAAACAGTTTGCCCATCAATGATTTTTTACTTTGTATTATGTATTTAATGTTTTAATTAAATTTAAGTTAATAAAAGAAGAATGTAAATATATGTAACAAAAAATATTTCTCAATTCCATAGTTTGTCTAGCCCCAAAACTTTTTCTAGTTTCAGTCTACATAACTGCTATATTTATGAACAGTCACTTAATATTAATTTACTGTAGTAAACGAATAATGCAATTTAATAGTTAATTTAATTTTGATGTAGTATAACATATTGATTCAATTATATATTTTGAAATCTTATGTATTCAGATAACTAGTGAAACTTTCAACATTACCTACCATCAAGCCCAGTATATTTTTGCTTTGCTCCATTTGGCAAGACGGAAAATCGATACCTTGGAAATTGGCATATGTTCAATTATTATTTGATACATTGTTAAGTTGTTTCTTTTATCAAACATCTATCTTTATACTTTATGTAATACAACATAAAAATTGCGCTTTTTGCAAAATTAAAGTACATAAGTATAGCACTTTATATCTTTTAGCTGCCATACCTAAAATATAATGACCTATCTAGCCCACATAACAAAATTCTAATAATATTTTATTCTTTGAAAATCGATCGAGATATACAGGTAGTTCCAAAACAAAATTGAACATAATTATTTCAAAATACTGCAGCGTGAAGTCACAGTTATGTAGTGAATTTGGTGGCCTAGTAAACCACTTAGGTTAACTTTGATTAAGTTTTCAAAGATTTTGACACCCTATATTATAAACATAATACGTGGTTAAATATTTTATTATCTCGGGATTTTATTTGATGTACGATTTTATTTTTGCTCTACTTTTGTAATTTGTAAACTTGTAATTCCCTTGTTTCCAAACTTCAAGCTTGATGCTTTAGTGTTAGTTACGTAGAGTAAAAAATGGAAATAATAGCAATTAACCTTGCTATGTTAAAAAATAGTTATGCATATTGTCAAGGAAAGGGTGGAAATGAAAACAATAAAAATAGAATGAAAAAGTTTTCCACACATCACGTGGGAACTTTTTTCAGTTAAAAGTGAACACAATCAATAGAATTCTAACGTATGTAAACATATAATTGAATTTGGTTAAAAAACAATAATCAAATTTGAATCAAATATTTACGTCCTTTTCATGTTTTTCAAATTACATAAGATGCGAGTGAAAGTTAATTTTGGCATTTAAAAATCGATTTAAAGTGCCGCCGTCTTTAAAGTAATCATTTGTGTTATTATATAACACAAATGATTACTTTAAAGACGGCGAACTTCCAAAATTTAGTTAAAACTATATACGCTTATTCCGATTTAATATAAACTGCACGCAACGTTTCATCGACGATTATCGATTAGTGCATGTGAACTATAATAAATAAAAACTATTACTAAACAATTCAAAATATTTATAAATTGTGTATCACAAATTTAATATTTTACGTAATAAGAACCTAACATGTGTTTCGAACGTTAAGAATTTTATTTTTAATCAGGTACACATAAGTGATATAAATTATTAAAATTTTGAAGGTTATGTTACATTTGTACAGTAGATTTGGTATTATAGACACACGTGTTTATTGTAATGGAACTATAGATAAAACGCCGCAGGGAGGCAGTTTCGATCGGATTCTTCAAACACATAATTCTCGCTAGTGATTAGGTTGGTTAATTTTGTTTACAACGTACGACGTTGTAATTCAATACCAGTTTTGTTTTGTAACCGATGATTGTTCTATTTTAACCCAGAAATTAGCGGCTTCCATAATTGTTTTGACCAAAAGTGTGCTAACAACAAAATCGGACTCTTATATAGTTTACCAAGTTATCGAAGCGTATTAATTTGGATTCCACCATTTGACAGACAACTAAATTGTAGAAAATCGGCAATCACATCATCCAGAAGTCAAATCGCCAAACAATTTGACAAAAGAATATTCTCCACGCTTGATCATCGACACCCACATAACAACAACGCAAGTCAACTTAAACAATCATATCTTCGCTATTTGATGCAACGACATTAGCAAGACAACCGACTAACATTCACATTCCAGTCAAGTAAAATAACTGCTAAAATAAAATTTCATCAATATACTAGGGTCAATCAATAAGTACTCCGTTCGGGATGGAGACACAAGTTTTTACAATTTTTATTTTTTATTTTTCAACGTAATCCCCTTTTACGGGGGGAATGTCAGCTTCCCCCAGCAATGCCACCTGTTTTCAAAAACGGGTACTTATTGCTCGACCCTCGTAGTCGTCACAATCGTGGGCAGCCTAGCACGCAACTTAAATAATGACTTTATCGATGAATAACCAACCATGCGGCTTACAACTAAAACTATGCATGCCGACGATATCTGTGGGTTGATTCCTTTTTGACTTACTCTCACTTGACGTGACATTTCGTGACAAATATTACATTCCAGCCGTTTAATGGCGAAAACTTAAATCTCCAATTATGCAGCACGTCTATTGCCGACAGTTTAATGCACGCCATCAGATTGACATTACCCTACAGATCCGGTCGTTCTAACTGTATGCGATTAAGGTGTCACTGTACGATGAGATATTTGATGTTACTTGCTGCGATGTGCCTGTCGGCGTTGTAGTTGTCGGCGAAGCGATTGTGGGCGAAATGGGTTTCGTCGGGGCTATCAAAGGGAATGTAAGCCTAAAACATTAAAGTCAAGCGACGAAAATAGTTTCGATCATACATTTTGATCCAAAACCAACCTCCATGGCATGGGCTCGCGTAGCAAAGGAAGGCACTGCGATTTCATCAACAACGTCAAGCAACCGTTGCACAGGTTAGTACAAATTTGAGTGACCGTATGAAAATAACATACATGTAATTGTAAAAATATAAAGAAACAGATATCATCCTCCCGGCATGTCAGTATCCTTCCAGCAGACCTGGGACCAGACAAGGATTTAATGGATCAATCATTCATTAATCCGAAATTTAAATAAACCAGAACCCTTTGGTTTGTCTTTTGACTAAAATACCGAAAAATATGTTATCCGTTTGAGAAAACATACGGGTCAGATTAAATTGCGGTTTTTAGCGTTTTTCTTTAATTAATGATTTATTATTTCAAAATCATATAAAGGGCTTTTCGATCAATAATTGAGATATTGGGCTGAAATTTATTCGAACTCTTTGGAGCCAATTTTCCACCACTCTTTCACACATATCGGCCGGAACGTTGGCAATTTCGCGTTCGATATTCTCCCTTAACGTAACCCCATAAAAAGAAATTCAACGGCGTTAAATCGCATGAGCGAGGTGGTCATTCGACCGATGTGTACCATCTTGTTAGAATCACATACCACTGATGCCAAGTCAGTCCAATTCTGGTCAAAAATAGTATTCCAACATAACACGATAGTAAACTCAATTAACCGGAACTGGCGGCGATCATTTCCATCGACGAAAAAATATGGTCCAATAACACCTCCGGCATGAAACCCACACAACACGGTCACTTGTTGTGGTTGTTATGGAGTCTCTTGATGAGTCTCACATGTAGGTTTGTAGCTGTCCAAGAACGCATATTTTGCTTATTGACAAAGCCATTAATCCCAAAATGAGCTTCATCGCTGAAGATGATTTTTCTATGAAATTCAGGGTTTTCTTCAAACTTTAGCAGAGCGCAATCGGAGAAGTTTCGGCGGTTTCAAATGTTCAAGAGACTTCAGTTCTTGACTTAATTTGATATTGTAAGGGTGTAAGCCAAAATCTTTGGTATGAAAGTATTTATTTATTTATAAAACAACATATGATTAATTTTTTCCCCTTCAATCCACCCTCCCATATTGGCTGAACCAGGCAATATATATGTATAACGGATGCGGAACTTCGAGTGCTCAACATTCAAGAAGGTTTGGAAATTGTAACAGTCTAAACATATTTACATTATAATTTAAAATTTCGGAAAAGTTATAAATAAAATAAATTTTAGAGCAAAAAGACTTGAAAGTCAACTCCAACAAAAAATTCGCCACAATGTGGTTTGACAGATTCCCAATTCCTATGAACGGCATGGAATCGACTGATTTCCTTTATTTTGAGCTGAAGCACTTGCAGCTGCAATATCGGTACTTCGACCGGTGGGTTTTCTCACTGGCACAGGAACGAACATCCAATAGTGAATATTATATGACTCAAATTTATCCACTATAGCACGCATGGCCTGTTTAGGTGGGACGATTATTACGGCCGAAAATTGGAATAAGCACTCTTAAAGATGCGACCACCGACTCAGAATTGCGGTAGTAATTTTTAATAATTTTCAAACGTTGCTCGCTCGTGGACTTCATAGTGATAAAAATGTTAACCTTGACTGATGTTTTAAAGTTGACAGATCATGAACAACGTTCAAGGGTGCGTTCGTACTAAAATACAAAATTTGTCTCTATTGGAAAACCCGATAGAAATCGGCCGCATTTTGAGACGAACCTTTTTCGTAATAAGACGTGTGGAGAGCCAATTTTATTATTTTAATATTCAACCTTGTTTCAAGGTGATGAAACTACAGACCCTATGTTGCTTTCCCACTTTCCGAATCTTCTTCATTCATTCCGACATTATTGAACAATGTCTCAGTGAATATACACTTGCCTGACCGATTATCTATAACACATTTTATATAGAAACTAGATAACAATGTTCAAAAATTCAAAGCGAAAAAATACGTGACGATTTGACAGATCTACCGATCTGGCAAAGCCAGATCTACCGATCTATTACAGCGAGTAAAGACCTACTTCTGTGGCACTATTCTGGCTTTCCCTGGGAATAGGAAATTGTATTTTTCTGGCTCACTATTTTTCTGGCCTTCCGAAGAAATACGTTTAGTGCAAAAATTTTCAAAACAAAGTATTGGGAAACTTTTATTCCACAAAACTTCTTCGAAAATATGTGTACACCAAACTTATTCCCTCAGTAGAAAAATACAATTTAAACAAAAATGTTATGCAAATACTTTTCCCAATTCAATATTCCCAGTGAAAGCTAGAATAGTGCCACTGAAATATCACGAAGCATTCTTAAAAGAGCCGTCAGTTAAATGAGACTATTGAACTAGAGTTTAAGCGTAATCACAAAGATATGGAGAATCTCTATTCTAATATCTAACAAGGTACGGTGGTTATCATGTCTTACATGTTTAAACAAAATAGTACAAAGAATTAGAAGACTCTGAGTGTGTCATTCAAGAGCATCTCTTCGAGCCAGAAATAAACAATTTTGCAAATCTTCGACACGAAGATGAAAAAGTAGGGTTTAGTTTTCCTATATTCCGCATATAAAATACCACATAATCGGCGACGAGTACCATGATATCGAATATTCAGACTCTACTTTGATGTAAGTTGAAAAAAAAATCAATTCGAGTGTGGAAAAGTAAACAAACCATTATCCTATGAAGCGCTTTGATTAGTGTAAATCATGTAAATTAATGCCATTATAAGTTTTGTGAGCTGAACGTTTTGCTTTGCTGAGATGAATTTTCCGTTTCTGCCGTATTCCCTCCCCTTAATTTTTATAAATTTGAACTCTGTAATCCGAAGCTGAACAAATAATTTTTCACTTCATATAGCACATACCAGTAGAACTGAATTCTCAGCAAATTCCCTTTGCAAAAAGAAGAGTTAAACATTATATAGAGAAACGTGGGCCGGCAAATTCTAAAACCTGTGTGGACTTACGGTATTCAGCTCTGGGGCTGTACAAAGAAAACTAATGTTAATACCATCCAGTCATTCTAAAGCAAAGTCCTACGTGGAATAGTTAATGCACCGTGGTACATAATAAATGACAACCTCCATAGAGATCGGAATATGGATTTCGTCAGTGAAGAAATAAGCAAACATGCGAGAAAACATATGCAACGTATTAGTCTACACCAAAATGTTCAGATACATCGTAAGATGGATGACACAAACCAAATAAGACGGTTGCGAAGGAAGAAACCACTTAATATGCTAGATCCAATCTGTATCGGCTAAAAATATTATAAAACTGTAAAGGGAACTAGCCAAAGGGCCACAACCCTCCAAATGTGAACATAAATAATGAAACATAAATTACTAGATGATTTGTAAATCGAATAAATAAATAAATATATAATAAAATAAACTTCTTATAGCAAAACAGTTTTGACGTCAAATGCCTTTTCAGCTTTTAATTGAACGGCATTCATTCAAAAAATATCTTGCTTATCTTCTATTTTCGTTCTTCTATTTTATGACAAGACTCCTTGTGTTTTTTCGTGCAAAACTGAGCCGAATGACTTGCCACAGCGTCGAAGTTTTGGTAAGTGGGCCTTAGAACATCTTGAGGAAAAACTGTTTTTTTACCGAAAAATTGCATTCAGCAACGAATCCCATTTTTGGTTAAATGCGGGTACGTTAATAAGCAAAATTGTCACAGCCACAGGTAATATATACAAAAACACTGTTTGGTGTGGTTTATGGGACGATGGAACCATCGGTCCGCATTTTTTCAAAGATGACGATGGCCGACGTTGAATGCATGAACTGAATCTGGTCGTTATGTGGTTTCAGCAAGACGGCTCCACATGCCACATAGCACGCGAAACTATGGACTTATTGAGAAATGAGTTCGGTCAGAAATTTATCTCACGTTTCGGTCCGTTGAATTGGGGGCCTAGATCGTTCGATTTGACGCCTCTTGACTATTTTTATGGGGCTACGTAAAGCCTCTCGTTTATGCCAATGAACCAACAACAATTGCAGAATTGGAAAACAACATTAAACGTATCATTAGCGAGATACCAGCAGAAATGCTCGAAAAAGTGGTGAACAATTGGACATCTCGCATGGACGTTGCCGTGGTCCACATTTACATAAGATAGTCTGTAAAATGTAAATGGCAAATATTGATCTATCGATTCAAATAAAAATTTCATAGATTTTTGCAATTTTACTGTGTTTCTTTCTTAAATTATAAACCAAACGCTTAAAAAATCAACCAATATATTCAATCCCAAGGCTATTAGTTGTTAATTAAACAAATTGATTTATATTTGAAACTATCAAATATCAGTCAGCTTCTAACAAATGAATCATCGCGATAAAATCAGTTCGAAATTTCACTAAATAATAAATTCGAACTATTATAAATGTGGGTAAAACTATAAAACATCGCGAAATTCAACTCCATAAAAGAAACAAATTCAAAATTTGATTCGCAACATCAGAATTGCGTTATTATTGATAATTTTAATATTTTATTGTTTTATCGATACACGAGTACGTCTAATATTTTAATAAGCATAATATATAATTACAACCAAATTAGAATAATTTAATGGGAATATTTTTATGGTTAAATATTATATCGGGAAACCATAAAATCGACAGTTCATTCTTTTGGCCAATATTTACACACTACACACATAAATTATATGTACGTTGTGTAATTCAATAAAGAGTCGTAGAAAATTTACCTTGTGTTGAAATCTGAGACCAGGTACGAGAAATGGGTCATCGATATTAAATTTTAAATTTTCATTTATTGATTGTAAGGCAGACTCACGCGCGTGCAATTACTAAAGCTCGTGTATCATACAATTTCACACATCACTAACAGCGATAATCACGCAAAAACAAAAATTTGCCGAGAGAAATAAAATGAGCCAAAAAAATAATTTTGGTCGATTTGATCGATGGTGATAAGATAGACGAATATTTATAGAGTGCTGTGTACAAGTTTATAAATAAAGAAATTAATAGTTTTTGTATAGTACGTATATTAGTAATGTTCATTAATCATTATTACTAATGTATACTTACATAATTACTAAGTAGCATAATATAATGGTTAATAAACGAAAGAGAGATAGAAATCGAAAGCTAATTAAATTTATGTTATGGAAATTTTTGGAACAGTTTGTAATTAGAATTTAACGTTCCCAGATTCATTTGCTGTAAATTAATTTAAAATTGTATTTTATTGGTTCTACCTTCAAATCGATTATTGATCTCGATTTTGTTTATATCAAAGTGCAATTGTAATGCAATTCTTCATATTTCTCGTGCGTCATTTATCTAATCTTAGCTATATTTGGCTTTTACTGTTAATAAATTTTAATTGTTTTGGAATATATAAAACAATGGTTGCGTTTAACCTTAATTGGACCTTTGCAAGTCTAATCAAGTTACATTTATGTGTGGAGTATGAGCGAACCAAATTCTATTTTATTCCAAGCCCAATGCGAGAAATGATTTCATCATGAGTGCCCTTAAAATGCGTATAAAAGTTATTATATGTAATCTACTTTTATTTTTTTAGTTGAACCCCATTTCGGGTTCATTTTTGAATGAGTCGTAAAGTTTATGAAGAAATTTTGAATCTGACTTTCTTGCATTATTTTGTTTTTGAAATTCTCCTTTCGCATTTAAACTGGGAACAACCCGTAAATAAAAACTTAACTTCAGGACATTTCAGTGTTACTATCCATGGAAACTTAAATTTTACTTGAGAAACCTAGCGAATCTTCGTTAAATTTTAGGTGTCACTATAAAGGCGAAAAATATTTAAATGGTACAATTAACCACTGGCGGCAAAGTCCTAGATTCATACCTCATCGCAATGCTTCGGAGTACCTTCCAAGTAACTCTAACTGAACCAGGCGATGTAGTTGATGCGCAGAGGAAATTCTGCCTATAGGCAAGGACACTACATGATACGACGAGCTATTGGCGCCGTAAAACCCATACCACAGCATCGTCTGTTCTCCAGGTTAGAGGCGATTAAGACGAGTGTCTGTCTTGTAGCAAGCAGATCGGTTATATAAACGTGTTCAAGGCAAAACTTGATGTCTTAAGATCTGCCAACAGAATGTGAGCCACACACACACGAAAAGTGGGTTGAGTGGCGAGTCAACTATCTGTTTTCACAAAAATCATCAAGTTATGAGCCCTATACAAAGGCCTCAGATTAATTTATCGGATTCATCAGAACAACGACCTCCGAAAGAGATCTCCAGACCCTTTCGAACCGTGCGAAAATTTACACACTAGACGTGCTTGCATCACAAGAGCTTAGATGGTCTGGGAGTGGTTTGGTTTTCTCGTTCACCGGCGAGTGCAGCAGCCTATCATCGATTTCCACCCTGCCAACATGCGCATAACCACGATTAGGTTACGCACTAAATAATGCAATACCACGACTGTCACGATTGTGTGAAAAATGTATTCTTTGTTCTCGACCTGAAAAAAACTGTTTGAATAAATAAATGAATGAACGAACGCAACACTGGATCAGCTTTCAGTTCATGTTTCGTCAAACAACGCAAAGGCGTTTATTAGATTTCAAATCAAAATTTATGATCTAGAACAAAATTTGGATCAGGTTATTCAATAAAAATTGAACTGATCCAGATGAACACAGTAAAAACACACTGAAACACAGTAAATGTATAACTTAGTCGTATCGAGTACGATGCATATTCAAGAAGTTAGGCCAAATTCTTGGATATGCAGATGATATCGTGGTTCCTGGCCGGTATCCAGGCCTGTAAATACCTTTTACAGTCGTGTAAACTTGCACTTTACAAAGTAAAAGTACTAATAAAACCTGTGGCACTATTCTGGCTTTCCCTGGGAATAGGGAATTGGGAAAAATATTTTCATAGAAGTTTTGTCTAAATTGTATTTCTCTGGTGGAAATTGAAGGAATTAGTTTGGTGGAACTATTTTCTAAACAAAGTTAATTGAGAAACATATTTGCCACAAAATTTTTATAGAGAAAAATAATTCCCAATTTATCGTTATTTCAATAATATTTACACCAAACTGATTCCATCAGTAGGCCAGAGAAATACAAGACAAAAATGCTATGAACATATTTTTCCAATCCCACTATTCCCAGAGAAAGCCAGAATAGTGCCACTGCGAGTAGAATCTAATAAAATGACAATTTATCACAGCACATCCAGGACTATTCGAAATCAACAAATTAAAAACTTCGGTAAACATACTTAAGGGAAATTAAATTCCAGAAAACATCCAAAACTTAAATTAAAGGAAGAAAAACTATTGAAAACTTAATAAGGATAGATCATTTAAGTAAAATCGCAAAACATACATACATTGAAAAATTGCTTCCGACTACCATAATTAAACATATAAAGATGAAAATCCTGTGTACACTAAGATGCGGTTGGGAAAACCCAAAAACAGAGTCGTAATGGACTACCGTACAAATTAAATTGAGAAAGGGTTAACGATAAATTCAAAATACCCCAGTTAAAAGTAATTCTAAACAACCTAGACAAATCAGCTTACTGAAGCCGCTTTTATGGTTGTGTACTTTTCTTCGTTCGTTCGTTCGTTCTGACAATTTTTTTCGACCAATTTTCTCTTGTGAAAAAATGTAGGAGAAAAAAATCGTCATTTTGGAGCAATATGATTGGTCGAAAAAATTGTCAGAGCGAACGAACGAAGAACAGAACACCAACCATAAAACCGCCTTTATTTACGTTCAAAATTTCAGAATAAACGTAAAAGAGTAAAATTTCAGTTTTCACCAAATTCCAATGGATTCACTATCACAAGAGAAAATGGCTGTCTCATCCAATACCCAGTTCTCGCGAATATCCTTTAGGTCTCACAAACGGTACATTTCGGGCGGGCGATTAACAGTTTTACATGGTTTAATCGGGAATATTTGAAAAGATTCCCTTTGGAGTAGAACTCAAACGCCTCTCAAAATTTAATTTAAAAATACAGCAGAACGGTATGGAATTTTTTTAGAAAAGAAAGCCCGTAATTAAAATCATCAAGGATCTTCATTCAAGGATTCATCAAGGGCTTCTCATAGATACCAAAAAGAATGACAAATCTCCAGGAAACATAATCACAAATCCTGCTTTCCAAAAAAACCTCCCTGAGATTCTACGAACATAAAATCACAAACTTATATCGGAGTCCAACGTGTAACGATAATTAAAAAAGTGTCAAGATTTTCTAAAATAAATAAAATTTATTATTTTATGTTCACGTAAAGTCATTTCAAGTCTTAATTATATTTATATATAGTGGCCAACACCCGACTTGTATTACCAGGAAAATACATAAATCACGAATATATCGAAATATAAATACAATTATAGTGTGGATAACTGCAGCAGGGAAACTTAAATTTCAAAATGAAACTTTCCATATACCGATAAGCAAAATTTATAGTAGAAGTAATCCGAGAAAAAATTAGTCCTAGTCCAGGAGCCGAGAATACAGGAAACGAAAATTTCAAATTTCATCTTAAAACCAGAAATCGTTTAAACCGAACATAAACGTTTTCGAAAGATGGCTAACTGGTGAAATTTCTGATTATTATAGAAACGTAATTTTCATACATTTTCATACAGTATATATTTCAAGGGTGTTATTTATTTTTCCTCAATTTATGATGAAAATTAAGGAAATTTAATTCCTATTAGTTATTAGAAAAAGTTCATCAGTTTATCCGCTTTTCGAAATTTCGAAAATGTTAAAATTGAATTTAGTTACTTAATTTATCGTATTCCTAGAAATCGGTTTTATAATCGAAATTTGAAATTTTCATGTTTTCTCGGCTTCTAGACTAAGTAGCACTAATTATTTCCCGTGAGCACTAATTAGCACAAATTGGGCTAAATCAGTATGGAAGTTTCATTTTGAATTTTGAGAGTTTCCCTGTTGAAAATTCACCTACGAAATGAAAAAAACTTAACTTGGTTTTAGGTTGAGATAATACCGTAAAAACTGTATTTTTGGGATGCGGCTTCAAGTAGCAGAGGTCGGGTTTTCTCTAAAATAAATTATTACTATTTATAATTATTATTTAAAACAAAAAAAAAGTTAGATTCGAAAACCAATTTTCTTTAAAGAAAAAACTGCCGAATTTTCTAAATAAGTCCTTTTTATAAAAACAGTATTTTCCGATTAAATATTGGAAAGATGATCTTAATCTGATATTCTCGAAAAACATAAAAGCTAATTACAGCTGAAGAGAGGCCGAGTTTTGGTGAAAAACAATTATTGCAAATTTAAATTAGAATC
The DNA here is from genome assembly GCA_963691935.1 of Nephrotoma guestfalica. Taxonomy (NCBI): domain Eukaryota; kingdom Metazoa; phylum Arthropoda; class Insecta; order Diptera; family Tipulidae; genus Nephrotoma; species Nephrotoma guestfalica. The sequence continues at coordinate 222,392,401 of OY829914.1, forward strand.
CTTTTGTTCTTAATCAATTTTTGTGAATGCTATTCCTAGTTTTTAAAATATTTGCAACAAAAACGAGAAGCTTTTATGGCACCCGCCCTTATCGGTGAGCCGATTTCCGTCAAATTTAACTTTGACCTGGGAATATGAAAAATCTTAAGTAATATCAGTAGACATGTCAAACTGAGACTGATAGACCTCGTCTCGAAAATCCGTTTATTTCGAACTTCTGCGAACTAGTAGATTGCCCTCTGCAAAAATATCGTAATCGGAAATTCTCATGATTACTGTGATGCCTTCTACTTTAACTGAATTTTAAGGTACAGACAAAACTGTTTATTTTCCGAGAACATCTTTTATATTTTGTACGAATTTTGGAAAAATAATAACAAGTCTACTCGAGAATAGGTTTATTGCAGACTTTTAAATAATTCAACCTCCAAACAAGTCATAAATAGTGTCACAGCCTTATCTATAAAATATTTGATTTGAAATTTTAAGTTATTGCAGCAGTTAATAGACAGAAGATTACCTAATCATTCATATTTTAACCCGAAATTTAACCTGTTTACCATAAACAAGGAGTTTGATACAAAAAAAAATTACAAACGCTTTATTAAAAGAAGATAACGGTTATCCCATCAAAGGATATTCGGCATTTAAAGCTACAAATCTGGCTTAATCGCAGATTATTACATAAAAACGTCGATATTTTATTTTTTGTATGTAAATCAAAACCAAATTTTGCAAATTATGTATGTATTTACATAAATATAAGGAAAATGTATTTGAAGAGCTGTCAACATAAAGAAAATCAATAAATTTCCTTTGCATGTTGCGTATGTATATACATATTTGTAGTTTCCCCTAAATGCTGGCCGTCATAAATTATAAAATAATCAAATTTTATGTGAAGCTATAAAATAGGGAGGAAATGCACGGGGAAATAAAGAACAAGATGAACTAGTAACAAGATTTTTTTTGTATTTTCTTTATGAAATTATTAAATTTTGCAGATGAGATTTCAAGACGTAAAATGTAAACACATACACGCATACATTTTAATTCATCTCGAACATTGAAAATTAAACAGGAAAAACTACGTCTACGTAAACCAGTGACTCACAAATATGAAAATTAAGAGAAAATTCTTAGCGCACTTACATTAAATTTCGCACATCAAATGGGTTGCACAGCATATACGGGATGAACAGTACTGAATTAAACATCACAACAAAGTAGTACATGAAAAATTTGAAGCAATACCGGAATTTGTGGCTCATCTCGTACATGAATGGTAAAACTAGTAAAATGCATAATGCAAGATATGTATTTGTAACCATTTTATGTTTTCCTTTTTACTTAATTTATAACTTAAAAACACTATACACAAAACTACACTGGCCACAAACAAATATTAGAACAAAATTGGAATTTTCGATATTCTTTCTTATTCCCTTTTTTTAAGTAAAAAAAATCGACCGGCGCGCCGAAAAATCAATGCAATTTCTGGTGCTACATACACTATACAAACAAACAAGTCACAAAACACAACGAGCAATTTTTTAATTTACATATCCAATTTGATTTAAATACAGTAAAATACTGAAAGCAAAATGTAAACAATCGGAGTTTTTATGGAAATATGAATCTAGTACAATATTATTAAATTGATTTTGCTTTGCGAATTGTGTTGAATGGAATTTTGCTCATTGAATTCAATTTGCCAATTTAATTTTTTTAAATATGTATTACCTACTTTTAATATTAATGTAAGTTTATATAGATATATCTAAAACGTTGATTGCTAATTTAAAATTTAGAAGTAGCCGTGGACAAAATCGTGGTTATCTAAATATTTCAATTGAACAACAAAAAAGCCTTTCAATTGATTTAGTTTCAAAACCATGGGTGCGAACTGGAAAGACTTGTAAATTGCAATGACAAGTACTGCAATAGTAGTTATGAATTATTGATTTTAAAATAAATTAATTTAACATTTCATACAATGTTAAATGGCTTTATTACTAATAATGTATTTTGTTAAATTTCATGTGTTATTCACGTTTCATTATGAGTATTTTCCCAATTTGAGATTCTTCCTCTTTGCGTAAAAGAAGTTCGAATAATTTTATTAATTTATCGATACAACAATAAAACCACTATCTTTTTCGCATTTTTCCAAAAGTCAGGTCAAACGGTCAGGCTGAAAAATTCGTCGTCTCGTTGAAGACCGGATTAAAGAAGCTAGAAGGAGAAGATAATTCCGATCAAATTTTACTCAAATTATTGATGTGCTATCATTACACACCTCCATTTGCTCTTGGTATGAAGTAACACTTTCAAAAGATGATGAGACCAAAGAAAACGAAATTGAACTTATGTAAACCAAGAGTAAAACATTCGATAGAACGCGATACGAAAATGAAGCAACAAGTCAATCAGCACTATGGTGCAAAGTGGAAAGGGTTCTAAGCTGGTGAGGACGTGTTGGCCAAAATTTTAAGCAACAATAAGTGAATATTGTCACGCGGAATTATTATTTGCTAAACTATCTTCTGCTGACCGAAACACAATTGGGCAGGACATAAATTAAAATCCTTGTGAACCAAATGAAAAAGCAATGCATCGTTCGCTATGATGACGGAAGCATTTTGCTGGGCGATTTTGATTTGACAGCGCCAACGCAACGAGTAGTAGAGTCAGAGATTCTGCCAGAACTGGAAACAGAATCATAGGACGAGTCTTTTGGGGGTAATTTGTAAAAAATTACAAACGCTTTATTAAAAGAAAATAAATGGTTATCCCATCAAAGGATATTCGGCATTTAAAGCTACAAAAACGCCGATATTTTTTTTATGTAAATCGAAACCAAATTTTGCAAATTATGTATGTATATACAATTATGTATGTATATACATAAATTTAAGGAAAATGTATTTGAAGAGCTGTCAACATAAAGAAAATCAAAAACTTTCCTTTGCATGTTGGTTATGTACATATTTGTAGTTTCCCCTAAATGCTGGCCGTCATAAATTATAAAATAATCAAATTTTATGTGAAGATATAAAATAGGGAGGAAATGCACGGGGAAATAAAGAACAAGATGAAAACTAGTAACATCCCTCTAAATAAATTTTCGAGGCGTCACCAAAGCGAATCAAAAACGAAACGCAGATAAATCGTCTGACCAACTACCACTTTGATTTTATATTCTTTTTTGTGTGCAGCCATTTTGCTTTTTAAAAAATAAAAATAATTCGTGTTTAGTAACAATAATAAGAATACAGTGATCAAAATAGTGATATTAATTATTATATAGTAATTCATAACAATAATAATATTAAAAGTGATAAAGTACATAATATCAATTATTACATATATAATATATTGTAATGCACAAGCCATTGTAAGTATATTCGCCCAAATTTTTCAAACATTTTAGAAGATGGACAGTATCACCTGTATTTCGTTTCTGATTCCAAAACATTTCGTAAATGAATCGAATATGAAGAGAAATGCGAACTACTAATACATACAAATCAGTTCGCTTTCATTTTAATCTTCATACGCCAAACGGAATACTAACGAATCGCTTTTGCTTCGCTAAAGCGATATGTTTGCGAAGTGTTTCACATAGAAATTTCCTCGCTTGCGATTCGTTTTCAATTCGCCAAGCTTAGAGGGAAGATTTTTTTGTATTTCTTTATGAGATTATTAAATTTTGCAGATAAGATTTCAAGACGTAAAATGTAAACACATACACGCATACATTTTAATTCATCTCGAACATTGAAAATTAAACAGGAAAAACTACATCTACGTAAACCAGTGACTCACAAATATGAAAATTAAGAGACAATTCTTAGCGCACTTACATTAAATTTCCCACATCAAATGGGTTCCACAGCAGATACGGGATGAACAGCACTGAATAAAACACCACAAAAAAGTAGTACATGAAAAGTGTGAAGTAATACCGGAATTTGTGGCTCATCTCGTACATGAATAGTAAAACTAATAAAATGCATAATGCAATATATGTATTTGTAACCATTTTATATGTTTTCCTTTTTACTTAATTTATAACTTAAAAACACTATACACAAAACTACACTGGCCACAAACAAATATTAGAACAAAATTGGAATTTCCGATATTCTTTCTTATACCTCAATCAGCGAACACTTAACAGCTTAAGTTACATGCTGATTGTATCATTTCGGCTAGTGCTACAATCACCAAAATTGTATAGGCTTCTCGTCACCTCTAAAATTTTGGTGGTTGTGCCGCTCCTTTAAGTGGTCCAAATGGAGCACAACTTAAGCTCTTAAGTTATCGCTGGTTGAGGCTTTATTCCCTTTTTTAAGTAAAAAAATCGATCGGTGCACCGAGATATCAATGCAATTTCTGGTGCTACATACACTATACAAACAAACAATTCACAAAACACAACGAACAATTTTTTAATTTACATATCCAATTTGATTTAAATACAGTAAAATACTGAGAGCAAAATGTAAACAATCGGGGTTTTTATGGAATAAAAAATTTAGTACAATATTATTAAATTGGTTTTGCTTTGCGAATTGTGTTGAATGGAACTTTGCTCATTGAATTACGTTGATTGCTAATTTAAAATTTAGAAATAGCCATGAACAAAATAGTGGTTATTTAAATATTTCTATTGAACAACAAAAAAGCCTTTCAATTGATTTAGTTTCAAAACCATGGGTGCGAACTGGAAAGACTTATAAATTGCAATGACAAGTACTGCAATAGTAGTTATGAATTATTGATTTTAAAATAAATAGGACAGGACATAAATTAAAATCCATGTGAACCAAATGAAAAAGCAATGCACCGTTCGCTATGATGACGGAAACATTTTGCTAGGCGATTTTGATTTGACAGCGCCAACACAACGAGCAGTAGAGTCAGAGATTCTGCCAGAACTGGAAACAGAATCATAGGACGAGTTTTTTGGGGGCCAGAGTACACTCTGAGTAGGTCATGACACAGCCACGTCGCACGGCTTGACCAAATGCCGGAAGAGCTCTGCCGTGCTATGACGATGGCGACATGGCCAATCTGATTCACTGATCAATGCGATAAGCGATAATTAGAATTTAGACTTTTTTTTCGTTTTTTCGAATTAATATTATTGATAACTTTTATTTTTAATGGGGGAGGGGTGTTGTGATTTAGCGCTAATATGTATGTTGTGATGTAACAACACGGCTAGGAAGAAACGGTGTACTTGGTACATAATGGTAACAGTTGTAATACACCACAGAATGTGATTAAACTAAACTTATTACGTATTATTTACTAATAATCCTTATAAGGATCATTACGCAAAATTGCAGCTAGTACCAGAGTACAATTCGACATATATCAAAAGCTTCTACGCCTTCTTTGGCACCAATGGTTCTCGATTTCGCCAGATTCTGGGGCGGATCTTGGCCTTGTTTTTTATTGATGTCGGAAAGAACAAAGAGATAACTTTTCTGCCAAAATTGGAGAATGTTTTCTGTATCGCCTTTATTTGCAATCGGATAATGTTCTAATAATTTCCATTTTCACTGAAATTTAATACAGAAGGTTGTTCTCTAAATAAAATGTTCACATTTCGGTTCTATTTCAGTTGATTATTTTTTCTCTGATCGCTCTGATATTGCAGATATCAAATAAAAAGATGCCCCTTATTAACGTTCTCTAGCGTAGGCGCAGTCAAAAGTTGTCTGCTCCGAGAATAGTCCGAAACTCAACAGTGTATTTAAAATGTTTTATGGCAGTGTTGACTGTGTTTATTCGTGTCTTGTGCAATTTGATATTAGAAATACGTTCAATTCCACTATTCATTACGAACACATGAAATATACGTTCAAACAAAAATCTGGAAACATTTATTACTTCCGCCAATTTAAACAAAATTAAACACATTTGAATGTTATAAGTAAGACCAAGCGTTTCTGTTCTTGTGGTACACTGTACTTGATTGTACTTTGAAATTTAATGCTGTTCAACTTAATTCAAATATTCAATAACCATTCTATAAATTTTTATTGAAAAGCCTTAAAAATTTTTTACGGTTGAATCAACCATTATAAACAGAAGCACCAACCTGCAAAGCATATAAATTCTATCTGTCACTTTCAGTGCAGAAAAATAGAAAATCCGTGGAAAATGGCTGCAGTCATAAGAAAAATTAACTTAATAACTGCTTTAGCTAAGAATCCGGTATTTGTAGCAAGTTCCTCACGTGCCGCTTCCCGTAAGTTACTTTTCGATTACTCGATTAATTCATAAATTGACCCGATCTTGATATGCCTCCTTCAATCGGCGGGGCATGATTTACGTAACCCATTCGTATTTGTTTTGATTTAAATTCAATTTTCGATTTTAGACTGGAACAAAGATTGGAAGCCTAGTAAATATCCTGAAACAGAAGCCGAACGGGCAGCAGCAGCCAAAAAATATAATTTACTACCCGAAGAATATAAACCATACGCCAACGATGGGACAGGACATGGTGACTATCCAGAATTGCCTGTAATCTCAGGCGAGGCGAAAGATCCTTTCTATCCGTATGATTTTCCGGAACTTAAGCGAAATTTAAACGAACCTGTAAGTGCCTAACACCGTATCTGTGAAGCTAAAACTCGTTCATTTGAATTACTCTTCCAGCTTCATGTAGATGCCGACTTGTATGGTGAAGATCGTTATGGTTCAGCTGAACCTCTTAGATTTTCAATGCCGTACTATTGGTTCACATTTTTAGGCGTGTTGACTGGGTGTTTTGCCTTGTACTACTGGTTGGATGACAAGAAAATGTTTAGACCCGTCCTACCGAAACAATACGCACGAGACGGAACGCATTACACATTTGAGCCAAAGTAATATAACTCTGTGCTATAAATGATTTTGATGTTGTAGGTATAATATAAAAGAAAAGTAATTACAATTTGGTTGCCCATTTAAATAAAACTCGATTCTTTATCTTAACAAGTGTTTAAATTTATTCATAATCGCGGTTGTTGTTAAATCAACAATATAATTTTGCTTCAAATCAACAATATAATTTCAATCAACAATATAATTTAGTTGTTCAATTAAAAGTGATGCCACTACATAAAAGCAAAATTACAGCATTCTACGTCATATTTTGTAGTAAAACAAAATAATGCCGTGTGTTTAGTTAAAAGTGAATTTTTTAACAAAATAAAGAAAAATACATTGGTTTTATATATCTTACAGAAGTTTAAAGTGAAATATAAAGTTTAACAAATCGTTGTAGAGATTGGCCAAGTATTAATCGCGTCACGATAAGGTGATAGTGATTAAAACGTATCGCGCAGAAAGTGAGGTTAAGTTCTTTTAAGCGGGTGTTTTAGTTATAAAAATTTATTTAGGCAAAATGGTACCAATGGGGCCACCAGTTCATGGTGGGCCGCCACAAATGCAAAATACTCCGTCGGGTCCGAACACACTGTCAACAAATTCATCACTCAAAGCTTCCGCATCTTCAGTTGTAAGTTTTTCCTCCTGTAGTTTTATAATTCAGTGAGTTTAATTCAATAATATATTTTTGTTTTAGAAACCAAATTATACACTCAAATTTACCTTAGCCGGACATACAAAAGCCGTATCTGCGGTTAAATTTAGTCCTAATGGAGAGTGGCTTGCAAGTTCATCAGCCGATAAACTAATAAAAATTTGGGGCGCGTACGATGGAAAATTTGAAAAAACCATAGCCGGACATAAGTTGGGTATAAGCGATGTAGCATGGTCAAGCGATAGTCGTCTACTAGTATCTGCCAGTGATGATAAAACACTAAAAATTTGGGAATTAAGTTCGGGCAAATGTCTTAAAACCCTAAAGGGGCACAGCAACTATGTATTTTGTTGTAATTTCAATCCACAAAGCAATCTAATCGTTTCGGGCAGTTTTGATGAATCAGTACGAATATGGGATGTACGAACGGGCAAATGTCTAAAAACGCTTCCAGCCCATTCAGATCCGGTATCAGCGGTTCACTTTAATCGTGACGGAAGTTTAATCGTTTCCTCAAGTTATGATGGTTTATGTCGAATATGGGATACCGCAAGTGGACAATGTTTAAAAACGTTGATTGATGATGATAATCCGCCGGTTTCGTTTGTTAAATTTTCGCCAAATGGAAAATATATTTTGGCCGCTACACTTGACAACACGCTGAAGCTGTGGGATTATTCGAAAGGAAAATGTTTGAAAACCTATACGGGCCATAAAAACGAAAAATATTGTATATTTGGAAATTTTTCTGTTACAGGAGGAAAAGTAAGTAAATTTTTCTTTATTAATTTTTATAAGCACATGCACGTTTTTATGGGATTTTTATTGTGTCAAAGACCGGTTTAAGAAGTAATTTAGGATACGGATAAAGTAAAAGGAAGCACAGTATTAGGATATTCATCTAGCTGATTCCAATTTAGTGATTTTATGTTCCAGATATTGATTGATCCCACTCTAAGAAAATGAAATGCAACTGTTCTAATCTAATTTGGTAATCATAAAACCGTCTTTCGCAGTACCAGACGTGGTTTGACTTTTTATTAGATTGAGGATTTATGGTAATTATAAGGGTTTATGACCGAAAATGATCTCGACAATGGTAAACTGAAGCCCAAAAAGCTAATTCACAGGATATTAAATTTCTGGGGAATACGCTCATACCCAATTTCCTTAGCAAAAGCCATCCAGAGTATCCTGTTTTCCGATCTAAGGAATATATTTTTCTAAATAGGAGATAGCTCCTATTGGTCTCCTCCCACACTGATGTTTGGAAAATCTCCAATAAATAGAGATCCAGTAAACTTCGATACAAACTGTGCCTTTAGAGCGATCCATAATGTTGATGTAAGCGATCCATAGCAAATATTCAGGCCAAGGTTATTGTTTTCTTATCACCTGACCTTATTCACGTAACCTGAAACCCAAGTACCTACTAAGATCCAATTGTTTACAGGTCTGATATCCGTTATGAATTAAGGAAAACGATTGCTGATTAGAAAACCAAATTCTGCCTAATGTCTATCAAGTTGTTCTTTTGGCAGAGGATAAATCCGTGTCGACAGAGGCAGAAGTTTCGTAACATGTGTTTCTTCTTGATGATGTTGTTCACATAACGCAAAGACCTTGTTAAAAGAACATAGTTCGCACAAGTTTAGTCCATACTTGTTACGAAGTAGTTACCTATGGCCACTGCGAGGAAGCGTCACTTTAATCTGATCAATTACTAAGGCAGTTAATGGTTTATAATAAATATTCCGAATTTCCTCACTCAATTTAATTTTTAATTATTTACTCCATTACTTCGTATTTCAAGCATCTATGAGACTTGCTCACTTTCGCAAGCAGGTAGTTTTTCAGTAATAGATACGCAATCTGGCAATAATTACAAAATGTATACAAATATTTTAGAGATGTTTGCGCAAAACTTAATTCATTTGTAATAATGCTTGAATTTTATTCAAAGAATTCCTCTCCGACAACATCATCGCGTTTATAGAATGGCTATAAGTGGTCACCTAAATACGTCTCAGTCCAACTGCTTTTTTGCGAGTGCTTGTTTTGAAACATGATCCGCTTTGTCTTATTGGAAGTAAACTCGAATTGGATTAATCTAGGCGAATTTTCGTCAGCACACATTCTGTTAGCCACACTAAATTTCAGAATTGCCTGTCAGATCACGAGGTAGCATGTATACTTGTATATATAAATTTTTTATATAGGTGGAATGAGACAGAAAGAAATGTATACATTTAAGAATAAGTAACAATCACTGCGTGCCAAATTTTGGCGTGTTCAATTTTTTCAAAATTTTCGAAATTCAAATTTTTTTTTTTATATTTAGACGACGAATGTCAGAGTAGTAAACTCCTGTGATAGTGACGCCTTTTCCTTTTAACATCGGTCGTTACACCATCGTTGGTGCGGGCTTAAAACCTAATCATTTTGATCGATATTGCGTTTCTTCGAATAGTGATAGAGTAGTGTAGAGCTCATGTCTGTTGAATTACCTATGTCCTTTTTTGGTCTTGATAATATCAGTTCTAAATTTGTAAATAAGTTTTTCTTTCGTTTCAAAATATTTATTATGTATTTATTTATATTTTAACATATGACAACTCTTTCGATGCTGACAAGTGGAAGCTAGGTAAAGGAATTCCTATCTCTAAGATTAGTTGTGCTTATGATATTTTTCAATTTTACACGAAAAGTTTTGTAAGTTCCATTTCGGGAGCTTTTCAGTTAGTTAATCCAAGCTAAACATTATATATTTACAGTATTTTTCTGCTTTAAGGAATGTCTGTGACGTCATTCGACTCAAGTTGAATTATTATAGGGAAATGAGTTATCTGACTTTGTTAAATTTTCGAAAGCTTTGACTCATGGAATGACAAATTTATTTGATAATTTAGCCTCCAAGTTTAAATTTTCGATTTCTGCTGCTCTGTTAATTCTTGACCCTTCCAATCGCTCCAAAGCATTTTTCAGATCCCTAGGTGAGTTCCTTCCTGTTACTTCCTTCCCGTGTTATTGCTGGGTCCTTATTCTATGCATATATTAATGAGATAGAAACCTCTATTTTTCATTGTTTATTACATGTTTTTGCGGACGGTTTTCAAATTTATAAAATTTATCGTTTATATGATACTTCTACTTTCAGTTATTTGATCGTAATAATTACTTAACCAGAATTACTAACTGGAGGGATTCTAATGGATTAGTTTGCTTGCATATCTCTATTATTATGGACGGTTAGCGCCGTATGTTTTCTGTCCCCAACATGTGTGGGGGCTTCAACTGATTTTGCGTCTGTTTTAATTATCAATCCATAGTTATTGTTGTCGTAAAGCAATATTATAAAAACGAAAATTAACGAATGAAAATAATTCTTAATGTGTTCGTATCATCCTTGAATGTGTGTGAGATCACTGAGGTACAGGAAATTCATACATTATATGGAGTTTACAATATGCTAGCCGTTCATATATAAATGATCTAACCTAGATACAGCTTTCTTCCGTCCTATTAGCTAATCCATATTCTAATACTGCTCGAAATTTGGCTAGTTCTGAATAAATTTTTGTCTAAATCTCTAATTTAGAATTTGAAAGAGGAAATTTTGCAAAAAGCTGTTCATTGCTAAGAAAGTATCACCATATTTCCCCATGTGAATTTGAGTAGCGTTTTACGGTGTAGTTTGAAAACTTTTTATGAATGTTGCATTTCTCTTTACATTTTTAAACTTCTTAATCTTACTCAACTATCTTATCGAATTTTTATTTGATAGGCTCTTGTAACCTAGGATTAATTCTTCCAAAAAACTTATGGTTTTGTCGTTAGTGATATTTAACTCAGGAATATTTATTATTCCTTTAGATATTAAAGCCTGACATTGTTTCATTTTATTATATTTTCGCTTCTATTAAAAATTTTCCTCTCATTACAAAATGTAGGCAATTAAATAAAAAATATCCTCATTGTAACACCTGCAACAAAGCCAATGTCATGCCAAGTATTGTTGGCTGCTGTTACGGGTGACTTGATCATTTCCCTTATTTGATCTTATTATTATTTTGTGTTGTTACGTCAGATGGTTTCCCACAGCGATCATAATCTTCTAATTACTACCTAGATTGAAAATCGGTGCTAATCATAGTTTTACCAGCATAAATTCCACCAAATACTGCCATCTCAATTTTTATGTTCTGAACGCTTTTTCCTTTAATAAGAAATTTAATAACTGTCCGCAATTCTTTATTCGACGATTAGTCGGACTGGCATTTATTGTTTAATGAAATACTAATTATTGAACGATTGAATATGACTGACACGGTGTTGTTTATACTTTATAAAGCACTCATAAGACCTGTGCCGGCTTTTGGAAGCGATAGCTGGACCATGACCTCTAACGATGGCAGATTGTTATCCACCTTCGAAAGGAAGGTCATTCGTGCAATATTTCGTCCAATTAAAGTCGCGAACGAATATCGGTTTCGTAAGAATCACGAAATAAAGCAACTTCTCTTAGGTAGCGATATCATTGGATTAATTTAATCCATTCGAGTTCGGCCACGTTGTAAGGTCTCTACAAGAACGGATGATCAATAAAGTGTTCCATCAACAACCAGCCGGTGTGCGTCGTAGAGAAAAATCCCGGCTGCGCTGGCGTGACGTCGTCGAACAATATCTACGCATATTAGGATGTCGAAACTGGAGGACGAGAGTGATGGATTGAGACGGATGGAGGACCATAGTACAAACGGCAAAATCCCTTCAAAGGATGTGAAAGCTATAGAGAGGTTTTTTTTTCTAAATTTCTGATCACCTAAATTGTTGGTTTCTCACACCAGTTCTCACACCGACAAATGTCTCTAATGTTCTTATTTAGCTTAAAACTCCAAACTTAGTTCAAATTTATCAATCGCTGATTAGGCATTTCATGGAGATTGATAAATATACAATTATCAAACTATAATTACACATTCACGTTTTTGTGCCATCTGTGGACGACTAGTATGAACTAATCATTTAATTTATTTAGTTGGGAATAATATTTCAGTTTACAGTTTAAAATGAACAATTAAAAAACTGTAGATCATGTTTTCCGATAGCGGCAGCATGAAAAATAGTAATAGTAAACCTTTGCTGCTAGTTTCCATCATCTCTTGACGTAATGTTCCACGATTAAAATATGACAAATTATAGTAGCATACCAAGTTAAAAATGTTTGTTTATAACATTCTTATTATCATGATTAAAAGCGCTAAATCATTAACTTTTCTGTATAAGACTATATTGGAGTGACGTCTATTAAGTTTATAAATAAGCTTAGTTTTATTGCTTTTACAAAAATTTCAACAGAAAACAAACAACATTTCAACAAAAAACAAATTTGAGAGTGCGATATGATCTATAGAGACAGAAAAAAATATTTATCTCTTTCTATTACATTGCGTAATTGACCATAACGGCTTGAGTTGTATGTATGTTATATGGTGAGCGATACTAACGCATAATATCAATATGGCTGAGTGTCTGTGCATTAAGTCACTACTCAAAGAAGCATTAGGAATCAGCAATATGTGTTAGATACTAAATAGTTATGTGATAAACAATTGACGATTACCAAAGTTGAGTTTGAGACATCTGCCGATAAATAAACTAATTAGCTTAACGCTATAAATTTATTTTGTTTTAGTTCGAAAATGAAAATTCTTGTGAAATTAATTTAAATTATTTTATCGTATTTAGAATCCCTTAACAAATTTAATTTACCTATCAGAGAAGTTTTTTCTTTAATGATATTCTTTAATTTAACCTTTTATGTGAAACATAATTTTGTTAATTTTTTTAATAACACATAAGTTTTGAAAATGTTTATTAAAATTTTAAAGTTAAACCCATTTTTTTAAAATTATTATAAAACCTACAATCAAATTCATTCAAATTTTGGTAGTAAATAAACAAATTGTAGCGTTTTTGTTCCCACTAGACCATTCGTCAATTACAAGTTCGGTGTTTCCATTGAATTGAATGTCTGTAATTAATAATTCTGGTTTTAAAGTGGTCCCCTATGGACAGGTATATAATATAACCTGTATGATAAATTTGAAATAATTAATTGTGTCCATTTTATTTTTCCAGTGGATCGTCTCTGGCAGTGAAGATAACCTCGTTTACATTTGGAATTTACAGACAAAAGAAGTTGTACAAAAGCTTCATGGACATACCGACACAGTTTTATGTACGGCATGCCATCCGACAGAGAACATAATTGCATCAGCCGCACTTGAAAACGACAAAACAATAAAACTGTGGAAAAGTGATACCTAAACATTAATTAAAAATCATGATTTATCTTAATTTTATGTTTAATTTAACATTTTTTATTATTATTTTAAATAGAAATACAATAGAATTAAGATTCAATAACAATAATAACAATATACAATTACGATGAATTTATGATTTTGTTTAATTTTAATTAAATTACCAGATTTTTTATTACAATGAAGTACAATACAATAAAAAATATTACGCGAAAATGTTTATTACACTTTAATTAAGAACTATAGTTTTCTACTGGAGATAGTTTTATGCGTGTAGTGTTGAATCGAGGTAATACAAGTTTTTTTGTCCTATGCAAATTATTATTAAAATAAAGATAATTATTTTTTTACAATACATAATATATTTTTAAATAATTAATTAAGTTTATATAGAATTTAATTTGTAATTTTTATCTAAAACACGAAATGCATTTAAATTCGTAGAGTGAACAATGTGGTTCAAGGTTCGGGTTTTTATTAAATCGATCGTTTTGTTTGTTCATAAATTTTTCGTGTTGCATAATAAATATTGGACTAACAATTGTTAAAATGAAAAAAAAAATAATAATATAAAAATGTACATAATATAGATTATTATATTTAGTATTTAAATTTAGTAGTAAATGTTATACATCTAAATAAAATGAGTGATGTTCATTAAATTGATTAACCGGGTGCGGAGATATATCAGCATTTTATCCGGTACGAAAGTTTTGAATTCAAAATAATTTATTGTCTGTAATTTTATTGATTTTAATTTTAAAATTTGGGTTTCGAACGATAAGGCGAACTGAATAAGAACAAAATTTAAATAAAGTGTAAAGTTTTGAACTTTAGTTCCGAAAGGAGGAGATGGCGAAATAGTTTAAATCGAGGCGCTAGGATAGTCGGCATCGATAACGACAGTAAGAAAGAGTAACATATTAAATTCACACTCTAATGCAGGTTGCGGAACCCTAATTTTGAATTTCAGTTTGTTAAGCAAATCTGAATATCCTAGATTTCATTTCATCCTGTTCTAATTACTAAATTAAACTAATTTCTTCTGGATTGTTTCGGGCCTTGGAAGTTTTTTTTGGAAGCGTATCGAAAACCTGGCGTAACAAAATTTTGGTTTTCAAAACGCTGAGTTTTTAAATATCGGCTTTAAACGGATTTTGATATTTCTGTTTTTTTCAAATTAAATTTAAGGACATTTCGGTGTATCATGAGGAATTTTGAGAGGGCCGGTATTTTCAAATTCATTGAAACAATTGTTCAATCAAAAACATGTGAGTGTAGCAGTTTTAGTAACATTAAATAAATAATTGTAATATACATTCCCAAGTAAATATGTGTTGGTACCTATCTATATTTTTTCAAATCTGAAAACACACTTTTCATGAATTAGCACCATCCATTATTCGTAGCAAAATCGAACAATATATGTAATCAGGACACTAGTAATGAAGTTTGAATGGATCTAGCACAAAGTGGTCGCCCCCTTTAGTATCGGTCAAATAGAGTTGAATTTTATTATAAAATGCCAGTTCTTAATAGAGAACAACACGATCTGATACGAATACTAAGTATCCAAGCTCGTTGTCCATCGAATCTCCATTTCCTTAAACTTAGAAATTTGATTGTCTAACCGACAGCAAACCAACTAATGCGCAATTTACCTATGGTTACCCTCCATTTTGTTTTTTCAAAACGATCATTTGAACCAATATGTGAAAACTAGTATAGCGATTCTGTGCATATTTAGTGTGACACATTTCTGCTAAAATAACCGTCCGTTCGACAGATGATAAGTTTTATGTTCAAAGGAAAATTGCGGTACGTGATACCTCCTAACTGCCCAATCGACGCGAAAAATTCAAAGCGGAAATGTATTACACTATCATTCAGTGAAGGGTGAAACAATAGAGCAGACTCAAATTTAGTATATGTAGTTTATTTCTATTAAATTTCTTTGAATCGCTATACAGGATTGAATTGTAGCGCTGTAGATTCAAAATTTACTGTTTATTGTTACTTATACATTTTGTAAAAAACGGAGTTCGAGTTGGATTAGCAAAAATTTTTTGCTACTGAACTTGAAAGGACTTAAAACTATGGACTATCTCAAGTTGAAAATCATCGCAAGTCGAGGCTCTGATGTGAATGCTGTGAATGGAATAGTTGCTGTCGTGCGAGTGGATGATACTAATAAGTACTCCGATCCATTAAAAGGATATGTTTATCTAAAATCAAAAATAAATATTTCTACTAGACAGACGCTAGTTTATACGAAAAATAAAATCCGATTAAAATTTAAAATTTTATTTGTTTTATTAAACTACAAGCTAAGCTTATTGCGCAAAAGAGAAACCCCTTCTCCTTCGGCATTCCAATTGGGACCAGGGGTTTATTATAAAAGTTTTACGATAGTTTCGACTTTATTATGAAAAAGAAATGTAGCGTCACCAAAATACATAAAATAAAATAAACCAAGCGCGATTCCAAACGATAGACAGCAAGGAGATGGGGTGTGAGAACACAACAAAATAACAAACAAGTTGTGCAACCAAAGTTCTTCTTCCCCAGATGAGGAAGCAGCCACGATGTTTGTGTATTTGAGCCAGAGTCGAAAAGTCTTCCCTAATTGCCAATAATCTTCCGGTTCTAAGTTAGTTTGGACCTGGTTCAGTTTGAAAACTGAGACTCATGAAGAGTTTTAGTTTTCTTATAGTGGAATGAAATTGTATGACATTGTTCATCAAACGTGTTACATGGCTCAAAATGGTTCCATGCAAGGCACTAAATTAATAAGTTAGTTCAATAATCTCACTTGTTCTCTGACTCGTGTGTCGTATGTAATCGATTCTGTTTATTTCAGTAAGTTAAAATTTCAACCATTGCTCAGTTTTCGTGCGCTGTTCTCACAAATTTCTCTTAAGTATCTTTCTCAACTCTTCATTATTGAACTAACGGCCCAAACTTATGAAGTTACAGTTATATATGTTACGCTAAAGTACGAACTCGGTAAATGTCCGAAATTTATATTTTTTAAATTATAATAGTTTGCACGATTAAAAATCGGTTGTAAACATGATGTTCACAAAATGTTGGAAGAACCTTCTACATGCCCTTAGTTTTAATTATTCCCCTTCAGTATTATTTCCCCTTCAGTAGCCGAGCTGAGGCTTATTAGCCCTTAGTCTCTAATAAACCAAATAACTTGGTACTAGTACCATCAAAAGTAGTGCGAGGAGTGAAGGATGAACCAGTTCTGGAATATAGGACTTACATTTCATATAGATTTCGAAGCAATGAAACAGTTTTTAAAACTTTTATTCACACGTTAATCGATTTTACAATTTCACCGTACGTAACATACATATATAGGCTTTGACGAAAAACGTTAACGTATAACCCCCTTTATACCACATTCATAATTTCTCAATACTAATCATTTAACCCAGTAATTTAATGACTGGCTTCTGGTTTTAAATTGTCAAATGAATGAGATAAGTGCTACCTGAGGAGGAAATCGCTGTGATAGGGACTATAAGATACAGTATTTAGCCAGGTTTTAAATTTGAAAAACGTTTTAGGACAAGATGAATATTCCACATTGTAACATTTAGTGTAAGCGATGTAATTTGGAGTGCGCCCCTACAAAATCGGCCCCGTTATCGGAAAATATATGTGTGCATATACCTCTGGTCGTAATAAAACGCTTTAGGGCATCAATGAAAGAAGCTGGTGAAAGATGCGACGCCAACTCCAATTGATGGCTATAACCGCAAACAAACACGGGTGATGTATGTTTTTGTAGATCTCTTTTCACGTATTCGGTGATGTGCATAATATGATCCATGATACTACTCCAGGCTTGTAGAATGGTAGTGTAACAGTGATTCGCTCATAAAGTAAGTTACCCATTAATTTTGTTAAATCTCGTGGTTGGAACCGTGAGTTTTTGTCGAATTGCAGCCAATAATGTTTGTGGGCCTGCGTGCAAATGGGAAAGATGGAAATGTTTAAAAATTGTAAGCGTAAAGGAATGTGTGGAAGTAAAAGAGGAAATGCTTGGATGCATACGGAAAACAAGAGTGATAAAGCCCCCGTCCTACTCGAATTAAATTATTATCAACGAGAACTTTTATTCAGAGGTTTGTTTTGTATCAATAAATTTCTCTCCTGAGTAAATTTTGAGCCCTAAATTATTTTGATTGTGGCCAAATTCCAGTTCACTGAGTTCCAATTCGCTAAACTTCTTTATGTTTCTAGATTTCAAATTGTTGAGATATCGCATCACTTAGGCCATATTATTTCCCACATGAAAAATTGTTTCGGCAAGATCGTTAATTATTATACGTCGACCATGTCGTTCGTTAATCAACAATTAATTGGTTTCGGCAGCATTGCAGTTATCCACAAATGCTCGTCCTGCGATAGAAATGTTGGACCATAGAACCATAATAATGACATAAAAAGGCTTGCTGGAAGAGCACCGCTAGAAACAGTATCAGCTGGATGTACTGGTGCAGCAATGTGTCGCCAGCTTGATATTTCTATCAGTTGATCCATGCCAACACTATATCGAATCACTGCAATAAAATATTTTGTCAATATTTATGTTCAAAGATGGAATTACTTGATCTGCTAATTCGGCTGTTAGAAGCTCAGCACAAAGCTCCAACTGTGGAATAGTCAGTTTTGTGATAGATTTTGGTACTACTTTCGACTTGGAGCAAAGAAACATTGAAAAGACGACATCATTTGATGATGTACATCTTAAGTACATAGCAGTACCATAGGCAGATTGACTGGCACCCGCAAAGCAATGGAGCTGGACAATGGGTGAATTTGGTTGCAACACAAGACGTTTATACTGCAGCGAGTTAAGTAAATGAAGTTGTTTCAATCCCCCAAGAGTTTTGCTAAAGTGGTCACAGTTGAAACTAATCCTAGCGGATCAAAATGTGAGATATATGTGAGAGTACCGTGCGTCTGGTTGTGACTCTGGTACATTGAAGCTGAAGACGCCTTGAGAAGGATTTCAAAACATGGCCAACGTCTTAATGTACTCGTAATCAATATGTGTACTCGTATTCAATAATTCCTTATCGGTACAACAGAATGTGATTTGATTTGTTGGATCTCGGCTGAAGTGTTTGTACCTCTAAGTGAATCATCAACATTCATATCGTTTTTGATTGCCTCAGACGCTCGTTTCTTGTTGGTATCTTCTTGTGGAGCTAACAATTGAGGGCACTTTATAGTTAAATATGGTACACAAGCAGTCCCATAGGTAAACGGTGCGAAGTCAATAGATATTGATGTCTTCTCATCTAAATCTCCTGCCGTGTTTCGGAAAAAATACTTTTCTTCAGCTTAATAATATCAAAATTCTATTTTTCTTCTTTTGCCAATTTCAAGTTTTGAATCGCTAATATGTCGCTGTACACCTATAGGTTAATTTAATAAATAAAATTTGTAATAGATTAAAACAAAGTAGTTTGCCACTAATGTAATAAGTTCATATGAACTTCAAACATTTATATTAAAATAAATAAATAAATAAATAAATAAATGTCTTCGTTCGGATCAGTTCGCCCTATAATAAACTGTAAATTAATATCAGAAGGGTGTACCAAAAACACACTGGTGTGTGCGAAGGTGTAGTAAGATAGTAAATAGGTCCTGCTGTACGACTGGCCTAATCATTAGAATGCCATTTAAAGATATAATGAAATCAACTCTGTATATGTCCCAACTTGAGATACTTCTTCATAAACCGTGTTAGGTTTTTTTTGAAATTTCCTTCAACTGCATATCACCGATATGTGGCGATTTTAAGCGAATTCCCTAAAACAGATGGAGTTTCGACTGGAGTAGGGAAACCGTGAATTTTCCATTTTGGTTTCGATGTACATGTTTCATGAAGTGTTCTTCTACCGCACTTTCTTCGATCGAACACTTTTGCTTTGCTCTTTCAGCGTCTTAAATTTGAAAGAGTTTCTCGAGCTGATGATTTAAGTTGTAGTCCTCATGTTGGTCGCAAGCGTGATAAACTTGGCTGTTCAGCAAAATTCATATTAGGATTGCATCTCTTTTCTTTTTGAACTCCGATGGGAGGTTCTAGTTGTGTTCATTTACCTCACCAATCGCAATCAAGCGATGAAAAATCCATTTTGGTTCCTGCCCCTGTCGGAATTCGCCAAAGCTTTTATCTCTCTTTGCCTTTGATCGATTTTCTTTATGCTTGCTAGAGCAATTCTACCTGCTCTTTCCAAATAGAGAGTCAGTCTTATATCGAAATCGCTCTTTTTAATAAAGCGACCTGTTTTCCAACTGAGTGTTTTTGTTTGATCAGCGGATGATATTTTATCCCTTCGCTCTTCCCAGTATTTCGTGAAACTGACGAGTCTTTTCTGATCCACCATCTTAGGGGCACACTCCCTATCGGTTACACGATCCGTCTGACTTGAGTAGCATTTCGCCGCTTAAATGTTTTAGAAAATTTACCAGCAGAGTTCCTCCAACTCTTCAAAACCACTTCTGTCGTGCGTGTCCGCGCATTCAACTTAATATTATGTGACATGTACGGTAAAACTATGGTTCTTGAGTTGTGGAAGATTTGTACAATGATGACCTCACCTAAGAAAGGAGGCTTTAGTCTTTCTAAAAGTTGACCAGAAACATATCGTTAAACGAATATTACAAAAATGTTACATTTCACCATTTTCACATATTTCCAACTAACACAACGACACAAGCACGATTTACCACCATTTGGCTTTCTGGTGATCACATAAATATCCTTAGAATGATGGCAACAGTCTGTTGGGTATAGAAACCATTTTTATTTCTGTTTCGATTTCCAGCTTGCTCTCCACACTCACAACAATTCTAATTTGAAACGCGCTGCAACTACGGAATACCGCAAATAATCTTAGATCTAATCAAGAGAGCTTTACATTTAGCCTCTGTATCAGTAGCTAGGAATGGAAAGGCAGGACCAAATTCATCCTTAATAATACGGTTCGACAAGATGCGTTCTATCGTTAATGTTTACTTTATACGGATCAAAAGTGTTATTACGGTAAAACCAAATTAGTGCGAAACCTAAATCCCAATTTCAGCTTGAAAGTATATTAAGGACGGGCGCAATGCCAGCTGTAGGGGCCACACTTGGAGTGTAACACATAAATCATCTAAGTTCAATATGTCGGATCTTTTGACTCATTTGTTTGTTGTTAAAGCCGGTAACTATAAAAACCGGGAAAAATTATTAACGATTTGCGCATATTACAGATTCACCAAATAATATTGCTAAAATTATTGTTACTAGAATTCGGACAACACAGATATAACACTTCCTGATTGGGAATTAGATTTTAGAATGACATTGGAAGGGAATATGGAAATAACGAGGCCATTGTAAACAGTGGCGATAGTCATCGTGGAAAAAAAAGAAATTTGAACACGGATGACGTGAACAGTGCAATTAAAAAGTGAACAATGCAAAAAGTAAATGGTAAAAGTGAAATAGTGAACAGTGATAAATAGTGAAATAGATAATTGTTGAAAAAGTCATAAGGTGTGTTGTGTTGTAAATAAAATTTATAACTTAAACGATGAGTGTTTTATCTGCAAAATCCAGTACAAATCCGTATCAAACGCCCAACATTCGTAACATTTGGTGTCAGAAGCGGGATTTGGCAAATACCAGCCGTAATGAGTTTAGTAGATATTAATTTTGTTCAAGTTGCAGAAACTAACAAAAAAGCTATTGAGTGGTGAGCTTTCTGCTGAAGGAAGTAGGAAAGAGTTATTGTCCAGGCTGCAACACGTTAGATGGGATAAATTTGGAGAGTGATCAAGATCACCGTCACGGTCTCCACAACCATCAGTAATAACGCTTGTTAGAGTAACAATTTTTGTGCAATCATTTACTGCTGGGCAACGGAAGCTAGCGCTTGATATGGGAGACATGATAAATATGCTGCTGCTTTAGGTATAGAGAATAGATACTAAGCTAGTCGCCAAATTGGAGGACCAAGATGGTCAGTTTGCCAAGCTGGATAAACAATATAATACGCAGAGCGAGAAATTGGACCAACGTATGGGCCCAAGAACAGCAAATTGAAGAACTGAGACATATGAGTAAGTTGAAAGAAGATTTGAAACGTTAATCATTCGATGGTAAAACTCAGTCCGAAGACTTCATGGTTCAAGAAGTAATACAGCAATGGTTTCAGAGGAAGTATAACAGATGTGTTGCAAGCTAAACTCAAGAAAGAGAGATATCACTATCAAATCACAAAAGAGCTGAAGCTGAGCGATCATTGAGACGATTGGCATGCAGTGTTCGTAGTCACGAAGAATTGCATCGATCAAGCGCAGAGGCGAGTGACATCAAAAGTTAAAGAAGATGCTTCAGATATGGGATACTAGATCACTACATCTTAGATTGTACGTAAGTAAACTAACGAGAAGAGCGAAGAGCAGGAAGAAAGCAAACCAAAATGTGTTCGAGAAAGACCAAGATCAGAGGCAAATGCTCAGTTCAAGATTAACAAGTCAGAGACAGCGAGAAGAGAGAGGGCAATAGAACTTGAAGCCCGAATTGGCTTATCGAGTGGAGGAAAGATCCTTGTAGGAGGTCTAGCCCAAGATTTCAGTGCGTTTGATAAAGGTGCGTCAGGCGGTGGAGTCGATCGCGAAAGAGAGAGAGAGAGATCAACCCATAAGGCCACACACAGTGGGGTGTGCTAAGTTAGAGTTGAGATGGAGAAGTGCTAGAACGTAACGAGGCAAAACGATGTAATAGTCAAATCGTACGTGGCCATTCGACGGATAGTGCACAAAGATCGAACCGTTGAAGATAGCAACATCGCGAGCGCCAGAGACAAATCAGAGACGAAACGAGACCAGCGTGAGATATAGCAACTTTTGGCGAGGTAATTTAGTGTGGCTGTACATTTTCAGGAAAGCAGGTCTCAAGATGCACTTCGAAATTGGAAAGGTACATTTAAAATTGTCAAGAAAATCAGCAACAACGTGTATCGAATATAAAAGAAAACCTGGGAGATGAACGAAAAGTTGTGTAGGGCGGTATAGGCTGAAACGATATGACTAAGGATTTGTTTGTTCGGGACGAACAGATTTAAGGTGGGATTAGTGTTACGAATTCTGCTTTACACAGATATAACACGTAGTGATCGAGTGGGTAAGTTGTACATCACCAAGTGTTGGCAAGGAATAAACAACGGTCTTAATCATCAAGACAGGTGAGTTGAAGACGTGGAGTGTTCGCAAATACTACTACATGCAAGTGGTTTTCAATTGCAATACGCATACGTCGCCAGATACAATGATGGACAGTTGTAATTTAACCAGTGAACATAGTGTAAGCTAAGAAGTAGAAAATGAGCAGTGCGAAAAGTAAAAGTGTAATAGCGGACAGTGATAAATAGTGAAATAGAGAATTGTTGAAGACTTAAGCTGTTCGTGTAAATACAATTTGTAACTTTTATACGCTGAGTGTATCAATCCAGTACGAATCCATATCGAACCCCCGAAATTCATAACACTACGTTCGAATGGAATCCCACCAGAACCTGAAGGTGTGGGCATAGAGTGACCAGACCAAAATTCCTAAATTGGGCTACTCTTAAATTAAGGTTTTATTTTCAAAATTAATCCAAAATGTTGGTTCAAAATGGACAATTGTTGGATTAGTTTTAATCAGAAGTTCTTTATTGTATAGTTCCACACTTACTCCTACCCTGTAAAGGAGGGCGTGGTTTTCGATGTGCTGTCTGTCTATGTGTCGGTCTGTGTCCTCTCTGCAGCCCAAGTGGATTGACTTATTTTAATGAAGCTTCATACTTGGGCATTTTCATGTGTTGGGAGGTCCAAGTGGGGTTTTGGCGGAGGTCAGCCCACCGGATGTGGCAGTTTATCTTATTTTATCTTGGCTTACGCTTTCTCGTTTTTTATTTTTTTTTTCAATTATTTTGGAAGGTAGCATCTGCAATGGCATCGTTTGCGTCCCAGGTGGGTTGATTGCTCAGGATAGAACTTCATACTTGGAGGTTTTTGTTAGTTTGGGGGAGGTGGCAATTCCCTTTGGAGTTTTTTCGTTTTTGGCTGTATTTTGGTATAGCATTTGCGAGGGAGTCGGTTAGGAATGGGTCGATTCTAGGTTGAAGTTGTAGCAAGGCTGGTCCTGATCATTTTTCATAATTGATTAATTTTGATAGAAACTGTTTTTTTGTGGGAGCTTGTTCTGCGAATGTGCCTGTTTTTGTAGTGATACTTTTGCGTAGAGACATTCTTGTTTTTTGCTAGTGTTTTGTATTCTATGGGATTTACGAAGAGGCCAGGCGGATTCTAAATTGCCTTGGCATCTCAATTGGTCCAGTACATTTTTCTGGAATTTGATAGGAAGTGAAGAATTTTTCTCGTTTTATTTTTGGAATGACTTGTATCCGAAATAAACTTTTTTTGTTGTTTGTTATTTTGGAGACGAGCCGATGACTACGGTTTGAGATTGAATGCGCACCATACACACACACAAACACAACATTTGACGTTTTCTCCTTAGCTGGAGAGAACAGGAAAAGCAATGCGATATCAGGGGTAAGGAGGTCGGTATGAAAATGTTGTACAGGGTTTTGGCATGTGAGCTTCATGAGAGTCAGATGTTGTTAATCTTAAAATTCGTTGGTTGCCTTTAGTCGCCATAGTGTTCAAGTGTTATGTGATTAACATATATTCGAGATGGGGGAGGGTCGGATGTTGGCCAGAATATCAATGAACAATTGCTTTTACTAAGCGACCAAAGATACGTTTTGTCTTGTTAGACATTTTATACTGTCGAAGTGGCCAATAGTACGGATTGAACATTTTTAAATGCTTCGTAAGTTTGAATGCTTTTGTACATAAAAATGTAAATATTGATCGTTTTGTGGTATTTTCCGTACCCCATTTCATATTTTTGAATTAGGGTATTTTGCAAATTGGTTGTGATAAAAGGGGTATAATACCCCAGAAAGGAGTACGTCTGGCCACAGTATTTGACAGATTTGAAAAAATAACATAATTAACTACTTTATGAACTTAAACTGATTGTGCATGGGTTGTGGTAAATTAAATATATAATTCTTATGCGGATGTAATAAATTTTAAAGGTAATTTGTTTTCAAAATTGTGCAATATTTAAAGGAAAGTGAACAGATCAATTCCATAATACAGAAAAATATTTGGTCGACTGTTTTATAAAAATTGAATGTGTGAAGTAATCGCTCCTTATGAGAAGAAATTTTACGTATTAGAAAGATTTACCTAAAGAAACCGAAATCTCTTGTAACACAAAGTTTAAGATTATTTTATAGTGTTCGACCAAACCAATACCAACTATAATAGGGACTGTTATCATATACTAAGGCACTAAAAAGTGAAAACCGAAGATAATTTAAGTGTTGCGGTGATGTTGTTTGGTGTAAGTGCAATGTACTCTTCGATTATTTTTAAACGATCGTTTTTAAAAGACACCAATAATATAAATTTTATACACTTAATTATTAGTTTTATGATTTTGGCTTGGATAATCGGTTAATAACTGTTACAAACTTTCTGTTTCACTGCATGTTTTGCAAACATCGCTTGTTATAGCGTCTCATTCTTGATTAGTTTTTGCCTGGTTGATCGACACTTTATTAGCTTATGGATGAATATCGTAATCAATAATCAATTTGCAATAAATTACCTAATTAGCTATATATTTTAATACTTTGGAACATGTTTTTATGGCCAATATATACTCGTATAATGTCACTAATCCAGTTAAACAGCTATTTTTAAGAAATTATAGGTAAATCTTATTTGCCGAAAATAATGCTTTATGTATAATTCAATTATAGTTGCACAATGTTGTTGCGACATTGTTTTAATACATGTAGGTGTTTCAAACGTGGGAATCTGAGAAGTGCAATTATTTTCCAATAAGTTTCCAGTAAGTATTATACTTTAAAATTTTGGAAAATTTGGTAATCGAACCTCATTAAGAGGCGACTATAGGGAAACATATTGCAACAATTTTAACTCAACTCAATTTCGTCGAAACGCATAAAACTTCCAGAATCCGTGTCAATAAATATAATCCGGTAAAAATCTAGAAGGCTAACTAACCATCAGAGATAACCATTGGTAGTTTTTGTTTGATAAATTCTTTCGTGGCAGGATTTTGTGCTGATAATATCCTTTTTTCTTGGTTTCTTGGTGGTGGTTTCAACTTGCTTGGCTTCTTGCTTACTTTGGATTAACGGTTAGTTCGTGTGAGGTAAGGTGAGGTTGCATACAGATTTTGATGTGTGATTGTTTTCCAGGAGTCGATTTTTAGCTTCTCTGCTAATTGTCAATATTGTCGTCAAGGAGGAACGATTAAGGCAACATCTATCGATAGTAATAACTTTGCTACCATACATATAAAATATAAATATATTAAAAGGTAATCTTTATATGCTTTGCAAAACCCGCTTTAGTTTTAAAAATAGTTAAGCGGAGGGATGGGGGAGGGGCGGGCGATGGTGGACTCTGGTCGATTTTCCGTTAGTTGATGTCCTATTTAATTATTAAAACGGCGGCACCTAATGCACGATTTTAACCATTTTTGAATTTAGCTTCGACTATTCATAATTCAACATCATTTATGATCATATTGTATCTGCCCGCGTATTATTGTTTTTTTTCTCGTTGGAACCCAAGGCGGTTCCGCACTCAATTTTGCACGTACCCATGGTGCAAGCCGAGGATTCTATAACAACTTGCAAGTATACTCGGCTGCTCTGGTAAACTACATAGACTTGAACCGAGGTATCTCGAAAGCTGGACAACCGCAAACAAAATGAATGTTGTCATCGTCCTCTTCAAGGCAGTCATCTCACAAGGAATCTGGAACAAACCCCATCCGTTGTAAATGAAGTTTAAATCGGCCGTGCCCAGTAAGAATAGCGACCAAAATACGCCACTAGTCTTTTGGGTTAGGTTCATAAATAAAGTACATCGCCCTCCGCCTATGCTTAGCTTAGTAATGAATGTAGTTTATAACAGCATTTTAACCATTTTTAAATTTCTAAGATGCTGCCGGTTCGAGCCAATTAATTTCAAAAGTAAACCCTCTTTAACTAAAGCATCAGCTATTGCATTTCCATCAATACCACTATGAGTAGGCATCCACATGACCTTGACACTATTATTGAGATATATAAGACTTATAAAGTGTTTACAGTCCTTGATCAGTTTGAAGTGGTCATAGGATTCCGTAACTAATTGAGTACAGTTTTACTATCTGTACACAGAATAATCGAACCACCTAGTACAGCGATGTTAGAAGCATCAATCGCACAGTGGTTATACAGAAATCAGTTCGGTTTGAAACACCGTACAGTTAAACGCTAGCCCCGCACCGAATTCAGAATGAAAGCCATCAACAAGTAAACTTGCGACTAGGACTAGGTATCACTTTCGCTATAATAGAAATCGATTTAACCTCAGGCCATCTAACAACAGAAGCGTAAGATAGCCTAGGTAAAACCAACGATTTGTATAAGGTTATTCAATTTGGGCGGGTCGATGTGCCTATGGCGGCCATGTTGTTTTGGTGGCGTCTGCCTAATCTGGTGTTTTTTTTTCAGTCACTGTTGCCAAATCGCACCATAACAAGTTACACGAATGAGCAGCTCGTTCAAATGAAAAAAACTTTATTATCAAAATGAGTGTTCCTTAGTACAGACGCGGTAGTCCTTCAAAGTTGACTCTCCAACGTTTGGTGGTCAAATTCGAGAAAACCGGTTCGGTAAACAATCGTTAACACAATGTCAGATCGGCCGAGAACATTGCCGCGGTCCGTGAAAGTATACAGGAAAACCCGAGGCAGTCAACTCTTCGCCGTGCACAAGAACTCGGCCTTTCACAGACTTCAATTTGGCGAATTTTGAATCTGGACTTGGGCCTACATCCGTTCAAGATCCAACTGACCCAGGAACTCAAAGTTTAATGTTAACAAGTAAAATTGCCGCCGTGTATGGGACGACGCCAATCCACACGAGGTTCACCAGGTGGCAATGCATCCACAAAAACTTACTGTTTGGTGCGGATTTTGGGCCGGTGGCGTCATTGGTCTGTATTTTTTTGAAAATGATGTTGGTGAGGCCATTACCATCAACGGCGAGCACTACAGAACGATGCTAACCGATTTCTTTTGCTCCAAATTGAACGATATGGAGGTAGTTGACTTGTGTTTCCAGCAGAGCGGGGCTACGTGCTACACAGCAGACACAACGATGGACATTCTGTATGAATGATTTAAGAGTAGGGTTCTCTCGCAGAGGTGACGTGAATTGATCACCAAGATCGTGGCTTTAAAGCCGACATAACGAATACCATCGCTGAAATTCAGCCGAATCTATGAAGCAGAGTCATTGCAAATTGGATCACTCGGATAAGTGTCACCGTGAGAAGCTGCAGCGGACATTTGAACGATGATATATTCCATAAATAACGGGATACATGGGCCTTTCAAATAAAAAATAATTTCATTAATACTTCACGCACAGCTTCTTTTATTCCATTTAACATCGACCCGCCCAAATTGAAAAACCCTTTAGATAAACATCAGCATTTTGGAACTCAAGCCCTAGGATTTCTCAAATGGTCTTTTACCCCAAAATGTATAGTAACATCCTGTTGCATGCCGATGTCAGATCTAGCGATTGTTTCCCCAAAAAGTCAAGAGGCGGTTAGTTCACCAATATTCCTACATCTAGTAAAAACTAAACTAGTTTTAGATGGATTACCATACAAGTTTTTCTCAAGGCACCTCACATGTCCACAACTGGTAAAGCGTGTGACATTAGGTCAGATAGCACGATTAGTTTTACATGTAATTCATCAAATACGCAGAACTTCAGAAGAGGTGAGAAAATATGGGCAACCTGCAGGAGTTGTAACGGAAACACAGAAATAATCCAATATCCAGGAAAGTGCGCACTTATTATTAAACGATCTTTCGAACGATTTGCCGATTGCTCAAAGGAAAGTTTTCCAAAAGTTTTTATTAATCTTTAAAATTAGTTTAATTAATGTAACAGTCTCTGTTTGCTCACTTTTTGGCAATCAAATCAAAGCTCTGTCATATGAGAAATATGACCCGAAAGTATTTCACTTCTGGGTATTTTTGAAGAGTTCTCCATCATGACTAGCGCGGCTAATACAATATTGCTCGAAGAAAGAAGTCGATAATATCTGGGTTGGTAAAAAAACGTCTTAGCTAGACCATCACTATGACTGCCCCAACAGGCGTAAAATGGCTCACTCTAAAGTCTTAATTTCCGTTATTATAACATAAGTGTCAAACCTGGATGGAGATCAAATCATTGATGTTTCTGCTCCAAAATTAATGTTGTGGAGGACATGTGAGAGTGGAACACACTTGAAGTGTACAACTTAATCACTATCTAAGTGGTGAGAGTTCAATTCTATCAGCCCCGAATAGTTGCGTTAAATATCCCACATTTAAATTTTTGATTTATGTCGGAAGAGATATTTTTAGTATTGAGACATTGGGCGTATGCAGCACGCTATGATTCTTATTAATTTTAGTGAAGCCTTTTTAAATGGTATATACCACTATTCTTTGTTTTTGGTTAGGCCTCAGTGTGCTAGATACATCCATTGCCATACGCTTCAAGCACCAATTTCTCCATTTCGTCTTCCATATTGTGAACGCTCTGGTAGGCAGTTGTCGCCTGAATATGAACCCGGTTTAGGGTACACATCCCCTTCGATACAAATCGAGTTAAATCCTTTCTATTTGGGTGTCCGCGAATTAAAACTGAACTTTAAATTTGTGCACGGCATAATCGAGTATCTATAAAGTAACTGGTTTGTGTTTCCAATTTGGAGTTTAATTAAGCGCCTTACTGATCAAGATAAAGAATACAATCGAGAGTTACATTCGTACCGCCGTAGCATTAACAAATAAAAATAATTTAAGCTCCCCCGACTTTGCCAATTTGACAAATTCAGGTGTGGGGTTACCAAAAAACTCGCGTAAAAGAAAATCGTAATTCCGCCGTAAATTAATAACAATTTGAAATTTTCTGTGTTGTGAAAAAAAGGAGGAAAAGTTTTTTATTAATCAAAATGCCTAGTTACAAACACTTGAAAGTTGAAAAATTAAAAAAATGTAAAAGTGCTAGACTACCTACAACCAGGCATCTAGCAGTTGCCTACCTACAAAAGCTGCTACCTACAAAAATACAAATCGATGGCTGATCGAATATTCGAGTTAGAAAGAGAAATTTAAATTTTGAGAAGGACAAATAAAAAGGAGAATCCCGTAAATATGCCGTAATTTCAGCCATCAATTGCGTCATCACCTTGTATTAACACGATGCCGAACTCTCAGTTAATTTCATTTGAACCAACACCACACACATACGTTTTGTCACGTCCGGTTGAGTTTGTGACGTCGTCACAATTTTCGTATTCTCGATGCAACAAATTGATTTATCAAATCAGTAGTTTGTAAATAACAATTAAATCAAGATTGTAGGGCAACAACGAGTGTTGCATCAACGTGTTGTGTCACGAATACGCCCTGTAGACCGATTTCGTCCAATTATACTACTCATCCGCTGACGAATGGAGTATCGGGAGTGGTTGGGTCATCCATTCCTCATTTTGAAGCGACGCCAGATCAACAATTTGTGCCGAATGTTGTGCTGGTTGCGGTTGGTATCCCATATTACCAAATTGGATCGCAGCCGATTCATAGTTTCCCATACGAAATACCAGAATATTGGGTTGCCAAACGTTTATCATAGCAATCCGTGAAGGACGTTATCGTCATTGTCAATGAGTTCGGTCAAATTTACTCAGAAAATTGCCAGTTTGGAGAATGCATTATTTAAAAATAAATTTTTTAAGGATTTCCTACGAATGGAAACAAAATGTAAATTTCACGAAACATCCGAGGAGTTATTATTATAAGATGTTGTCTCTGGGAAGAAAAGATGGTCTTTCGAACGATTGCATTATTAAATACACAATTCATCCGCACCGAAACCCAAATGGCTTTCCTACGCCGAAAACTAAATCATTCACTCCACTATTGAAACCTCAATCGTCGAATCCACCCATGTCGTCAAATTATGCAATCGTCGATGCTAAAATGCAGATTCCAATTCCGTGATCTACAATTGATTCAGAGAAGAGAATGTTGCATGAATTGTCTTCGAACGACATACCAAACCGCTGCATGCCCAGAGAAACGGAAAATAACTGCCCAATCGAAAATCATTGCCAAGTCGAATGTCGTTAAATTTGAGGAAAAATCATTACCGACCGCTGCCGTCGACGATTTAATTTCAAAAGATATCAAAATAATTGGGTTTTGCTTCAATAATATCAGAGTTAGGCAAGTGTGCCCCAACAGATGGTAATTAAACTAAACACCGATCAATATCAAAGTGTACCATATCGCTTTCGCAAAAATACTGATTGTCGCAAGAATATTGTGGAAGAATTGTCACAGAACGGCAATATTCGACCTTCTGATTCTCCGTACGCCTCACCCATAGTCTTAGTCGATAATAAACAACGTCACTGCGATCGATGATCTGTTGGCATGTCTGTCCGGAAATAAATAGTTCCATACATTGAATATGAAAATGGGCTATCATCACATCGAGGCCAACGATGAATCGAAGAAGTACACCGCTTTCGTAACGATAGAAGGACATTGCAAATATAACCTGTCGGTTTAATCAACGCACCAGCCGTATTTAAAACCAGAATGACTAAACTCATTTCGATGATGGACCCTGGTGAAGTGAGTGTATGCCTAGATGATGTAGTGATTTCGAGTAAAACCGTTAAAGAGGGATGGACAAGCCGGATTGACTCTTCGTTTGTATAATTGTAAATTTCATGCAACTGAGATAACCTTGTTGGGGCACGAAAATAGTGAAAAAGGTATGTTCTCCGGTGAAGGTAAAGTTCGTCAGTCACCGAAGTTTGACGATTTTTGAGTCTCACCGGAATTTCCTTAAAGTTTATTAAGAATTATTCGTTAATTTCGAAGCCGCTCACCAATTTACTACGGCAGTCCAAAGAAAAATCTTTAATTGGGGAGCACCGCAGCAACAGGTCTTTTTGAAGTTAATCGGGCTTCTTTGTGACAAACCGTGTCCCACACTTTACGATCTCGCCGCTCAACACGAACTAGACACCGATCGGATAGCTCACGTAGATGCGTTAAATCGATCTCCAAACGAACCGCCGAGAGAAATGGAGACTGCTGGTTCCATGATGAAAATTGGAATTAATCTAAACGACTGGCTTGCAACTCCAAGACGAAAATTTGAAGGGATGACAAACTAAAATTTGTTGTGCCAAAAGCAGTTCGATTTCGAGTGGTACAACATTTTTACGAAAACATAGTGCACTTTGGTATCGAGAAGACAATCGAACGAATCAAAGATAAATTGGTGGATTCCAAAAATGCGAAGCTATTTGAAATCTTACATTGCTGCATGCGTCGAATGTTGTTATATGAAATCAAAAAGAGGAAAACCCGAAGGTCGTCGGACCGTTTGTAAAGAGTAAACATGGAAACACAGATATCATTGCGATGTCTGACGCGTTTAGTAAGTTTATAATTGTGATAGCCGTCCGAAATACAAAAACAGCGCGACTAATCAAATTTTTGAACAATCCCGCCTATTTTGGGCTCTCGAATCGTATCATCAGTGATAGAGGTGCGTCTTTTAACAGTTCGAACTCCAGGCGCGAACAGACAAGTGCAAAGAGCGAACCAGACGATTTTGTTATTCATTTGTACCTCCGTCGATGAAATACTTCGAGATTTTCAGTCTACACAACAACATGGCGCCGTTTGGAACGAAGATCGCGAATTTAAGCGAGAATGCGACATCTTTGAATAAAGAGAACAAGTTCTACATAATATTATGAAAGAAAGAGAAAAGTGAAGAAAAAAGATTAGACCGACAGCGTTCCGAAACAAAGTACATTGAAGGAGATTCCACGGCGAATCACGAAAGTAGGATCCGTAATTCCGTGGACCTTTAGTTTTAGTTAAATTTAGTTTAATTTACTCATCCGAGAAAATGATATCTTGCCGCAGTTCATCGCCAAAATTGGATGATATCGAAGGTGAAAATTATTTTAGCGGCGACGAGTGACGTATTTGCGATAATAAAACGTAAAGTAAAATAAAATGTTTTCCTTCGGATAAAAGGCATTTCCTAGTAATGGTTGTTGTGAATTTGTGATCGACTGACATAGTGTTTTACAATCTCCAAAATATGGACATTATTGTCCTTCTGTGGTCCCCTAGACTTGAAGTACTTTGTTCTTCCGATAGAGGCTGCCCTATCAGTCATTATTCCAGGACATCGTTTAGTTGGATTATAAATAATATTAAATTGTAAGCAAACTACCACAAAAACGTGGTTAAGTTGGTGGTGAACATGTTACGATATGTTTCTAATTCAATTACCAACCGTGTAAATATCAACAAGATAACATCATGTCATAATCCTACTTTAAGTTAAGAATTGGGAACAAAATTACTAATTCGGCTAATTCGACTAATTACGTTGAAAATCAAATACCGTATAACATTTTCTATTAAAACCTTGTATATCTTCTGGACAATTTACCGCATGTAATTCAATTTGTAAAATAGTAATTACGTTAAATTTTAATTTTCTTTTTAGACTTTTAGAGGTCAAACGATAATAAAACTGAAAGTACCACAGTGGTGTTCATGCTACCGCACACAATAGGAAAATTTATACCATTTAAGTACACCAAGTATGAGAAATTATTTATTTTACGTGTAAAGAACATAATTTATAGGTGAAATTGTTCATCTCTTTTCATGTATAGCTTACGAGTATACAAAAGTTTTTCTTTATTCGCACATATCAATGATCTGAAAGAAATGAATGAAGAATACATAAAAACCACACTACAATAATAATCGAATGTACCACCTAAAGTAAGTGGTCGTACTCCTAACACAGTAACTCTATTTGTAACATAAACGTTAAATTACCAATTAAAATTATAAAACGAATTATTTCTTGATATTGTAAGTAACGCATCTTATGATCCGTGCTCTGTAAGAGATCAGCTGCATGGACTGTAATTTTTATAAATTGTTATTTCAAAATGCTCTAATTATTGGGAGGTGTCAAGTGATGTGCGAAAAGATTATTTCCGATTTTTAATTGGATTTAATTAGCCATTATTTGGACGGGGGTAATAATTAAATGAAAGTTAATGAATATGTAGTAGACGAGTGCGAATTACAGCTGGTATGAAACATTTCTATTTTGGCAACAAATTGTGTAAGCTCGCTAGATTGCAAACGATTTTACCTTTTCTTTACCGGACAAGTGGTGCAGTGGTTAAAGCTTCGGCACTTGGACCGGGAGGTGCAGGGTTCGAATCCCATCAGAGGCTATATGCAAATCGAATTGAATTTTCATCATCGATTACGATCGGTGATGCTAATAAATACAACTAAGACCCTCTGATGGAGTGCAGAATTCCGTATCACGCACCGACCCACCTTCCATGTCAATGTACAGGTTGATATGGAGCTTGCAATGTGCAGGTGGTATACTGTAGTTGTGTGAGTAGGTGAAGTAGGTGGGTTAATGATGTGGAGTGAATGAGTGGTATCACAATGGGCCTAAAAATTGGCCTAAGTGTGCAGTAAGCAACCACTGAAACCTAAAAAAAAAAAACCTACCTACCTTTTCTTCAAACCAATATTTTTGGTTCAAGACAAGACGGAATTTGGGATCAAGACGGTTACACAATTAGCGAACCTTTAGAAATAAACAGTATAGGGGATTGATTACTTGCCTATATCTTTTTGATATGTCTTGTAATGAATGCTAACGCTTATCTTCTTCCGTGTGTTAATCTACTAATATCGACTGTTTCTATTAGTTGTTTATCTTTCCATTCTTTGTTATATTAAAAGCAAACATTAGGACTGGCCCTCAAGACGTACGTACAACTTATAAAACCAGGAAAAGAGCCTAGAAAGCTTTAGCAAAGCTCAATAAGATTCCGTTGGCAGAGAGTACGGACAGTGATATGGAAACACTTTCATGGGTTAAAAGATTACAGAAACGAAGCAGTAGAGTTCGTTTGACGGCTCCCCACCGAAAAGACCGAGATCGGAGAAGGATTCTCAGAAGAATTAAGGTAAATGCAGGCAAATGCAGGAAACTATACTAGGCCTTTAAATGAGGTGCTAAAAGAACACTTAGTGGTGGATTTCATTGTCAGAGCTCACGAAAGACGAATATAGGTATAACGTTCAGCAATTGGAGGAAGCTGGAGAAGGCCATAGCCGCCACATTCCTAAAAATTATGAGGGCAAACCCTAGGCCTGCTCTGGCAAAAAGAGGCACTAGAATCGTATCAAGTTGACATCTTGTGCCGACAACGGTCGTTGACCCTGCACAAAACGAATCTAAAGAGTCTAGAAGTAGTCGCTTGGGAGAGTATTCTCTACAAACCTAGAGCGAGAGCATCAATCCCAGCGGAACCCAGTGACCCGAAAGAAATTTTGAAAATGCTACAAATTAGCAATTCTGAACTGCCGACCGCTGAGCGCGGCCTAGTTGCAGAACCAAAGGCTGTTTATAGGAACTATCATATTAAATAGAGTTGCCAGTGGCGCTGGTGAGTACTAACGATTTAATTACGGTTTCAGCGGATAACCGTTAAAAACATTCTCTACAGAAATGTTCGCTTCGATGGGATTACTTTGTGACTCCCTGGAAGAATCACAGTCAGAGAAGGACTCTTATGCAACTGTGGTTGAGGTTGAAGTAAAGGAGCAAACCTAATGTTGAGCTTCCTGAAGATTAACCTCCATAACTCTAAGGCAGCTTCGGCTGCGCTTACGCTCAAACCAGGACCAGAGGAGATAAACATTGTTTTAGCCCAAGTACACTGGGTTAATGGTGATTTGGTACATCGACTTGGACTCCTAAAGATGTTATATACGATGAAATTAGGTAAAATTCCTTCCTGCATTCTTACTAAAAGTAATCTGAATATCTTTCTGTTATGAAATTACAGTTATTCAGATGTGGTTACAACAAGCATTGAGATGAATGGTCAAGATCTCTGTCTAATATTTATCAGCTTACCTTCCATATAATGGAAAATATCCTCATCCTGTGGTTTTAGGAAGCTCATTAAAGTAGACTCAAAAACAAAAAATTAGAGTCTTCCTGGAAAGTGATGCAAATTCACATCACACAACCTTGGGAAGCACTGAATCACTGAATACTGATACGAATGAATGACAATGTTTATGCATAATTGGCTGTAAACCAACGCTTATAACTAGAAGTTCTAGATATTACACTTGTCCCAGATGTCATTATGGATAGTTTAGTGAATTGGAAGGTATCGAAGGATCGTTCCTTTCATAATCATTGGTAGCTCCAATTTCAAATGGATACAAAACCCATCAAAAAATCTAACTGTAGAAACCGGACAAAACACGAGTGGGATGTTTTTAGAACTATTCTAAGTAGCAATTCACTACCGGTACCGGTTCCAAGCACCCCTGATTCAACACAAAAGCTTGATGTTCTAGTAAAACAGCTATTCGGCGCCTTTAATAAGGCCATAATAGGTGTGTTATCTCCTAGTAGACCTCTGAGTAAACCTCGATCACCGTGGCGGTAAAAAAAACTTCAAAACACCAGTAAAAAATGCAGAAGGCTCTTTAGAAGATCTTAGGAAACTAATGCTGCTATCGACTCAGTGCTATAAAGAAGTCCTCAAAACATACAAATACAAATTAAGAAATGCTAACACAAATACCTAGAGGCTATACTGTAGTAAAATACAAGAATCCTTTGAGACATCTAGACTGCGTAAAGTACGATCTCTAGACCGCAACTAGTGTAGAATCCTTGGAGCTACTACTGGAAACTCACTTTTCAGATTTAAGCCTTATAAGGTGACCGGGCCCGATTTCATTATACCGGCTGATGTCCAACAAAGGACTGACTAACCTTACCCTGGTTGGAATTTATCTTCAAGGGCACACTTTAACTCAGTCACATTGGTAGTAATAGACTAGAGTAAATGTTGTATTTATACCTAACACGGGAAAGTGCCCTCATTACAGCCTCAAGGACCTTAAACCTATAAGTTTAGCCTCTTCCCTACTAAAAATTTGGGAAAGACAGATATAAGACCACAGAAATTCGATTGAGCCAAATAGGCTATCGAAATCCCATTGGAAGCTATGGATACGAAAAGACCTTACACTAATTTTGATTGAAAAGGAACATAACGATCTAATGTCCTGTTTTGGAGGAATAGCTAAGATTTTAGAAAAACTAAGACGTTACCATTTATGGGCCGCAATGGCGAAAACTCTTTTCGATTATATCTCAACCTGGTTTTGTATGTAATTCAACCAAAGCATCAAACGTCAATACAACACCACCCATGGGGAACCTGTTCGTAATTGATAGACATTGGCAAAACATTTATGTGGACATTTTGGGCCCTTATTCAAGATCCATTAAAGGGAAGACTTTAATAATAATCGCGCTAGGCCAGTAGCCATAAGTAGTGGAGCAAGTGGCTGAAATTTTAAAGAATGAAATATTTTCTACCTTTGGAATTCCAGAAATGATCCATACTGATAATTAAACTCAATTTTAAAGTTCTCTAAGAAATCTAAGGAGCTGTTGAATTTGTTTGATGTAAGAGATCCGAAAACTACAGTATACTCACCGTAGCCTAACGCCGCTGAAATGGTGAATCGGCTCCGCGAAACCGTCAAAAACTCTCCTTAGTTTTTCCTATTTGTATGCCATAAAATTAATCACGGTAAAAATTAACAATTTTAAGGACCATAGGAGAGATATCTGAAGGAGAAATAATTTTACCTTTACCGCAAAAGTTATCTTTGGTTCATGAAGAAGACGAGAAAGTGATTATGCGAAAAAAATTTAGAAGAAATTTTTTTCACAATATATGCCAAGGCAATTGTGAGAAAAGTTGACAATGTAAACTTGATATTTCAAGCGAAAGACATCCACACCTGTTTCGAATTCCAAATGTTTCGAATAAAAATTGGTTTAAGATATTTTTGAAATGGTCTACCCGTAATCTAGAACATGATCGGAAATTTCAGTTCCAATCTTGCATACACATGGTGTAGATCGATATATAGTAGCCTGAGCTGTTACGGCTGTAGTTCTTTAAATTTCTAAGTTTAGTTTGTTAGAACAATTCGATCGCCCTATTATGATTTATGTTCTACAAATAAAGAACCCTATACAGGCCACTCAAGTCTATTCGAAATATAGCCTCTTGGTCAGACCTTAGGGACACGTAACAACACCAGTGTCAGAAACTAGTTCGAATTTGTCTTGGCAGATAGTATTTCGGCGTTTATTGCCTTTCGGTTCATATTTCAGATATGAGAATGAAAAAAAAGACAGAATGGAGGAACAGGTGAATAGGGAGGTCATGAGTTGATGACATCGAGTGATGATGATAATACTGAGCAGCGTTTTTTTGGTTTTTGTTGTGTATCCAATCCAAATTTATATTTCGGCCTATCAAAACTGGGTTAAGTTTAGGCAAACCCCACGCCTTTTTCTCTGAGTATTATCTGGTTTAGTATAAGACCGAGTAGAGACCTCTAGCCCAGTAAAATTCTGTTAACAACAGACCAGGTTTCAACTTGATCCCATGCCAGTGAAAGGCGTGGGGTTTGCTGAAACTTAACCCAGTCTTGATAGACCGAAATGTAAATTTGGATTGGATACACAACAAAAACAAAAATAATCCTAAATTGTCAACCTCCAATTTGTAGCGCGATTATTGGAATTTTTTTTGTAGCGGTTAAGTTAGTTGGCGCTACAAATCGTGGGGACGTCCTATCCCAATGAGAGGAGGTTTCATTAACAATGCCGAGCAAATTAATCTAAAATGAAGTCTTGATACCTTTAATGTGTTTATACACCTAATTTTTACCATTTTTATCAGAAAGCGTTTCAACATTACCGACTCTGTGCGAAATCTCGAATATAGACAATTTGGTCAATTCTGGATTCACGATACCGACTACGGAACTTATAATTATGCAAATTTTGACAAGATCAACGTTCTCCACTAACGACAACCGATCACTATTTGAAATAGCGGTATCCTTCCCAAATCATTCGTTAAGCTTCCGAAGTAATTCGTAATAAGTTCCATTACCTATATGTAGTGCTGTTCAAAGAATGCTTTGCATTACGTAGGGTAGAGCTGATTGCGTGTGTGTGACAGTCCCAATTACGATGCTCACCTTTTATGTAGGAATGAATGACCCTTTCTGATGCTTTCGCCTGAGTCGAATATTTTGGTATAGGACTATGCTTAATACCATATGCTTTGTAAACAAATTCCTCAACTATTTTGATAATATATCTAGACACGTAACCACGTTTTTTGAATTGGCTTCTCGCATAGGTTCTAATAGTACAAGCGTGAGTATTGGTCAGGAACAATGAAGAGGTAGGTATTTCCAGAAGGAGATCGGGGATACGGCCGTAAGAAATCGATAAACAATTTCTGCCATGGCCGATCATTTTAATTATAGCATCCCATACGTGGTCGAGTTGAATAATTGGGAGCTTTAGTCGTTTTACAGATCACACATACTTTAAGAAATTCTGATATATCACGAGTTATAGAAGGCCAGTATTAATATCTCCTTAGAATGTCCAAAGTTTTATTGAATCCAATGTGCGCAGAGCAGTAGGTGGACAATGCGCTTGCATAATCAGGCTAGACGTAAGCTCGGATGGTACATACAACTTCCAGTCTGGAATATCTGTTTCAGCTCTATCCGGATTATTAACAGCAATGAAATAAATTTTGTCACCTGTCGCACGAAATGTTTGGTTAAACTTGGGTTGGGAACGAATAACAACAATCAAAGACAATTATTCGTTGGTTTTAAATGCAGGATTTGTCAGGTTAATGTATAGACTTTCGTTTAACTTCTTTGGCGATATTCGATTGTAAAATTATATACTTGTAATTTTAAGCTCCATCGAGCTAATCTGCAACGTCACTTTAAGGCATCAACC
Organism: Nephrotoma guestfalica; assembly: GCA_963691935.1. Lineage (NCBI taxonomy): Eukaryota > Metazoa > Arthropoda > Insecta > Diptera > Tipulidae > Nephrotoma > Nephrotoma guestfalica. Next base: position 222,432,486 of record OY829914.1, read on the forward strand.
ACTTGAGGCTAGCATGGTCCGTTATGATAGTGAATGAATATCCATCCACGTATTGATGAAACTTCTTACTGTGACACGGGAGCGTATCACTCAAGTTCATCAATCGAATAATGACGTTGTGCAGGATTTAGCTTTGCTGAGACGTACGCAAAGTAGTGCGCTTCTCCTTCGTCTCGTTTTTGAAATAAAACGCTTCCGATTCCGGTGGTTGACGCGTCACATTGAATATAAAAATGTCGATTGTATTCGGCATTCCACAATAGAGGTCAAGTTGAAAAGGCCTGCTTTAAATGTTCAAAAGATTGCGCCGCTACTTGATCCCAAATAAGTTTGTTATTTTTCTTTAATAAACCAGTAAATCTCGCTGCTACAAGAGAGAAGTTTCTGATGAACCTGCGGTACCATCCAGCTATGCCTAAAAACCACTGAATCTGTTTAACGTTTATAAGTGCTGGATAAGAAGTTACAGCCGAAACTTGATACTGTTAAAGTTAGCTGACTCGCTCTAGCCGAAAAATGTCGATAATATAGATCCAGAAACAACACGAATTATCCGTCAGTAAAAGTCGGTAATACTGATTCGTATAAATAGCCAGCCTAAAAATGTCGATAAATCGCAGATAAATACGTTTGGTGTTAAACAGTAATTTCTTTTTAAATCAAAAATGTTTAATTAATTAAAACTATAACACGAAACTATTTTATTACTGAGAAAACTCGATGAAATATATCAAGAAAAACCTCAAAAATTTCAGGCCAATTTTCATGTTGGGAGTTCGGGAAAACTTGATTGAATATATCGCACACACAAAATCTGAAAATTTCTAAAAATTGACCGTTTAAAGTGTTATGGCTGGCAATATAAATTGTCAAATTTTGTGTGTGCGATATATTTAGTCGAGTTTTCCTGGATTCCCAACATGAAAATCGACCTGAAATTTTTTCCACATGTGAGAATCACTAAGATCTTTCATCTGAATATATTTCCAGCCATGATACTTTAAACGGGTAATGTTTAGAAATTTTCAAACTGTGTGTGTACGATATGCACATTCAATCGAGCTGTCTCGCACTCCCAACATGAAAATTGACTTGCAATTTTTTCCACTTGTGAGCATCACCAAGACCTGTCATTTCGATCTATTTCCAGCCATGACATTTAAGCGGTCAATTTTTAGACATTTTCAAATTTGGTGTGTGTGATATACTCAATCGAGTTTTTTCGGTATTCATTAGAAGGCACTTCATTTGGAATATTTTCTGGACATGTCACTATAGATGTATTTCCCATCTTACCCCCTCAAACATCTAAAAAAGCACTTAGAAAAATTTGGTTTAAATGTTTCGAATGAAAAATTCTTTTTAGTTGTTTATTAGGAACAGCAAAATAAACATTTCTGATAAAATTAATTGATTTCCGACATAAAACTTGTATCTGCATTATCAACATTTTTAGGCTGGAGTTTTCGATGATCATGTTACCGACAATTATCGGCTATCATTTTCGTTTGATTAGTTTGAATCTACATTATCGATATTTTTCGGCTGAACATTTTCGGCTAACTTTAATAGAGTTACCAGAAAGTCGCTGAAGTTAGCGCGAACCCGAATTTTTTTGGTTGGTGTCTTAGATAAGTGTAGTCATCCCGAAAAAGTGTAAATAGTAAAAAAAATGTAGCCTTATCCCGAAAAAAAATTAAGAAATGAAAATTAAAGCAATTTTTAAAAAAAATATTAAAGTGTTAATGTTAAATAATGTTTTCGAAGGCACAAGAAACCATAAACATGGATTTTAAATTAGTAATAAAAAGCACAAATTAAAAGTAATTAAAAGCACAAATTATACACATAAAAAATATCTCCATGTACTGTCATACAGCGGGATATACGGCCAGATAAACCAACGTAATGACTAAGATGTAGAACCTACCCCATGTTCATATCAGGTGGCGAAAACTTTTTTTTATTTGTTAATCTAATCGAAAAACGACTTTTTGTGTAGTTACCATAGGCCCACAGTTTAATGTACTGCACTGAAATACCTGGAGATATAGCCAATGGCTATATCTCTAGGTATTTCAGTGCAGTATAGGCAATGGCTATACGACAAAAAAGGCCAATGTACTGACTAAGATGCAATGGAGGTACCACCGTGGGTTAAAGTTCCTTTGCTGTAAACTCTTAGCAATAATGACTGGTTATTGAAGCAGCTACCAACCTAACCAGTGAAATTGGCAGTGGGTCAGTGGAGAGAATATTATTTGCTAGGTTTGGGTGTTCTGTTATCCCGCCATTTGTCGGTCGCCAGAGCCTCGTTTATTGACCTGCCTGATATATTGATATATTGACCTTTTTGACTTTCTATTAGCCCCTTATTCCCAATCTAAAAAAAAAAAATCGTAGACTAAAGCTAAATGAAAATCATAATTAAAACATTTCATAAATAATAAAAAAGAATTCAAACCATCTTTTAGTGGTGGAAACTACCTGTCTTTTACAAAATAGTCACCTACTTTTAGTCATTTATTTTTTATAAATTATAATTTGCGGTCGAACGCTCACCAAACTAGCACTACGAATTTTAGGCACGTAAGTATTTAAATCGTCATACCAAAACAAATGTAACCTTCTGCGTTTTTGAAATTTTTAGAAAATTTATTGTCGTTTGCAAAACTAATGATCGATGTTAAAAGGTATTCCTCGACATTTAGCTTTACCGTATTCTGTATTTTAGATAACATCATAGAAGTATTTGTGACTGCTTCAGCATACACTAATCGTCCGTATTTATGTGTTGTCTTTTGAAGAATTTGCTGAAAACAAAACGCAATGTTTGAAATTCCCAATTCTTCAAAAAAAAACTAAATCTAACTAAATTGGTGGCCTCATTTCGATTTCTTTACTAGGACATTCGTTGGTGGAGCAGTCTAGAGTTACTTCGATGCTTTGAAAGTTTTGAAATATATTCTTGGCAATGTTATAACATTCGGTGGTACAATCCGATACAAATCCTGACCTGATTTAACTAAAATCTCTTGATTGAGATTCAATCTCGTAAAATTTTGCTAAATTATTCTCCATTACCGATTCCAAAAGCTGCTGTACATTGGCCTATCTGGTCGTATACGCCATTGGGTGGCTATATCTCTAAGTATTTCAGTACATAATTTAATGTGGGCCTATGGTAACTACACAAAAAATCTGATATGGACCTGATATGGACATAGGGTAGTTTCTACATCTTAGTCGGTGGTCTGGTTGGTTTGGTTTATCTGGCCGTATATCCTGCTGTATGACAGTATGTATATGGAGATATTTTGCTGTGTATAATTTACACATAATTTAATTTTAATTATTATTTATCTTTTTCCTTTGTGCTTTTAATATTATTTAAAATCCATGTTTATGGTTTCTTGTGCTTTCGAAAACATTATTTTACACTTTAATATTTTTTTTTGAAAATTGCTTTAATTTTTCATTTCTCAATTTTTTTCGGGATGAGGCTACATTTTTTTTACTATTTACACTTTTTCGGGATGACTACACTTATCTAAGACACCAACCAAAAAATTCGGGGTCGGGCTAACTTCAGCGACTTGTTACCAGGTGCGCAACTAAATTTCATGGTTTCTCACATAGATGGTGCGGCTCATCTAGTTGTAATTTATGTCAGAAGTTGTGTTTTATTCATAGCGTGGATAGTTGTTAACGATAACTTGTTGTAATACCAGCACATATCGCAACGCAAAAGTATGTTTTCTAGGAACAAAAATGTCGAGTTTTGGCCAAACAAACAGCAACTTGAAAAAAAAATGCGGCTGAAGCACGTCATTTGCTTGAGGAGGCCTACCACAAACATGCACCATCGAAAACTACCTGTGAAGATTACTTTAAATGCTTCAAAAGTGGAAATTTCGACATTGAGGACAAGAGGAGCTCCGGAAGCCCAAACACATTTGAAGACATCGAGCTGCACGAGTTATTGGATGAAGATGATATGCAAACTCATGGTCAACTTGCGGAGGCATTAAACATTATTTGCCAAGGTATTTCCAAATGTTTACATGCTATGGAAAAAATTCAAAAGGACGGCAAATCGCTTTGGAAAGAAGACAATGCTCTGCGTTTGGCGGGACCGGAAAGGCATCGTGTATTATGAGCTGCTGAAACAGGGCGAAACTGTCAATGGGCAACGCTACTAACAACAACTCATCAATCTGAGCCATGCATTTCTCGATAAACGGCCAGAATATATTGTTCAGTACACCATAAAAACGCTGAGATGGGATCTGCTACTGCACCCGCCTTCTTCGCTAGACCTGGCCGCCTCGAATTATTACTTGTTTTGGTCGATGGTGTATGGCCTGGCAGGGCTACACTTAGCCAGTTTCGAAGAAATGCAAAATTGATTTCGATGAATGGTTTCGGTCCAAAGACGCGTCGTTTTATCGTCATGGTATTCATGTATTGCCCGAGAAATGGCAAAAATGTGTAGATAGCGATGGACAATACTTTGAATAAACCATTTTTGATATTTCTTCTTTCGGAAATTCAGTTGCGCGCACCTAGTAATTATGCCACGTGCTTATCAAATGTCTCTGTTGTAATTACCAGGTCGTCTAGGTATACGAAGTCTTGGTGCTGAAGTTCGTTAGGCATTAAACGATGCATTTCTAGCAAACATATCTTCCACAAATTGCCTAACTGGTTGTCCTTCTAGATAACGGAGGTTGGGCTAGGAGAGTGAAATGAAATTTTAAAATGCTATCGCATAACAAATTATGATGAAATTTGGTGTAGTCCATAAATGAAAAGTTTTAATCGAAAGTAAAAGCAACGCTAAACACTGTAGTGCGCTAAATTTCCATTTTACTATTTTATCGTATGCAAAATTGCATTCAAATAAAATGAAGTTGAGATGGAAATAAACAATAATCCACACAAAATTATCATAATGAAAATACAACTCGTTTTCTTTCTTGTTGTTTTAATTACACGCAGCTTATTTCACGTTATCTTAAGAAGCTTAACATTTAAATTAAATCTCTTAAGAAGCTTAATATTTAAGTTTGGCTTAGTTAACCCTAAGCCCTCCATATTAATACGATCAAATGCAGCCAAATTACACGCATATCATGGACCACAGTTATAATTCATCTTACATTAATTAACTACAATCAACTATTAAAGGTTTCTCAGGTGTAACTAATTGATTGATTTGGAAATGTGCTTTTTAAACAGAAACAATTAATATGAATTATGATCGAGTCATGTATTCTCGTAAAATAGATCAGCAATTTTTTATGAATATGATTATCTTCAGATATTTTTCACATTTTCTGACAACCACTTTTACCTTGCACCATTTCTATTTTCTTCATGTTTCTTTAAATATCGAAAAAATGTTACAGTTTACTTCAATTGAAGTACGATACTCGTGAATATGGTAACTTGTAATACTCGAAACGAAAGTTGGCTTGATATAGAAAACTAAAGCAATGATAACGACAACGTGTTCTCATTGGAATGGAAGAAATTTAAACTTAGCGAGGAAAAGCACAAATTTGGAATGAAAAATGTAGCATTTTACTTGTTGGTGGAATTGAGGTGAAATAAAAAATTATTATATATCGAATATAAAAAATTTGCTAATTGAATCAAATCAATTTATAAACTCGCACCAATTTGTATGGAAACGGATATAATTTTATAAAGTTTTGAATTGAATTCTATTCGCATTTTTGTTCGATTGAATAAAAGTGTTGATTTAACAGACCACCATACCAATAACTATGTCATCCATATAAACGGTTATGGCACAACAACAACTCACATATGCTCGTATAGGATCATATATCGGTCAAGCATAAATATTTTCCCACAAAATTATGCGATTCTATCATAATGCCAGACTCCCTGTGTGTGAATACGAGTACATAGATGCATGTTATGTGCTTTATTTAACTTGTTAAAATGTACGGACACACTTGCGACAACGACAAATAGATTGACTTTCTTGGGACGTTATCCAAAGCACATCCATATTTGGACGAGCGCCAGGAGATGGACGACATCCGCGTTCTTGAAGAGGACATTCCCAAGCTTGAAAGGGACATCCAAAAGCATACCGTAGCCAAAAGTATCCCACTCAACATCCTTAGGACCGGATCGTCAATCACCAGTAAGGAAAAAGCATCACCTCCAAGATCCGATACGGCACAAAAAGAATTTAGTGAACCATTGCGGCAGCTCAAACGTCATGATACAAGTGATTACAGATCAACATAGGAAGGTCAAGCTACGGTACAAAAACTACTCCGGCAACAAGATATTGGAATGCGTTTAATGTATCGAAAAATGAACGCAATTAATACAAAACTAACGTCAGGAGAGTTCTCAGATGAGTACCTCAAATTAAAAATTCATCAACTCAACTCCGAAATGAAGGAGATTGATCAGCTGCACCGATGTATCCTCATGGAAATCAATGAGGAAGGTCAATACAAATACTTCACCGACGATTACTACGGGAGTATAACATCCGAAGTAGAGTTCCTAGTAATAAAAATGGAGCAAGAGCTAACTAAACCATCTACATCAACATCGCCCGTAAAATTACCAAAAGTGGAAATACCCTGGTTTCACGGTAAATACGAAAATTGGTACGCGTTTAACGACATCTGCACCCGGCTGAGAAAATACTCAACTTTCAAACACACTAAAGTTGACGTATTTAAAATCGCATCTCCAACAACAAGCGGCACGACTAATCGCTCATTTACCGACCATTGTATACAACATTCATCAGCCGCTAGTATCAGAACCCTGCATGACACCATCGTCGAGATGCTGCACAACATTAAAAATCTTCAGTTAGAAAACCCATTTGAAGCCATCATAGCACATCTTGTAATGCAGAAGTTAGACTTCGACACTTTGGAACGTTCTGAAAACAGCCTCGATTGTCCACGCGAAGTGCCACCGTTAAAGAGCTGCTTTGAGTTCTTATTGAGAAGGTTTCAATTTCAAGCGTCGGAAGCCTCCGGATTGAACAAAGCATTAACTTCACGGGCAGCCAAACCTGAGTACAAGGTCCAGCGAAAGGTACTCATAAATACGGAGAACAGCCATCAGAGGCCGATCTCACCAAAATCAACCGTCACATGTTCTTATTGCCAAGAATACGGGCATTTTATCACGCATTGGCACCACTTCCGAAAAAATACCATAAAAAGACGAATTGATTTCATCAACAGAGCGAAAATCTGCACCAATTGCTTGTTGCATAAGACGGATTCAGTATGTGATGAAAAACTCGCATATGTCACCTGCAACAACAGTCACCAGCTGTTACACGAACCAGATCAACGACCTGAAAAAAGGGTATCAATCGGCACGTTGCACAGTACTCAAACTACATTATTGGCAACAGCCGTTGTAACGATCAATTCCATCTGTGGCGTTCCAACCAATGTACGAGGTTTAATAGATCCAGGATCGCAAGTCTCTTTGATCACGAAATCCGCGGATCAACGTCTTGGTATACCACTGCAACAAACCACCGTGAATATATCAGGAATTGGCTCTAATAATACAAACACGGCAAATTCCATCGTAACAATGTGCCTTAAACCGCATTTCCCATCAACATACAAATTAAAGGTCAAGGCATATGTGTTGCCAGCCCCAATCGATCTGCTGCTAGGAGCAGACGTGTACAGCGATTTTGTTGGCACTCGAATCATAAAGGGTAAGCCTAGCGCAAAAAAAACTAGCTTCGGTTGGCTAATCTCCGGCCCAACTCCAATCAGCGGAGCTGCACAAAATACTGCAGTCCAAATCGGCAACAGAAACGAGAGAGATATGGAAAGATTCTGGGAAATAGAGGAAATTCCGACCATCAGCGGCAAGCCGGAGATCGAACATGAATATGAACAGATTTTCTCACAAACAACCAGCCGAGACCCGAATGGGAGAAATATTGTTCAAATTCCATTTATCTACTTGATGTAGACGTATTGGGACACTCGAGGCATCGAGCACTACAACGTTTCTTACAATTGGAAAAAAAATTGGACCGGGACCCTAACCTGAGGGAGCTATACGTGAATTGCATGACCACATACATCAGATTGCACTACATGAAGCCGGTTAGACCCAATAAAGGGAACTATTATCTACCTCACCATGCGGTATTGTAAAATACAGATACCGCAAAAATTAGGGTGATATTCGATGCTTCAATGCTGACATCTACAGGCCTAAGTCTAAATGACGTGATGTATATTGGGCCTCCACTACAAAATGATTTGTGGTCCATTCTACTGAGATGTAGACTATACCGGATAGTGTTCAACGGTGATATCGAAAAGATGTATCGCCAAATACGAATGCAGAGAGGACATCAGAGTTATCAAACCATCATTTGGAGAGAAAATAAACATCAACCTTTGCAAGAATACCAACTCACTACCGTTACGTATGGAACATCCGCCGCGCCTTACCTCGCCATTCATACACTACATCAACTGGCTGAAGATGAATCCGCTCATCATCCAGAGGCGAGTTGCATTCTCAAACGGGATTTCTATGTAGATGATGTCCTAATCGGCGCTGACACAGTTGAAAAAGCTTGAAAACAACTACAATCCCAACTAGTAAAACTACTTCACAGGGGGAAAATGTTCTAGTAACCATCAGACCCTCTTGGCCGAGATTCCGGAAGATAAAATCATGATCGGTGGGTGATCTTAACTTCGCTGACGAACTGGCGATTAAAACATTAGGAATTCGCTATAATCCAAAGAGAGATCACTTCATCTTCTACGTTCAGTTACCACCTAATAACAGCAAACTCACTACTCAAAAATTTTCGACCCCCTGGGATGGCTGGCACAACTGCAAACTAATGTATCAGACAATGTGGAGTTTGGACTTGGATAGGGATGACCGATCGCCACCCGAACTCTCTAGGAAATGGGATCACCTTAAGCGGGACTTAAATGAAAGTCAAACCAGCCAGATACCGTGATACCTTAATTATGCCACAAAAAACTGCAGTGTTGAGTTACACGGATTTTGTGATGCGTCCGAATCCGCCTACTCTGCCGTAATATACAGTAAAATCACCGTAAACGGCTAAATTACCAGCCGACTACTAACGGAAAAGACTAAAGTGGCCCCAATGAAGTCCAAACTAACCATCCCTCGCCTAGAGCTAAGTGGAGCATTGTTGTTAAGCCGACTAATCCAACAAGTAAACAAAGCCCTAGTCGTGAACATCAACAACATAACCTTATGGACCGATTCCATGATCACACTGGCGTGGATTCAAAAACCGCCGTCCACGTGGAAAATGTTTGTTGCAAACCGAGTCGCAGAGATTCAAACCATCAGCGACATACAACCATGGAAACATATTCGGTCGGAAGATTATCCCGCAGACTTCGCATCAAGAGGGGTGACGGCAAAAAAAAAAAGAGATCACTACACAGTTGGTGGAAGGGACCCAGTTTCCTGCTAAACAAGGAACTATATGAGGGGGAGCAGATTTCCGAGACATCAGAAGAGATCACATTCGGTACACATCTCCAAATACTAACTAGTCAAGTAGCAGTTGATTGATTAATGAATAAATATTCATCTCTTACCAAACTCATCCGAGTAACAGTTTACATATTAAGATGGCGGACCAAATATCGAGGACTAATACGGCAAAAAGAGTGGGATCACGCATTGTTACGTTTAGTCCAAGTACATCAAGTGGCATTCGCAGAAGAACATTCATCGCTGAGCAGAAACAAGTCTCTTAATAAGCATAGCAAGCTTCGTTCACTATATCCCTTCCTGGACAAAAACGACGTAATTCGAGTAGGAGGTAGACTGGCAAATTCTAACCTACTAATTCTTGCATAGGAACTTCCTTCCTATGCAAGAATTAGGTATCCCTGAATTTATTACAACAGCCCACACTCTCAAAAATGAATCGTAAACCCTAAACCCTAACCTAAGGTTAACATTTGGCTCTTCCGACCTACAGGTCACATGTAATATCCGCTGTTTAGTTTAAATTTCATAAACTGGATACAAACCCATGCGAATGATACCGAGACAGGGCTTACTTACTTGAATATCTAAATAACTTCCTATTTGGAAAGCCAACATGAGAGCCAACCTCTGAAGTTTTACTATTACACTTATAGTACAGCACAGCAACAATGCCCCATGTCGATGAATTGGGTACATTTGTTTAAACGAATCTTCCGAAATTAGTTCCAGAACAATGCACAGCGTATGTCGGAATTATGCGTGCAATTATTAACCAAAGCGGCGGATTGTTTTTCCTGATTCACTCGGAGGCACAGGCTAAATTTTTGGATGGTGGCTGAACATACAGCACTGAAATTGTCATTGGGCCATATTCTTTCAAAATGCTAGAGGAAATGCTGTAACAGTTACTGGATACCGCTATCGGGACATGGTGGTTCGAATAATACGGTGCTTCATCACACACAGCTCGTCTTATGATGCAAATTTTTCCCGGCCGCATAATGTCAAAAAGTGGTGATATCGACTAGCGTGGGTGCTCCCTGATTTGAACCTTCTTGATTTCTTCCTACGAAAGTACTTAAAGGTAAAGGTGAACACCAATAAACCAACCGCAATCTCGATACTTAAAGATATCCTTAGAAATTAAATTGCTGAAATAACACCAGCAGTCTAAGAAAATGGTATGAAAAATGTGCGGCTACTTGAACGACATTACGCTCCATACATAATGTCCATCGACCTGGAACATAAAAAACACCCTGAATTTTCCCCACTTTTTGTAGATTTCTAATTTACTCCTTACGAATGGGGAACCTCATGATGACAGAGGGTCGCCTTGGAGATTGATATATCTTTTGTATTAGAAAGGTTCCAGAGTATAGTTATTAGTGTAGTTATAAAAATTATACTCCTGATAGGTTCTTTACCTACTTCCAGCCCCCAACGCTCAGATCAATCTTACTGTCCGTGTTTGAAACCGTCACGTCGTCGTTCTTAAAAATTTGGACTAAGCATTTGATTTCCTCAGCGCGATTATTTCGCTCCTAGTATCAATTAGTGCTTGAACTGTGTGTTTACCATTGTTCTTATCTTTTGAGCTTTTAGTGCTTGCTTCCTTTTAGTTCTTCATCTTTCCGAAGTTTCAACAACATCGCCTACGAGATTTTGTAAAAGTAAATTGTTTGTTATTCAGATCCGGTTAAATTTTCAATTGATATGTTTTAGTTTTTCAATTATGCTGTTTTTGAGACGAAGATCAAGATTCTAGAAATGCTACAAAAAAGAAAATCAATTTGGTCTGTGAAAGCATCTTATTAAATATAGAAATTAACCTCGTTTACATCGATCCAAGAAAAATCCACCTTTCGCGCAAATTCAAGTGACTATAACTAGTTAAAATATTTTTAACACTAAACAAGTATCAATATGACGATTATCTCGTTTATTTCTAATCACCGCAGAGTCCGCGATATGGAGACGTCGCTTGAACTCATTTTATCAATTTCCTTTTCATTTTGACTTAGTTTTCTTGTTCATATAATGTGAGTTAATAAAATGATCGGCAATAAATTTCAAACATCGAAAAAACATGTCACAAGGGCTTCGTTTAACACAAAGCCGTTTAAAGTTTTATGCAAACCGAAATTAATTATCGTGCCATTGTATTGGTTTGCTTTACCTCATCCATCAAGCCCTAATAGGCGACATCACATAATTTGTTAAACGTAAGATGATTAATGTGTGGCTATGTTGCAATAGATAAATGCAAACGGCAACACCTATACTCTCATACAGTATTAAGAAAAGCAAAATACAAAAGATGTACGATGCTGCGATTTATTATCTTGAGAATGGTTTTGTTTTCTTTGGAAAAAAAAACTTTGTTTTCTTTTATTATCTTTGTGACCTCATTGGTTTGAAACGAAGGAGAAATTTGTTTTAGCTATATGCAATTTTAATGCAACACGAGAAAAATTAAATCGAAAACATGTAATTGAAACAACCTGTTTGTAATTATTGTTGATCGGTAAAAACACTTTAAATGTGAATAAATTTCGAAATGTGAAAATAATAGATTTGCACTTTTTAAATACCAAAGCATCTAATGAAGCAATTGTTATGAGCAGAGCGGGTTAATCTTATCGGTTAATCGACCCCCAATTGAGTAGTTCCTTCCCTAATTCAGCTTGAAAAGGTAGAGGCGTAAGCCCCTAATAAGAGATTGGAGGATTTTAAAAATATTATGAATAGGATTGGTAGCACATGCTGAGGTTTAATATACTCCAAATGACATGCTTGAAACCGTGGCTTGTGTTAAAACAGTTTTTTCCGCTTGGGGAGTGTCCTGAGAAATTACTTGAAATATTTCATGTTGTTGCCTGATACTACCCCAACTCAAATAATGGAATTAATTTTAAATAGAAGCTTATAATCTAGCGGTAACAAGGTAAATGAGCTGATTTTTCTTGTATCGATAAGCAATCACTCTGTCAGTCTTGTGAGTCATTGAACACTACCCACTACTGCTTTAACCGAATTTAACTTTGTCAACAATTTTGGAACTCTTTATGGTCCGCGCTGATTGAGATGGCCCTTTTGCTTAAATGGGCCTAAATATAAATTAATTATATCAAACAGCTAATTTTTATCTTATTTAACCAATTTTGTGCACAACCTGCCCATTTTCAATTTCTACGTCATTGTTATTAAGTATATATTATTCTGAACCTCCGTTACAACATGAACAGGACGATTCCTTCTCACTGAACAGATATAGCTATTACCTAATCTCAATATTACGGAAGTCGATGAGAACACCTGGGACTGATTTTAGTATTACTCCAAAATTGGTTAGGTTAAGTTACAGTTGTTGCTATCGCACGCTTAGGCCGATTATGGCCTATTGTGATACCATAGGATCCGACATCATTAAACTGCCTTTAAACCCATCTAGTGCTATTAATATAGCGTACAAGATCTCACACATTACAGCTTTCGAAATCAGAGAGGCTGTCCATAGTGTATTTGCCCAAGTGATCATGCCTTCTGCCAGCTAGCGCAAGCATGAGCATAGCAAGTGAACAGGAGTCTCCTCCTCCTCCTCGTCATTGCAGCTTCTGCAGAGGTCATTGCATCCAGACCCAGCCTTCTCGCATGATCTCCGAAGAGGCAGTGGTCGGCAAGTACCCTTACAATTCTGGCTAAATTATATGCTTCCTTCTTGCTTTCTCTTACTTTCAGCACTGATATAGGCCCACCTACCTATTCTCTCTCTGGTTCCAGTTGGAAAGTCATACCATACCTTGCTAATTCGTCTGCCCTGCAATTTTCCTCCATCAGAATGGCCCGGAACCCAGACCAACTGGATATTGAATAGTTCACTCATCTCGTTAAGAGATGTGGGACAATCCAACGCCACCCTTGACGCCAAGGAAACTGAATCCAGTGAAAGAATGGCCACCCGACTGTCCACATAAATAGTGATATCAGTCACCGAAATTACATTATGTTTCAACCAGTTCATGACCTCTTCAATCGCCATAACTTCAGCCTAGTACACACTGCGTTAATCAAGGAGTCAAAAGGATAGACCCTCTTTTAATTTCCCACAAAACACAACAGTTTTCACTCTACCATCGAGCTTGAAACCGTCGGTGAAGAATTTAACTTTCTCGGTCTCCACAAAGAGACCACACTTCCAATCCTCCCTAGATGGGAGAATCACCTTAAAACGCTTGCAAAAACGCAACAATTGTGTTATATAATCCAAACGGAGGCCGGAGCGGCCCTATTGACCGCCATTTGCTTACCAATAATACCCAACGGGACAAGAGCATAACCCTTAAGGCACTAGTGGGTGTAGTTTTCAGTGCCCACTAATGAACAAATCGGCTGTTATGATAGTTTCTCCTGGGCTGACCACCGTACACTCACACCATACAGCAGTATAGACCTTACTTCTGCCGTGTGCACCAGTGCACCCATCGTATTAGATTTCCAACTGAGCTTACTGTCCAGAAGAATCCCTAGAAATCTCGCCTTGTCAGTAAGGACCAGCATAGTACCATTCAGACTTAGTGAAACCACTTGCGGAATTTTATATCTCCTAGAGAAAAGAACCAGCTCTGTTTTAGATGGGTTGATCCCCAAACCACCTCTGCTTACCCAACTCGCAGTGATTGATAGCGCATTCTGCATCATATCCCTAATTGTACCAAGATTTTTTCCCGAGGCAAATCTCACTACGTCACCAGCATAAGTAACCACACTTATTCCTTCCCCCTCCAGTTCCAGTAGTAGTCCGTTGATTACTACATTCCAAAGAAGGGGAGAGAGGACACCTCCCTGAGCTGCTCCCCGAACAACCCGTCTTCTGGCGGAGACTTTTCTCATCTCCGAAATAACCCTTCTGGTTCCCAGCAAGTGGCTAATTAGCCTGGTTACTGGGTATTCAATCTCAAGTGGTAACAATCCTTCCCTAATATCCTTCATTTCCGATGTTGAAAGCACTCTCGATATCGAGAAACACCACCAATGAGAATTCCTGGGTGGGATGACAGAGGGTCTTAAGTTCTTAGGGTTGCTATGCGAGCTTCTACCTGCTTTCGAGATGAAGATCACCCTAGCCTCCCTTCATTTCTTTGGGATGTATCCCAGCTTCTTCCCAGCTGAAGATAAACTCCAGCCAAGGAAGCAAGACCTCCGAGTTCTTCTGAATTTCTGCTGGTACAACCCCATTCGGACCAGCTGACTTAAAGGGCTTAAAACTTTTAATAGCCCAATTTATGTTCCGTGTAGTCAGAATATCCTCTATGTAAATGTGCACAACAGTTCGGCACCGCAGTCATCCATAGACTAGCATTCATCCATTCCCGCAAACGACGCAATCTCACTTCCCGGGCAGTGAGTTTCCATCAGAAGATTAATAGTCTCTTCACTATAAACCATTCATTTGCCATCCGGTTTAATCAGATAGCCTAGAACAGCTGGACTGATAGAGATAATCTTTCTTAAGCGCGAGCTTTCCAAGACCTCTTCCATTCCATCACAGAAGAGCCTCCATGAATTCCTTGTGTCTCTTTTATATTCTGTGAGACATTCCTTGTAGAATTCTCAGTCTTGGCTTTTTCTCGATCTTTTCGCTCTAATGAAAGGAGACCCCATTCTTCCCCGTATAATAGGGTATCACCTTTCGCTCGCAGGCCACAGATCTTATTATTTTTGATTCATGGTTCTTGGATCAGAACTATTTCTTCCTCTGACCTAGCAAGCCTGAGAAGCAGCACCGCCGAAGCAGCCTTGGAGATACGTCGAGATAGTCACTGTACGTGTTTCCTTGTATGTTTCTTATTCCACCGGTGACGTACTCCATCTTTAAGTTCACCATCAGGCATTCACAATCCCCCGCAGCACATTATTTTGGAAACATTGTATCATTTGTACTTTGGTCTTCTTCGCACAATCCCAAAGTTGGATACCATAAGCTTATAATACTGGTTTCAGTTTTCGCCTGTGTAAAAGTAATTTGTTGTGTATTGAGAGCTCAGAATTTCTATCCATGAGCCAGTATTTTCCTATATTTGATGTTTAACTCTGCGTTTTTCTTCTTGATGTGTTCTTTCCATCTTAGTTTAGCATCGAAGGTCATGCTAAGGTATTTAGCTGAATTTGCACATGGAATTTGGTTTGAGTTAAGAAACACGTTAATCCAGTTGCAGTTAACACAGTGAGTAGTCTAATTACTGACTGTGTTAACTGCATTTGGAAGTTGGCTTGTTGCTTCCGAAATATCTTTTCCAACTGCTCAGTCTGCAAATGTTGCTACTGTAGTACAGAATAGGTTCAAGTACACTACCTTCGTATACCTGCTGTTATTATTTTGGTGTGTGATTAAACATCTTTCTTCAATTATAGGTTTCGGCCTCTTAAGCAGCAGTATTTTCAAATATCTTTGAATATTTATTTAGGAATCATACTACTTCTGTTACCTTCCATTGACGTAAAACTTATTTCAATCGGAAGGCTGCATTAATTATTTGAACTAATTTACGCAAAACTTTCTCGGGAATGGCTCACAATTTGCCCAGTAATTAAGTCATAACCTGGAACTTTTGTGATACTTAAGTTATTATTGATTTCAATTTAAAGTTCCAGTAAGGTCCATGTTTTATGTTAAGATCATCTACTTAGCAAATAGAGAGACTTTCTGCTTGTCACTTTTAGCTCAGGATCCGTCATCATTTTTGACAGATGACACATGCCTTTTGGTCCTTTCTTCCCCCTTCATTGCTTTCCAAGGTGAGTAATCGTAATCCTTTAGTTCAGAAAGGCCTCGAAGTCGCTTATTTATGCTTTCGGTTTTTATTGTCTTGCGAAGCACGTGCCTGCTACCAGCTTTTACGAGCTTTCCGTTTCTCTCTAACTAGTTCTCTGACTTCAAGAGGATAGGTGAACTTTCCCAAGCAGCTTGTTCGATATTATTATTGAATGCTTCTAGTTCATCTTCCAGCTGCATCTGCCTTCTAATTGATTTACAGAGGTTTGTTCGCTCTTGCACTAACTTCATGAATAATTCCCAATTGGTTTTATTGTTTATTAATTTAGGAAAGTCATCGTATTTATTATCCTTGTATTCAGAGTCATGATCACAGGTGAGTGGTAAGATGATAGTGCTTCACTATTTTCGATGCACGTGTAGTCCTCTAAAACTCATTTTATTACAAAGAAGTCAAGAAGATCTGGTATTTTATGTATGGCAGTTGGCTAATATGTTGGTTTACCGCCAGAGTGAAATCCACAGTTGTTCTCGCGAGCTGCACTAAATAACTATTTTCCTTTCGAGGTTGTAAATAAAATTTGGTCCTAGTGATTTAAAAAGTCGAACGTAGTCTTCGGTTTTTAACTGATACCGTGGGGACTGTAAATAGAGGAGATTCTGGGATCCCTATTACTGATTGATTCAACTTTTATGGTTTTAACTTGCGTAATCTCTGTTTCATCATAGTCACGTATTCTGACAAATGAAGTTTCTGTTAAATGAGTTTCCGATACAAGACATAAATATATTTTTTTCACCAAGTTTAGACAAATTTCTAGCTCTGGATAAATTTTTAGTGCCAAATGACAATTTTAAATGTTTTGTTCATAGTCTATCATTAGTCTGTGTAGTTGCTTATATAGGGATTCTAGACCACGTTGTAGTTTTGCTATAGTCGTGCATTTATTGTTTCTATACTTCGGAATATCCTTTTGAGCGGATTTTCTTTAGTAGCATTAGTTAACTGCTGCGATATTTGCGAGTAGGAGCTCCTCCCTGGTTCTATGTACCGCCGTTGTGGTGGCACTCTAGTAATTAGAATCCTTTCCCACAACTCTGTAATTTCTTTCACATTGCGATTGGCGATGGCGCTTTTGCTTTCATTTGAAAACTTGCGGTATTCTTGTTGCTGATGTTGTCGAGGTACAGGCACTGGTTCGGTAGCTTCATTACCTTTTCCTTGCAAATGCTGTTTATGCATCCAGCCCGTTTCTCTTGCAAGTTCCTCATCATCTGTATGGAGTTCGGCGTTAGTACAGTCAATTGTGCTGTTTTCGTTCGAAACTTCTATCAGTCTAGTCTTCTTCATCTCCTCATTTTCTTTCTTTAACTTAGCGGTTTCATAGCTAAGGTGTGATCCCATTTTTTCTATTTCATTGTCTTCTACGTAGTTCAGCATTTTTGTTTTCCCGCTGAGTGGCGGACTATGTTTGTCTGGGTGGTAATCTAGATAGTTTTGAACTTCGTATGAATGGGTATCGCAATGGTTGGCTCACTCCAAAATCCATTGAGCCGATCCCGTTAGAGGGTGGACTATCCAACTGAGCCACCGCTCAGTAGAGGTACTACTTGGGGTAAAAATTCCTTCAAACGTTGCAGGAGCATTACATAATTCGAAGGACATGACATTAAACTGCCATAATACATTTGCACACTAAACGCCGTCTTCTGGCTATGGCCTTATCTAGTCGACACTTCCACCTTGCAATAGCCGCAAGTTCAATGTGAAAAACATTTGTGCTCCAAGTCTTGATAACGGGTTACTATCCTTCTTTGACAACAAATTAAATTTTCGGTGGTTCATACAAAAACTCATGCTTTCATCCTTCTTTTCCACCAAGACCATGATGAACATGATGAAATTAACGTTACGGAAACCATTCGATCCACTTCTGTTTGTTTGGTTAGTGGCAACTTTAACTTGGTGCCTGCCGAATTGGTGTTGCTGCAGACCAAAACCTCATTAAAAACCGCCTGTTCCCAATGTTAAATTCAACATCTTTCTTACGTTGATCGTCGTATTCCCTCCTTCATCGGCATCCACCGTAATGACACATTTTTCTAGGTTGTGGGAGTTGTTTCCGCTAATCAGAACTGACTTAGTTTAGTTTGACTCTTCTGTTCGTGTTTTGCTCTACGTCTCATCCAAAAGGATGACTTTCCTCGTTTTTTTTTTATTCCCAATAGTCTCGCCACAAAGGCTCTACTGGTATTTTATCTTGCTTATCCTTATCTGTCATAACGCTTAGCTACTGCCAGTGGTTCGATTTCCACTTGCCTCATCCTTGGTACTGGTCTAGTGATGTTGAATGTCTTTTTATCCAACAACCCAAAGTTGGCTATTTCCGGACAAACCACCATTGTTCGCTTCTCACTTGATTCCTTTTTCTAATCAACAAAATGTTGCCCTCCTTCCATCCAAATTACAAACTGAAATTTTAATATCCCAAACGATTTTTAACCACCGAATGTTGGTGGATTTATTTTAATCAGTTTCACTCTTGTACCAATTGAGGCTTACTCATCATTCTGATTGTTCTCAATTACATTAAATCTGTCTCGAGGCGTTCTTCTAGACGATGAGCCTCGGACTGATGATTGAGTTTAAATTAATGAATTATTTGTTCATTTAACACTAGATTTTGTCCAACTTCCTGAAAATTTGATGGCAATTTTTCGACTTTGTCCTGAAATGGGTGTGTGAGATATCCATTCATTTTTTCTAATTTGCTTGGTGGCACGTATTCGAGAGGTTCAATTTTCGATATCTTTGTCGCATAAATCTGTCTGTTGCTGGATGGCGTTCATTATGTTGACTTTGAGGGAATCAATTGTTTGCGGTTTATTCGCATAGACATGGGATTTAAGGTAGCCCTAGATCTCGGTGGCCAGTTCACATCACCGCTGCGCGAGATAACCATGCCCGTGTGTCGTCCTATAACTCACAAATTGGCTCTGTTGATTCTTTCCGATTGAAATTATCATCTTTCTGGCCTCGAAATCCTAACGTATGGTTTGCTCAAGCTGAGTCCCAATTTCAGACTCAATAAAATATAATCACGTGGTCGCAACATTACCCGAGGATATTTGCGAAACTATTCCAACACTTCTCACAAATCCACCAGAAAAAGGGAATTATACGAAATTGAAGTCGGAATTTACAAAACGAAATGCACAATCGGAACAATCCCGCCTTAAAAATCTGTTGGATGGGCACGATTTTGGCGATCGAAAGTCAAGCGAGGTATATATTGTCCAATCTAGGGGTTCATCTATTGATAAAAAATTTATTGGCACTCTTTGGTTTCACAAGTTACCCGAACCGGTTTATGTCGCCATTCAAGCTATACCCCATCATCTCGCGTATAACGTGTAAACTAATCGTCAACCAATTGTGCAGAACAACAATTTAAATAAGCACCACAAAACAGATCAACAATAAGTTTGGAAGAAAGAATGGCACGTATTGAAAGCATGATGTCTAACTTAGCTCGAGGACGAAGTTTTTCAAAACCAGGATTCAGAAATAGGTCAAATTCATCTTCTCGAAAATATCGAAGTGCAAGCAGACGACGCTTCATTGATGATAAAGGGAATTGTTGTTATCACCATATTTTGGAAAGGAAGTGAGAAAATGTTACCGTCCTTGTGTCCAGCACCGTAGGAATACTACGTCTTCCACTATGAACGAATCATATACAAAAAACTAAATTATTCGATCGCAAATGCGGCGAACGATCGACGATTTTTAAACCGTCGTCTTTTTATTACAGATAATACAAATAAACTTACATTTCTAGGTAGTAGATACTGGAGCAGATGTTTCAGTTTTACCATTTCGGAATGTCAAGGGAAGTTCATCTCGCCCTGATCCTGAGCTCGTGTTGATAGCTGCCTATGGTCCAACAATCCAAACATATGGTAGCAAATTATTGAATGTTGATATAGGCATCAAGCGACAATTTCCACACGTTTTCATTACAGCGTCCGTTGGCAGACCAATAATGGGTAATGATTTTTTGATTAAATATGGTCTTCTCGTAGATTTAAAAAGACGACAACTACTCGATTCAGCAACAAAATTGACTGTAAGAGCTAAACACCTTCTCCTCTAAATATGCAATCGAAAACCTGACGTGGTACTCCGTATATTCACTCAAGGTAGACTTCCTTTTTCGAAACCACGTTAATTGGACTCAATTAAACACAAGATCGCCCTTGCGGAGTTTCAGCATATGATCCATGTGCATATGATCCATCCATATGCAGACCTTCTTCTTCTGAGGCGTCGTCTCCACTTTACATGGTTCAGAAAAAAGGCAGTACCGATTGGAGAACTTGTGGAGATTACCGTCGATTGAATGCAATCACCCAACCGAACCGATATCCAATTCCACATATTCACAACATTTCGATGAATCTCCATGGATGCACCGTGTTTTCGAAAATAGATCTAGTAAGAGCGTATCATCTAATTTCCGTTGCTCTCGAAGACATACCAAAAACGGCTATTACTACTCTTTTGGGTTATTCGAGTTTACTCGGATGCCTTTCGGTCTTCGGAATGCGGCACAGACCTTCCAACGATTTATAAATGAAGTGGTCAAAGGATTTGATTTTGTATTTACACACATTGATGATATGCTTGTAAGTAAGAGCGGGGAAGAGCATAAAATTCATCTTAGGAAACTATTCGAAAGATTGGTTGAGTTCGGTATAAATATTCAATCTTCTAAATGTAAATTAGGTGTTCAAACTTTAGAATTCGTCAATCATCAAATCAATTCACAAGGCATAGAACTGCGATGGTTCTAGCGCTTCTCAGCGAGTAGAAACTATCAAACAATTACCATCCCCAACATCCATTAAAAAAATTCAACCATTCGTAGGAATGGTAGATTATTACCACAGGTTTGTACCAAAATTAGCAGAATTATTGTCTCCAATTCATGCGCAAGTGGCAAAATTAAACAAAATGCCAAAATTACAAAAGAATTTCTCATAGACAGAAGAGTGTGAAATAGGTTTTGGGAAAATAAAATGTGCCCTTGCTGATGCAACGATGTTAGCACATTCCACAAGTAACACAAGCTACAGTATAGCATCTGATGCATCAAACGAAGCTGCAGGAGTTGTACTACAACAATGGTATGAGGGATGTTGGCAACCTTTGGGGTTCTTTTCTCGCAAGCTTTTCAGATACTTTGTGGAAGGACAGCTATTTATTATTTTTACAGACCACAAAGCGCTTACAAAGGCTATAGTTTCGCTAGGTGATAAAAATCCACGGCAATTAAGGCAACTTGATTATATTGCACAATTTACGAATGATATTAGACACATTCAGTTTAACCGACTGCAATTGGAACATACATTACTGGAAGTCGGTGTGATGCGTATAGCGTAACTACAAACTAAATACTTTTCGACCACACGACGCACACTTTTATCTCTCATCAACATTTTTTAATAACATTATTTTGTTTCTCTTATTTATATCTCAACATCTACCAACTTCTTAACATTTTTATAAGAAGTACATTTCTCAATCGACTCCAAACCGTTGAAGTGATAACACGCGTTAACAGATTTAAACAAAATTTTAACGTTAAGTAAGAAAATTATAAACAAAAGCAAATTCCCGAGTTACAGCAATTTGTTCAGTGTTTTAAACGTTGTGTGTGGTGGTTTTCTTTACGAAACATAACTTAAAAATGAAATGCTTAATTGAATAATTAAAGCGAAAAAATGAAAATAACACTGTGAAAATTAATAATTGTAATAAGTGCAGTAATAATTAATTTTGTAAAATATCTTTATAGTTTATATATATTTTTATGGTGATTAGATGATGCGCGGTTGATGATGATGGAAATAAATTTTTGAAAGTTTTATGTGAGGTGGTTTTACATGAGAAAATATTTTACATGCAGATTTATCGACGACTTTCCATCATCGCGCGCATTTGTATAAATTAAACGAGAAGAAAATCAAAATATGAAACCGAATTTTGTGCATAAATTATGTGTTGTGATATGTTTTGTGTGTTGGTTAAGTTTGTGTTTGGCCGAATTGGATGGCGCTAACCCGGACGATGATCCTGCTGCAGCTACTGCTAATCCTCGTTATGACGAGGATTTATTAATGAGTGGTGATAACGCAGATTTTGGGCTGCAGGTAATTTTTCAATAATAAATAATTTATGTATCAGAAATTCAGTGAAATTGTAATTATCATTTAGTCGTCTTGATTGCTTTGTAAAGTACATAAATTAATAATAATTGGTTAAGATTTCATTTTTCTCGCAGAATATGTATTTACATATCACATTTGTATGTTTATGACGATGATGATGATTTTAAATAGTTTATTGATTTTAAGGTGACAGTGAAATTGAGAGTGAGGTATTTTCGATTTTTTATGTTTCACATTGTTAGATCTTGTATACGATATAGATATAAGATTATTTTAAACGGCTTTAGTTTACACTAAAGTTATTGATAGAAATAAAAGTCTCACAGTTTTTGTTAAATTCTTAATAAACGCGCTACAACGCCTTTTTGTAGCAAAGGGTATTTGCATATGCAATACTCTTGGGTAAACAATATTTTTGGTGAGTTCATAAATAAGTTGGAGGGGTTTCCGATGCGTGAACAGGCCACGTATAGCTGTCCGTGTGAGAAGCATGGTTTTTGTAGACTCAATGCACAAACTTGAAGCTATGGCATATCAGTCGGTAGCGTTGGCATTCGCGGTAATAAGACATGTTCTCCATTGAATTTGCCATTCAATATTGTTGCTTCGGTAATGTTATACGTCAATTTTTTGACTACAAGCCTTTCGAAGCATAATGATGGGTGCACCAATTTTCAATATCAATTCGTGTGGTGGTAATCCTGGCAAACCAACTTCTTCTTGATTCATGCCACAATCAACTAACTTATAACACGTTGCAGAATTGCCAGATATTTAATTTTGAATGGCTGTGTTTAATAGCATTAACATCATTGTTTTTGGCCGCTAATAATACACGTTCGCTTTGCCATTGGTGATTTTTGTAATTGCAATTAATTAACATTACGCTGTTAATCAATTCGTCAATTGTCTGTATAAAGTTATAAAAATCTGGTGGAATGGTAATGTAATTTGTGGTGTCATCTAAAAGTTGCATGGCGAATTCGGCAGCAGATTCGTCTTGTTGCAGTTGTACACGCAGGTTGGTGGTCAACATAATTTTCTGAACATTTGGCAAAGAATAGATGATTTTTGATATTTTCCAAATTCATATCATTTAATCACTAAATTTATAACTAACTTATTTCACCTATGTTTTACAACTTATTCCACTATTGAACATTATTCAACGGTAAAACACAGATTCTTGAAATTGCTCGTTTAAATTCAGAGTTAGCGGTTTTTACAGTTACAACACGAACAAAACCGTTAGTGCCAAAATGCAATTCAATTATTCGACCGAGAGACCATTTGAATTGTGGCGTATTATCTTCTTTTAGTAATACCAATGACCCAACCGTAACATTTTCGGGGATCGTGTAATGATGTTAATGAGGACCCGATAATGAAATATCTTGGTGTTAGTACTTCTAAATCGAACGGATCGCTAGACATAGGTGTGAGTGGGCGGGAATTTAAGCAGGCTTCGATTTGTGTCACTAGTGTGTGAAATTCTAGGAATCGAAGTGACGAATTTCCTACGACTCGTTTTAAGTGAAATTTTGCACTGTTACCAGCGGCCTCTCACAAACCTCCAAAGTGTGGTGACCTAGGAGGTATGTGATGCCACTGAATTTGCTCATTAGCAAAGTATCGATGAACCTCATTTTATGTCCTCGTGAAGCATACAAATGATGCAGTACCTTTAATTCAGCATTTGCACCGGCACAGTTCATTGCGTTATCTGAATACACGTTTACACATTCACCTCTACGTGCTATGAATCGACGAAACGCTGCTAAAAATACCTTTGTATTTGTACAAAAACAAATAAAAACTGCTACGTACATTTTAGTAGTAACCTTTTTCCGAAGGTTATGGATAAAATTAAAAGGCCCACAGAAATCTATTCCAATATTTAAAAATGCTCGACCAGGAGTAACACAATGTGTAGGTAACTGACCCATAATTTGATTGATACTTGAAGGACGTGTGCGAAAACACCTTATACAATCATGTACTATGTACTTTGCGACAAAGATTACGCCCTCCTATATGATCCAGTACTGATCCCTTACATGGTATAATAATGCTTGCGGTCCAGCATGAAGTTGACGCTGATGTTCATATCGAATTAAATTTTTAGTAAATATGATTATCAAACCCAAGATTTGCATTTTTTAAACTACCACCCACGAGTAACAAGTCATCGCTAACAAGAAACGGGTTAAGAGATTTTAATTTACTTTGTGGTTGAACAATTTTATTTTTACGAAGACATGTAATATCTACAGAAAATGCTTCTTTTTGAATAAGTTTGCGAATACGTTTCCGAGCCAACTCCGCACATTGCTACTACACGCAATAATTTGTTTACACTGGAATATCTATCAACCAAACTTCCTTCAGTGCTCTGAGCCAGCAATCCCACTTCACCTTTCCTCAATTCTAAATGTTCTAAATTTATTTTCACATTTGACGACTTTGGCCAGTTACTCGAATCTAACCCCAAAAATGATGGTCCACTCCACCACAATCTAGAACCAACAATATCTGCAGGCATCACCCCTCTAGAAAGCACATCAGCTTGATTAATTGAAGTTGGGACGTACATTCAATTTTCTATTGAAGTCTTGTATCAACAAAATTCTGTTAGCTACAAATGTGGTAAATTTAGATGGACACGATTTTATTCTCAATAGAGTGATTTCTGAATCAGACCAAAGACAAATTCTATTAAATTCGATTTCC
This sequence comes from Nephrotoma guestfalica, assembly GCA_963691935.1. Lineage (NCBI taxonomy): Eukaryota > Metazoa > Arthropoda > Insecta > Diptera > Tipulidae > Nephrotoma > Nephrotoma guestfalica. Next base: position 222,457,777 of record OY829914.1, read on the forward strand.
ATTGCTTTTATTACTTTGTTTGTCAACTGTGCTAACAACAAGGCAGTGCATAATTCCAAACGTGGAATACTTTGTTTTTTTAAAGGAGCAATCCTTGACTTTGCACATAACAACGAAATATGACTGACGTTACGTTTTTTCTGCTGTGTCTCCAAAACCGTGTAATTCAACTGACTAATTGACTTCTTAATTTATTCCAGATATCTGAAATTAAAGATGGAACTTCATCATCCCATAATAATTTGGGAGTGGTCCATAGTGATTGCATAACCAACTTTGCTGTTACTATCACAGGTGCATATAATCCTAGGGGATCAAAAAGCTGAGCAATCTCAGACAAAATAGACCGTTTAGTGAATTTGTTTTTGATTGGAAATTTTCGAAGAATTATTTGAAGACTGTCAAATTTAAGATTCCAACGAAGTCCTAATAGTGATATAGAATTATCGGAACTTGAATCAGATAAAATATTATAATTCGAATTCCATTTTTGTAATGTGAATCCGCTCCTATTAAGTAATTGGATTGATTCGTCTTTAAGAGTTTGTGCTTCCTCAATTGAGTTTGCACCTGACAATAAATCATCAACATAAAAATCATTACCCAATACGTTTGAAGCGATTAGAAAATTGTTTTGTTCGTCAGAAGATAATTGTTTGAGTCTTATAACGGGTGATTTTTTAAGAGCTTGAGAACTTTTTTTAAAAAAAAAAACGCATAAAATTTGCAAAATCTCATCGGTTCTTTATTTGAAACGTTAGATTGGTCCATGACATTTACTTTTTGAAGATAATTTCATTTAAATGTTGACCGCGGCTGCGTCTTAAGTGGTCCATTCGGAAAGTCCAATTTTGGGCAACTTTTTCGAGCATTTCGGCCGGAATAGCCCGAATTTCTTCGGAAATGTTGTCTTCCAAAACTGGAATAGTTGCTGGCTTATTTCTGTAGACTTTAGACTTGACGTAGCCCCACAAAAAATAGTCTAAAGGCGTCAAATCGCATGATCTTGGTGCCCAACTTACCGGGCCATTTCTTGAGATGAATTGTTCTCCGAAGTTTTCCCTCAAAATGGCCATAGAATCGCGAGCTGTGTGGCATGTAGCGCCATCTTGTTGAAACCACATGTCAACTAAGTTCAGTTCTTCCATTTTTGGCAACAAAAAGTTTGTTAGCATCGAACGATAGCGATCGCCATTCACCGTAACGTTGCGTCCAACAGCATCTTTGAAAAAATACGGTCCAATGATTCCACCAGCGTACTAACCACACCAAACAGTGCATTTTTCGGGATGCATGGGCAGTTCTTGAACGGCTTCTGGTTGCTCTTCACTCCAAATGCGGCAATTTTGCTTATTTACGTAGCCATTCAACCAGAAATGAGCCTCATCGCTGAACAAAATTTGTCGATAAAAAAGCGGATTTTCTGCCAACTTTTCTAGGGCCCATTCACTGAAAATTCGACGTTGTGGCAGATCGTTCGGCTTCAGTTCTTGCAGGAGCTGTATTTTATACGGTTTTACACCAAGATCTTTGCGTAAAATCTTCCATGTCGTCGAATAACACAAACCCAATTGCTGCGAACGGCGACGAATCGACATTTCACGGTCTTCAGCAACACTCTCAGAAACAGACGCAATATTCTCTTCTGTACGCACTGTACGCATTCGTGTGGTTGGTTTAATGTCCAATAAAGTAAACTGAGTGCGAAACTTGGTCACAATCGCATTAATTGTTTGCTCACTTGGTCGATTATGTAGACCATAAATCGGACGTAAATCGCGAAACACTTTTCGAACTGAACACTGATTTTTGTAATATAATTCAATTATTTGCAAGCGTTGCTCGTTAGTAAGTCTATTCATTATGAAATGTCAAAGCATACTGAGCATCTTTCTCTTTGACACCTTGTCTGAAATCCCGCGTGATCTGTCAAATACTAATGCATGAAAATCCTAACCACAAAAAAATCACCCTTTAGCTTAAAAAGGTGCGCTCGACGTTCCATACGTAATTGTACATAATCGGTAACATTGTATTTCTTCCTGTAAAGACTCTCGCCAAAATATACGTAATAAATCTTGGTCCTTTTCGTGTATAAGTATTTGTCTATACATTTTTGTGATGTCTGCTGATAGTGCGACCTGATATTTTCTAAAACGGACCATAATTGAAAATAAATCCTGTTGAATCGTTGGACCTGTCATGGAGCAATCGTTTAAAGACATATTGGAATTCGATTTCGATGACGCATTAAATACAACGCGCAATTTTGTCGTGCTGTTTTCGTTAATGACGGCATGATGAGGTACAAAATATGTTTTACCATATTGGCATGTCAGATTGCCAGGATTCAGGATTTTTGACTAATCACATATGCTTTAAATTAATGTATTCTTTGATAAATTCATTATATGTTTTAAGTAACTTTGGATTTTTTAATAATCTAGTTTCCTGATCTTGATATTGGGCGTATCCAGAACGTTGAGATCTCATTAAAAAAAGTAGACCTCCCACATCTCATATGCTGGATGGAAAATTTCTTACTAAAAATGTAGATGTTGTTGTCTACATTTGGGTAAATGTTTATGTCTACATTTGGGTAGATTTTTTTCGGATTGAATCTTCGCTATTTTTTGACAATACATAATTTGTTTTTGTGTGCAAAACATTTGTTTTAAGTGAGTGATACTTGGCAATTAAAACATTAAAATTAAAATGAATTCACATAATTTCGGCGGTTATGTGTTTGACGATTATGGAGGTAAATATTTAGACTTAGAAAACATTTCTTCTAAACCCTAACCTCACTTTTAATATATTTTAATAAACGTTTATGTTTGGGTGCAAATAAATATTTTATACTTATAAGTTATTTACCAGATTCTGAATATGAGGAATACCTAGAAGATGAGGTAGACACCATGAATGAAGAGTATCTGGAAGTTCCGGTGGATTCAGCAAATTTAGCCGTACAATCACCCCGAGAATCATTGGCCTGTACATCTGAAGAACAAACACTAAATCTAGAACGCAATGATAAATGGACCCGATTCAATATTAAATTATTAATTACAGAATATGCCGCTAGAAAAGATAAATTTAGAAACCAAAAAATTAAAAAAAAAAATCTATGGAAAGAAATTCAATTAAAATTTTTAAATATTGATATAGTCATAGAAGCGGGAGAAATCAACAAAAAATTCGCCAACTTGAAAAAGACACACAAAAATTAAGCAAAATCGGTCAAAGACTCGTCGTGGTATGTCATCTTGGGAGTTTTATGACGAGAATATATTTGAAGATGACAAAACCGTAAATTTGCCTAATAACTTAGAGGCCAGCATTTTGGAGCCGACTATACTGGAGCCAGATTCTCAAGCAGCTACCAATGACAATAGTCGTCCTAGTTCTAGTTTGTCTAGTTGCGGAAGAGTGAGCGAACTAAGGAAATACCAGCAAAACATCTAACAGAACTGAGTCTCGTGTTATACACGCTTTGCTCTTTTGTTAGACATCCATTGTCTCTAAATGGTCTTATTAAAAAATTAAATGCGCCGTAAGCAGAATCACCCATCAAGTGGTACCCTGGCTTTATAGGTGAATTTCTGTTTTCCAAAAATTTATAAATTGGAGAGCTTTTAAATACCTTCGCGTCCAACGACCTGGCATTCCAACGAACACGTCCGTAAAAACCATATTGTGGTCACAAATGCCTTTAAAATGTAAAATTTGTATCCGATATAATATACGAATACGACTACATATGTATAATTGATAAAACATACCCTGTAATATGATCGAATGAAAAAATTTTCGATTATAAAAATCGATTGCGTTATTTTTAGGCTGCTTTTTTGGTATATGGCATCCATCGATAGCACCAACAATACCAGTTATACCAGATTTAATCTGAAAAATAAAATAAATATATTGTTAAGGAAGAAGGTTTCAGAAATTAATTATACAACACTTTACATCAGAGATTTTGGCTTGTTCCTGGTAGTTTGAAAACTTAATGTAGTCCCGTTTGAGTGATGCATTCAGTTCAACTATTTCTTTGAAAATGTGGTGCCCGTACTGGATGCCATTCCAAACCGATCGCTCACCGACAAAAAAGACTCCTGCTTACTGAGCATCCATATAGAAAACAGCAATTTTTTTCTGAGGATACATAAGTAAATTGCGCTGGTTTCCCCTTTCCGGTAACCACATAAAATAATCTCTAAAAATAATATTGCATTAAACATCTCTTATTAATTATATAATATAAATTAACAAACCTGGAAACATGTTTTCGACATACGAAACATGGATTTAAACTCGTCCAAATTGTATTATTGTATGGTTACTTCAAAATTATTCTCGTTTCTAACTGGAGTTTCATTTAAACCATCCTTATCCGCTTTCGTTAAATGACATAAGACCGATATAATAGGGGACAGCGGTTCAAAACAAAAATTATCACCACCAAACTCGTCTAACATTATATTTTTAATTGCCTTGTCCATTTTTGGTTGCAATTATCAATTCACTCGTACCTAAACTCAATTTTGTTTTTAAAATGACAGATTAGTGAAGACCCAAACCTAAGTTTAAATATAGATTTTTCATCCAGCACATGTAGATAGGCTACAACTGAGATTATTCTACATTTTACAATAGCTAACAAGTAGATCTCAACGTGCTGGATACGCCCATTGTTTGAAAGGACAAATTTTATTATCGTTAAGTCCTATAATATTTGTGTTAACTGGTAAGGGTACACTATATCTACCACCACCATATCTTTGCTCAATTTCCCAAAATTTACATATAGTTTTATTTAGATCTTCTAGGAGTATGTGAAGTGGAAATGTTACTAGAAGAATTCGATTTTGTTTCAATCTCGCCTTTATGTTGTGTTTTACCCAACACAATATAACCAAATTTAGTATTTTGAAATAACGGGAGATCCGGGACTACTTTGATTTTCTCACCGTTAACAATTTCATTGTACCTTTCAGCACCAATGAGTATGTCTATTTTATGTTTTAAAAAAAAGGAGGATCTGCTAAATGAATGTCCTTAGGTATTGTGAAAGGATCAAATTTAAAAGAGCTGGCCGGTATTTCACCAGTTATTTTTGAACGCACTAAAAAAATCTAACTTTGACTTATAATTAGACGTTCGAGAATGAATATTTAAATTGACAATATGTTTAATTTCCGTTTTTCATTTATGCCAATAACTCTAACCGACGTTGATATTTTATTGGGTCTTAAAATTTGGCATATAGATTTTCTGTTATGTAATTCGATTGGGATCCACTTTCTAAAAGTGCCCTACACTGAATTCTATGACCATTCGAGGATTCTGCCCACCCAACTGCTGTTGCCAATAAAACTTGATTCATCGGAACTATATTTTCGGAACTTGGAAGAGAATATTGCCCTAAATCTGAATCTTGGCTTCAATGAATTTTGATTTATATCGTTTGAACTATGAGATGTATTTCTTTCAATAGCCGAGAATAACTGATTACTTGATATACGATTTGAATGAGCTTTCTCAAAATGTAACAAAGTATGATGTCTTAGGGAACATCGTTTACACGAACAGTCAAAGACACGATGCATCGACGATATACAATTGGCGCAAAGTTTTAGTTCTTTTACCAGTGCATAACGTTTAAGTGGTGACCACTTCGCAGTGGAAAATTTGCGACAAATATTTAGTGTATGGTTTTCTTTACACACAGGACAATTCTCTTGACTTGAAACGAATACCTTATTATTATTATTTTTTTTTTATATATTTATTTATTACAACTGATTTACAAATCATCTAATGATTTATCTTTCATAATTTATATTTTTGTTTGGAGGGATGTAGCCCTTTGGCTAGTCCCCTTTACAATTTTATTATATTTTTAGTCGATCCTGATTGGATCTAGTAGATCATGCGGTTTCTTCCTTCGCAGCCGTCTTACTGGGTTTGAATCATCCAACATACGACGTATCTCAGCATTTTGGTGTAGACTATATACGTTGCCTGTGTTTTCTCGCGTGTTCCTTCTTCTTTCTTTTCATTTCTTCACTAACGAAATACATCTTCAGATCTCTATGGAGGTTGTCATTTCTTATGTACCACTGTGCATTAACTATTCCACGAAGGACTTTGCTTTGGCAATGACTGGATGATATTGACATTGGTTTTCTTTGTACAGCCCCAGAGCTGAATACCGTAAGTCCACACAGGTTTTATGATTTGCCGTTATAGTAGCAATTTATTATGTAGAGTTAGCTCAGAATTTCTTCCTAAGAGCCAATCCATCTTTCTGTATTTGATGTTTAACTCTTCTTTTTTCTTTTTCACATCACTTTCCATTCTAGTTTCGCGTCTAGAGTCATGCCTAGATATTTTGCCGTATTTGCATAGGGAATTTGCTGGGAATTTGGTATCCAGTTGACCTTCTTGTTGGTAAAGTTTACGTGAACAGATTTTGTTTCATTAAGTTTTATTCGCCATCTCTTGGTCCAGGTACTGACAATATTAGTAGCTCTTTGCAATTTGCTTGTAGATTCTTCTATGCAATTGGCAACTGCTAAGATGGCCGTATATCCGCAAACGTCGCTATGTTAGTCTCCTCTATCGTTGGCAGGTCCGAGGTGTATAGAGCATATAAAGTTGGTCCCAGAACGCTACCTTGTGGTACCCCTGCTGATATTTTCTTTATTTCTGAGTATTCACCATCTAATTCAACTCGAAAGTGTCGGTTAGATATGTAAGATTTAAGAATTTCATAAAACTGCTTTGGTAAGTCTCTTTGTAATTTATATTACAAACCTTTATGCCATACTCTGTCAAAGGCCTGTGCTACATCCAAGAAGACGCTTGAACATACTTCCTTTTTTCAAGTACGTCTTCAATTATGTTTGTAATTCGGTGTACTTGTTCTATTGTTGAATGGTTTTCTCTGAAGCCAAATTGATGTGGAGGAACTAGATTTCTTTCTGCTATTATTGGTTTTAGTCTCTTTAGGAGTAGTCTCTTTAGGCCTATTTGTCGAAATTTTGTCATTAAGTGGTTTGTTCGGTTTAGGTATCATAATTACTTCTGCTACTTTCCATTGACTTGGAACGTGTTTAAGTCTGAACACTGCGTGTAGTTTACGTAGACCTTTTTCAGGAAGAGCTTTTACTATTTGCCCTGTAATTAAGTCATATCCTGGAGATTTCTTTGTAAAGGGTGTTTTTTTAAGAGGTTGCCGATTTTTTTTTTGAATAAAACACATATAAAATTATGAAATGACCAAAATTTTTTTTTATTTGGTAGATAATTTTTTGGCATTTAACATTTAAACACAATTTCTGGCATATGGCTACCACGACTATTTTTCACAAATGTCATTCTGGAGGTCCAATTTTCCAGCACTTTTTCAAGCATTTGAGGGCGTATGTCAGCAATGACACGTTGAATATTGGTTTCCAAAGCGTCAATCGATTGAGGTTTATCCACATAAACCAATGACTTCACGTATCCCCACAAAAAGTAATCGAGTGGCGTCAAATCGCACGAACGCGGAGGCCAATTCACCGGACCATTTCTCGAAATAATGTTGTCGTTGAAAGTTTCTTTCAATAAGTCGATTGTTTCACGTGCTGTATGGCAAGTGGCACCATCTTGTTGAAACCACATTTCATTCATATCCATATCTTCAAGATTTGACAACAAAAACTCATTTAACATGGTTCTGTATCGATTTCCATTCACGGTAACGCGTCGTCCTTCCTCATTTTTAAAGAAATATGGACCGATGATCCCACCAGCCCATAGACCGCACCAAACAGTACATTTATCAGGATGCATTGGTAATTCTAGAACGGCGTGTGGATTATCTTTGCTCCAAATGCGACAATTTTGTTTGTTGACGTATCCATTTAACCAAAAATGCGCCTCATCACTGAAGAGAATTTTACGGTAAAAAAATGGATCTTCGTTCAATTGATTTAACGACCAATCACTGAATTCACGGCGCAAACGATGGTCGTGTGGCTTTAATTCTTGCACCAATTGAATTTTGTATGGCACCAAACCCAAATCTTTACGTAAAATTTTCCATAAAGTCGATGGACAAAGTCCAATTTGCTGAGCACGACGACGAATCGATAAATTGTCGTTTTCTTCGACACTGGCCTCAACGACAGCAATATTTTCTTCTGTACGAACTCTTCTCATTCTTGTCGGTGGCTTGGCATCCAAAAGAGTGAATGTAGACCGAAATTTGGTAATTACGTTCTTTATGGTGGTCTCTGACGGACGATTATGTGCACCATAAAATTCACGAAGTGCTCTATAAACATTTTTAATTGAACACTGATTTTGAAAATAAATTTCCACGATTTGAAAACGTTGTTCTGGAGTTAACCTATTCATAATGATTTGCCAAACAATACTGAGTAGAAATGCCACTTTGAGCTGTCAAAACAACTGTCATAAAATAAAACGACATCTATCGGAAAAACAAACCTCCTAAAAAAACACCCGTTATTTAGGTTGAGATTGATTTCCTCTTTTAATTCTTGTAATGTGACAGGAGATATATTGCAGTTATCCATTTTATATACTGGTGGTATGTTTTCCTCTGCAGTTTGTCTAGGTAGAGGCTGAAACGTGTTCTCGAGGTGGGTTGCAAACGACGAAGCTTTTTGCTTTGCACTTGTAGCCCATGTGCCATCATCATTTTTTACTGGTGGAATTTGTAGTTTAGGTTGTTTTAAACTTTTTGTCGCTTTCCAAAGGGAGTACTCAGTATCTTTTTCCCCAGTAAGACCACTCAAGTATTTATTAATGGATTGGTTTTTGATTTCTTTAATTAGCAACTTTAGTTTATTGGAAAAAAAATTTAGAGTTGTTTTATGTTATGGCGCTCGACCTCTTCGCCAGGTCTTTCTTGCTTTTCGTTTTGATGCAACCAGTTCCCTATCTTCTAGAGGATAAATAGTATTTCGACGCATTTCCTTTGAACTTGAGGGAGTATTACTCCACGCCGGTACTTGTATACTGTTGTTGAGTTGTTCTAGTTGTTCTTCTACCTCTATCGGGTTTTTAATTGGTACCTGAAGATCAATATTTTCCTCAACAAGTTTCGGGAATTTCTCCCAGCAGGTTTTTCTGTTCGTTAGCGAAGATGGACTAGTTTTTTTAACAATCGTTTCACTGATTGTCATAATAACAGGCGTGTGATCCGACATAATCCCCTCGCTGCTTTCTAGGTATATGTAGTTTTCGTCTATACCTTTGGTGATAAAGAAGTCAATGATATCGGGTATTTTGTTTCTATCCGTAGGCCAATAAGTTGGTTGATCTCCAGAATGAAAATCGCGATTGCATAGTCTTCCTGCTGCAAACAGCTATCTTCCTTTTTCAGAGGTTAGTCTTGATCCCCAGTAGGTGTTTTTTGCATTAAAATCATCTCCGATTATGAAACTTGATCCAAGTGATTTAAATAACGTGCAATTGTCTTGTTTAATTAAATTATATCTTGGGGGCCATATATTGACGATACACTATATTCTTTGTTGTTATTTATAAATACTTTTAAGGTGACTACTTGCATTAATTCCTCTTCAATTTTAAGATCTATAAAATGTTTGATGTTTTCTTTTATAACCACCGGCAATCCTCCCCTTGCCCTTTCTGCTGGATGAATGGCGTGGTAACAACTGTATCGAAATATTTTAAGATATGAAGTTTAAGCAAAATGGGTTTCCGATACTAGGCATATATCTATATTTTCAGTATTTCGGAAAATTTCTAATTCTGGAATATGTTGCATTAGCCCATTTTCATTCCAGGTTACTATTCTTAATGTTTTATTTGTTGTTGTTTGCATCATTTTAATAGAGCATGGATTTCAATTCATTTAGAGAGTCTTGCTTATCTAACCTGTTGCTTAGAGCTTGAAGGCATTTCTCTTGTTTAGCTAGACGAATGTTAAGAGCTTCCATGCTTCTTAGTATCTTTTGAAGCGCTGTTGTACCTTCGGTAGTGTCCTCCGAAATAAGTGGTTTTGTCATGACTACTTGCAAGTACAGTTTTGGTTTTGGCTCTCCCGTTTTACTAGCATGAGGTTTAAGTTTCTCTTTGGTGGAAGTTTGATAATTTTTTACCGATACTCCTGGACTCTGTTTTCGCGTTTTATTTCTTATTCTTTGTACCTCTTTAGCTATTTCACATCCCCGGTAGTTTGCGGGATGTGACTTATTGCAATTGACACATTTTGCAGCAATATTTTTACTAACCGGGCATACTTGGGCAATATGCTTTCCGGCACATTTCACGCATCTAGTCTCTCTTTGGCAATATTTCTGCGTATGATTAAAACCTTGAAGTTTTTTGCACTGGAGTATTAATCCGTTATTCTTTTTCAATGGCTCTATTTTAACTCTCATGCTAAGTATTGCCTTGATATTATACACATCTTCCACTTTTTATTTGTTATTAAAAGTGAGCATAAATAGTGGAAGCCCTTTTCTTTCTTAATAATGTTTACGACATTTTCTATTTGATAACCCATTTGCTTGAGATCCTCAATAATTTCCTGTTTTGCACAGGTTGGGTGAAGACCTCTAGCCATAACCTATTAAAGGAGATCATTCTTATCCTCAAGGTAAACCACAGATGCCCCTCGGAATTAAGCTTTGTAGCCAAAGCTCTATAAGTTTCAGAGTCTGCAACATTAATTTTTCAGACGCCGTTGCTTAGAGATACGAGTTTGTACTCGGCTATCGTAATCGATTTCATAATCGATTGTATAGTGGAGAAATTTGATATCCTGACGACATTTATTGGTGGAGGTGATTTTTCTTTTGGTTTAGCTGGTTGTTGTTCTAGAGCTAGTTGTTTCTTGATGATTAACAGATTTCTGGAAACCCCTTTTGAAGTTGATGGTAAAGTCACTGCCATTTCTGGTGAGTGTTGCGCTTTCCTTTTCTTACTTGGTCTTTTATTCCGGTTCAACATCCAATGTGTTTCTCTTTCTAATTCTTCTTCATCGGTATGGAATGAATTAATGCCATTATCGACTGTTGGGCTAGGTGTCGTCCCAAGCTCTGTACGTGTTTCAACTGCTTTTTTGAGTTCTTCATTTGCTTTCTTTAAAATTGTAAATTCTTCTTTCAATTTAGTAGTAAATTCTTTTATTTCTCGTGCTGAAATATATTTCCAGTTGAAGATCTTGGTGATCTTGATAATTTGTAACTTCGTCCAAATGGGTTAAACAATGATTGGCCCACCGCAGAATCTGTTGGGCCTGCCTCCGTAGAGTGTGAATTTGGCAGCATATCTGCTGCTGTACCACCTGGGGTATTACATTCCGTATTTGTTGTACTCATTATTTGTTTTAGCCAATTTATACTGGCATTTGGTCCCCGGTAGCACTTTGCTACTGTCGAAGCAGTACCCGCCCCCCGCGACGAGAATGCGGCTACCTTGGTGTTACCTAGTGAAAACCTAGGTGTACACAGAGACAGCCGAAGCCCTCTGAGTACCCTAGGCTGAGGGGCGAATACCTTATTTGAATTTGCTTTGTAAACAAAACTTTTAGTAACCGATGATGATATTGTTTTATTTTGCTTTAGTACTTCTAAAATTTTAACCCTTTTCTTGAGAATATTTATAAAATCTGAAAAATGTCTTTTCTGGAGGAGAATTTTTGACTATTTCGATTTGCGATGGGGGACCTAATTTTTCCATTAAATGACGAGTTAATATCAAATCCCAGGTTTCAACATCTTTTAATGATTTTAAGGCATTATAATGTTTTTCAGCCGATTCGACAAATAATTAACATGTAGTTTTTGAATTGAAATTTCATTATTGTAATAATTGAAAATAGTTTTCCATGCGGTATCATAATTTTCATTTGGAATAGGTAAGCTCTCAATTAAATGGAAAGCATTACCGTTCCTTATCGATGTAATTAAAAAATGGAATTTAGTGACGGAACTAATAGAATTATTGGAGTGAATGAGGTCAACAAAAGTATCTCTAAAATTTAGCCATGTCATTAACTCAGTGCCATCAAATTTTGGTAGATTTGTTTGAGGTAATCTTCTTGCAACCGAAGTTTCTTTTAATGAAACAGTTTCTTGTTTCATTAAATTCCATTTTAGTTTTACTTTCAATTTTATGAATTCTATCTAAAATAGCAGATTCTATTTCATTCGTGTGGGTCGATATTTTCTAATTTGCCTTGCACTTCATCAAAGTTATTGTATGTTATTTTTACTCGATGCAACACTGACTGTAATTCACCGATAGAATTAAATTCATTTTGTAAAAATTTATTTTTGTAATAAGTTATTCTACCTTTTTAGCCACTTTTACTATTTTTTAACTCTTCTGTATCTAATTCAGCATCGTGATTCTACCTAAATCCAAAAGAGTTGCTGCAACGCCAGAAGATGCAATGGCCAATGCAATGTTATTTTGTGAGCGAATGGTTGCCAAAATCAATGAAAACAGAAATGTTTCGCCTGTTCCACCGGTTATATGCATTGATTCGTCAGTTTTGGCAGATTTGTTTGAATTAATATTTACAGCTCATTGACATTAAATTGCTGCTCCCTGTGCAAATCTCGATCGTATACATCGTCTGCTAATCGATTCGATGAAACCGCCAGTTGTTGCTGGCTGTGTGCGCTCGATGTAAAATATCTTAACTCGGATTAGACGGGAAGCAAGTTGTCAAAATGATGGAAAATAATGTGCGAATTTGGTGCGGTTGGCAAGTGATTGATGCGCCCTCTAGCGATGTATCCCAATGTGAATCATTTTCCAGTAATTTGAATTTTTGGCGTGCTTCACGATAATTTTGGCATACTTGGGCACCAACTGTTCTCAATTGTTGGAATGAACGGTGTACAATCTACTCAATGCATCGGCTGGAAATAAATTGTTGTATCCTTCTACAGCGTCTTTGAAATTTTTTTGATGTTGCGTTTCATGTGAAGTATGCTGGCACCTCTGTGGCCTCTTGTGGCTGATGGTGTATCTGCTCGATGTCGTGCATTCTCTGCAATGAAATACACACGCTCTCCATTTTCCAGATGAACAGCCAAATGAACAACTGCTGGATGGCGTTCATGTATCGGAAAAGCTAAAATTCGCCAAATTGCCTCATTACTATACTTATCTAGCGACCCATTTGTTATCTCGTGATTTCATCGTTTCTGTTGGTTAATGCATAGACAGCCATGTCCGATCCCTTGTTGATATATTGGGAGTATAACTTATTTTTTGTATTTTTTGCACAAAAAACACGTTTATTTCTAAGAAATGGTAAATTTTATTTTAATCAAAATATTTTCCATCGTTATCTATGACTTTCGACCATCTTTCTGGTAATTTATGGATTCCATCGAAAAAAAATTGTTTGTCATTTTTTGATTACTTCGTGGTTTTTGAAGTGCTGGTCTTGAAGATCGCTTTGCATTGATCGGAACAAATAGTAGTCTGATGGGGCACAATCAGGTGAATAGGGAGCATGTGGTAGAATTTCCCATTTAAGTATTTCCAGCGTATATTTACATGTTTTGCGACATGTGGTCGGGCATTGTCGTGCAGAAAAATCACTTTATACTGCATGGTTTACATCTATGAATTGTTGTTGGTAAGGTTCACCAGTAACAGTTTCGTTTGGTTTTAGTAGCTCATAGTACACCAGTAATTTCTGATCCCACAAAATGCACAACATAACTTTACTTCCATGGATGTTTCGTTTTGCTGTTGATGTGGATGGTTCGCCTGAATGAACCCATGATTTTTTGCGTTTAGGGTTATTGTAGTAAATCCATTTTTCATCATCAGTCACAATTTGAGGCAAAAAATGCCATCTTCGGTGTCTTGTTAGCAAAGAATTGCAAACCATTAAACGGTTTTCAATGTTGGCTTCAGTCATTTCATGTGGTACCCATTTTCCTTCTTTTTGAATCATTTTTATGGCAAAGTTTGCTTATGGTTGCTTGATTGACGTATAACTAAGTTTTTCTACAATAATTCTTCCTATTCTTCATCTTCGAATTTTGTTGGTTGACCAGAACAGTCTTTGCCACTGACATCATAATCAGCACTTTTGAATCATTTGAACCAGTTTTCGCAAGTCTGCTGAATTGGTGCATATTCAAGAATAACGACAAACTAAATTATAATGTAGAATGTCAACACTTTAAAGCGCCGTAGGTGTCATTATAAAATAATCGCTTAAAAAAAGCGACAAATCACCTCCACGACAAGTCCGATATCTAGACTATATCAGTCAATTTTCTACAGACATACGGCATATTACTGGATCAGATAACAATGTCGCAGATTTTTTATCAAGAATTAATGCAATAGCAAAAAACGAAATAGATTTCGAATGTATTGCCAAATCGCAAAATGTCGATACTGAATTAAAGTCTATCATCGATGTTCATCTTTGCATATTTATAGTGATACGTCGAATAATCGTATACGACCATTCATCACGTCAGAACATAGACGTCATATAGTTAGTAAATTACATAATTTGACGTATCCAGGTGTTCGAGGAACTACGAAGCTGATTGCGGGACGGTTCGTTTGCCCATCTATGAGGCGTGATTGTAAACAATTCGTGCAAACGGTACAGTGCCCACGAACGAAAGTGCACCGACACAATAAAACACAGGCTTCATCGTATGTCATGCCGACCGAACGTTTTCAACACATAAACATCGATTTAATAGGTCCATTACCTCCATCGGAAAATAATCGCTATTGTTCAACAATAATAGACAGATTCACTCGATGGCCTACTGCAATACCGATTCCTGACATTACAGTTGAAACCATTGCCACCAATTTGATATCTGGATGGATACAGAATTTTGGTGTGCCTGCCAGAATATCAAGTGACCTCAAGTAGACAAGTTGAATCCCAAATTTTCAAAAAATTAAACCAACAATTGGGAACCGACCAAATGGCACAGTGGTTAAAAGCTTTGGCGTTTGGATCGGGAGGTACCGGGTTCGAATCCCGATAGGGGCAGGTTGCAAAAGGAAATTTTCATCAACAGATTGTAATCTGTGATTAAAAGGAACACAACTACGACCCCCTATCGGCGTGCAAAACTCATGGGCCGACCCATCTTCCATGTCCAGTACTATAGGCTGGCATGGAGCTATGCAATGCGCAGATGGTAACTTAAATCGGTCCTATAGCCGTACTTCTTCGATTTGGCAGGGATGCGTAAAGTGTAAAGTAAGACGGGAAAATCAACCGCGAAAGAGCAGGGAGTGCTTCGGCCCCAGAAAAGATTGCATGGATTAAAAAAAAAAAAAAAACAATTGGGAGTTAAACATCGAAAAACGACACCGTATCATCCACAGGCAAATGGGTTAATAGAAAGATGGCATAGAACACTTAAATCCGCAATTAAATGTCAACAGACTTACGATTGGGTGAAACTTTTGTGAACGATTTTATTGGGCCTGCGGGTTACATTCAAGGAAGATATTAGTGATTCACCTGCCGAGCTCGTATATGGGACAACGCTAAAGATACCAGGAGAGTTCTTCACTCACAGCAAAGAAAATGTTAACGAAACCGAATTCATAAAGGAGTTTCGTCGCCATATGAATCAAATACGTCCAACGAGTACAGCCCATAACGATACAAGGAAGGTATATTCGTCCAGAAACACCTTAATGACTGTACACATGTATTCATCAGGGTAGACAGCGTACGAACACCGTTACAAAACCCGTACAATGGACCATTCGAAGTGATAGAACGATGAAATAAATATTTCGTTCTCAAAATCAACGGGAAATCATTAAAGGTATCCATCGACAGGTTGAAGGCTGCATTTACAAATATCAACGAGCAGATTGGGAAGAAAGGTGACCATTCCCGGTCGTTTTCTCTAGATGTGGCGACACCACAAGACCATGTGAAATTAGAAAATCAAAATTTATTACAGAGAAGGGTTAAGGTACGAACATTGCCATCTATCGGCATTTGTTCTTGGCAAAAATAAGAACAACAACATTTTGGCTACGCAGAAGAACGAGTTACACATTGATAGTGGATAGAGGCTATTACGCCATCGCAATAAAAAAAAAATAAAAAAAATTTATTGAAAAAGTGAGCTGTATTTTCATTTAATAACCACCAGCCCACAATACTAAATGATTAAGTCGAAATATTCGTTTGTACCAAGCGAATTGCTCGAAGGGGCGAATTTTTCAGGATTGTACATCCCAAACCACAAATTATAGTTCAGTTAAAGCTAAAAGCACACCCCTGTCTATATTTTCTTTAAAACAACATCAAAATACATAAAACGTGCTAATTTCTTCAATTAAAACGTTTCACTCCGTTTAACGAAAATAAGCTTTCTTCGTGGCAATAAAAATGATAACACATTTCATAAAACTGTGATATATCGAAAACAACAACAAAATGCTAGAAGGTAATTTCTCGAAATTACTGTGTGTGTTTACGACCGAAATTTGTACACCAACCTCTTTGAAACAGTTTTTATGTGTATTTTCACTTTCCGTCTTTTCGGTTTTATTTTCATTGTTAACGTAAACGAACTACTTAATTATTACCTAGGTATATTGATATGTGTATTGTACAGGTATAATACAAAGGTTCACATCAACTTATTAAACTCGGCAATTTTGTGTTGAGCAAACAGCAAGGCCGAAAGATAATTTTTTGATTGTTTTTTAAATTTCAAGATTTGTTACTAAATTCCTGCTCACAATTGCTATACAAATATTCTCATGTTCTTCTAGCTGACAACCATTATGTTACGGAACAATAAATCGTATTGCGCAAGTGCGTATGCACCTGCCTAACACAATTGCATGTCATGATTTGTTTATTGATACGAAACTTTGTTTTTATTTGCAGGAACAGTATACAACACTTTCACCAGATTACAATCAGTTTCAGACTGTAACAAATCAATTTATACCGGAGCCAACCCGGAAGCGGAAAAAGTCTGGACGAAAACGTAAACGAAGACCTAACCAACAAAGGTTACAACAATTACAGTTACAAGCGCAACATGAAGAAAACCAATCGATCGAGGTGCCAATACCAGCTAGTGAGCCTTTAGTTTTAGTGCAACCAGAGGAGGGGCATGCCATTGAGGAGCAACCTGGAATCTTGGAATCTAAACACAATATTTTGAATGCGTTACAGGTTGAAAGATTGTACCGTCCGCCGCCAGAGCCATTACACATAGACCAACCTATAATTTATGAACCGGAAGAAACTGAACCATTACAACAAGAACACCATACTATTTTCGAACCGGAACTAAATGTTCAAAATGAACCACAGGCCGATAAATCGTATCGGCGACCGTACTCAGAGGCGAGGAAAAAAGAAAAGGAGAACACCGATTCATCGCCAGCTGCAGATTTAAAAAATATTTTGAAAAATGCAGGTGGCCTAAGCCTTAGTGAAATTCTTCAGCAACGAAATTTATCACTGGCCGATTTACTTAAAGGAAAACAAGTAGCAATTGCGGCCATCACCCAACCAACAAAACTCGAAAGTGTTGAACCGAAAATAACTAAATACGCAACAAGACCAGATACGATACGACGTCTGCCCAGCTTGGCGAGACCAACAACTGAAACGAATGTGTTCGCTGACCGGATCCCATCAACGCAAACAGCGTATCAACAAGACCAAAACGATGACCTTAACATAGAAAGTTCGAATCGCATTCCACCGACAATACCAAATTTTCGCGACCATTTCTCAAAAAATGATCGTCCAATCAAAGAAGTAATACCATCGATTCGACCCGATCTAACTAATTCGAATACGAAACGATTGTCGAGTCTGTTCCCAAATCGGAAAAATAATGATCGAATTCCGACGAATTTAAAAGAAACAAATAATAAATTACGACCAACGACCACCGCAACGGACGATCTTTTAGAAATAACTACATTAGAATATGAGCCGATCGTGACGACAGCAATCCCGGTTACGACAAGTACCATTGGTAATAAATTTAAGCCGTTACGACCAAGGCTTCGATTAAATTCTAAAGGTATGTTGGTTACGACACCATCGCCGAATGCAGCGACAACAGCTGGTAGTACTACGACGACGACAACAACAACAACAACAACAACAACAACAACAACAACTGAAGTTCCAATAACCATCGCACCATCAATTCGACCGGCAAAACAACTAAACAATTTTGTTGAACCACTCGAACATTTATTGTACAAATTCCGGCCGAAATTCGAAAGTCACGATAATCCGCATCATGACCACACACAACGATCGTTTATCGATTACGAGCACGAAGATATCGATGTGACCGAAATTAATCCGTCACTCTTTGCGGATATCACATCGTTGAAAAGTGTGGACGATCGTACCGATTTGCTTGAACTGATGGAGGATCGCCGAAGTGGTGCCCGTCTTGTAAAAGTACTTTCTCAACGAAACATGACTCTAGACGAGTTGATCGAGCACCGAAATCGTGGATCAAGCCAATTGCATTTATCCGAGATCTTCTATAATAAAACGCTACCGCTTGGTAATCATAAATTGAATGTGTCACCAGCTAAGATGGATGTTGTCACGGCGTTCGAGACATTCCCGTCATTTAATTTAGATACGTTGAAGAGCGTTAAACCGGATGAAATTAAAACCGATTCACAAGGTTCCAGTTATTTCACGTCGATTTTTGATATTAAACCAACCGACGACGTGTTCAAAGAAGGCCGATCGATAAAAATGGATAAGAAGATGAGTGAAGGGCATGATGCGGAGCCCCCGATTAAACCGACTACAACACGATCACTCGATTTCGACGACAGTATATTCACCGAAATCGAGGATGTGGATAATTCGTTGTCACGCGGTAACGGCATACTCGATTTAGAGTTGTCGGGCCATGATTATCGAAAAAATTCGGTCACAATTGACACACAACCGATACCGATCGGAATAAAATCCGCTATACTCGCAAGCTCGTGTATTGTTGTGATTTCCGTTTTGCTATTTGTGTTAATATTTGTGGCGTGTCGC
The DNA here is from genome assembly GCA_963691935.1 of Nephrotoma guestfalica. Classification (NCBI taxonomy): domain Eukaryota; kingdom Metazoa; phylum Arthropoda; class Insecta; order Diptera; family Tipulidae; genus Nephrotoma; species Nephrotoma guestfalica. The sequence continues at coordinate 222,476,858 of OY829914.1, forward strand.
TGGCGACAAAATCGTAACAATAGAATAGAGTATCATGAGGAGAGTTTAAAGGGGCGCGGCAAATTACCGATATTGGAACGGAATCTATCCAATTGTAGTACAAGTCCGACTTTGTATCAAATGTCACGGTCGAGTAAATTGAATACGATGGATCCTAATTCGCCGGAAGTTCAAGATTATTTGTATGATGCGATGCGGCATCCATTTTAATTTTAAAGTTTGATAGTGAAGCGCACGTGAGTCTGCGGGTTGGTAAACGTTTAACGTAAAATTTGTATGTGAATTCTAAGCTGATTTGAAACGACTCAATAATCTGCAAGATTAAAACATAAACGAAATGGCCAGAGCAAAATTGAGCAAATATCTTTAGTTATTATTGGTTTCTAAAAAAAATAATTGCGAGCTGCTCAAATTTATCAGTGAGTCTTAATCGTTTGAGGAATTTGATTTTACCTTTCTGAACATAGCGCTGTTAATAATTGTTTGAACAAAATTGAGCAAATGTCCTAGTTGAGTTATAAAATGAGCAACACAATTTTCTTATCAAGGAAGAAGGGTTAATAAAGTTATAATTTTGCAAACAAACAATAATGGAGTTGCTCAATTTTTTTGCTCAGTTAGTTTAGATTCTTTTTTGTAAGGGTGGTTAAATTTTAAGGGCCGATTTGATTTTGAATAAAACACAAATTATTTAGGAAATTATTGTCAATTCTTTTTATTATGATAATATGGTATGGTTCAATTATGTATGGAACAAAATATCGGTCAAATAGCCGCCGCGACCTCGGCGGCACACCTCCACCCGATGGTCCAAATTTTCGATGACGCTTATGCATAATTGAGGTTCTATGCCGTTAATGTGCCGAATTATCTCATCCTTTAGCTCTTGAATTGTTGCTGGCTTATGGACGTACACCTTTTCTTTCAAATAACTCCAAAGAAAGAAGTCCAACGGTGTCAAATCACATGATCTTGGCGGCCAATTGACATCGCCACCACGTGAGATAATACGGCCATTGAATTTGTCGCGCAAAAGAGCCATTGTTTCGTTAGCTGTGTGGCAAGTGGCACCGTCCTGTTGAAACCACATACCGTCCACATCCATATCTTCCAATTCGGGCCATAAAAAGTTCGTTATCATCTCACGATAGCGAACACCATTCACAGTAACTGCCTGACCGGCCTCATTTTGAGAAAAATATGGTCCGATGATGCCGCCAGCCCATAAACCGCACCAAACAGTCATTCTTTGTGGGTGCATTGGTTTTTCGACAATCACTCTTGGATTATGATTCGCCCAAATGCGGCAATTCTGCTTATTGACGAATCCACTGAGGTGAAAATGTGCCTCATCACTGATGATGATTTTCTTCGAAAATTGATCATCCACTGTTGCCATTTCTTGCCACCATTCTGACCATTGACGACGTTTGGGATGGTCAAGAGGCTTTAGTTCTTGAGTCAATTGCACCTTACAAGCGTGTAAATGCAAGTCTTTATGCATAATGTTCTTCAACGACGAGCGTGAGAGGTGCAATTGTTGGGCACGATGACGAGTTGAGGTGGACGGCTCTTCAGCCACACTATCGCGAACAGCAGCAATATTTTCTGCTGTACGAGCTGTACGAGCATGCACTGGTGTTTTAAAATCTCCTACAGACCCGGTTTGCTCAAATTTTTGCACGATTTTTCCGATTGTACGCACATTTGGACGATTAAATTGACCGAAAAAATCACGAAGTGCACGATATGCATTTTGATTTGAACGCCCATTTTCATAATATGCCTGAATAACTTTAACGCGTTGCTCGATTGTGTATCTTTCCATGGTTCAAAATGAATTAGGCTGAAATTGAGAAATGTCTAATTTAATGCTGAAAAAAACTTGACGTTTAGGTGTGGTTCACATTCAACGTCAGCCCTTAAAATTTAACCACCCAGAAGCACGTCTTTGAAATTGAAAATTGTTATTAATTACAGAATTAGTCGCTGGTTAGTTAAACCATAAAATTTTGATAGGCCGTCGCGCTCAATTAACTTTTTAGGGTCTTCGCAATGATTCTGCATTAGTTCATGTTAGCTAGGTCAAAGATCACACTCTACGATTTATTAACCGTGTAGATGTTTACCAACCGATTATTTTATGTACCTATATAGTTATAAGCGGCACGATTTGATGGCACACATTTTTATGCTAGACAAAGTGTTAATTTTTCTATTGTGATTGAAAATATAAATTTTCTAGAAAATAAAAATTTTATGTCCCTAGTGTTACACAATTAGCAATTACTACTATTATACTCGTTATTTATGTGCAATAAAATTATTCAAATATATTTTTGTAAGAATATTAAATCTTTATAGAATTTAAGACTATTATTTATTATTTAGATTTTAATAAAAGTATTTTAATTTTTTAATGAGTTTGTTTTTAATTTAATTTTTTAACTTAATTATACGATTTTGATATAACAAGATTTCAAATTTTAGCAGCAACTTGAAGTAGTCTGGAACATGTTAAAACTCAAATATCGTATACCGAAGTATCAATCTTATGGAATTGTTGCATTCAATTAATTTCGTTCGTTTTTCGCCGTCTGTGTTTCCGCCATAGTACGAGTCACATAGGCCACCGTTCTCGACGCGCATTCACAGAACAGAAGATCAATCCGCACTGATTAAGAACCTTTAAACGATAATGAACGTGTTAGGCTAGGTTAGGTTTCAGTGGTTGCTATCGCACACATAGGCCAGAGAAGGCCCATTGTGGTACCATAGGATTGATGTCGGAAACTCTCTTTAAACTCATCTAGTGCTATTCACATAACGTGAAAGGTCTCACACATTACAACTTTCGTTATCAGAGAGGCTACAACGGACATTTGCCCAAGTGATAATGCCTTCTACCAGCTAGCGCAGGACATGGGGATAGGAAGTGAACAAGAGTCTCCTCCTCCAGCCGCCTCACATGATCTCCGAAAAGCCAGTATCCGGTAAGTACCCTAACAATTCTATCTAAGTAACGATTCTTTAGTGTGATCAAGATCTTGGATCGGTTCAAGCTCAGCTTAGGCCATACTTGCTTCGCTACCCTGCTAGTCGGACTGCCAAGCCACCTAGTATTTGCAAAGGCAACTGTTTTCCCTCGACTCGCTGCTTTCAGCACAGACATAGGCTTACCTACACATTCTCTCCCTGGTTCCAGTTGGAAAGTCGTACCGTACCTTGCTAATTCGTCTGTCCTGCAATTTCCCTCAACATCAGAATGGCCCGGAATCCGGACCAACTGGATATTGAAGTGGTCACTCATCTCGTTAAGGATGTTTAATCCAACACCACCCTTGACGCCAGGGAAACTGAATCCAGTGAAAGAATGGCCGCCCGACTGTCCACATAGATAGTGATATAAGTCATCCATATTACACTGAGCTTCAACCAGTTCATACGAAAAGATAGACCCACATTTAATTTCCCACATAACACACCAGCTCCCACACAACCATCGAGCTTGGAGCCGTCGGTGACGAATTTAACTACTCCGGTCTTCATAATGAGACCATTCTTCCAATCCTCCCTAGAGAGTTGACACACCTTAAACCGCTTGCAAAAGCACAACAGGGGTGTTATATAATCCAAATTCACCAGGTTATCCCTCACAGAATTGACTGTAGTTGAGTACCCTTTTTGCAGGCACTTCCTTCTACCCCAAAATCGCTGATAGCCGGGTGGCTGTATTGACCGTCATTTGCTTACCAATAATATCCAACGGGAGAAGGTTCAGCATAACATCTAAGGCACTAGTGGGTGTCGTTTTCAGCGCCCCACTAATGAGCAAACAGGCTTCAGGTTTCAGACCCCATATCCTTCCGATGATATTTTTGCTTTATTTTTCCGATGTGCCACAGTGGCCTTCTTCACTGTTTTTATCGTATCTGGTTTCCAACTAAGCTTACTATCCAGAAGTATCCCTAGAAATCTCGCCTTATCAGTAGAGGACAGCATAGTACCATTCAGACTTGGTTGGACCACTTGCGAAATTTTATATCTCCTAGTGAAAAGAACCAGCTCTGTTTTAGATGGGTTGATCCCCAAACCACATCTGCTGGTCCAACCCGCAGTGATTCATAACGCATTCTGCATCACATCTCTGATTGTAGATAGGTGCTTCCCCGAGACAGCTATCGCTACGGCATCGGCATACGCAACCACGCCTATTCCTTCCCATTAAGTTCCAATAGTAGTCCATTGATCACTACCTTCCAAAGAAGGGGAGAAAGGACACCTCTCTGGGGAGTCCCCCGAAAAACCCGTTTTCTAACGAAGACTTCCCCATCTGCACTCCAACCCGTATGCTAACTAGCAGGTGATTAATTAGCCTGGTTACAGGCTATTCAATCTCAAGTGGAAACAATCCTTCCCTAATTGTCTCTATCTTCACGTTGTTGAAAGCGCCCTCGATGTCGAGAAACGCCACCAACGAGTATTCTTGAAAATTCAGTGACAAATCAGTGACATTCAGTGACATTGAATTCTCAATTTCCCGAACCAAGGTATGTAAGCCATGTCCACGGACTTACCCTTATGGTACGCATATTGAGACTGTACTCAGTTTCTGGGTACAAATCTCGAACGAATATATATACATCCAGCAACCTTTCCATGATTTTTAACAGGAAGAGTGGCAGAGATATTGGTCTTAAGTCCTTAGGAATGCTGTGCGAGCTTCTACCCGCTTTCGGAATGAAGATCATCCTAGTCTTTTTCGTCCGGATGTACCGAATTAGCCCATTTTAACTTTCGTATATTCAGAATATCCTCTGAAACAATTGGATGCCGTAGAATTCCCTAGATCCGCTGTCAACCAAAGGCCCCGCAATCGACGCATCCTCACTACCCGGGAAGTGAGTTTTCATCAAAAGATCTCAAGAGTCTTTTCACTAGAAACCGTCCATTCGAAATCCGGGGTTTTAAGATAGCCTGGAATAGCTGGAGCAGTAGGGAGAATATTTCTTAAGCGCGAGGTATCCGAGACCCCTTCCATTCTATCACAGAAGAGCCTTAACGGATTCCTTTGCGTCTTCTTCGTTTCCCTTTTGTATACACTGAGACATTCCTTATAGAAGCCCCAGTCTTGACTTTCTCTCGATCTTTTCGCGCTATTGAAGGCAGACCCACAGAATTCTCGGCACTCCGCAAGTGCCGAGGTCCATCAAACAGGTTTTCGCTTTTCCCTCAGCTTTGTAAATGGCAAGCTTCCCTCAAACAGGTATAGCAAGCCCTAGTAAGAGTATCCATCGTTGAATCCAGATCGCTTCCTGTGTCAGGAAGTCCTGGGACTCTAGATGGAATACTGTTCTCCAATATACATATATCTATATACGTGCCGTACTGTCCTCCTGGGATTTATGAAAACGCACTGATTTGTAATTTGGAGATTGAGCTTGAACGTTAGGTACCGATGGTCTGGTGAGATGGTGAGGTTAGTTCTTAAAAGAAGTTCGAAAAGTAACTCGCTCCTGTCATTGATGTCCGAGCTACTCCAGATGGTATGGTGCACGTTCTCGTCGCCCTAGGATAACCCTAGGATAACTCCCACCTTCGTCCTTTCCGCGTCACAAACAAATGCCCCCAGTAAATCTGGAGGCACTGGCTTCTTCCGGTCCATATATCAGGCTGCAAGCCAGAATTTTCTCCCTTCCGTCTCTATGCAGACCGCAGTAATGTCCGGATTGCAATACTGCGGAAGTAGAAAAACAATTATATTATTTTCCACCAGTATACATGATCTGCTCTTTTCCGCCCCACAACAAGGGTGTACCCCTTCGCTTGCAGACCATAATCTTGTTATTTTTGATCCAAGATTCTTTGGTCAGAACTATCTCCTCCCCTAACTTAGCAAGGCTGAGAAGTAGCGCCGCGAAGCAGCCTAGGAGTGAGGTAAATTTATTTTCACAAATCTGATCATTGATAACAGTATTTACTCATCTTATCACAACAGCCGTGTTACGTCGGTTAGTTGGACCCGACAGAATCGACGGTATCCTCCGTATCACTCCCTCCGCAGTCCCTAAACTTAAAGAGGTCCACATCTCCCCACTCAGAGTCCAATGTGCCCTCTTCCCCATGCCTAGAGATAGTCGATCCCTAAGATTCCTAGTCAACCCCTCACTTGGGTTCGCCACTAGATGTGATATTTCCTCTGGAGAGGTGCCATTCGTCGAATTTCCCTCAACGGCTGAACCTCTTGCTCCTCCTTCTCGGGCAGCGCGGCGCTCGGTTTTTCCCCTATCTCGTCCCTCCTAAACACCTTAAGGGTGACTGAGCTGAAGCCGAAGTTTATAACCCCTTTGGTTTTCGACAGGGGTTCCAGGGATTCCTTATTGATTATCATAATTGATAATCTGAACTGCCCTGGGCCCCTGGCTTCATCCAGTTTGGCCGGCTCTGTGGGAATCCAGAACATTGCTCTATGTCTACTCGGTATCTCCTCCTTCGGAACTGCTTGAGCTTCGCACCTGACCATAACACGCCTAACTCCTCTATCGCCTTCCTGTACAAGAAGGCCGATCTTTGATCCGCACACGTGGTCAGTTTCAGCCGTCGCTGATATCAATTCACGTCCCTACAAATTGGCGGGGGTCCCGGATGTTGTCCAAGGACTTTAGAAAAAACTAGGTTCACTGCGTTAAACACCAACTTCCATTTTTGTAAAGTGATGCTCCCTTCACTTCCTTCATAATGTCGCTGAAGAGCTTATGCTCCTTCGGCGATTGTCCCACATAGAGCTTAGCCCGTTTCCTCTTGGCATCTCGACCTCCATGCTTCTCCTCACTAGACCTCTGTCTTTTAGACCGAATGTCCTCCTCACGTGCATTGATTTCTTTAGCTATACAACTCTTTGCCCAATTAACAGATTTCCTCTGTTATTCCGACCATTGCTCTTCCGGGACTGTAGCCAGTTTGTCCAAAATACGGAAGGCCGAACGCCTCATCCTGTGTCTCCGATATTGACATTGGTTTTTCCACTACCACTAGTTCCTGGCTGGCAAGCCTCGGAACTAGTCTTAGCCCCTCTGACGGCTGGAGTCACAGACCCCCCGTCTTCACCAGAATTTGAGAAGAGCTAGCCACTTCTTTAGTTGTTTTAACATTTTTAGATTCCAAACTTGATCCCACGAGTATCGGAAAAAATGATGGTCCGCCCGTGCAGAGATCTGTGTACACAGGTAAGACTACATACAACTGGAGGTTGCCAGGTATCCAGTGGGCTCCGTTCAGGACTGTGCAAATATTTTTCAGGCTGATTATTGGCACGGTTCGCATAACACCTTAATCCGACCTTTCCGCCACCATTTAGCGTAACCCGCCCCACACCTAGGTTACTTATTTCACCCATTCTTGTTTCCAAGAGTGTGAACCTGGAGGCGGTGGCGATAGTGGGGCTAATGAAAGTTATAATCAGAACTTCTCAAACGCGAGCAGAAGAATTAGCAGATCAGCTGGAAGAAAGACTTGAAGTCTTACGAGTAGAAGCGAGAAGAAGAGCAGTCTGACGTAAGATGTATGCGAATGCAATATCTGAATGATCGAGCTGCATATCATCGAATCGCTTTCTGATTCGAACCAGATATTCAATACAACACCTCATGTAAATTGTTCAAATCGCAAAAATGGATAAAGTTTGTCTGCACTGCACATCAATGAAATTTAAAGGAGGAGCCCCGGGAGTGTGTTGCGCGAATCTACCTGAATGATACTACTGATATTACTGATGATTCAAAACATGTCCGCATTAGAAAATACAATTCCCCTTTTCAAATGACTTCATTCGGCGCTAACGTTATAGCAGAGCATTTTATGCCGACTTTTAAAATTAAGGGACAAATATACCACAAACCTGGCTTTTCCATTTCCCAGCAAAGTCAAATCTCTACTCGAATCAGAAGGCATGTTGTTGAGTCGTTGCAAAAAATGTTACACGACAACAATAATATAATTCGGATGTTGAAAAATGCCAAACAGATGATTTTGCAAGAACAATGATGTATGCAGGCATTCCGACTTATTACACTTGGAACGCAACACGAAAGAATTTTAAAAGGCGGAAGAGGGGCAAATCAGTAGATGAACAATCTTGCATATTTTCATCAAATGCTGTAGGAAGAATATACACCGTACATTCGAACAACACAGATTGCTTTTATTTACGTTTGTTTCTGATTACTGTTCGTGGTCCAACATCATCTAGACACTTACGAACAGCGGATGAAATAGTACATAATACGTATCGGAGTGCGTGCGAACCACTTAATTTGCTAATTCATTTCAAACACGTACGCTGCTCGCAATTATTTTATCTACATGCTTCCCGTCACAATCAGTACAATTGTGGGAGAAATAAAAAGACTACATGGCCGAAAAGAATACAGAAGAAAGAAATATACAAAAAAGCGCTAATTTTCATTGGGGATATTTGTATTGCAATGTGTGGTAAGTCGCCACCAATGCAACATTCGAGAGAAAACTGCTCAGAGAGCAATCATACAACAGAAATGACTTACAGCTGTTCGTCCAAAACTATTTCAAGAATAAAAAATAGCATTTGATACCACCATACAAGCTGTGGTTAATCCTGGCTAAAATTTGTTCAAACGGCTATATTGCGTTATCACTTGATTCTTTAGGTATTGCTACCACGTTGGTGGAAGGAGGTGGAACAGCTCATTTAGCTCTTAAACTGTCAATAAACATGCAATTACATAAAATCCGACATGTAACATTTGTAAAACATCAGGAATGGGGAAGGCTCTTCGGGCATGCAAAATCATGGTATGGGATGAGCGTATAATGGCTCGCACGAAGTCATTGGAAGCATTAGACCATACCATGAGAGTTGAACTTCAAAACGATCCAACAGCTGCCATACTTTTAAGAAGATTACTCAAAGTCGGTAACGGCCTCCCATATAATTTCTGCAACTTCGTAGATTCAAAAGAAGAATTAGTAGACAAGGTGTTCCAAAACATCGAAACAAATTATTAACATCACGTATGGTTGAGGGAATGATATGAACAGCATCATTCTAAACAGAATCGCAATACAAACTTATTGACTCCGCGATGGACTAAAGTGAAGTAGTGAATTTTTGGAATTTCTTAATTCACTCGATGTTCCCGAATTACCGTCACACATTCTGGATTTGAAAATTGGAGTGCCAATTATATGATGCGTTGATCGTTATACGCGGTAGCCAGAAGCCTACTACATAAAACATATCGCCACACCCATCATAAAGACACTCGCCGAAAACTACATTTCTAGATTCGGCGGACCGTTCAACATTACGACCGATCAAGGCACACAGTTCGAATCTAAACTATTCGCTGAGCTTGTGCAACTCTTAGGCTCACATCGAATACGAACTATTGCCTACCATCCACAAGCAAACGGTAGGGTTGAGAGCTTTCACCACAATTTGAAACAGCTCTAAAGGCTCGTGCAAATACCGTCAACTGGAGCTCAGAGATCCCAATCATATTGTTGTTACCTTGTGGAATATACACTTACGCCCCAAGTAACCACTGTCACAGTGATTGATCAATTGCGCTTCATGATGAACAAACTCATTCCAACGGATACGCACAAAACCAATCAAAGCGACATATTCGAATCGACCTCACTGCAAACTTGTAACTACGTTTTCGTACGAATAGATAAAGTATGCACAGGCCTCATACCACCTTATGAAGGCTCATACAAAGTGATACGACGAGACAATCAACAATCTGTCTCTATTGATAGACTCAAGCCACTCTATGGAATACTGAGTGCATCCGATCAAATATCGGGAGTGAAGAAAACTGTCCGCATTTTCGGGTAACACATATTTCACCCAACTCAAACATTAAAGTCCAACTCAAAAGTTCATCCACAATCTCTGGTGGACATGGGACATTTTTATTTCTTATGACAATCATACATCGTCACAATGATGTGTGTCGACGATTGACATGTCCTGGGTTGAAATGTCTTTCTTCGAGGTTACCTCGATCGTGATACAGCTGAATTTTCAAGTGATGTCTGTTGATATTGCGTCCAACAGATGGAAAACAATTCAGAAAGAGGTTTGCCTGTGAGATTCGAGATCTGCATTTTAATGATAATGAGACGCCTAAATTCGACGTTTGAACAGATTCACATAAAGTTTGGAAATCTTCCGATGTAAACGAGGTTTCATTGTCACTGACGATTACATGAGGCACTCCGTAACGAGCGCATAAACTGAAAGATAATATCGCGATATCGACGCGAATTCGTTTCCGTATTCGACCTGGCATATTTCATGTGTGAGCCATTGCGCATACCATTAATATCCAGATAGCATTTGTAGTATTCCATAAATTATCAAATAATGACAGTGGATGATTTTTCAGTATTGTGACGCTGAAATCAGCGCAAATTCGTATGTCGTCGTTGCGCTTCGATACGTTTACATTTGGTGTGGCTCATTCGACAGGTGTTTGTGGCCCATTCAACATTACTTTGTATTCCGAATTTAACATATCGAGGATCGAAATGTTTCGCCTGTGCATCATGTTTCAAATGTATTTTGACTTTGTAGTCTTTCATGCATCCCATGGTATCACTGAATAACTCGTTGAAATTCACAAACACACTTGCCTCGTAACCGAAAAAATATGTGCAGGGAATGACATTTTAAACGCCTCACACCATGGTAAACCAAACAATATTGGCTTTGTATGTTCCATGACAATCACGGGTAATTTGTATGCCATAAGATTAGGTGCCTGTATTAAAACTGGTTTACCGATATGTTTCCGTAGTTGTTCATCAATTATGGAATGTGACGTACCAGAAACGTAATCCAATGTAGTTTTGATTCCATTGACGTGTACGGGGGTTGTCTGAAAAGTTTCCGGCCTAACAAAAATACAAAACATTTGTTCTGCAAATTTATTTTCATTTCTCTATAGTCTTTTTGTAAGTCTATACACTTCCAGCGATGCTCCCATCTCGTCAACCCGCCCAAATAATACTCCTCACTCGAAGAAAATGTCTGCCCTCCGAGCGCAACTTTTAGCTTAGGGAACAAAAAATGTCGGTTGGGGCTATAGCTCTGGTGAGTTAGGAGATTAGTCAAGCTGTTCAAACTGTAATTCGTGGATTTTCACCATGGCAATCACTGTGGTTCGAGTGAGGTTCAGTGAGGTGGCGCTTTGTCTTGAGAAATTTTTTTTCTGCAACATGTTGCCGTTTTTTCATCATTTCTGCCTTCAGCTTGTCAAGTAATAATGCTCTTGTAAAGGTTTATCCTGTTTAAAGATAATCGATTAAGATAACTACATGACTGCCCCAGAAAACAGTCGCCACTACTTTCCAAGCCGAAAAACAGCCTTTACCTATTTTGGAGCTAACTCCCCCGTGACAGTCCACTGGTTTGACTGTATTTTTGATTCTGGAGCATAATGGTATATCTAAAATTCATTAACAGTAATTAGCCGGTGCCAAAGCTCGGATTTATTGTGCCTAAACTACGCCAAAGTTGTAAATGTGCTGGTCCATATTCTTGTCCGCGTAGCCTCGTTTTTCTGTATATTTTGTTAACATTTAGTTGTTCACTGATTGTAGATTGTTTTTTAAAACATCGATATATCGTGAGCGTTTCCGGTTAGTTTTAACTATGGGTGGAAATGATACAGCAAATTGGTTATCCGATTTTTAAAGGAAATCATGATTCACAGTTTGCATTTAATGCGAATATCTGGCCAAAATTTATATAAATAAAACAAAAGAAATAAATAAAATACCAACACTTCTTAAGGTATTTAAGTTGTAGACGGTACCATACATCAGGTCGCCTCGTAGAATCAATTTTTATAAAATTTCTTGTGTTACTTTAGTTCCCACCCATTATTCGCGCTCTCTTCTCCCGCTGCGTCTGCACATAATTTTATAACGAAAACTAATTCGCATAACGATTACTTACATACATGATCTCATAATATAAATTCATGATCATGACTTATATGTTTTCACAGTCTCTTTGTAAAGTCAGCCGATGATCGATGCGGTGCGCGGTCGTTTAATGAATCACAAACGTTTTAGACATGCGCGCTGAAAACTGAATCATTTATGCGCGCAGACACTTAAAATTTTATTTAGAATTTATCGTTTTGTCGTTGAAATGTTCGTGATCTATAGTAATTGTTAAGTGGTTTAAAGTGGTTTATGTTTTGTGAAGTGTTTCGAATTGCTAAAATATTTAGAGTGAAAGGAGCCTTTCGTTCATTAAATAACATGTGTACCGTTCTATTGAATTTATTTTGTGTACTCAAAAATTTGGTCTTCAAATATCTTATTTTGGTAAGAAGGATGATCGGTTTTTGTTTATTTTCTTATATAATATGTTTGGATGTGAAGTGTTTGCTTGTTTTATAATATTTAGTGGAGTGTGGACACAAAGATTTACATACGCGGTTACCAGTTAGATACTAAGAATTATGCTTTGTCACGATTATTTGTTTTAATATAATTTAGCGGTTGTGTACCAAAACGGCAAAATCGTTCAGGTTGTCGACTATTTAAATTTATGAAATGGTGAAAAAAGACTTCTCATAATATATAATTTAAATATTTATCTGGTTCCAAACCGTGGTCAATAGCCAAAGTGTTACACGGATTTTTTATTGCGAAACTTTCGAAATTGTACCAATTCCATTTGAACAACCAGGCAGGAATTCATGATTAGAAGTGCCAACTGTAGCAGAGCAAATTCAGCCATTATATGCCTTTCGAATGACAATAAACATACCTGAACGTATTGTGTAACCAGAAATGCGAATTCAAATTGTTACCCCAGGATTCGACTAATTTTATTCCATTTCAGGATTATTAAAATCATCACCAAAAATTGTGCAATGAAATATAATTTGATAATCAAGGATGTTTTTTAGGCCCGCTGTACACTTGAGCTATGTTTTCCTAGCGACCTGAGCTATGTCTTGAGATCACAGCTTCCCGGGTTATTTTACAAAGCTGAAATAAGTTAAATCGAATTCATGCAGCTCAGCTCAAGCTACTCGTACGTCCTGATTCATTCAAATGCTATATTGAATCTAAAATAAAATATCTAAATATATTGCTTTATAGATTGGGTTGATACTGAGATTTATCTACAACGTCTCGCATATTTGAGTTTTGGAAACCAAAAAGGGAGGCTGTAAAATGAAAACATAGCTGACATCAGTCAAAAAACATAGCTTAAGTGTGCAACGGGCCTTAGAGATTCAGAATTTTAAATTAAAATAGAACAAACTGCTTTATTGGATAGATAATTTTATGCCATAAATGCTTGAATATGATTTGATCTGGAGGTCCAATTTTCGATCACCCCTCGCAGCAATTGCGTTCGTATCTCGCTAATATCTCGCCGAATGTTGTGTTCCAAGTGTTCAATCGTCTCTAGTTTATCGGCGTAGACAAGTAACTTAACATATCTCTAAAGAAAATAATCTAATGTGGTTAGATCACACAATCGCGGTGGCCAATTAGCAGGACCATTACGTGAAATTAGTCTTTCATCAAGTGTTTCTTTGAGTAAATTAATTGTATTCCGCGCTGTGTGGCATGTGACACCGTCTTGTTGGAACCACATATCAGCAAGATTTATGAGAGCCAATTGGGGTACAAAAGCGTTAGAAATCATGTCTCTATACCGTTCACCGTTGACTGTAACATTCCGCCCATCATCGTTTTTGAAGACATATGGATCAATGATTCCACCGGCCCATAAAGCGCACGCAAAGTGAATTGGCGGCGTGTACGATGGTCGGATGGCTTTAATTCCTCCACAAGTTGAATTTTGTAAGCACGTAAATCAAGAACCTTAGATAAAATCTTCCATAAAACGATTTAGATTCTCACGCAACGTAAAAAACACGTGGGCATAAAAAATCGAAATTAAGAAATTCCCCATATACGGAAAATAAATGCAATTTTACGCAACTTAAAATTTAATTAAAATAATTTTAATGACAAAAACTTTACGAGTCGAACACTCAACACCACATTGGCTTTGCAAAGAAAAACAAGAAAGAAAATATTATAATAAAGAGTTAGGGAAAAAGTTCGTGGCCTTTTTTGGGTGAGATTGAAACAAAGAATTTTCTTATTTCAAATGAACCAAATATGTGCCATTTTGAACGATGACCTTTTTCCATTTTTCTGGTAGAGTCATAATCCCATCACTGTAGAGCTTCTGTAGTTTAGAGGCGAAAAAATCGAGACAACTCATTTTCGCAGGCCTCTTTTGAATTTAATGTAAAACCATTAAGATGGTTCTGCATGGACCGGAACAAATAGTAGTCCGATAGTGTAAGGCCAGGACTATATGTTGGGTGCATAAAAACTTCCCAGCCAAGCTCTCTCAGTTTCTGTTGGGTCCTCAATGATGTATGTGGTCTAGTGTTATCATGATGGAACACAACGCCCTTTCTGCTGATCAATTCTGAACGTTTTAACTGAATTGCTTGCCTTAAACGCGTTAGTTGCTGACAATAAAGATTAGAATCAATCGTTTGGCCCGGTGGCAGCACCTCAAAGTACACGATTCCTTTCCAATCCCACCAAACACACAGCATTACCTTTCTTGACGCTTCAGCAGCGTTTCGCGTTTTCACCAATTGTAGGGCTGCTTATACTCGTATGCCAGTTTTCTTCTGCTTGATTTCATCTATAGGGTTTTCCAATAAGAGGTTCCATTTTGAATAGTCTGCTGTTTGGGCAGCGGTTAATTTTGAAGCTGTCATCTTTTGACATTTGACAAACCTAAAAACTACGCCATTACTAAAAATGGTACGATACACGCTTCAACAACGCATTAAAAATGTGGAAAATTTTGCAGTCACAGTTCGCAAAACTAAAGCACTCTTGGGTCGTCGTGAAGCACCTTCTCGGCCGACAATAGTGAAACTGGTGGACAAATTTGAGCTGTTGGGACAAGTTAGTGATGTGAAGAATCGAAAACGTGTGCGTCGCTCAAGAACAACTGAGAATATTACTGCTGTAGCCCGTAGTGTTAACGAACACCTAGGTTTGTCGATTCCTCGTCGATCTTTGGAATTAGACCTTCCACAAACAACATTACACCGTATTTTGAATAATGACTTAAGTCTTAAAGTTCAGTTAACACGAGATCTCAAGCCGGTTGATCACCATAAACGTCGTATCTTCGCTGATTGGGTCCTTCAAATGCATCAAATTGATCCGGATTTTCATCGAAAACTCATCTTCAGTGATGAGGCTCATTTTCACCTCGGAGGCTACGTTAATAATCAGAATTGTCGCATTTGGGGCTCAGAAAATCCTAGAATGATTGTTGAAAAGCGTTTCCATCCTCAACGTGTCACTGTTTGGTGCGGTTTTTGGGCTGGCGGTGTGATTGGACCTTACTTATTCGAAAATGAGGCTGGTGCAAGTGTTACGGTGAATGGATTGCGCTACCGAGCTATGATTATTGATTTTTTATGGTCGGAATTGGAAGATATTGATGTGGACGACGTTTATTTTCAGCAAGACGGCGCTACGTGCCACACAAGCGACGAAACAATCGCAATTTTGCAAGAAAAAACCGTGACCGGTTATTTCTCGAAGAACTTTCACGGGCCACGTAAAATATAAGGTCTATGCCAATGCTCCACAATCGATTCAAGACCTTAAAGATGGAATTCGTGAAGTTATCGCGGGCATACAGCCGCAAATGTGCGAATTGGTCATGGAAAATTTCATGAAAATGATATGGTGCTGCAAGCGTAGCCGTGGCGCCCATTTGGCTGATATCGTTTTCAAATGTTAATGGCATACCTTCCTCTTTACAATGAAATAAACAACCAACTCTAGTGGTTGGTCGACCAGAGCGAGGTGCATCTTTGACATCCATATTTCCAGAACAAAAGCGCTTGAACCATTTCCTTGCTGCTGATTTTGATAAAGCACTTTCTCCATAAACAGCACAAATTTTTCTCAAGCCTGAGCCGCGTTTTCCCTTTGTCGGAATAAAATTGTAAACTATAGCGAATTTTTTCATTATTTATCTCCATGTCTAAAATGTTGTAACTTTTTATTCACTTCACCGATTTTAATGTTTTGTATCTCAAAGTACAAGTTAAAACGTCATCTTTCAAACACACATAATAATTGCCCGATCAATGATTACTGAGATATATGAATGTAAACCCATCTACTGGGAAAAAGGCCGCGAACTTTTTCCCCTACCTATTATATAAACTACAGTATTGGTTCTGTGGAGTCCGTATCTGTGGCGACATAATTTTAAGATTCACTCAAATATATAGATTCGCACAAAAAATAAAATCACCAGGTCGCAAAACCTATTCTCTCGTACCAATCCCCCAAATCACACACCTATTCGCTCAATCCCTTGGTCGTAAACCCCTCCCCATAAAATATAAAGTATAATACCCCCCAAGGTCGCAACACCCTTTCTTCCAAATTTCACTCGTGCAAAAACAAAAATCTTTTCTAAAATCATAACAAATGCCTAACAAAAAGATCCCAAATGATCTCTCCAAAATAAATGAATGAAATATCCCCATTCGGAAGTAAATCACGCATAACACAAAGGTGAGAACTAGAAGTTACTCAGACCCAAAGTATACAACTACAAAAAGCAAAACACAAAGTGATATAGTGAAAATCGACGCCCAACGTAAGGAACCACAAGACGTAAAAACCGCAACTGATATACATACTACAAAACCCGATCAAGTAACGGAAGATACAACAACAACACAACAGATGAACCAAACAATGATCCAGCAAAACATCGCAAACTTCGTCCCTGAATTGAACGGCGAAGACAGCAAAAACAGAACCAACAATTTAACTAGATTCCTGGGCACAGCAGACATGATCTACGAAACACTAAAAACCGAAGAAGGAAGATCCACATTTAATAATCTCATAAATTTATACTAAGAAGCATAAAAAATTATGGCTATCGATTACTAGAAGCACTGGAGCACTACAAAACAGGCTACAAAGCTACACAAAACTTCTAAACACAAAATCAGTCTAATCATTCAAATGTGGACTGAATAACACGAAACGGAAACAATAGTGAAGATGTTAGCAGGTTCCATTAGAAGCCCAACAACACAAAGGCAACCAAACAAATATCACAAATACCTACTCAAGTTTTCCCTCCACAAAATAACCATTACCAAAAAATTCCAATCACCTGCAACTACTGCCAACGACAAAACCATACTTGGGACGTATGCCGAACACGGATGAACCAGAAATGAATGCGAAGAATGACACAAACTCAGCAGTACAACCAACAACAATAAATAAATTTCAGTGGAATTCAACAAGCACCATACCCATACTACAACCATTTTAACCAGGATCCATTTCGTAGACAACAACCACAAATTCCAAATAATTCACAACAAAAGGTTAACGCACGGCACAACAACACAATAACCAATATCCAGCGACTTCTCAATAAATGTACTACAAACCAAACCCACAGACAAATAGATTCTCTCAAAAATTTTGTTCGCATTGTAAAACCACTACAGGTCATACATTCGATGAATGCTACAATAAATTCTACACAAGAAATCCACCACAACATAATAATCATGGAAATCCAGCCGCACCTCCTGATACAAATGAATTTAGCAGACATCATCTCACCACAACAATCTCAGCAGGGAAACTCCAGCCGATCCGATCAGCTGTAGGAGAGCCACTGCCATCGGATCACACTCAAACAAATCAGACACAAAACGAACAAAATTATTCTCTCCAAAGGGGTATCATTCCTGATATGTACCTTAATCACTTCTCATTAACGAACACACGAGCCCAGACTCTCTCCATTTTGGTAAATAGCAAAAGAGCCAAGACGCTCACAACACAATTACCAGGTGTGTAAGTATGAAACCGGAATATACCAATAAATGGCGCCACCTGTCAATGTACCTTTCGGCAAACCACGTCATCGGCGCTATTGTTTTCTTTTGACATTTGTCAACAACATCCAATTCATAACCATACAAGTTCATACAATAACGCATGTTTTTTACGTTTTAATGTCGAGTTTTGTACCTACATATTATGATTTGCGAACATCATTGATTTTACTGCAGAATTACATCGAATCCTTGTCAAAGCTTACGGTGAGCTTCCTCTTGGTAAATCACAATGCTACGAGTGGTTATTCAAAAGTGGTAATTTTGACGTGAGAAACGATGAACGTGGAAGACCACCAAAAAATTTCGAAGACGGTAAATTGCAAGCATTGTTGGATGAGGATGACGCTCAAACGCAAAAACAACTCGCGGATCAATTAAATGTGTCACGAGAACCACTTGTAAAATGTAGCTCGCCAGATACAAATGAAAGTCATTTCTCTATCGAATTGTGACTGGCGATGAAAAATGGATCTCTTTTGAGAATCCAAAGTGCAAAATGTCTTGGGTTGATCCAGGGCAACCATCGACATCGATTGCAAGGCAAAATTGCTTCGGACGGAAGACAATGCTCTGTGTTTGGTATGAGATCAGTAGAGTGTGATTTATTTTGCGCTGCTAAAACCTGGTGAAATCATAAATACTGAACGCTACCAACAACAAATGATCAATTTGAATCGAGATTTGCGTGGAAAATGACCAGAATATGATAAAAGGCAACACAAAGTGATTTTGCTTCATGATAACGTACCATCACACAAAGCAAAACCGGTCATGGGAACGTTGGAAGCACTTAATTGGGAAATACTTTCACATGCGGCCGACTCGCAAGATTTGGTCCCGTCCGATTATGAGCACTTCACTTCCTACGAAAATGGTTGGATAACTGGGTTGCCTCGAAAGAAGAACAGTTTTTTTGGCATTGCCCTCCAAAACTATATAGCAAATAAGAAATCGAGCCCAGACGCTCACAAGACAAACATTCATACAAAAAAACAATCACTTGAGCCAAGACGCTCCGACATTACATTTAAACGAAACTCAAATAGACGAAGACGACGTCAACCAAAAAACAACAAACTTACCACCACCATCATCAAACAAAACATAATATTTCACATAAAATAAAAATTATCACACAGCACAAACACGCTCTACAAACTTTCAAACAACAAACACGAATCCACACAAAAATCAAATCACCTTAAACCAAGTCAGCAATCAATCAGTCAACATCGTAAATTGCTGAGAACGACGTCGAATTGATTGATTTGGGTTTTCCTCAATGTTACACTATACAGCGTCTATCGCTTGTTCCGTACGCACTGTTTGACTGTCTTACTGGACGCGTATTCTCATTTAGAGTATACGTGGTGCGAAAACGTAACCGTGAAATGGACGTAATGCACGATGAGTTTGGCGAACAGAACCATTAGTTTGATAAAAAATTTCAACAATTTGCAAGCGTTGCTCTGGCGAGAGTTTATTCATTATGAAATGGCAAATCAAACTAATGACAAAGCAAATGTCAGCTGTCAAATCGGTTGTCAAACAAATCAGTGTTGCCATCTTAAAGATGTGAACTTCTAAAAAACATCCTTTAGTTGCGCTAGTGCTAATATTTAGAAAATATCTATGATAAATAGATCTAAGATATTCTAACGATTTTCACTTTAATTTTAGAATGGCCGACTACGCATCCTTGAATGAATTTCTCAACACTGCCGATTGGGACTAGCTTCTCGGGAGTGGTATCGAGAGGCACGTTCCGCGGGTTATCAATAATAAATCCGGCTTTCGGGAGCCATGGTATAATATCGAGTTGATGCTGCTCGAGAAACGACGCAACAAGTTTCATGCCCTTTAAAGGCTTTACGGTGTAGAATACTATCCCGATTTCGTTAACGCCCGCAATGAATTTGAGACCCTTAATTGGTTCCTGTTCAATAATTACGTAGTGCAAATCGAGCAAGTTTTGACATCCAATCCCAAAAAATTTTGGAACTTCATTAACAGCAAGAGAAAGGTATCTGGTTTTCCGTCGAATATGTCATACCAGACCTTCACCGCAAGTCAGCCATCCGACATTTGCAATTTGTTTGCCAAATTCTTTGCATCGATTTACAAGCCACTTTGGTCAACAGACACCGGGTCTCCTACTACTTCCACCTCCATTGTACTCGATCATTTCAAACTTACCGAACAGGTGGTTCTGGATCAACTGCTCCTTCTCGACGTTAGCAAGGGAGCGGGTTATGACGGTCTTCCACCGATCCTATTCAAACGTTGTGCCGTAAGTCTGGCCCCTGCAGTTACCTTCTTGTTTAACGAAAGCCTTCTTCGTGGTATTTTTCCAGATCCCTGGAAAGTCTCATGTGTTCATCCAATTTTCAAGGCGGGTAATAGAAGTGAGGTAAGTAATTATCGTGGAATTGCCATTCTCTCAGTCTTACCCAAACTGTTTGAGTCCACGGTTCACAGAGTATTGCACTTCCATACCAAGAACTTATTTCTCCTTTTCAGCTTGGATCTATTTGACAGTCTAAACTCCAAACAGCAGCTTGGCGTTGTCTACACAGACTTCGGAAAGGCTTTCGATGCGATTGATCAGTCCATTCCTATTAGTAAGTTGGAGAGTCTCGACTGTGATTTCATTCCCATCGACTGGTTGCGTTCTTATCTCTCAGATCGTTGGCAATTTGTTAGGATTCTGGATTCTTTCTCCCCATTATTTCAAGCGCCATCCGGCGTGTCTCACTGTAGCTATATCGGCTCACTGTTATTTTCATTATTTATTAACGATGTTGTAAAATGTTTTAAGTTTGACAAGTGCCTCCTCTTCGCAGATGACATGAAGATTTTCGCCCGAATTTCTAGCGTGTTAGACTGCGAAATGTTACAAGACGACTTAAACGGCTTTTACAGCTGGTCAATTAACAACTTACTGGCTGTAAACGTGAGTAAATGCAAAACCATTTCTTTCTTCCGTATCCGCTCGCCTGACTGTCAAATAGATACAAGCTGAAAAGAAGAAATAAGTCTCTTGGTATGGAAATGCAATACTCTGTGAACCATGGACTCAAACAGTTTGGGTAAGACAAAGAGAATGGCGATCCCACGATAATTACTTACCTCACTTCTATTACCCGCCTTGAAAATTGGATACAGACTTACGGCACAACGTTTGAATAGGATCGGTGGAAGACCGTCATAACCCGCTCCCTTGCTAACGTCGAGAAGGAGCAGTTGATCCAGAACCACCTGTTCGGTAAGTTTGAAATGATCGAGTACAATGGAGGTGGAAGTAGTAGGAGACCCGGTGTCTGTTGACCAAAGTGGCTTGTAAATCGATGCAAAGAATTTGGCAAACAAATTGCAAATGTCGGATGGCTGACTTGCGGTGAAGGTCTGTTATGACATATTCGACGGAAAACCAGATACCTTTCTCTTGCTGTTAATGAAGTTCCAAAATTTTTTGGGATTGGATGTCAAAACTTGCTCGATTTGCACTACGTAATTATTGAACAGGAACCAATTAAGGGTCTTAAATTCATTGCGGGCGTTAACAAAATCGGGATAGTATTCTACACCGTAAAGCCTGTAAAGCCTGGAATGAAACTTGTTGCGTCGTTTCTCGAGCAGCATCAACTCGGTATTATACCATGGCTCCCGAAAGCCGGATTTATTATTGATAACCCGCGGAACGTGCCTCTCGATACCACTCCCGAGAAGCTGAGAAATTCATTCAAGGATGAGTAGTCGGTCATTCTAAAATTAAAGTGAAAATCGTTAGAAAAATAATTAATTGTACATTTAGTATAAAACATATTTATCATAATTGGTGTGTGATAAATGGTCTCGCGTCCAGTGAAGTCCAGCACGAAGCAACATCGGTATGCAAGACGTCGCTGGCAAATAGCAGGTTCAGGAATTTCCCTCGACTGTTGCTGAAGCAGTTAAGCTGCGTTGTTGATATGGAAGCGAAGAAATCGATGATAGTCAATGCTTTCTCGTCGGTTGAGGATGAAGAGAACACACCGTCGACATCGTTCCAAGATATATCGGGTAAGTTAAAGTCATCCACAATGATAATTTGATCACAAGGGCGAACTGATAAACGTGTTATAGACATTCCGGTCGGATCCGTACGGAATATAAACGGCGACGGAATATATTGTAAGCTAGTCAAATGCGAACGGCAATGATATCAAGGCAAGGGTTGCAGGCGATCACTTCATTGGAGACTGAATTCTTTACAGCAATTAAAACACCACCGCCTCTCCAACTGGTGTCAAAATCGTATCTGTCCTTTCTATGAACGACATAGTCTGATGGAAAGTACTCTTCGGATAACGTATTGGTCGTAAGCCAGATTTCGCTGATACTGGAGGCATTGTGATAGTAGATAGAAGTGAAGGCGTTGATGGTATTAGATGAAGCAACGGTCGTTGATAAATTAAACTGGCTGGTTAACGCAGTAGTTACTTCGGCTGTTGAAACATGGCCACAGGCCGGTTTTTTGATATACGTGGATGACTTGTAAATGAACGGATTAAAGCACCAGCAGGCCAAACGTCAGAATTGTTAAGTAGGTTAAAATCAGTCTCCTTCAAACCTCCAGATCCTACAATAGCTTGCGGCAACGTCGATACATCAAGGATATTGGAGCTAGATGAAACGAACGACCTTCCTTTGGAAAGTATAGACAACAGTCTACAATCGATAGAGGTCTAGGTTGACCTCTCGCTTCCGAAAGTCAATGTAGATCTTATGAGTGCTTTATAAAGTGCGAGCTTGCACGACTGCGCTAGATGTTTAGATCGCAAATAACGTTGATTGGGCGTAGAAATTTCGGTTCGGCAGCAATTGGGGTTTTTGTTTCTGCCTGCATATCATTTGACGATGTTATTACTGTCACGAAGTATCTAAAGTTTTCAGCGCAATCGAGTGGTATGAAGCTGTCTTAGATACCGTTAGGTCTTTGGCCAATGATGTTTTCGACGAGAGGATTTAGTCTGACAAGTACAAAATTAGACAACACTTTGTAGGCAGTGTTCAACAGAGATATACCACGATAGTTTTACTTCAGCAATTTCGTTTCTAAGGTTGTCGTTAAGCATCGAGGCTGTGGTTGGTTTATTTGTGTACCCCTCTCAATTTAAGTACCCCCATAGGAAGAAATCAGGTGGAGTCAAATTAAGGGTCGTGTGACATTATTCGACCGTTAATGATGCCGCCAGTCCAATCTACGAGAGTGTAGTGGTCTTTAGTGTATCAATTGAGGTTTATCAGTGCCCCAATAGCGGCTATTCTGTTTATAAACAAAGCCAGCCAAGTTGAAATAATGGTTTTTTGCCAACTATGGTGGTCGTCTATACCGAGCTGTAAAAATCGAACACTCCAAAAATACAAATATATTGTTTGAGAATTTTTAACAAACATTATGGAGACATTCTCAGATCTTGTGCGCGGTACCAGGTACCTGGAAATGCAGCAATCCATTGTCTCATTGCATCAATCTTTTCTGATGTACGTTGCCTTAGTTGTCGCCCAGGCTTTACTTTATCTTGCAGTGTATGCATTCAAAATTATTCATTAAACGCTGAACGGTTAACTTGCTCAGCACATAATTAACACCTAAACAGTGACATAAATTTTCCCCGTACGTTCAGAATTGAACAATTATTTCAACACGTTGTTGCGGCGTTAGTTGCTTGTCAAATGCGAACTGACAAATGTCGTCGAAAACAAAATGGTGGCCAAACAAAATCGACCTGAAACATAAAAAGCACCCTGTATTTGAATATGATAAGCTAATGATTGCTGTCCAAGTCTGCACCTCTGTAAGATCGTACGTCGGATGTGCTGGTGGATTGTCTCCTAGAGACTTCTACATTCCTACCGGTTTTGGCGTTATTGATGAACTCTTGAATTCTTCTTTGATGAATTTGAGATGAATCCGATATGGTTCAACCCACTTGTTTCGTGTGTGGGTCCACCTACTGGTGAAAAATCCTAGGGTATTTCAGGTATAAGTCATACCTTGAACACATTCGTATAGCGAGCTGCTTGATACAAGACAGATGTCTGCTTCAGCCGCCCTAACCTGTAGCGACGTAATATGTAGTGTCCATGATTATGAAAAGAATTTTTCCACCGAGAAAACTCCGCGAGGACTTTGCTCGCATCTAGGACTTTGCTCTCCATCAAGAGCCATCATGGATATCTCCAATCTCCAAAAGGGTAATTCAATGTTTAGGGTTCAACAGGTGGCGCAACTTGTACTTCACTCCATCGGAGGTCTTAAAACCTTATTATGGTAGATTATTTTCCATCCACTCTTGTTAGTAGGGCCGATACTCGTTTCTGTTCGCAGGTTTGCTTTAGTCAACAACTTTTCTATTGTAGAACCCAACATTTATGTCTTCCTTTTTTCCCCGAGGATCTCGATGTTGAACCAGTTAGACCACACCGTGTTTTCTGATACCTAATTCACAAAGAATCAGGAGTTGCCTTAGGAAGGGAGTCGCGTAACAATTTTTTTTGTAAATTAAATAAATTTATTTTAATAGTTTCTTGGTCAGGTTTTTTATAATCTTCACTGACCTTAACACTTAATCTTGGGCCATCATATTGCCGTCACGAAAGGCATTCAGGAGGTTTTGACTGTAATGGTAGATAGTTTTATCTTATTCTGAATTTATTCACAAATCCATCGTTTTACCGCTGATGGATTATTCGTTTTTTGCCGCAAGAGTGCCGCAAATTTAGTAAAAGCAAGAACTTTTCTCATTTTTATTTAATCATGTGGCATATCGTTTGAAAGTTCCAGAACCAAGCAACAATTTTATTACCAGCCCATTAGTTCACAAATCCACCGCTTGGCACTGGTGACAAATTATTCCTTTGGTATAGAATATGTACATGCATATCATTGTAAGTATTTTAAAAAAGTATTGAACAATTTTATCGAGCTTCTACCATTCCTAAATTGACCCTAATTTCCGTAATCTTCCGGATTTGTGGAAGGTATTTATACGAGTATTCTTAGTAAAGTTTTTCCCATACACATATATCTTATCCAAAATTTTGAGTCATTTTAGGACCAATTTTCTTACTAAAGTTAAGTGTTGATTTCAAATTTCCACTGATTTCTCTGGGTTTGTAAATTTTTGGACCTGATTTTCGGAGATCCGATTTCCTCGCGAGTTATTGATCTTTAACAATAAATTCTAAAATTTTATTTATTTCTAGATATCATGGACCGTTTTATCGATCTACATTTTCTGTTCGGAATTCCAGCACTATTACAAAGTTCCTGAATATTATTATTTATCCAAAATGCTCGGTGTAAGTCTGTCCTAAGAGCACTCAGTATTTTTAGAAATTAGTCACCAAAACATATTTTTTTATTTCCAGACAGGATTATGCGTCTCGCGTGCCACAGCCACATTACTCTACATCAACGTCGTGATTATTATTTTATTGATTACAAACCTAACCAATAAACTAGCCCACCAAATACTAATAAAAATTTCAAAAAGCCTACTAAAGTCCTATCTAGAAAAAATCAAATGGACTCACATGATCGTGGGCCAAGTTTTCGTACTTATGGCGATTGTACATACAGCGGCACACATCTCGAATGCCTTTAACTTCGTTACAAAATTCGACACGACATACAGCGAAGTAAATTGGGCTCGCGACCCCAACGATAGTGTGCTAAGATTATTATTTGGAACCACTGCTGGAATAACTGGTGTACTGATGCTCGTGATTGCAATTGCCATGTGGATATGTTCCCGAGAATCAATTCGGAAGCGACACTACAATTTTTTTTATTATTTCCACCACAGTTTTTTGGTGATAATCGCATTGATGGTGGTCCATCCATTGGGGTATAACGCTGCTTAATCGTATACAAGACAAATCTCTACCTAATATTTGCTTAATTGATTACAGGAACGTGATTAAATATCAATCCAATACTGAACGTCATGTACCAGGATGTGCGGGGAACGAAACTACAGCATGTGTGGAAAATGCAAAGTTTTCTGCGAACTCGAAAAATGTGAGTCACAAATAAAATATTGAATTTGACTAATTACACGAACATAATAAATTATTTTTAGCGGTTGGTCTTCCCTGTCACGGCGCTGAGTATATTTTTGCTGGATAGACTAATTCATATTCTGCGAAAGCAAAACACAAGACTAGTCAAATCATCTGCGATAAATCGTAAATTTATTAATTTAAGCCTTAGTATAAGGAACTACAAAACGGTCATAAAACCAGGCCAGTATATTCTGCTGAAATGTGCCGAAATATCAAAAATCGAGTGGCATCCATTCAGTGTGATCAATTGGACCGACTGTGAAACACAAACCGATCGTACTATTGAAGTAATGATCGCAGTGCGAGGTGACTGGACCACCCATTTGCTATGTAAATCAATTGGTCGCGAGAAATTAAATCTATCGATAGATGGCCCCTTCCCAAGTGCCCTCGAAATTTTTACCAGCAAACGGAATGTTATATTTATCGCCGGCGGTATTGGTATTACACCATTCATATCGTTACTGAACTACATAATCCGGTCGAATGTACCACAGCCGAGTAAAATCAATTTAATATGGATTTCACGAGATCACGACGAATTTATGGTATTTTCAAACTTCCTAGCACAAACGAACGAATCGTTTTGGAATTGTAATTGGCCGGATCGATTAACGATTCAGTTATTTAAAACTGGTGATGATGATGGTCAAGAAGTTAATTCCAAGCTGGGATCGTACTTAGCGAGTCGTCTTTATTATGGACGTCCAAATTGGGAAAATCTTTTTAAATATTTTAACGCGTGTTTCGAGAATGTGGGCCGGGTTACGATTGGGTGCTGCGGGTCTAAGTTGTTATGCGCCGATATTAAGCAGCAATGCTTTCGGAATAGCTTTAAAACTAGGATCAAATATAATTTAATTGAGGACGGATTTAATTAGTGAAATATAGGCAAATTTATTTATTTTAGCACTTTGTTTTATGCTTTGTGTAATTGTATGAAGAGTATTTCGGCCAATTGGCGTTTAATTAAACTAAGGATTCGAACTTACTCGTAACTATATTAGGTGTTAAGTGTTAATGTTGGCTTTAGGAAGCTCAGCACACGATCGAGTAAAGATTTATTTTAAATTGCGAAATATTTGAGGGGTTGGAAACCTTTATCTAGAAACGAAGTAAATTTGTTTAAATGATATTCATTGGTTTCCTCCTGAAGCTACGAGATTATCCCGAAAAATTGCGAAAGCAAATCTGAATCTTGTTTATTAGTTCTTATGGCGGCCGCCGATATATACTCCGTAAAACGGTAGGGTACACGTGTAAGATCGAGTTCTTTGCCGGAAGCAAACGAAGAATACTTTTTACGACCGAATGCGTTCTAAGCAAAATATCTGATCATTATGTAAAAAATAGTTTGTGTTACTTCAATGCTCAAATTGGTAATTCTAACATATTACATCTGGACACCCTCGCTTCAGACTACTTATAACTTGTATGAATGACAGGGCACTTACCACTGCTTGCTAAGTAATTTGACTGCCTCCAGCTCTCGACTACATCGACATTGTTGTTACCATAAGACATCATTTCATTAAGTACATCAAAACAAATTGTGCAGCCTAGTATCAACTACAACCACTTTCTAGCAGTTACAGTCTCATCCTTGCGCAGCTTATATTGAAGTTATCAGATCAGCGAATGAACTTTCTCGCTTGTTCCCCCCAGTAAGACAGTAAGTATCTGGTGAGTATGCTTACGTTGCTCAATGTCGTCTTCGCAGGTAAATTAAAGTATTGGAGAGCTCAATTTTGTGTTTATGGCTAACTAGTCTTTTGTGCAGTGCTAACGAGGCCTCTTCACATCTGCTTTTTTCGGTTGAAGTGGGAGGGTCGTGCATAGCGAGAGTCTAAACCCATGAATACAACGGAAATACGTTACTGGCTAGCTCAACCATCTGAACAAATTTACACAGCTTTGATTCATGATATGTGGAACCGCTTTTGCAGAACTGGCCACCTCCGGAAATATCGGCCGCAAGAAGATGACATATGACGATCTCAAGAGGATGGTCATTGCACCTTTCCTAAAATGTTGCTGTATCTGACTTTCTCGACAGCTGGCCATAACACGCTCTCTCCATATTTCTAAGATTAGGTTTCACAATGTCATAAATCCAGCGTACTACCTCATGTTTCAAAACCGTTTTTGTCTTTTGCTTATAGCTATAATAGTTTAGTTTATCCTTTCTAAGATGGTTGGCTTCCAACTCAATTTGCTATCCAAGGTAATGTCCAGGTATCTCACTTTTCCAAACTACCGACTAAAACACCATCCCTTCTTCCAAGCTACTATGGGACTATTTGCCATATTACTTCAAAGTAGCCTCTTGTTCTTTCTCTCAGAAGAGCTCCTACATTGCACGTCTACGGAGGTACATTTTCTTCATCTTTAATATGCTGGCAACAAATTGCCTTGCCTGTCTCCACGCGTCCTGTTTGCCAACCATCTTTCCTATTGCAGTCTCGAGAGACTGATTTCTCACTTATCTCTTTAGTTCCCTTCTTTGCTGTGCCCAATTCTCGCACTCAAAAAATGTGTGTTCTGCATCATCTACAGCGCTTGAGCAATAGAGGCATTCCTCCGTCGTTTGTCAATTTTATGAGAATAAATTCTAAAGTAGCCATGGTCGCTCAGAAATTGGGTAATATAGTAATCCACCTCTTCGTGCCTTCTCTTAGTCCGGGGGCTTACGTCGCGAATGAGCCTCGCTGCCCATCTATCTTTGGGTTTGCTCTCCCAGGATAGTTGCCAGCGTTCCATAGGGTGATTTCTTTCTTCTGCAGTAGCTCTTGTTCTGCCTTTTTCTCAACCAAGCCAGTAATTCTATTGGTATATGCAGCGAGCTATCGAGAGGATGACGGCCTCTTGTGTGCCAGCCGCTTCAGGAACATCTCTTTTTTCAACGAATCGGTTCACACTTTTGCTCCGTATAAAAGTAATGATTGGACCGCGGACATTAATATACGTCGCTTACTAGATTTTGGCCCTACAATATTCGCCATTAATCTTTTCAGAGCAGCGACCCCGTTTACTGCCTTGCCTGCTGGGACTGCAGGTACTAGGTGTATGCGTGCATCACTAGGTTGAGTTTTAACTGAGTATCTCTTACACAGCCACGTCATCCACATACACACAACCGACTTTCGTCGGGCCGCTCCTAAAACCGAACTGCCTTAGTAAGAGGTTGCCAGCATCCTCAATTGATCGAGTGAGCCCTTCGTTGTCGATCGTATCGGAAAACCATTTTTAGCACCTCCGCTGGTATTCCGTCTGGTTCTGGAGCCTTTTTTGTTTGAGTGTTCTAGCTGCTTTCTCCAATTCTTGTATCGAGGGCGGCGGGGCATGGACACCTCGAAGATTTATTCAGTCTTTGCCGTGAAGCTCGGAAAGAGAGTTCTTACCTTGGTCTCCACGGTAGTGGCGTCCAGAGGGCTTACTGGGATTTTTGCACAATTTGTTTTTGACTAACTTGTAGCCAAGACTCCACGGGTCTCTGTCGACATCTTCGATGAGTTTTTTTCAGCAGTCGGCTTTTCTTTTGTTTATGGCTCGTCTTATTTGCAATCTGGCGATTTATGCGCTGCTTTTTGGTTTATATCTACTCTATTTGACACGCGTTGAGTCTTACGGCGTTGAGCAAGGCATCTCTAGCGTAGGTGAGCAATTTCCGCGGTTCACCAGTACATGGGCGGTGTGGCGTGGAAGCTCTGCATGAAGAAGTTACAAGTTCCATAGTGGCAGATACCTACAGCCTCAGCTTCCATTTCTCCCTCTGTCGTGTTTCGACGACTTTCACCAGTTCCGTAACAAACTGCGGGGCAAACAATCATCTTATCCAAGTTCTGCCTTCTTTGATTTCTTGCGGAGCACCTTGCCGCCTGTTTCCCACCACGAGGATGATATACTGGTGGTCACTTCCACAGTAGTCCTTCATGACTGCCCAGCTTTGGATAAGAGGCACCAGGATCTCAAAAACAAAATTGGTGTTTGGGATGGTTTCAGCATATCCTGGGCGGCGGAAGGTCGTAGTGTCGCGTACATTTAGTACACACAATCCAACTCTGGCGGCCATTTCCAGGATGAGTTTGCCTCTGGAATCAGGATGCGGCATTCCTCACTCGAGGGTCCTGACATTGAAGTCTCCTCCTACCACTTCGCTGCGAGTGAAGTAACACCTAAAGAAGGCGGCTTCTTTGCTCTTAATCCAGGCCTAGTCCCGCCCTGCCTCATTATTTCGTACCTGCACTTTTTCAGTTGGGAGCCAAATAGCCGCAGTTTCGATATAAGAAGCTGCAAGCTTACTCCGCTTCATGTTGCCTTGGATTACCGTCAACATGCTCGATTCTTAGCCACCGTTAGCTATAAACTTTGCATTGGCCGGATCCAGGGATGTGAGCCAGGTTGGATTCATCTAATCCTCTGTCCTTGCATACCTACGCTGTATTCATCTCGAGAACCAGGCCATCGCAGCTTCTTGCCACGTATCCGTACACAAAACATCTGTAGCAGCATAGAGCGACGGCCTTTTCACGTATTCGGCAGTAGGTCCACCCCACCTTTATCCTCCCTTGGTTGATTAATTTCCAGACAGACCTCTCGTGCATCTCGATAACCGCAATCTTTTAGTCTCTGGGGTACGAAAAAGTGTTTGTTTCCGAGAGCTCCGTCCCCGGAATATCTCCTCCACGTCGTTTTGTTCGGTGTAACAGTTGAGGTCCAGAATTTCTAAAGTGAATCTTCCACCCATGCTGTGCACAGTAGATCCCTCTCCTAAGGCGCCGCGTAGAACGTCTCGGAATTCATCCTTGCCTTTTGTATTTGGTCCTAGCTCTACCACTTCCGCATACGATTGCCCTTCTTGTGAAAATATTAGCATAGTTGAAGGTCTTATTCCGCCATGCCTCGCAGTTCTGGTGACTGGTCTCCTAACGGGGTCATTCGGAGTCACAAGTCTTTCCGAAGTTGGATTCGTCATTGTTGCTTTCATAATATTCCTTCGCAGTCTTTGCAGGTCTTCTTTTAGCCCCTCCTCTTCCTCAGCCGGGCTTGAAGCAATCCGTTTGTTGCTACCTCCAGGAGCGGTCGGGGTATCTGTTTCATTAGGTTGGCCTTGTTGAATCAGCGCATTTTCCTTAGTTCCAGCTGGCTCTCCTAGTAGTGGGTGAAGGGTTTGACTATATCCTTTAATTCGGCCAATCCAAGTTTCATATCGTTCGATATATTTTGTTGCCTTTTCGCGGCCTTTTTCATCTTTGCAATTATCTTCCTGCAAATGCCCAGGAAGGCTTCTTCCGCTCTTCGGTCTTTAGCTGACACTGGTTGAACGTGGACAGTGGGTATCCTATTCCTCCGCCCGTAGTCCTTCCATTTATTAGTCTTCCGAGTACCTGACTCTTTTCAATAAACTCATTTTCTATGTTACTGCTCGCGCAGTAACATAGTCGTCGCTTCCAGCTTTTGGAAACACAACAACCTTGTTGCTCACTGCGTGTACCTTC
This sequence comes from Nephrotoma guestfalica, assembly GCA_963691935.1. Taxonomy (NCBI): domain Eukaryota; kingdom Metazoa; phylum Arthropoda; class Insecta; order Diptera; family Tipulidae; genus Nephrotoma; species Nephrotoma guestfalica. The sequence goes on from OY829914.1 coordinate 222,508,491, forward strand.
TATATTGTTTGGAGCTCCTCCATCAGAATCCGTGGAGCAGTGAGATTCAGAACTTGCGTTCCAATCCACCTGGAGTATATAGTTGTTAAGACCAGACATCCTCATCAAGCGGCATTTTCATTCTGGGGGTTCCATCCATAACATTTTATATTATACCAAGTCTCGACGTATAGCCGCTCATAATAGAGAACAGACGCTGACCAGAGAGCCGCTCAATCGGAGACAGTCGCTTCTGGGTTTTATGGGAGCTAGATTTAGGTTCTCCCTGGGTATTTAATTTCCCCGGTACCAGCCATATGTGGCAGGCGTTCTCCGATCCACCATCGGGGTAGGCCCCCGATGGGGGAACTAGCAAGAAACCCCACACCGGGCAGGTATCTCACTTTATCAACAAAGGTGAAGCTAATGATGTTCAAAATCAAAGTAGTGGGGGAATTTCATATTTCTTAGTAAAGTGAACCAGTTTTGTATTTGACGGGTTACACTCTCATCCTCATTTGTTCTTCAATGTTGTGACTCCTTATTCATGTCATGTCAAAGTATATTCTCGAGGCTCCCCGGGAATTTTGAGATTATAGTTGAAATATTGGTGGTGATAAGAAACTTGCCAAACCTTAACTAGATAAAAATATACTTTTAGAACTTCTCATCTGTCTCTAGTAGAAAATATGGATTCTACTGATGCCCGATCCTTACAATTGTATATTTTTCCATCCCGATGCTACAGCTTCTGTCTATATAGATGTTTACTTGATCTTGGATAAAATTTCTCCTTCAATTTAGTCAAAAAAGAGTTGCCGTTCGTAGGCTTACCCTTTGCATTCGTGTTTGTAGACTACAACAGTTATCCACCCTAAGTTAACAGTTGTCCACCCAAATCATTTATCGGAAGATTGTGTTTACTGTATCCAATAATTATAAGGATTTCATCCCGGTGTACGGACTCGTTGGTAGCCAAATGAAAGAGCTCGACCTGCAAGCACGAGCTCGGCCTTTGTTACCACCGCAAACTTTACTCCGGGCCACACCTTACCGAATTATTCTATCTCCTTGTTAAAAAGATCCACTGATCTTTGGTCAGAGCACATAGTTAGAACAACAACAACTCCGTTCTTATACGCAGACGTAGTAGTAGGTGGTCGTTGTCTTGAGGTCGAGGTTCCACAGCATTGTTCAGTTGCTTTGGGTACTTGTAGAGAATCCTGAACTGTATTGAATGATGTCTCTACATCAACTGCTGATATCGGGTTCGGTGTCATAATCAGTTCCAATGACAATTGATCGGACTTGGTATTATAATTCTCGGTGTATAGTGAAGTGTTAATTGAGTGGCAGAAGACCGTGACATGCGATTTGTGTCAATAAGCCGTACTGAATAGACAACTCGACCGATTTTCGATGATACCTGCTGGTGACTTAGTTTGTTGTGCATTTCGGTTTGGCGTTGATCGATATTTGAAGGAAGAATTTGGTAAGTATTTTCTTGTTGGTTCCCTTCCTCTTCGCCTTTTTTAGTGTGTCGACAAATCGTGCGACTTCAGGTGATAGACTGACGTTAAAATGTGATTAATTCCTCGAGACTGACAGAAACCACCGAATTGTTTGTGAACGAATTGATCCTGTTGTGTACCATTTTCTGTTCTATAGGACGAACTGCGCGTGGCCATAACTACGGAAGTATCTACGCATATGCTCGAGCGAGTATTTTTATAGCCTCAGGGTCCAAATGTGCCGTATGCAGTTGTAGTTATATCAGCTTTCGATATCGTCACGGAATAACAATTCTGTCACCAAATATAACACAGTTGGAAGCAGTTGGCAGTGATCCATGTCGGTTGTAAAACTTAGAGATAGACCGCGTTTCTTTTCAGTTTCGATAATTTTCCGAATGATGGGTAGGACATCGATGGTTTCCTTGATCTGATCGTTTATTTCTTTTTCGAGGTGGAGATAGTCGTTCACGTAGTCTTCTTTGGCAACTCGGGTTGATGCGATGAGTCCTGATGAAGTATCGGCTGTTACAAAATCATTTGTCGATAACATTAACGACCACGAAAATGCTGAAAAGTGGTTTGTGGTCGGTCACCGGTGTAAGTCAATCTTGTACCGTAGATGTACCGAGCGAACTTCTTGACATCATACGCAAGAGCAAGACCTTCTTTCTCCATTTGACCGTAATTTTTCTCAGCTATTGTTAGGGTCCAATGGAGATCGCAACTCAAGCATTTTTCTGACAAACTTTCCATAGAAGTTTATTGCTTCTTATAAGATCGGAGTTGTGTGAGTTTTCAAAATTATATTTAGTTAACTTCACTCGGAAACTGTATTCCTCGAGTCGTTGAAAAGTCGTTTTGAACCGCTTTTTGAGTCTGCTCATGCTTGGAGTATACAAGAATATCGTCGAAATAAGGAATGGATCCATCAAGGCCGGCCAGCATAGCAACTACAATTTGTTGGAAAATGCTGGGATGATTTCACTCTGAAAGGTAGACAAATGAACGTGATGAGTCCCTTGTGTGTGTTGATCATCAGGGATCGCCTAAACACTTTACTGCCGGTGAATTGTGCGAATCCTCAGAAATTGGAAGTGGATGTGCGTTATGGTCTCGATGCATGAATCCAGCCCAGTTGAATAGTCGCATACGCGCATGCGGCCGTTGCTGGGCGTTTGACCGCGACCAAGGGTGTTGTCCACTCTGAGTCGGTGAAATGATGTTGAGTTTTTGAGGACGATTTAGTTCACAACCAACTTGTTCTAATGCAGCGACATATACCGAGCGCTTCGGCCGATATATAGGACAGACGTGCGGCTTCAGGTGGAGGGCCACTTTAGCCTGCAAACCCTTTCCTGGTGTCTCGCTTGCGATTTATTGAAATTCGGTTTTCAATTTCGTAACGAAGGCATCATGTTCCGATTTTGTCGTCCGACATAACATTGCAAATTGTATTGGTTGGACGATCCCAAATGCCAAAACGTTCGATCCAATCTATGCCTAAAGCGCCAAGCTCTGTAATATTTATGACGTAAACATTTACCAGAATACACTTGCCTGATGTTGTTGATCCTCATTAAGTCTACAGTTAAATTCTGCAATAATGGGAAATCGACTTTTTTCCAGTGGGGCTGCATATGGTTCCAGGTGATCCGAGAGTTTGCAATGTAAGCTTATTTACGGGGTTAAGGCGAAATAATCACCTATGGGGTTTCTTAATTTAAAGATCGCAAACACAATTTCCTAAATTTTTTTTTGTCAAAATTCTAACTTTTCATATTTTAATAGAACACAATTAAATTATAGAAGGAAGAGTCACTGATTCGATGTAATTCTAAAAATATGTAAAAGTTTAACGATTTTCCCGACTGGTACACAGCCAATAATCTTATTTTAAAAATGTTTGACATTCCCTGGTTTGAATTTAAAAACGTGCGTTACGCTGTTTAGCTCGTACTCAAACCATTTTTAATTTATCAAAATAACATAGTTTTACACTGGAAAATGTACAAATCTTGTAGTGTCATCTACCGCATATTTAAATTTGATACATTGTGACATCTATTGAGACAAACAAATCAACCCATCAAATTTCTTTTCCACATAAATTTACTCGTTCATTGACATCTGTCATTTTAACGGTATCATATTTCCAGTTTTTGACGTGCAAGTGAAAATTGCGGTCGGTATACATTTTTTATTTTGTAAAATCGTAAATTAAAACTAAAATGTCGAACAAAACTAATAAAACCGACGACATGACAAAACTCATGTACGTCCTAAGTAACGAAAATCATATACATTCGAATAATCAATGCGATTGGAGTTACTATGAGTACTTGGAGCGGATTGTTGCGGAGGCGGATAGCTTACAGTCACAAATGAATACGAAAATTTTCGCGAGAAACGATCGTAAACAGGCTATAGGCAAGTTTATGCAGTGGTCACGTGACAATGGGGCAGAATTTCCGGGTGTCACAATCAAATCGATCGATCAATACGAGTTGGGTTTGTTTGCGGAACGGGAATTCAAGCAAAACGAAATGTTTGTAAAAATCCCGAAGAGCATGATGATGACAGTGAAATCGTGCGATAAGGAAATGCAAGAAGTGATTAGTAAATTAAAAATTACACAGCACAATTCGATATTGATGCTTATCTTAATGGTGGAAAAGCTAAGGTCGAACAGTTTTTGGCGGCCGTACATTGACATCCTCCCCAAGAAGTATTCGATTCCTTTGTACTATACGCGTGCACAAATGGAAATAATCAGAGATACGGAAGCGTTCGTGCCCGCGGTAAAACTATTCAAATCGATTATGGTGCAACACACAAGTTGGTATTTGGGATTAAACACCGAAATCAATACGACGCACAGTTTGAAATCAAATTCGGTAGCCCGATTACTAAAAGATTACTTGACGTTGGAATTGGTGCGATGGGCGCGCGCGACCGTTATGACACGACAAAATCTAATCCCACATTTGGAAGAGGGTTCAGAAGAGATGGAAATGATTCCAGCACTAATTCCGTTCTGGGATATGGCCAACCATTCACCAAATGGCTATTTATCAACCGACTACAATGATAGTACGCACACAGTTGAGAGTTTCACAATCAACGATTTAAATCGTGGCGATCAGATAAATATTTACTACGGTGACCGACACAATACCGATATGCTGATCAATAATGGATTTTTCTGTCGCGAAAACGATTTTGGATTGTCGTTCCAAATAAAATGCAATTACCAATTACCGTTGTATCAAAAGTACGGATTCAATGATGCTACGACATTTTTAACAATAAGCCATCGGCCCAATTATGTCACATCAAAATTATTAACGGCAATACGGATTTGTGTAATGGACGAAGCAACCGTTAACGAATGGTTGGGAAAAATCAAAGGGGAAGAATTAACATGTCTCGATTATAAATTTCCCGACGAGGCGCTCGAGAAAAAAGTGTGGAAGTATATATGGTTAACACTAACGCTACGCCTTAAAAATCGTCAAACGGAGGATGAAATCGTAGAGGAGCTGAAAAATTTAAATCTTAACCGGAAAAAGCGGGGACAAATCAGTTCAATGCTGATGGAGTACCGAGGCTATGAGACTGAAGTATTTCGGAAGACTATGAATTATGCCAAACAGAGATTGGATGCGTTGGAGAAACCGACGTAAAAATTTAGCGATCACTTTTGACTTGTTTTAATTTTTGTTGGCAAATACTCTATTAACAACCGCTTCGATTCTCGATTTGTACTCGTTACCAATTCTTAATTTTTCCTTGTTTTAGGTCCATCGAATTTAGTTAGTGCTCGAGATATTTTTATATTAATAAAATGAATGAATTACATATAATTATATTTGGGTGTTTTATTGGCTTACAGGACAGACTAAGAGTACCATTATCATGAAGCTTCCGTTTTCAATTTTTTGTTCCAACAGTTTTTTAGGAAATGGTTCGTTCAGAATTAATGCTGGATTGGTGATACAAAAAGAAACAGATCGGTACGAATTTAAGGCTAAGGGTCTGCCAGGAGTAAAAACGACGATGCTTGAGGCATCTTAGAGCCTGACTGTAGTATTAAAATTTAGCCTCCTATAGTAAACTACACCAAGCTCAGGCAGCTGTTCTTCTCAGACTGGTCAAATCACGAGGGGATACTGTTCTTATCCTAGAATAAATAAACGGGTAAATAAATGTATTATCTGTGGCCTCAGAGTGAATAAAATGAAATAATCAAGAAAGTATGGGAAAATCAGGGGGAAAGTAATTTAGGTCGGACAATATGTTTCTTTTCACCAACAACCATGTTAGACACATTACCACATTTTTAGAAAAACGGAACAAATATATCCTATATGTGATAAAGGATTTGACGCTTATTTTCTAAACATTTACCCTACATAGGCAGGATTACGATCGAAAACTTTCACAACCTCTCTCTGAATGCTGCTTGTCCTAGAGTGGAGTTAGTGTAAAACAAAAACAAATAGGGCCGTTTGCGAGACTTAGAACCATCAGAAAGTATGTGGACCTTCCATAAACAAATCAAGTTACTCTAATTACTTGATTATGGATATGCTTAGAGCTTTTGGATTAGCTTAGCATTTATCGAGCAACTCACTCGATTCATAATATGTAGAACATACACATAAACCTAAGAGCCGAATGTTCAGGACAGAGTTGGATGTGTTGCACATTTCCAACGATTGCCCCGCCTACTACGATACTACTCGTATCTTATGCTTTGAACCCGGAGTGTACCAGCTCTACGGCTTACGTTGTAAGCAATACTTGTTATTAGTGAGTAAGTGATATTCAAGAAAAAACTGCAAGGAATATGCTATTTAACCAAATAAGCGGGCACACCGAGTTAGCTTGGGTTTCAGAAGTGTTTCAGAATTTCTAAGTTAGGTGAATTTTTAATGTTTTATTGGTTCGAGATTAATTTAGTTGTATGTCTAGCTAAATTAAAGACTCTATAAGCGTTGGGCTTAATTTTTTTTTCACTGCACGCTATGAAAATAAAGGGTTCAATCTATTTGCTTAATCTATTAAGTTTATTTACAGAACTTCATGCCATAAACCAACATACATCACTTTGAGCAGCACCTGTCTTTTACAGTGGCGTGCGTGTAGCTATGGAGTGAGCCACACTATTTTTTATGTTTAATTACTCGGACGATAGTTCTACTAAACAGAGATGGATCTTATCTTTGTAAACTATTACACTAACGTTATTAGCCACAGGAACCGTCGTCGGTTGTAGAAATTTCATATCAAATTTTTGTATTTTCCTTGATGCTTCTGATCAGTTTGCCTAGGCTTGGTGAATTATTCACGATGGTTTAATCGTTTAATAAGACAAGTTTCAATTTCAAAAAAGTTCCAATTTCCAACAAACAAATAGCCGAGTTTCATGAGCATCACCTGATATCAGAACTCCTTCAACAATTTGTGTGACAGCTTGGTTAGACTATGGACTAATAAACCCGTTTAGCAAAACTTCATAAAGAACCGAGAGGAAAAACTCAATTTCATACTAGAAAATTTCGACTTTTGTACTGTATTGAACTAAGTTGAATATAATTTCCATTAGAATGCTAATCTAATGGAGTCATGTGAGGAGACACCAAGTCTGTTTGCATGCTGTTTGGCTGGTTAAGCTAAGGCCAGAGATATTTACGTTTAATGCATCACAGAATAATTCACACCAACCTTACCATCCATCTTTGAACCATTTGTAAAAAAGTTAACATCTTCAGAGTTCAGAATAGCTTCTATAACCTAGTTCTCCATGGTGGGATTAATAGTTCTAAACCTTTCATCCAAGGAAGACGGTTCATTACCCTGTCTAATATAATCGGTTTTGGGCTAGTTCTCTATTTAAAGTGAAGGGTGGAGATCAATCTGGGGAGTTTATACTTCTTAGAGAAAAGGACCAACTCATCAGCATAGCTGTTAGCCTGATATTTTTCCAGATAACGTCGGTAACAATATCATCTGAATATTTAACCATCCGGAAGATGTAGTCATCAGTGATCTACCCTGATTATAAATGATTCTCTCTCGCCGAGACACATGGGTGCCCAAGTGATCCTTCCTGGACTGACTTTATTAAAGGCAGTCTCTGTATCCGGAAAGGTTATCATTGTGTATGTCTTATACTCAAGGGAGTGCTTAATAGGGAAAATAAGATAATCGAAAGATTATTCGGCTCGATCGAGCATCTGATGACATATTTTCCTCGCGTTAGGTATACATATAGCCTAGATTTCAGGCCATTCACTAGGAATGTGACAAAATTCTAGGCTTTGTTTAGAATAGAGTGGTCTACTCTCACAGGATTTTCCTACTATTTATAATTTGACTTGACGGAGGCGCGCTTTTCTAGTGACCATTGGTCCTTGGGGCGCGATCTCGGAGTCGGAAAAGTTAGTGGCCTTTAGAAGCTTTATATATTCCTCGTTAGTTGTGGTCCAAAATCTTCGGAGGACAGTATGGTGCGTATTTAGGGAGATATTAGATTTCATCTGAAGTTCTAGCACTCCCCGACACGGGTAGTGATTTTGATTCAATGGTGGATACTCTTACTAGGGCTTGCAATACCTCTATGATAACAAAGCTGTAGGGAAAGCGAAAACCTGTTTGGTGGACCTCGGCACTTGCGGAGTGCCGAAAAGTCAGTGGATCTGCTTTAAAGGATATTAGGACGAAAAGATCATGAGAAAGTCAAGACTGGGACTTCTATAAGGAATGCCTTAGAGTATACAAAAGGGAAACAAGGAAGGTGCAAAGAAATTCGTGTAGGCTCTTCTGTGATAGAATGGAAGGGGTCTCGGATGCCTCGCGCTTAAGAAAAATTCTCTCTACTAGTCCAGTTGTTCCAGGCTATCTGATTAAACCGGATGGCGAATGGACGGTTTCTAGTGGAGAGACTCTTGACCTTTTGATGGAAACTCACTTCCTGGGTCCTTTGGTTAACTGCGGGTCTAAAGATGACTGCGGCGTCCAATTGTTATGTACAGAGGATATTCTGAATACACGGAAGATAAAATGGGCTATTAAAAATGTTAAGCCCTTTAAGTCAGCTGGTTCGGATGGGATTGTGCCAGCAGAAATTCAGAAGAACTCGGAGGTCTTACTTCCTTGGAGGTCATCTTCAAAGGCTGTCTGAAGCTGGGGTACATCCCGAAGTAATGGAGGGAACCTAAGGTGATCTTCATCCCGAAAGCGGGTAGAAGCTCGCACAGCAACCCTAAGGACTTAAGACCAATACCTCTGTCATCTTTTCTGCTGAAAAACATGGAAACGTTGCTGGATGCCACACTAGATGGGCTTAAAGGGAGTTTAATGATGTCGGATCCTGTGGTTTCACAATGGGCCAAAACTGGCCTAAGTGTGCGATAACAACCACTGAAACCTAACCTAACCTAACCTGTGGTCAGAAGTTCAGCTGGTCGATGAAGATAACTCAGAATAGATAACTCAGAACTATTATCTAGTACTTGACGTAGCCTAGAAACATTTGAAGGCTCCAGTATTGTATCACAGTATATCGCCTATGTTAAAGTTGTGGCACTTATTAGTTCGTGGCTTTTCTGAAGATATTACTGCGTTTTGGATGGGTGATTTGGAATTCTTTTCATGGTACAAGCCATAGATTTTGACAACCCGAAGAATCTTACCTGTATTCTATGCATGTAAAAGTATATATTGTTTGAAGTGCATGAACTCATTACACTCTTACCTCCGTGCTCAGTCGAGTTTATTTTCATAGTTCCACTACTCTCCGACTGAGTAGCATCTTGAGTGGTCTCGCCACTATCTTCGAGCGGAATACCAGTCGATGTACAACAAGAGCTAAACAACTTTAACATCACTGCACTGAAAATAGCGACTCTTTACATATAGAGCAATAGTAGCCGATCCGTACAGTCAGAGTTTAGCTCTTTCAATATTACAATCTTCCAGAGGGAAAGTATAGATCTTCATTACTCATCTGTAGCATTTCCAGTATCTCACTTAGATTGATAGATTCTTCTGGGATTAAAACCCGTGCTCTAATTCTAACTGAACCATTTGCGCTAGCGACCACCTTCAAACTCACTTCAGACCAAACCTCAATTTGACTTTCTACAACCTAGGTTGTGCTGGTTTGGTATAGTGCGATTTTTCGTGCATTATTCGTCATTATCCTGAATCCTGTTGATTACAGCCACCTCATGGAGGGCCTAGTGGCGGTTATCTTCACTCAGGTCCTTTTCGCAACCGTAGATAGGTTCTCTCGAGATTTCTCAAGATTCGTTTAAGCCCATTCGGAGTGTTTCTTTAACGTTTTCCAATCCTTTGTCCTCTCGTTTGGTAGTTGGGTGTATAAGGACCAGGTAAAATCATTCTCTTGTCCGTAGTAGATGTAGAGAGGCTAGTATTATTCCTGATTATGTTCCGGTTTTGTGCGTCTTGGAGACCAGTCCTAAATGCAAAAGTTCATATGACACTTGTTTCCAGATTTGTCAGAATTTCGGAATAACCATTTTTGTTTATTTGTTTTAGGTTCATAATATGAGTATGTTTGATGTTTGGATTATTCGTTGGCATAAGTGTATGCTTTCGGAAGGGGCCTACTTTGAAGGCGATACAATAAATTTGAATAATACATTTTCAACCAACAAGAACCAACAACTTGTTGGTTTTCTGAAATTTTAGCAAGGATAATGGTTATTGATTATACAAAACAGTTTTACTAAAAGTCTGGCAGGTTTAATTTTTCGCTTTAGAAATCAAGTGTGGTGTGTTCGGTATCTTTTACGCATATGAAATTATCCCACGATTTTATCCCAGAAAAGGAAAGAAAAAATCATCAGGCAACGCGTGAATCGCGGAAATCACGTTAAATACAAAAATTAAATTCGTTCTTTTTAAATTTTGCGAATTTTAGTCATTCAACCGTTATATCTAAAGAACCAGTATTTGAACTAAAATTACATTTGACACGTTAAAGTTACTTGTCACGTTAAAAGTTTAAATTTGTTGGATTAAGGCTATGTGGTTCAACAACGTTACGCCTGTTATCCGGAAAGCCTTCTGGAATCCCAGAAGGACAAACTGGAACAAATATGGGGAGGTGTTGGACGAATTATTGCCGCTGGAGGCCCCTGGACTTCCGGCGACAGTAGAATAATTAGATTGCATGGTTGATATTGCCTATAAAGCCTACGGGCAGGCATAAGCCGGTGAACCTATGGTGGACCACAGACTTGGGAACCTATCGGAGGGTGTGTAGGACAGCCTTTAATAAAGCCAGAACACAAGGGAGGTTCGGGATTGGTACTCCTATAAGGAGGACCTAGGTTTGGTTGAGTTAGGTTTCAGTGGTTGCTATCGCACACTTAGGCCAGTTTTGCCCCATTGTGATACCACAGGATCAGACATCATTAAACTCCCTTTAAACCCATCTAGTGCTATTCATATAGTGTAAGAGATCTCGTACATTACAGATTTCGATATCAGAGAGGCTGTCCATAGTGTATTTGCCCAAGTGATCATGTCTTCTGAGTCTCCTCCTCCTCCTCGTTCTTGCAGCTTCTACAGAAGTTATTTGCATCCCGACACAGCCTTCTCGCATAATCTCCGAAAAGGCAGTGTCCGGTAAGTACCCTTATAATTTTACCTAAATCACGCTTCCTTAGTGTGATCAAGATCTTGGATCGCTTCAAGCTCAGCTCATTCCATACTTGCTTCGCTACACTGCCAGTCGGACCGACGAGCCAACTAGCATTTGCCAAGCAACTGCTTTTCTGACTAACTGCTTTCAGCCTAGATATAGGGCTTCCTACACATTCTCTTCGTGGTTCCAGTTGGAGAGGAGGACCTGAGAAAGTACAAAAACGAGTTGAGGAAGGCACAAAGGGGTCTTGGGAACTCTTCTGTTGTAGAGTGGAGGGGGTCTCTGAGCCTTCTCGTCTTAGGAAAATTCTATCTACCATGCCAGTGAGTACTAGTTATTTAATTAGACCGGACGGATCATGGGCAGCTTCAAGTGCGAAATCATTGAAGCTTCTCATGGAGACCCATTTTTCGGGAAGCTTTGATGACACGATGGAGCCTGGAGCTCATCGAGGAACACCTTCAATAGATATGTGGAGCTTCGTGGACAAAGAACGAATCCCCTGTGGGCGCTGAACGGTTTTAAGTCTTATAAATCGGCGGGCCCGGATCGGATAATACCAGCAGACATCCAAAGGAACTCGGGAGTTATCCTCCTCTGGCTGGAGGTTATCTTCGAGAGGTGTCTGAAACTGGTCTATATTTCTAAGAAATGGAAGGAGGTCAGAGTAGTCTTTATCCCGAAATCGGGAAAGTGTTCACATGCTTGGCCAAAGGACCTGAGGCCTGTAACTCTATCATCCTTTCTGTTGAAAGCCTTGGAAAGGCTGGTACGAGTAGATGTAGTTATTCGAACAAAAATTGAATCAAGAAATTGAGTAATGTCGCAGCATGCGTACTGTAAGGGAAAGTCGGTGGACATAGCTTTGCACGATCTAGTACGCATGATTGAGAAGTCAATTTACTCGCAATAGTTTTGTATGGTAGCATTTCTGGACATTGAGGGTGCCTTTAATAATGTAAAAACGGAGGCGATCATGGAAGGATCTAATGGAGTAATCCATTAGAAGACGGGTGGTTAGAGGAAGCCCGTAGAGAAGTGCAATGTCCCTCTTTGGAGTGTAGTGATGAATAGATTGCTGTTGGAACTGGAGAGAGAGAGGGGACAGGGGTGGTCGCGTATGCAGATGATGTAGCGATAGCTGTCTCAGGCAAATATTCGATTACGATTAGGGATGTTATGCAAAATAAATGTGGATTAATCTTCAACATTAAGCTCAGCTGGAAGCCTAACATTATGGAAAGGGTGAATAAGTCTAATGTAGCCATTTAATGTAGGAACGCAATAGGTAAGAGATGGGCTTTGAAACTAGAGCTGTTACACTGGCTCTATACCGCAGTGGTAAGACCTGAGCTGATATACGGGTTGGGCGTCTGGTAGCCAGCTAAAGTAAAGAACGGCCTGCATGCTTATAAGTGGGGCGCTTAGGACAACACCTACACGCGCTCTAGAGGTTTATGCTCCACCTTATTCCAATCAAATTTTTTGGTAAGCAGATGGCAGCCAATGTGGCTACGAGACTCTTGGGCTGTCTCTCAGTCGAAGTGTCTTCAGGCGGGGCACTCGGCGATAGTTAGATCGCTAAGGTACGAACTTGCGAATCTAAATTATATTAAACGAACGTTGTGTTTCGATAAAGGTTTCCGGACCATCTGTCCTTAAAGGGAATCCTGAAGGAACGGATCAATACTGGAAAACGAGGCAGTTCAATTTTTCACGGACTGCTCTAAGATAGACGGCAAGGTAGGAGCCGGAGACTTCTGTGAGAAGCTTGATGTTAATATATCTGTTCGTCTTCCTGACTACTGCACCGTGTACCAGGCTGTAGTGGTGGCGTTCGGGAAAGTCGTGACATGGCTGAAGCATAACGTGGGATCCGTGAGGTATATCGCAATTTATGTGGAAAGTCAGGCGGCGGACAGGTCGCTATAGAGGCGGTTTGTCAGAAGTCATGGGTGGCGCTGGAATGCCGATCATCTCTTAATCAGATGCGCAAGTATTTCGGAATTTAGATATGCCCCTGGTCACTCGGACATCACGGAAAACTGCGAGACAGACGAACTAGCTAGATACGGTACGACTCTCCAGATGCCACCGGAAAAGGGCACTCAAAAAGGCAATCACCTCGACAAATGAGCGGTGGACCAACACTCTCACGTGCAGGGTAGCATAACAGGTTTGGCCAATACTGGACTTGCGGCGCTCCAAGACACTAGTATCCCTGAAAAAACGAGAGGTAGGGTTGGTGGTAGGAATACCGACAGGACACTGCCTTTTTGGGGAACATGCGAGAAGGCTGGGTCGACAGACGAATGTCTTCTGTAGAAGTTGCATGGACGACGAGGAGGAAGTGACTTTAGATCACTACCTATGCTCATGTCCGGCACTATCAGACAGAAGGCATAAGTACTTAGGTGTGTATGCTATGGCCAGCCTTTTGGAACTGGCGGACTGTGGAGTGCGAGTTATTTTACGCTACATAAGTAGCTCTGGATGGTTTCAACCGGAGTAAAAGGGAGATAGGAGCCTGTGGTATTACAATAGGCCACTATTAGCCTAAGTGTGTGATAGCAACCTGTAACCTAACCGAACCTAAGGCTATGTGGTTTTGAGATTGTCACATTCCTGCCTTCCTTTTAGAAAAGTTGCAGAAAAAATCGTTCCGTGGTACCTTTGTGAAATTGGGCCCTGGACCAGATTTTTCCTTAAAACTCGTATTTAACGGAAATTACATTCAAGTTTGGCCCAGCAAAAACTATAAAATTGTCAGATTCAGGCTATGTGGTTTTGAGATTGTCACATTCCTGCCTTCCTTTTAGAAAAGTTGCGCAGAAAATAGTTCTGTGGCACCTTTGCGAAATTGGGCCCTGGGCCAGATATGTCCATAAAACACGTATTTGAACTAAAATTACATTTAAATTTGGCAGGCAAAAAAATATAAATTTGTCGGTTTAAGGCATGTGGTTTTGAGATCGTCACATTCCTGCCTTCCTTTTACAAAAGTTGGAAAAAATCGTTCCGTGGCAACTTTGTGAAATTGGCCCTGGACCAGATATATCCATAAAACTCGTATTTGAACTAAAATTGCATTCAAATTTGGCAGGCAAATCTATAAATTTGTCAGATTAAGGCTATGTGGTTTTGAGATCGTCACATTCGTGCCTTTCTTTTGGAATAGTTGGAAAAAATCGTTCCGTGGAAGCTTTGCGATATTGGACCCTGGACCAGATATATCCTTAAAGCTCTTATTTAACGGAAATTACATTCAAATTTGGCAGGCAAAAACAATAAATTTGTCAGATTAAGGCTATGTGGTTTTGAAATCGTCACATTCCTGCCTTTCTTTTGGAATAGTTGGAAAAAATCGTTCCGTGGTAACTTTGCGAAATTGGACCCTGGGACAGATATATTCATAAAACACGTATTTGAACTAAAATTAGATTTAAATTTGTCAGGCAAAAACTATAAATTTGTCAGTTTAAGGCTATGTGGTTTTGAGATCGTCACAATCCTTCCTTCTTTTGGAATAGTTGGAAAATATCGTTTCGTGGCAACTTTGCGACATTGGACCCTGGGCCAGATATATTCATAAAACACGTATTTGAACTAAAATTAGATTTAAATTTGTCAGGCAAAAACTATAAATTTGTCAGTTTAAGGCTATGTGGTTTTGAGATCGTCACAATCCTTCCTTCTTTTGGAATAGTTGGAAAATATCGTTTCGTGGCAACTTTGCGACATTGGACCCTGGGCCAGATATATCCTTAAAACTCGTATTTAACGGAAATTACATTTAAATTTGGCAGGCTAAAACTATAAATTTGTCTGATTAAGGCTATGTGGTTTTGAGATCGTCACATTCCTGCCTTCCTTTTAGAAATGTTGGAAAAAATCGTTCCGTGGCAACTTTGTGAAATTGGGCCCTGGACCAGATATTTCCTTAAAACTCGTATTTAACGGAAATTACATTCAAATTTGGCCCAGCAAAACCTATAAAATTGTCAGATTAAGGCTATGTGGTTTTAAGATCGTCACATTCCTGCCTTTCTTTTAGAAAAGTTGGAAAATATCGTTCCGTGGCAACTTTGCGATATTGGACTCTGGACCATAAAACTCGTATTTAAGGGAAATTACATTCAAATTTGGCAGGCAAAAACTATAAATTTGTAGGTTTAAGGCATGTGGTTTTGAGATCGTCACATTTCTGCCTTTCTTTTAGAAAAGTTGGAAAATATCGTTCCGTGGCAACTTTGCGAAATTGTGCTCTGGGCCAGATATATCCATAAAACACCTATTTTAACTAAAATTACATTCAAATTTGGCCAGTTAAAGTATGAATTCGTCGGATTAAGGCTTTATGAATTTGAGATCGTCACATTCTTGCTTCCTTTTAGAAAAGTTTGAGAAAATCTTTTCGTGGCAACTTTGTGAAATTGGGCCCTGGACCAGATATATCCTTAAAACTCGTATCTAACGGAAATTACATTCAAATTTGGCAGGCTAAAAGTATAAATTTGTCAGATTAAGGCTATGTGGTTTTGAAATCGTCACATTCCTGCGTTCCTTTTAGAAAAGTTGAAAAAAATCGTTTCGTGGCAACTTTGTGAAATTGGGCCCTGGACCAGATATTTGCTTAAAACCCGTATTTAACGGAAATTACATTCAAATTTGGCAGGCTAAAACTATAAATTTGTCACATTAAGGCTATGTGGTTTTGAGATCGTCTCATTCCTGCCTTCCTTTTAGAAAAGTTGACAAAAATCGTTTCGTGGCAACTTTGTGAAATTGGGCCCTGGACCAGATATTTGCTTAAAACTCGTATTTAACGGAAATTACATTCAAATTTGGCAGGCAAAAACTATAAATTTGTCAGATTAAGGCTATGTGGTTTTGAGATCGTCACATTCCTTCCTTCCTTTTATAATAGTTGGAAAAAATCGTTCCGTGGAAACTTTGCGATATTGAGCCCTGGACCAGATATATCCTTAAAACTCGTATTTAACGGAAATTACATTCAAATTTTGCAGTCTACAACTATAAATTTGTCGGTTTAAGGCTATGTGGTTTTGAGATCGTCACATTCCTGCCTTCCTTTTAGAAAAGTCGGAAAAAATCGTGTCGTGGCAACTTTGTGAAATTGGGCCCTGGACCAGATATATCCTTAAAACTCGTATTTAACGGAAATTACATTCAAATTTTGCAGGCAAAAACTATAAATTGTCAGATTAAGGCTATGTGGTTTTGAGATCGTCACATTCCTTCCTTCCTTTTATAATAGTTGGAAAAAATCGTTCCGTGAAAACTTTGCGATATACAGCCCTGGACCAGATATTTGCTTAAAACCCGTATTTAACGGAAATTACATTCAAATTTGGCAGGCTAAAACTATAAATTTGTCACATTAAGGCTATGTGGTTTTGAGATCGTCTCATTCCTGCCTTCCTTTTAGAAAAGTTGACAAAAATCGTTTCGTGGCAACTTTGTGAAATTGGGCCCTGGACCAGATATTTGCTTAAAACTCGTATTTAACGGAAATTACATTCAAATTTGGCAGGCAAAAACTATAAATTTGTCAGATTAAGGCTATGTGGTTTTGAGATCGTCACATTCCTTCCTTCCTTTTATAATAGTTGGAAAAAATCGTTCCGTGGAAACTTTGCGATATTGAGCCCTGGACCAGATATATCCTTAAAACTCGTATTTAACGGAAATTACATTCAAATTTTGCAGTCTACAACTATAAATTTGTCGGTTTAAGGCTATGTGGTTTTGAGATCGTCACATTCCTGCCTTCCTTTTAGAAAAGTCGGAAAAAATCGTGTCGTGGCAACTTTGTGAAATTGGGCCCTGGACCAGATATATCCTTAAAACTCGTATTTAACGGAAATTACATTCAAATTTTGCAGGCAAAAACTATAAATTGTCAGATTAAGGCTATGTGGTTTTGAGATCGTCACATTCCTTCCTTCCTTTTATAATAGTTGGAAAAAATCGTTCCGTGAAAACTTTGCGATATACAGCCCTGGACCAGATATATCCTTAAAACTCGTATTTAACGGAAATTACATTCAAATTTTGCAGTCTAAAACTATAAATTTGTCGGTTTAAGGCTATGTGGTTTTGAGATCGTCACATTTCTGCCTTCCTTTTTGAAAAGTTGGAAAAAATCGTTTCGTGGCAACTTTGTGAAATTGGGCCCTGGACCAGATATCCTTAAAACTCGTATTTAACGGAAATTACATTCAAATTTTGCAGGCAAAAACTATAAATTGTCAGATTAAGGCTATGTGGTTTTGAGATCGTCACATTCCTTCCTTCCTTTTATAATAGTTGGAAAAAATCGTTCCGTGAAAACTTTGCGATATACAGCCCTGGACCAGATATATCCTTAAAACTCGTATTTAACGGAAATTACATTCAAATTTTGCAGTCTAAAACTATAAATTTGTCGGTTTAAGGCTATGTGGTTTTGAGATCGTCACATTCCTGCCTTCCTTTTAGAAAAGTCGGAAAAAATCGTGTCGTGGCAACTTTGTGAAATTGGGCCCTGGACCAGATATATCCTTAAAACTCGTATTTAACGGAAATTACATTCAAATTTTGCAGGCAAAAACTATAAATTGTCAGATTAAGGCTATGTGGTTTTGAGATCGTCACATTCCTTCCTTCCTTTTATAATAGTTGGAAAAAATCGTTCCGTGAAAACTTTGCGATATACAGCCCTGGACCAGATATATCCTTAAAACTCGTATTTAACGGAAATTACATTCAAATTTTGCAGTCTAAAACTATAAATTTGTCGGTTTAAGGCTATGTGGTTTTGAGATCGTCACATTTCTGCCTTCCTTTTTGAAAAGTTGGAAAAAATCGTTTCGTGGCAACTTTGTGAAATTGGGCCCTGGACCAGATATCCTTAAAACTCGTATTTAACGGAAATTACATTTAAATTTGGCAGGCTAAAACTATAAATTTGTCGGATTTGTTTTGAGATCGTCACATTCTTTTGAAAAAGTTGGAAAAAATCGTTCCGACAATCAAATTTAGATAATTTTAGTGTTTAAAATACTTAAAATTTGAATCTTTAATATTCGAGATATAGTACATTGAACTCAGAAAATATTCGTTGGCCGAGCTAGTTGGTTACATCAGGTGATAGAGGAAGGTTTAATAATTAATAATTTTTTGAGAATTTGGGTATTCGAGATAAAGTCCAATGGCGCAAGAATCTCGCAAAGTTGACACAGAATGAATTTTTTGTAATCTTGCTAAATATCGTCTATATATCGATATAATTCTATTTCGATGAATTCTAAAATCTGCATAGGAGACCTCGTCCAGAATATACTGACGTTTAACAAGTACTGTCAGACTTTTCAAGTAAACCATTTTCGTACGTTCCTTTTCTATTGGGGTTAGGTTCGTAATTGGTTAGTTTAGCCAAGTTTATAGTTTGGTTTAGAACTTCGATTTCTATCGGAAAAGGAACTGAATCCTTATCCTGCGTAATAATTCACGCAAACTAAAGTTTACCTGTTTAACTAAAAAAAAATTTTAAAAATTTTAAACTAAACAGCGAATTATCGAAATATAGGTACACAAAAGACAAGAAAACCGATATATTTCTTTAACAACAACCATATGACCACCTCCACTTTCTTAAATCAACGAATTCAGCTCTTTTCGTTTTCTTATGAATTTACCGATTTCAGTTTTAATTTTATACTCGCGGTGTTAAGATACGGCGAGCCGTCGCGTATTTCTTTCTCAAGCAAGATTTATTTTTATAAATATTATTAATTATAATTTGTAGTTTCTCTTTTCGTTTTCGTGTGTCTTACAGCCAACTATATATACACACAGTAATAAAATACCAATACCATTTAAAAATTAATAAAATTTATTAATTTTATTTATTTAAGAAAAGTTTTAACTGTACGAAAAATTATGTAATTAGTTTTTTGAGTGCGCGCCTTGAAGTGAAATTTTCTATTAATTAATTAAAATTTTATTTAGTTTATCGATTTATTTAAAAAAAATGTGAATTGTGTTTTGTTACAACAAATTATTTGGTTTAGTTAATTAATATTAATTAATTGAGTATCTTATAGATAAATGATAATGATGTGGTCGTCTCTAGTGACCAAATCATATCTGCTGAAGTGAATTTTGTGTGTGTGCGTGTGTCTTAAGCCATATAATATTGTTTTTATTATTAAATTTAGAAAGATTTTTGTTTAGTTTTTTAATTAGTTAACAAAAAAAAAAAAAAATTATAAATAATGAATAAAAAATTAATTTTATTGTTTTTAATTTATAATCTTGGATATTCAATACAAAATCCACAAGGTAAGTTTCTAATGAGAATTTTTCGTTATTTTGACTTTTTACAAATATTTGGGTGGCTGTGTGTTGCGATTGTTTTGGCTGGGAAATTAATTATATATAATTTATATGATATGACACAGTGGCGTAGTCGTTTCTTGTTAATTGTAAAATAATTTTTTTGTTAATTTGTGTAAATTTTTATGTAATCTTGAAAAGTTGTACTAATTATAATTTGTAGGTTGTGGAAAGTTGTTTATATCCAATTTTGCTTTGCATATCGTTGTGTTGGGTATAAGCAAGCAGCATATTGAACATTTTTTTATGCGATTTTATGTTCAAGTTTCTTCGTGAAGTGGTTTTTAAAAATAAAACGTTTTACCTTTCATATTTTTGTGTTGTGGTAGAGTGCCGGTGTTACGGTTGGTGCAGACTTGATCATTTTAATTGATTTAATTCAATATATTAGGTAATCTATTATTGACTTCGAGTCAACTTTTAAAGTCATGTTTATGCAGTGCCACTTTCTCGAGATAAAGGTTTTAATCTTGTCATTTTATGTCATCCTAAAGTGTTCTAATTCACTGGATTATGCTTTATTAAATGGTTTAAGATATAAGTAATATCTGTTAGGTGATTAAAAATTTAATAATCCTCATATAATATGACAGCATAATCTATAAAATTTATGTCACACTAAATTAGTGGCTATTTAATGCCACTATAGGTTTAGAGATATCCACTCATTTCCGTCTATAATATTAAATGGCTAAGAATAAATTCTTAAAATATAGGAACAGTTCCGCATTTAGCCATTTTTAATCGATGTATTTTTGTATCTCCGAAACTGGTGTTCAGAAATATTCTCACCCGTATTTAATTCTATCTTTAAGGCCTAATACACTTGACTTGAATTGGCATACTCCAAATATTAGCCTAAACACATAGTAAGCACCCTGCAATTATTTTGTAAGGTTATGCAATTAAAACACAAGAATAAATAAAGAGCTGCGTTTTCAAAATGAGTGGCATATCAAAATTGCGATTCACTTAAAAATAATGTCGGAACTTCCTGATGTTATGGTCACTTCTTTTTCAATATCTACAACCTCGTGGATTTTCTTTGTTTTTCAAATTTTAATAAAAAAAAATAAAATAAATCCTGGGAATATAAATGAATTTCCTTTCTCGGTAGTGCGTAATCCTCCGTTGTCAGAACCATGCAATTAAACGATTAATCGTGGATTGGCTGAATTCACAAGTAGCTTTTCTGAAAATAAGACTTCTAAAGGAGATAATCATTCATGGCCAAATTTAATTTAATGTTGCGTCCTGACCTTACTCTTAAGCTGTATTAGATCATAGTCAGCCATGAAATGGTCGTGTGTGGTAAAATTTCAGATTCTGTTTTAAATTTTTATTCCTTTATAACAACTGAGACTGTGCTCATTTAGCAAATTATCTTTCAAATTTTTACAAATTTTACATTTCTTTAACAATTCTGATATGTAGGGGTGAAACCGAATGGTTAGTTCCAAAATTAACTAAACCTATTTAAAATACTAATTCTATTGGAGCCCATGGAGCCTTATTTCGTGTTTGGCGCCTGGTCTTCATTTCTTGTGTTCCACGGAACATTAACGATGCTACGGAGAACGTTGTTTTGAAACGTCTGTATCATTTGACGTTTGTTTGCTTAGTACATCTCCAGAGTTGAATACCGTAGGTCTATATCGGCTTCAGTATTTGTCGATATAGCAGAAGCTTGTTGTGTATTGTAAGCTCAGAGCCTCTACCCAATTTCTTATTATTTCTTTTTGACATGCTCTCTCCACTTGATCTTGACATCGAGTGTCATGCCAAGATATTTAGCTTTGTTTGCATATGGCACCGGTCGGAGTTAATTTCTATCAGTAGATGGGAAACCTTTTGATATGTAACGTTAATATGCGTGGATTTCGTCTCATTAAGCTTGATTCTCCAGTGCTTAGTTCTGTTGTTGGAATATCCCTTGCATACAAGGTGGCTGACATGAAGTGTTACCAAAACAAAACGCCACAAAATTTTTATTTTTTGATGAATTTTATTGAATCAAAGTAAAAAATGTTCACAAATATTTCAATTTTCGAATTGCATTAGAAGTTTTCGATTTGACCACTCTTAGCCGCGATTATGACCTCTAAACGTCCGACAAAGCTATTGCATGCAGCACGAAAGTAGTTCTGTGGTATTTTGGCCGATTCCTGGCGAAGCGCTTGCTTGAGATGGTCGACACTTTGGTATTTTTTTGTCCCAACCTTGCTCTTCAAAATACCGCAAATCGAGAAATCTAGCGGATTTGCATCCGATGAATTTGGTGGCCATTGGGCAGTGGTAATGAACCGCGGAACGTTATTTCTTAGCGAATCTTGATTGACGCGCGCTTTATGACTCGGTCCCGAGTCCTGTTGAAATATCCAGGCTCTGCGGCCGAAATATTTTTGTGCCCAAGGCTTCAACGCTCCCTCCAACACATGATACCGATAAATTTGAGCATTTATCATGATGCCACGGTCCAAAAAAACGAGTTGTGAACGGCTTTCGGCACTTACGGCGGCCCAAACCATCAGCGCTTGGTTTTGAGTGGCAATCCGTTGGACCAAATTTTCAGTAGAACGGCCGGGCAAGTAAATCCGGTCGTTTTGTTTGTTCACATATTGCTCAATAACGAACGGTGACTCATCGGAGAAAACCAAATTCGGCAAATCGCCACTTTCGTGCAAGCGTAATAACTCCTTTGCTCTTTCCACTCTAACTTTTTTTTGAGCATCGGTGAGACCATCCGTTTTATGGAATTGCAAGGCCTCTAGTCCAAGACGATCTTTCAATATGTGCTGCATCCGTTCGAGCGAAATGTTCGCCTCACGAGCCATTTTTACTGCCGCTACGGCGCGGGTTCCAACCCAATTTGGCCTTCACCTTCCGAATAATATCCGGCGATGTTGCAGTGCGTTTCGGTCCACCACCATGTCGTTTTGCAATGCTGCCAGTATCGTTATAACGATTTATGGTGCGATACACAAACATTTTATTCACATGCAGATGTTTTAACTGGTTAACAATCTGCGGCTGTGATTTTCCAGCCAAATATAGAGCAATCACACTATTACGCTTGAATTCCATTGCGGATAACTTTTTTTCTGAATATTTCCCACTAAAATGCTTTTGTAAGCTTGTAAATAATGGAATGAACTGCCATTAGTGTAAATTTGAGCGCTCTATCATCACTGGTTTGACAGCAATGACAGTCTTAAGTTGGTAACACTTTGTGTCAGTAACCCGGTATAATAAATACAGGATTGGTCCTAAAACACTCCCCTGCGGGGCACTAGCAGAGGTTTTCTTTAGTTCGGAGTATTCACCCTCATATTTCACAGTATGGCATAGAATTGCTTCGGCAGATCTTTATGCAGCTTGAATTCCGAGCCAGAAATTTGCTTCAGTATATTTTTTATGTTCTAACGTTCTTTCAATAATGTTGGTGATTCTATGCACCTGTTCAATTGTGGAGAGCTTTTCTCTGAGTCCAAATTGATGTGGAGAAATTAGTTGTCGGTCCTCAATTATTGGTTTAAGTTCTTTTAGTAATAATTTTTCAAAGAGTTTTGGCGTAATTGGCAGCAATGAAATTGGCATGTATGATTTTTTATCGTTAGGTGGTTTATCAGGTTTGGCTATCATGATTACTTCAGCTACTTTCCATTGCTACGGAACATATTTTAACCGAAAGCTTGCATTGATTATGTGTAACAGCTTACGAAATCCTTTACCTGATAGAGCCCTGATTATTTGGCAAGTTTCTTTTAATTTTTTGAGAGTTACTGGGCGTATATCAAAATCATCTAGGTTGTGGATTGACATAATATTTTCATTGGCCGTTTGTCTTGGTAGTGGTTGGAAGGTATTCTCGAGATACTCCGCAAACAGATCAGCCTTCTCTTTAGGACCTCTTGCCCAGGTTCCATCCTGCTTTTTAAGTGGAGGCACTTGCATTTTGGGTCTTTTGAGTCCCTTCGTCATTTTCCACAATGAATAATCAGAATTTTTTTCGTCGGTTAGACTAACTAGATATCTGTTGATTGATGCGTTTTTAATTTCTTTAAGAAGAGATTTGGGACTTTTACCTAAATTGTTAAGAATTGTTTTGTTCTCCGGTGTTCTAGTTATTTGCCAGGTTTTACCAGACCGTCGCTTTTGTCTTACCAACTCTCTAATTTCCATTGGGTAGGATATGTTAAGCTTCTTCTTATTGTGTATAATGGGGGTACTTGCCAAAGCAGCATAGTGAATTGTTTCATTGAGTTGTTCTAATTCATCTTCCAACCGGTGAGAATTTCTTATCGGTACCTAAAGATAGATTTTTTCCTCCATTACTTCACGAAAGAGATTCCAGTTTGTTTATGAATTTTTTAATCTGGGTGCACTCTCCCCTTGAATTACCATTTCACTGACTGTCATGATAACCGGGGAGTGATCCGATACTAGAGAATTACTGTCTTCAATGTGAATGTAGTTCTAGGATATACCTCTTGCTGCATAAAAGTCTAGTAGGTCAGGCATCTTCATTCCGTCACTGGGCCAGTATGTTGGGGAACCACCAGAGTAAAATTCACATTTTGATGTCTGCCCTGCTTGAAGCAATTCTTTACCTTTTGACGTCGTAAGTCTAGATCCCCAATAGGTGTTTTTCGCATTAAGGTCACGTCCAATAATAAAATCACGTCCACGCGATTTAAATAGTTTAGGGTAGTCCTCCCTTTTCAAGTCATGCCGGGGAGGACAATATATTGCATAGCCAGTAAGCTGTCTGTGTTTAGTTTGCATCCTTACAGTAGTGACTTGCATTGTTTCTTCTTCGATATTTGATTCTAAATGGTGTTTTATATTTTCTTTTATTAGTAATGCCGAACCACTTCTTGCTCTTTCCGCTGGTTGAATGGAGTGATATAAGTTATATTAAGAAAATGTCGATTTTTTCGGAATTTAAAAATATTTCTATTTCTGGAATATGTTGCATAATCCCATTCGCATTCTAGATTGCTATTTTGAAGGTTGTGTTCTTACTTTGCATTTTCTCCAGTTGATCAAGTATCATGTTGTTCAGATTACTTTGGTCATCTAGCCGCTTTGTACAAGCTGCAATGCTGTTCATAATGTTTTCCATAATTTGGTTATTTTCGGAGCCCATATGTTTGGTTGAACCCAAACCTTTTACTATCTGGGCAAATGAACTTCTTTGCCCTGTGTTGCTTGGTTGAGGGTTTTGATCCATCTGATTTGATATGTGAACCCTTCGATTTTCGTGAGAAATCAACCGCAAGGTTTCTTGTTTTATCTCTTAATTTTTGTATAATTAGCCAGATGTTGGTCTTTACAATTTGTACACTTGGCTGGTACATCCCTCCCTATTGTACATGCCTGGGTAATATGATTACCTGAGCGTCTTGGATTCCGACCGCAATATCTTAGGGTATGAATGCCTGACATTTCTTGCATTGGGGTATGCGTGTTGTGGTTCTGTTCTCCTTATTCGTTCAATTTCATAGCATTCAATTTCGTAGATAAGGTTCTATAAGTATCTGGGTCCTGAGTATTAATTTTCCAAACGTCATTGTTTAGCGGTGTTACCTTATAGTCTTTGTCAGTAACCGATTTCATCAGTGTCTGAATTTCTGGGTAACTGGTTACACCCACAATATTTATTGGTGGGAGTGATTTTTCTTTCGGTTGCACCAAATTTGGTGTAATGTTCTTGGTAGATTTACTACCTTTCGGTTGATTGGCTTTGGGTAGAACATTTTTTGAATCTAGACTAGATTGTTTCCTACCATTTAATTGCTCAGCCTCAGGTGACGATTCAGCTTACTATTCCCGGACTGTTTTTTCTTCTTTAGAATCCAGTCCGTCTCTTTTGTAATTTATCTTCATCAGTGGAATAGATGAGTTTGCCTGGTTCAATGCTTCCTATATCGCAATCTTCTTTTGAATCCCGATTCATTTTTAGGTTTTCATTTTCACGCTTTAGATACTCAATTTCTTCGCTTAGCTTGGCAAATAATTGCTCCTTATACTCTGGTCTCGCCAAGAGATCCATATTCTTCTTTTCTAGGACAATAGTTGTTTTACTAGGTTCGGCTATTTGCAAAGTAAAATTTAGGAGGCATCACTTATTTCGTGTAATGTTTGTCCAGTACATCTAGTAGACACGTTAGAAAAAGCATCGGCTTGGTCAGCTACCGAGTTGATTTATTTTTCTTTAACGGTGATCTTAGTAAATTTGTTCTTATCTTGAACGGATTTGATGTTCCCTGATAATGCAATTGATTTGCAATTTCAGATGTTCGATTTTTTAACTCTGGACAATAAAAGAGACATCAAGCTCTTTGTTTCAAGAGTCTATCAAGTGAACAGTTTATTTTTTGCGTGTTTACTGAGTTAAACTCAGTTTGAGTTTGGGGTTGAAATAAGCTGACCAGAGTTTCAAAATCCCCGAGGAAGGCTGGATTTATGTGTTACATTTTTCGAAAACGCCTATTTCGATGGGAATATTGAAAATTGTTTTGCGAAGGCGGGTGTTATTATGTTCGGTGTCATTAATAAACACAACTAAGACCCTCTGGTGGAGTACAGAATTTAGCGTCGAAGTTAGTGTAGTGTACACTACACTACACTACTACTAGTGTACACTAACTAATAGTTAAAAAAAAACTTCTGAAACTTCTGAAAAAGTTCTGAAATCACAAATGTAACTCACAAAATAGATTTCTTCCCTTCGGCCTTATTCTTGAATCTTTCTATATAAGAAACTAACAAGAAGTGTTCAAATTTTAAGCTAATTACACTTTTTAAATTTTAAATCCGAGTGGATCTGCTTTTCTCAGTCGTTTAAATCGCAGCTGTTTTAGTGTATTCCAGGCCAATTCGTTGGGATGTCCCTGAAGTTCTGAGTAGTATTTCGAACTGAATTCCTTGGTTGGTTCTTTAACGGTTTTAACACCAAGGTCGTCGTATATGTTAGTATTTCGGATATATCATAAAGCATTAGCAATACATCGGAATATTTTCGCATGAGTTCTCTATTTGATGCACTGGTGGATCCCCATAACTGAATACCATTTCTCCATTTTGGCTTGATTAACGCTTTGTATAGTAAGACCTTATTGTCTGGATTTTCTTCCTATCAGCCAATACATTTTGGAAAATGTTATTTTTATTTGGTTGCGCTTTGTTTCAATTTGTTCTTTCCACGTTAGCCGTCTATCCAGATGTAAGCCTAGGTATTTAACCTCGGTTTGTTGAGGAATATATACACCGTTTAATTGTACTGGTGTGCAGGAGCGTTTGTTCAGCGTGAATGTGACCAGAATTGATTTTTTTTGTTTACCTTTGCTCAGATGACTTTTCACTTCCCTTGAGGCTGTATCATCAGAAAATGTTGATATTACTACATTGTCGGGGCAATAGGTAAGTCTGCCGTGTACATCAAGTATAAAATAGGTCCCAGAACGCTTCCTTGTGGGACTCCTGCGCTTATATCATTTAGGGAAGTTGTTGCACCATTTTGTTGGACCATGTATTGCCTTTGGAGGAGATATATTTCCAGAACTGAGTGAATATTCTTCGGCAGGAGCGCCTTAAGTTTGTATATTAGTCCATCGTGCCAAACTTTGTCAAATGCTTGTGCTATATCCATGAAGACAGCAGAACAGTATTGCTTTGCATCAGGGGTCTGGCTGATTGCATTTACAATTCTATGCACTTGCTCTATGGTACCATGTTGGTTTCGGAACCCAAATTGATGGTCTGGAATGATTTGCCTTTCTTCTAATACTGGTTTCAATTTTGTAATTAACATTTTTTCAAATAGCTTTGACATTGTGGGAACCATGCTTATTGAACTTTTTTCCCAGGCTTATGTATCATTGTGACCAATGATATCTTCCACATATGAGGAATATGACTAGTTCGCATGATCGCATTAACAATTTAGGTTATTAGGGCTAATGCTAATTTTGATTGTGTTCTTAACTTTCTTCCATTCAAACTTTATAGGTTTAAAGGAAGAATCATCATCCATCTGGTGAGGCAGCACGATATTATTAGTTCCTGATCGTCTATTAGTTCGTCATCGTTTTTCGCCCAATTTCCAGTTGGTACTCTAATCGGTGGATTCGATTTTGTAGGTCTTTTTAGGTTTTTTGTTTCCTTCAATAGCTGCTGGTGTTTCTAGATATCAAGATGACAATTTTGTTCGAATAGTCTCCTATATTGATTCCAATCAGTTGATTTGTTTGTCAGACGTTTCGGTGTTTCTGATTTTAAGACAACAGTACTCATTGTTACTATTATCGGTGAATGACCAGACGACAGATCATAGCAATCGGTGGCCTTAACATACGTACGCGCAATGTCTTTGGTTACACAGAAATCAATTAGATCAGGTACTTTCTTTTTATCCGTGGGCCAGTAAGTAGGAAGACCGGTAGATAAAAAATCCAGGGACTGTTCCTCTATTTCTTCATAAAGTTGTTTGCCTTTAGGTGTTGTTAGTCTTGAACCCCATTGAGTATGTTTGGCGTTGAAATCCCCCCCGCGAGAAATTTATTACCCAGCTGATCAAAATAATCAATAAACTGCAATTTTTTATAGTGTGCTTTGGAGGGCAGTGCACTGCTGTTTATGATATTAACATGATGTCAATATTGTGCTCAATGAGAAATGCATTATTCTGCTCTAGGTCATTTGCATTCCATAACAACTATCTGCATCAGCGTGTTCACATTCTGCATCATTAGATCCATAGTTCTCTCCATCATCGCCATGAAGCTTTGCATCATACCAGATAGCTTGTTTAAAGCTGATGAGATGTTACTTTCCTCACTTGCCTCCACTTTTGGAACGGCATCCTTAAGTACACTTGCGTACGAAACCCCGTGATGCATGCTACTGGTTAGATTTATATTCTTGAGTTTTATTTTTATCGCATTTCGTTGAATTATGGAGATAACCACAGATTACACAAACATCGCTCAAAGTGCAATAAGCTTTAGTGTGGCCGTATTCTTGGCACTTAACACGCTGTACCGGTCCAGTTCTTTTTCTGGTTTCCTCGACAGTAATTCTTCTATGTAGAAGATATTTTAGATCATATATTTCATGCTTCTCTTTGTTCTTTTTATTATCTGGTTCTAATTCCAGACGGAATATTGGCTGTGGCACCTTTTTTCAGCGAGAGCAGTTTGTACCTCGTTTGGGTCAACGAAGCTCTCAATTCCTTTTAATATCACAACCAACCCTTTTTGGCTCTTTAGTTGAGTAGTATAGTAATGTTTCCCCACTTCATCAAAATGATTTATCAAGGCCTTGTATGCCTCAATATTTGACGGGTGAATTTTGGATTCTTTTATACTTCCTCGTTTAACCCCGGAAATATAAAAGTTACCCTCCGTTAAAGTGTTGGAGGTTCTTGTTATATCTCTATTTGATTCTTCCCTCAAAAATATATGGGTGGCGGTTTCTCAGTTTTTGATGTGTTATTTTTGGTACAGCATCTTCAGCAGCTTCATCGGCGTTTATTAAACTAGAAAACCGGTTGCCATGAGCCAATTTAACCGGGTCTAGCTTAGTGAATGGGGCCCCTCTTGCGTTTGGATTGCACAGTGATATACCTGTCTAAATCCGTTTGCACTAAACACTGACCTCCATCATTGTTTATTATATTATCATTTTTTGGCGATGCGCTTTGCGAGTTTATATTTCAATTAATTCACCAGGATCATTAACGTTAAGTTTTAAATCCGTTTGGATCAAATTTGCTTGTACAGCAATTTTTCTGCACGTTCACATTTTGATTTTTTTGGAGTATGTTGCGCATTCTATATAAAATAAATAAATAAACAATATTAGAAGAATTTTGAACTCTGGTTGAAATACTCGAAACTTTAGTTTCTTGGGTGACCTGTTTAAAAGGAATTTTGCTGGTAAAACTCCATTTGTACCTCGTTTGCTATATAATAATAATGCCTATTATAAAACGCCAAAAAAACAATCAAGAAATTTTATTGTAGCTAGA
This sequence comes from Nephrotoma guestfalica, assembly GCA_963691935.1. Lineage (NCBI taxonomy): Eukaryota > Metazoa > Arthropoda > Insecta > Diptera > Tipulidae > Nephrotoma > Nephrotoma guestfalica. The sequence goes on from OY829914.1 coordinate 222,538,096, forward strand.
CTTTTTCATTAATCAATGCCTTCAACTCTTCTTAAAGTTGACTCACATATGCCTAAAATATTTTTCCGTTTCGGGGTGGTTTACTAAATTCTTCAGCAATTGTAAAAAGGCGATCTCCCGATTGATTAACTATCAACCGATTGCTTTGTTATTTGTTTTGTCGAAAGTACTGGAATCTATCTTGAACTTCTATATTACGGGCTATCTGGAGGCGCATACTCTTCGTTGCGATTTTGAAAACGACGTTATTCGGTGAAATCATGACGCTCTGTTGGGGTTTATTTCTTTGTATATTTCAAAACTTCACTCACTGAATTTACATGCCCCTGTTATTGAATGATTAGCAAATTATTAATGGAGCCGAAAATGCAGCATATTTTGGATGGATTTATTTCACTGATTTAGTTCAATGACGCTGCTGTCTTCCATTGGGTTTAACAACTAAAGAGGAAGTAATGCCTATCTAGAGCGTGAGTAACTGCAGCAGGAAAACTTTCGAATTTCAAAATGAAACTTTGCATACCGATTAAGCCCGATATGTGCTAATTAGAGTTCATGGTAAAAAGTTACTGCTAGTCCACTAGCTCAAGGGGAAAAAAAATTTTAAATTTCGCCTGAAAGACGAAATAAATAAAATCCGATTTCTAGCAAAAACCGGAAATAATTTAATACTAATTTTAAAATTTTCTAAAGACCGCTAAACTGTTGAAATTTGTGCTTATCATAGAAATATGACTTTCATAAATTTTCATTCATAAACGAGGAAAACCAAACTATCCCCTGAAAGATACTATATTAAGCAAGCCAATACAGAGGTATAGCTGTTCAATAATATTTCTGTTGAACAACAAATTAAACAATAGAAATAAAATGTTCTAAAATCGAAGTTATAAACAATTCAGATAGCATATTTCTGTCAAGGTATGTTCATTACCACCCGAAAAATATAGTGGCTGAATTTTGTGCTAATCCAGAATTGGCCTAATTCTATTGAACAACAACGACCGTTGAATGAACAATTTTCTAACAAAGAGTGTTCTAGAAACCAATGAAGTTAGCACTTCTGATTGCATATTACTGTCAGGTATGTTCATTACGACCCGAAAAATATGGTGGCTGAATTTGTGCTAGATTAGCACAAATTCAGCCACTTTATTTTTCGGATGCTAATGAACATACCTGACAGGAATGTGCTATCTGAATTGCTTATGACTTGGATTTTATAACATTTTATTTCTATTGTTTAATTTGTTGTTCAACACAAATATTATTGAACAGCTATACCTCTGTATTTTGTTTGTTTAATATAGTATCTTTCAGGGGCTAGTTTGGTTTTCCTCGATTTATGAATGCAAATTTATGAAAGCCATATTTCTATGATAAGCACAAATTTCAACAGTGTAGCGGCCTTTAGAAAGTTTTAAAATTAGGCTTAAATTATTCTGGTTTTTGCTAGAAATCGGGTTTTATTTATTTCGTCTTTCCGGCGAAATTTGAAGTATCCTTTTCCCGTTTTTTCGGCTCCTGGACTAACACCAACTTTTTACCGTGAGCAACTAATTAGCACAAATTGGGCTTAATTGGTATGCAAAGTTTCATTTTGAAATTCGAAAGTTTCCCTGATGCAGTTACCCACACCTATCTAGACAATTCACGATAAGGTATGAATGCGTCTAATCTCTCATTCTAGAATAGCGTGGATCTGACAGAGTCGAAAACATTTTTAAGCATCTCTATGATAATGAGTGTTGTACGTTAGCCTATAGCAATTTACTTTGTAAAAGTCGGAGTTTTATAAATAGTGAGTACCGTTTACTAAAAGTCGTTTAGTGAAATCGTACGAGGTCCGATTATTTAAAAGAAACCGGGTTAAATATCTCAATTAATGTACTTTGATATTATCATGAACTAATTAATTTTGTTAATTACACTTAAAGGCAGTGAGTTAGCTCAAATATACCTAAAGTAAAATAACACAAATTTAATGGAAGGAAAAGTTAAAATATTAATACGAGCTAAGTGTGTGTATGAGACAATCTCAGCTGGAAATTTATATACCTTTCGAGAGTAATCTCATATTACAATAAAGTTAAACCTAATCTTATACCTTGCTATGTACATATTGTGTATATCAAGTATCAGGGCCGCGACCCTCTTCTAATCTCTGTATATGGATAAGCGTTTTTCAACACTTTGATTGATTAACGCGCTTCAGATATGTGCGGTGATAAATCTATTAGTAGATCTCCAATTCAAAAATTTGTTGACTTACGAATTAAAACCAAAATTAAGCTACAATGAATAATAATCTAATAGATTTTATCTTTATTCATAATTTCACAATATATACAAACAAAATATGATGTGCTAATAAATCATCGATTAGTATGTTGGGCAACTCGCACATCTGTGCGGTCTTACATATGAAGATGGCGCATTATTTTGACAGACCTGACATGGTTACGTCAACACGATTTAATTAAATATATAGATACGCAAAATTTAAACCACATTTTAATATTACATGCTGGCTTCTTATAAACCAAATCGGTGCGGTTCATAAAGGTCATATGAAATTTAGAGCAGCTGACCAAATATAGCACCTAAAATTCACTTGCCTGTTTTGGCACATGAGAAAAACTGTATACGATCGATCTCTGCATATATGATCCCGCATAACGTTATGCTGATTTACTGCATGTACAAACTGCGAATCCGGGTTGTGTCTGTCATGCAATGAATTAAAATAATAACATGTGATGATCGATCATATAGCAATTTGATCGCTACAGTTTTATGATCAAATTTACCGCATATTTATTCAAACCACTAATTTGTTTATACCTCCAATGACATAATCGCATATAAAATCAGTCAAAGTAGAATGACACATATTGGACGGGGAACGATCATCACAAACGCGAACAGCCTTGCGCTATCTATAATGTAATCATGAGATAATCAATGATCATCACCACACATTTTTTTAAAAATATTTATTCGAATTTAATTAAGGTGAAAACCCAAAATTCCGTCATTACCACGATTAGCGCAATGTCAATAACGGTGGTAATAATCTCTTCTATATATAGCGGAATGCACAAGGATCAATAACCATATATACGTTAAATGGTCCCAGGTCAGTTAAGAACGCCAAATTTTTGATCGATCAAGATTGCGATCGCGACCATATCAATTCATTCTTATATAGTGTTTGTGTCGTTTTGTATACAGTTTATTGTCTCGTACCCGATACCGTACCAAAACTACCTATATAAACAAAATATTTATAAAATTAAATTTGTGGAAGGCCTTGAGCAAAATGGAAAGTATAACTACTTTATTTTTTTGCTCGTAATTTCTTGGCTTGAGTTTAATTACAAAAAAAAAAAGAAATACAAAATAGTTGTTCTCTGCGCTTACGTTATAGTAAAATACTATTTTGAAACGAGAACAAAACTATTTTGTTAGATAAATAACACACGATTGCGGTACAGTTACAAATCAGCTGTGTGCTATATTGAGATCGTTTTGATTTATATAAGATCATGATGAATAAGATGATTCGACTTTTTTTGTTTTTTATAAAATTTGTTACCTTTAATAGCGGATACAAAAAAATATATTTTCAAGTTTAACCATAATTATACTTGAGAAGGAGTTGAAATGTTTTTTTTAAGTGCGCTTAAAGCTAAACCATTAAATGTAACCATCCTTGATCGTAGATATATATACGCTAATGTATATACAGGTTGTCGCTATCGTCGATCCAGAAATAACAATTTGATCATCGTTATAATGTCATGTCTATAAAAAGATTCTTAACACTTCTCGTATATGTTTCAATAAACGTCCGTCCTCACCGAGAGACCTAATTAATATATTTCTATTGAAACTAATGCACTTAATCTCAGCTTATTACTTACATTTATAGCTTTTTTTTTGTGCAGATGCAAAATGCAATCTTTTGCATCATAAAACGGTGTATAATTAAATGCGTTGCATAATGTTTGAGAACGAAGATGAATGAACAGGTTTTTTTTTTGCGCGAACGAATCGTTGCTACAACTTTTTTATAAATCGGGGTATGTAAGTCAAAACGATTTTACGTATGTACGTTATATGCATATGTGTGACGTATACATGAACTGGTAATTTTATATGAGGTATGTAATGCGGAAGGTGGTAGATAATACGGGTTTACTCTATTACAGTGTCACGTACTACGTGCGTCAAATGAATGTTGACAGTTGGTATTTTCGTTATGGTTATATAATTTTTGCCCCTGGTACTAACGCAATTCAATTTTCAGTTTTGGATTTTTTTTGCTTAATCCTGATTCGTTTATTTTCCAGGTGCGTTTGATTTGTTGGTATTTATCAAGAATATGTTAAACAATTTTATGTTGCTTCAGTTTGTACACCTTTATACAATCTAAATATATATATCTAAACATTTTTTTGTCTAACTGTCCGCATTAGTTACGATGTCAGGGCTGCACTCCTATTTAATTAGAAACTTTACATTTGTGTAAATGTGGAGCACAAACACGTCCTAAGCTAGCATAATCCATTCACCAGAGCTTTAAATGATAAATTTTGGAAAAAGCACTGAACTTTCGCTTTGTATGGCTATAGCAGAACCAAATCGAAAAGCGGAGCCAAAATCTACTTTAGAACTGAAAATTTTAACACAAGTGGAATTTAAGTTCTAAAAGTTTCTAAGTATAGATATTCTTCAATAAATCCTGCAAATTAAAGTTATACTTGGAGGTAAGAAAAATATTATAAATAATAAGATTTATTATTATATGAGTAAAGTATTTAACATACTAACCAAATTATTATTTTATTTGAGCTTGTAATATAATAAATTAATTTATGATGTTAAAGGCCATTTACCATTTTTGTTCAAACTCATATATTAAAATACAAAAATTTGTTATCTTGGTTAGAAAGTTATATTTCAGCTGGCAATTTAACATCCTCTCTCAGGTGTTATCGGAACCTGGGCCCAAATATCTGAAAAGGCGTTTAATAGCTCTTAACAAATTTCGGCCAAACTAAATATATAAATTCAAAAATTCCTAACAAACTTGTTGTTCTGGTTAGAAACAGTTGCACTTGATGTGCAATTTATCAATCTATTTGAAGTGGCCACTCAACTCTGTCCTGGTTAGGATATTTCAATCAGAGTGGTTGAATGAGCAACCTATTTGAAATGATATCGAAATCTGAGTCAAAATTGCTAAACCTCAAAATTGAAATACAAAAATCCGCTCGAAATTTGCTGTCCTGGTTGGAAAGTTTCAATCAACCTGACTGGATTGGGCAATTTAGGTCTGGTGTCTACCTAATTGAGGTGCTAACGGAACTTGAGTCCAAATTTATGCGAAGGCGTACTAATGGCTGTTTGCCATTTTCACTCAAACTTAAAATAGAAATACAAAAATTCAAAAATTCGTAAAAGATTTGTTGTCCTGGTTAGGAAATTCCAATCAGACTGGCTGGATGAGCAATTAAGATGTATATTCGAGGTGCTCATGACATCTGAGTCCAAATCTCTGGGAATTTTGAATTTCTATTTTGAGTTTGAGCGAAAATGATAAACGGCCATTAATGCGCCTATTGAACTTAGGTTTTGTGGGCATCTCTCACAGAGATTTAGACTCAGGTTCCGTAAACCCTTCAAATAGGTTGCTTAATTGCTCATTCAGCCAGAATTGGAACTTCTTAACCAGGACAACAAATTTCCTACGAATTTTTTTCCTACGAGTTATCGGCCATTAACGAGCCCTCCCAGAGATTTAAACTCAAGTTCCGTTAGCACATGAAAGAGGTTATTAAATTTCTCATCCAGCCAGCCTGATTGAAAGTTCCTGCAAATCAGTTACGAATTTTTTTATTTCTATTTTGGATTTGAGTGAAAAACACGCCTTCTCAGAGATTTGGATTCAGGTTCTGTGGGCACCTCGAGTAGGCTGCTTAATTGCTCATCCAGATAGCTTAATTGGAACTTCTTAACCAAGAAAACACATTTTTTACGAATTTTTGTATTTCTATTTTGATTTTGAGCGAAAGTCGTAAAATAATGGGACCTGCCAGAGATTTGGACTCAAGTTCCAATAGCACATAAAATAGGTTGTTAAATTGCTCATCCAGCCAGCCTGATTGGAACTGCCTAACCAGGACAGAGAATTTGTTACGAATTTTTATATTTCTACTTTGATTTTGAGTGAAAATGCTAAACGGGTATTAGCACGCCTTCCCAGAGATTTGGACACAAGTGTCGTGAACACCTCAAATAGGTTGCCTAATTACTCATTCAGCCAGTCTGATTGGAATTTCCAACGAATTTTTATATTTCTATTTTGAGTTTGAGTGAAAATCGTTAACGGCCATTAACGAGCCCTCCTAGAAATTTAAACTCAAGTTCTGTGAGCATATGAAATAGGTTGTTAAATTGCTCATCCATCCAGCCTGATTGGAACTTCCTAACCATGACAAATATTTTGTTACGAATTTTTATATTTTTATTTTGAGTTTGAGCGAAAATGTTAAACAGCCATTAACACGCCTTCCTAGAGGTTTGGACTCAGGTGTCGCGAGGTCCTCAAATAAGTGTACATTAGGACTAAATTGCTCATTCAGCCAGCTTGACTGAAGTCGCCTAACAAGAACAGTAAATTTCTTATAGATTTTTGTATTTCTATTTTGAGTTTGAGTGAAAATCGCAAACGGCCATTAACACGCCTTCCTAGAAATTTGGACTAAAGCTCTGTTAGCACATAGAATAGGTGGTTTAATTGCTCACCCAGCCAGCTTAATTGAAACTTCCTAACCAGGCCAGCATATTTTCTATTAATTGTTGTATTTCTAATTTGAGTTTGAGTGAAAATCGTAAACGGCCATTAACGCGCTTTCCCAGAGATTTGGACTAAAGTTTTTTAGCACATGAAATAGGTTGTTAAATTGTTCACTGAGCCAGCTTGATTGGAACTTCCTAAGCAGGACAGCAAATTTCTTACGAATTTTTATATTTCAATTTTGAGTTTGAGCGAAAATGGGAAACGGCCATTAACGCGCCTTTCCAGAAATTTGGACTCCGTCAGCACATGAAATAGGTTGTTAAATTACTCATAAATTCAGAGGTACCTATTTCTTGCACAGGAATGAAGTTTGATGCATTATGATCAGTTTTTGTGGGTGTGGGGCTTTGTAATAACTTCCGGGTACCTATTTCTTGCACAGGAATGAAGTTCGATGCATTACGATCTATTTTTTTCGTTGTGGGCTGTATTTCTAACTATTTCTTGCACGTGAAGGTAATTTGATGCATTTCGATCAGTTTTTGTGGGTGTGGGCTGTTATAATATTTTCATGCGTACAAGAACACAATGAGTTGCTGTCATCTTAATTGGGGGTAGGTTGTTACATTTATAGCAAGTTCATACAGAGACATATTGTTTTAAAGAGCTTCATTCTATTAGAACAGATTTTGGGGCTCAAACTGTTCCAATATATTTTAATTTATTTTGTAAATACTTCTACTATCACCTCCAGTACGATACAATGATTTTAAACCGTGCTCCCATTTGGGGTAGTTTTCTAGGGATTTAATTATGCCAGTCTATTGCAATTAATTTGTAAAAAAACTCTTGTACCATCTCCAGCCCTATATACAACATAAATGAACAGAAATGCAAAATGCGTGGTGTGCCGAAAAATAGGGCTTTCAAAGAATTACACCTCTTAGAGGTAGTTTTTGTGGGTTGAACTATGCCGATATATTGTAATTAATTTGTAAAATATTTCAGTACCATTGTCATTGGATTGTGCTACAAGTGCTGATGCAATAGTTGGGTGATTTCCCGGCTGAAATCCTTCTGAGTAATTTCTGTAACAAAGATATTGGGGGTGTTTTACAAATCCTGGCTCTCAACCAACTCTCGGTTCATTACAGTGGCTTTTCAAAGGAACGTCAGTAATTCTCAGTGACCCACTAACAAAGCGAAATATTCTCTCTACTCGGCTAAATTATTCGATCCATTAGGATGGCTAGCCCCGGTAATAATAACACCAAAGATAATGCTGCGAAAGATTGGCTTATAGGTCTCAACTTTGAAGAAAGAGTACCCGAAGCATTAGCCCAGCAGTGGTCGACATTCAAGGACAATCTAACACATTTCTACAACCTTAAAATTCCGAGATGGTTAAACAGCACACCTGATTCATAGTTGGAGATTCATGGCTTCAGCGATGCATCAGAACAAGCATATGCCGCATGCGTCTATATAAGGGTCACCAACCATTACAATGAGGTTAACACCTGCCTTATAGCAGCCAAAACAAGAGTAGCGCCGACAAAGACAAAGGTAACATTACCAAGACTAGAACTAAATGCAACACTTTTACTAGCCAAACTACTCAAAGAAGTAAAACAAGCATTGGAAATGCAACAAACAACAACCATCGCGTGGACAGATTCGACCATAGTACTGTCATGGATACAAGGGGATATCCAAAAATATAAAACTTACGAAACAACCACGACAATGGTATCACATTAAATCAGGAGATAATCCAGCGGACTGTGCGAGCCGCGGAATAACGGTCAATGAATTAATAAATCATCAACTGTGGTGGACGGGGCCTCCCTGGCTCAAAAACAAACATTACAACTCGTCAGACATACAAAATCGTTTAGAGTTGGAAAAACAAGAAACGATAGAAATAAAAAACATCAATTATACAACCGTCTCGGAAGATGATGACAGGATAGGTGATTTGATAAAAAAAGATGTCAGGGTTCACCAAATTAAAAAGGATTGTGAAAATCATATTAAACTTTATCAAAAAATGCAGAAAAATAAAAGTGAATCAATACGATCTAAATGAGGCCGAGAAGATCATCGTGAAACACATACAACGCAGCAGTTATGATCCAGAAATATCTCAACTAATGAAGAACAATTTAACAGGAAAAAAAGTAAACTGTTAGCCAGTAGGAGGTAGACTACATAAGTCACTTTTAAACTATGAAAAAAAAAACATCCAGCGATACTTCCCGCACAACACCAATTCACCAAAAGCTTAATCAACTATGCACACTTGAGAATTTTGCATGGAGGTATCGAACTTACCCTCTCCTTCCCACGGAAGAAATATTGGATTGTAAGAGGCAGAATCACAACTATGCGTTACATGTCACAAATTCAAAATCAACCCAGGGAGTAATCAACTGGTGGGAACTCTATACCATCCCCAAGAGTTCAACCAACAAGACCATTTACGCACACCGAAGTATAGATTATGGCGGTTCCGTGAAGATAAAACCTGGAGCCAATAATCAGCTAACAATATTACAAACAAGACAAAAAGTCAACTTCAATAACATTGATGCTCAACAACTAGCAACAGAGAGAATAACTTGGCACTTCCAACCGCCCGCATCATCACATTTTGGTGGATTATGGGAAGTTGGAGTCAAATCGGTTAAAAGTTACTTAAAATAATCGTAGGGAATGCAACTCCTACTTATGAAGAGCTAACAACACTTCCAAATCAAATAGAAGCCATCTTAAATTCAAGACCTCTATGTCCAATTTCAAATGACATAACAGATCTTGAAGATCTAACACCGGGCCACTTCCTGATTGGCTCATCACTAACACCACTAACACCACGAGAAGAAAATCTAACTGAGTCAAATATGCATCGCTTGGCAAGATGGCAGATGTTAGAAATGCTGAAACAGGACTTCTGGTAAAAATGGATCAATGAATATCTCCGAAGACTACAGCATCGACCGAAGTGGCTACAAACAAGGACACAACTTAAAATAGACGATCTAGTACTGTTAATTGAAAACAACTTACCCTGCACGAAGTGGGTAAGAGACAGAATTACAGAAACACACCAGGGAACAGACGGATTAGTGCGCGTAGTCTTAATACGCGGCCCGGGAAATGCTTTATATCAAAGAGCAATTACTAAAATATCCGTTTTACCAGTAGGCGAGCCGCAAGAGTCAATCGCGGGAGAAACAACTCCGAACAACACGGACAACTCACAACAAAAACGAGTGACAAGAGTAAGCACGAAGTCTAATCTCATGCTTTACATGCCCTCGATTTTCTGTATATTTGGAATGGTGACGTCAGAAACATCATCCAAGTACAACTTGTGCTGAACACACTTGGAAGAAATGAAAAATCCCGTCATAAAAGGTCTTTTGACTTCATTTGCACAATATACCCAACGAACTATTTGGCGTACTAGATCAACGTGCCTAAAAGTTCTACAAAGAGAGCATAGAAAATATTAATATGAATCAACAACATCAAGAGAAACTATTACAACAACAGATCTCTATAATAGAGTCAACAGTAAATATTATGAAGCACGATCATGAAGAGACAAATTAGAAGTCCGAGGCATTCGGAAAAATAATGAACTTCGCACATTCTAATCGGCTGTGATAGACGCAATAACAGAAGTACATCAGGGCAAACTAAATCCACTGGTTGTGACACCGAATCAACTCGGAGAGCAAACCAGACAAATATTTGACAACCTCAAACCGAGCCAAGATTTAGCATATCGTAGCAAAGACCTAGCTGCCATGTACAAAATAACAACGGTAAAAACCACAAAAATCGGAGAAACGATAATTTTCGAAAATCCCTTTGATTCAAAGAATCCGATACACACTGTACAATGTTATACCGGTGCCTACATTACTATTATTAAGTTATTTGCTGGTAACAAGCCAACAGGACAAGTGCATGCAACTCTCGACTAAGGAATTAAACACATGCACCTTTCTAAACGGAGAACATCTCTGCAACCGGGGCATCATGGTGGCCCCGGAATATAATGAAGATATCAACAGGGATATAAGGGAGGTCCCTTATCCCCAATGTAAGGAAATGAGCATTTGTGTGCTTAATGCTGATGGTCAGTGGATTAATTAGGCATATACTGCTATATTTGCCAGACTCTGTGAACGGATAAATTTATGGTGACATATGAGAATAATTCCGATACCTAATCTAACAGAAGCAAATATTAAATCAACTGGGGATGCTCCTTATCCTCACTGTAAGGTAACGAGCATTTGTGTATTTAATGCTGATGTTCAGTATATTAATTGGGCATATACAGTTAAATCTGCCAACCTGTGTGAATCGAAATACTAAGATCGTTAAAAAATTTTCAGTCAAATTTATTTGAGGGTATGGTATTTTAAATTTCTTAATTTAAAGTATGGCAAATCTCTTGAGATTGTTTTTATTTTCTAGGGATGGAATTGGATTTTCTCCATATTTTTTTTAATTTTTCGTGCTGAAGGGCTTTTTAATTAATTTGAGCGGAGGAACACACCTAAATTTTTAAGGCGTTTTTCGGGCGAGCTTCACATACGCCGATTCCCCACTCCTAGACAGTATTGATACACAAAAAACAGAAAATCCGAATTTATGTCAATTCCGACCATCATTATTAAATTTACCCCATTACACGATATGTACCATATTTAATATTAAGTTGAGCTCTGGAAACCATCGCCGAGCTTTTGAATATACGACAAGATACAAACAGTTCAATACCATGCTTCTCGCATGACATACGATGACATTTAGCATTTTAAGCTTAACATGTTAAAGGCTTTAAATTTATTCAGCTTCCTAGTAATCAATTCCAATCAACTTAAATTTAATACTTTAAAACGTTTAAGTTGGACAAAATAAAATGTTTTTTGTGCGTTTTAGTTGTTCATTATTTGGTTGCAAACAGTAAATACTTTTTTGTCACTTAATTTTTACTAATGAGAAAGTGTCAACAAATTTTATTTATGACTTCTATTATATCAACTAACAACGTCAGTGTATTTATTTATAGACGACATACTCGTAATTAGAAAATTTGTGCTGTCTGCTGTGTGTACTTAAAAAATTAACATGTTTTCTAGTGCATGTAAATAAGCGTCGCATAATTTATGTTACATGCGTGCAATTAACAACAATCATCCTATAACTAATATTGTTACGAACGCAACCAAAATAACAACCACACAAAAAACAAAATTCTTTTGTTTATTTAATTTTGTACCTGTGAACATGTTTTGTATAGACGAAATTTAGTAAGTGAAAATAACATTTTTACGTAATGGCCTGAAAGTTATAATGTATAGAATCTTGAACAGGTGGCGATTTAGTCGACGTTCTTTCGAATGATACGCACGTCACTTATTAGCATTCACAACATAATATTGCGTTCGCTATACCTTTCGATTTTATTATAGAAGATCGCCATTCGCTTGCGCGCGCTAAATTTTAATTTATCCGCATGGACGTTCTTAATTTTACATTTTTTTTTACACACACACACACATGTTGAGAATTGATCCGATTTTCACTTTTACCGTGCGATGGAAGACACACAAAATATATTAAATTGAAATCGTTAGTACATTAGAAAAGTGAAAGAGTGATGTGCAAATTCAATGTTTGTTTATTTTTTGTTTATGTTCGCGCGAGCGGTATTCAGCGTTAAATTTGGGTCAGTGATCTTGAAAATCAGTTTATTGTTCTTGTTGTTGTTATTATTGTTGCGGCTTTGGATGGATGGAAGAAGATAATAAAAAATATATTATGAAGACATAAATTTTAAAAGACTTTTTTGATTGCTGTTAAATCAAGTCAATGTTAACATTTTGGTCAGATCATCATGTACAAGATATAATATGTCATGGCGTCGTCATATTTGTTGTTGTTCCGAAATCCGAAATCCGAAATGTTAAATATAAATATTCATGATCATTAAGTATTAAGACAACAAAAAACAAAAAACAAAATACATTTTTTATAGATCATTTCGGTCATTAATTAATTCATTTTTTGTGTGCCTGTGTTTATATAGGTACCAAAAAATGAAAAGTCAATAAATTTTAATGATCTAAACAAAAATGTTAATCAAGGCCGTTCAACGCTGAAGATGTTCAGATAATCTTTAAGTTTCGAAACGGGAAATTATAACAATTTTTTGTTTATGAAACATCCGCCATGTCTATATAAAAAAAATATAAGTGCGCGCGGGTTTGTCGCTCATTAAATTTTATATAAGTCTTTTGTACACAATTAAGTCAATAATATACAATCACTTTTCGGTACCACACCTAAAATTCTATTCGTTACCGCATAAATCTTATTAGATCGGAAATTAAATATGCGCAAATTTATATTCCGATTATACAGTTTTGACATATAACATGCGGTAGAAACATTTTTCAAATTCTCAATCGATCATTGTAGATATATTTTGGTGCGACACCTTCCCTCCCCCAACCACCGATTTTTATAGATACATTTATGTGTGCAATTTAATCCGCAAATCTAAAACAGCATTAAACCTCAGCTGGATAAAATAGTAAACAAAAGTTGTTCATATAATTTGCGCTTGTGTTCTTGTCAAGGTTGGTTATTGTCGCAAAAATTTTTGCTTTGTTTAATTAAAAAATTTTAGTTTCGTGTGTGCGTGCAGAGATCCGGCTTATTGACACTAATTTCGTTTAGCTCATACATCACATAAATATTTTTGAGGATTCTGGATCTATTCCTAATAAAACAACTGTCTGTTGTTGTTTACGGGAATTTGAACAGTTTTCCGGTTTTATTATTAAAATATATTGAACAGAACAAAATTGCTTTATTTAAATTTAAAATTGAAAAGTTGTTCTTATCAAGGTCTTAGCTTTATATAGATAATATGGTTAGCGTTAAACTATTTTGTACCAAATTATCACTTTGAAAGTTTTTTGAATAATTTATTGTTAAAAAAAATTATAGATTGAGTGCGAAAGTTGGGTGCAACCAACATTTAATGGTTTCTGTTCGACAGGTTTAGGTGGGGCTATTTCTGGTTGGGCGATCGTGTCACATTATTTGACTAATCGTTTGCTTTGACATTGCCAGACGTTTAATTTGTGAGATGTTATTTCTAGAAACTAGTTCGATACAGGTTTAATGATATGCAATTGGAAAATTGAATTAAAAGTTGTTTGGGTATAACCTTTGCTGTCGTATGAGAACACCAAAGTCTGATAGGTCAATGATTTTTTTCAAGTGCAATTTACTCGTATGTTGGATAATTATGTAAGTGGCAAACGCGGAAGAAAATGTTCAATTACACTTTTATTATAAGACCTGAGAGGATGAAAAATTGATTCGAGCGATCTATGAGTGTATATATCAACCTATACGCTTATGTTTAGGGTTGACATTCAAAATTTCCGTATCAATTAACCCCTTGAACTCAAGACAGTTTAGGTTGTAGCATTTATTGCTTTTTGATGTACATAATGGAGGGGTTGCAATACAGTTGAGGTTCGTTCTGTATACAATTTACAGAATCTTCTTCCTTAATCTTATATGGTAAAAACGGTTGCAGGTTCCCCAGGAGGTATCAATATGGGCTTCAAATGTTATATGTAAAGCTCCCCCTCTATATAAAAATGTTACAATAATTGCCAGTCCCGTAGTTGCAATTTACATTGTGCATATTATGCTGGGGAAACAAATTAAGTAATTCTCAATTTTAGTATCACGTGTTTGAGTAGGAGGAACCTATCGGAATTAAACATTTTCCCACGGCCTTTCTCAGTCTAGATGAGTCTCCCACAATAATGCGTACCTTAGGTTTTATCTGTTTATCAACAGGGCTGAAAGGGGCTACTCTGAGATGTTCATATTTTCAGCAATATAAGTACCATTCTGTAAAAACAATTTTGAATTGTTTCTTTTTTTCAATGTTCTGGTGTGCATGGATATGAACTTAACCCCATTTCCAAATAAAATTGTTGTTTTAAGGTAATTTTAGAAACCTCCTCATCTCAACTATTCTTATCTCCGAAATAAATGATTAAAAATAACTGCATTATTTTTGGCCCATTCCCAGCAGGGAAGTCTTTGACAATACTTTAATGACTTATTAGTGACAGTCAAGCATGACTTCTATATATAAAGTTACCAGCAAGTGGGACTAATTTTCATGTGTGACATGTTCGATATGAATAGCATAAGTATGAATCGTATGTGACAAGGCATTTGTGATAGTGCTGTGACAACTCTGAGATGAGTCGTATATGGCACATCTAAGATGAAATTATGTATATGGACATATGTAATAAAATATTTCATTTATATTACAAATAATTTTATGAAGTTATTTTATTAGTGATTTGAAAATGTTTCTAATAAAAGCGCAACGCGATAGAATGAGAAACATCGCAGACTTGTCATGCATGTTTCGCTTAGGACATGTTACGAAAGACGAAATACATATGACATGTACCACACTAGATTTGGATCGTGAGTAGTCATTAGACGCACCGTTTGAGAAACTAATGTGACTTGCAAAAATGTTTTTTTCTTTCTCGTACACATTTAGGAACAAAATGGGGGAATATAAACGTATGTTTTTCATAAAAAATAATTGACACAGTTGTTGACAAATTCCGAACTGAGTTCTGTTCTATTAGTTAGTTATGCTTTTGATCAACAGATGCGACTATATCGAGTATCCATATAAATTTCAAGGCATACTTTCGATCGTTTGAAAATCGGTTCAACTAACCAAAAAGTTTTAATTTTTTATAGTTGTTCTTTTGAAATATCGGTGTTCTCATTATTCTATTATGTGTACATGAATGACTTGGATGCTTTTTATATAAAAAGAAGGTTTCCTTACCATTTTAAAGTTAAGATATCGGCAACCCTGTATAAGTAAACAACTAATTTTCTTCCTTATTCAGCAAAAGTATTTTGTAGTTTACCACGATTTGTTTCTTTTCTTGCTCTTCTTCTTCAAGAGAAAAGATGTGTAGTTATCACATTGAAACTGACCTGCCAACATTGGCTTTGGGTTCCATTACAAAATAGACTCTAGATACTGTTCACTAAACCCTGCTCGCTTACTGTGCTATAGATGTTTGATGATCTCTGTTAGCGGTTTGATGATTTCTGGAATTTCTTAAACATATATCTGGGTTGTTGGTAAAGGTTGATCAAATAAGAGATAATATATTTTTAATTTTACATCGAGACGAGGCTACCAAGATGTTGGAAGTTTGGTTTCGAACTAATGAAACATTGAATTCTTTAAAGTAAAAAATTCGTCCGCCTCATCGGACTGCAGTGACCAAACTACAAAAATATTGAAAATACAAAGAACTTAGATACAAAGTATAATCACAATGACTTAGCGAATTATTATGATTCGCACACGATTGTCAACTCCTTAGTAACCTCGAATTTTATTGTATTTAACACATACATACGATTTCCATATATTATTTTTACTTCGAGGTGAGGTTACCAATACGTTGGAAGTTTGGTTTCGTACTAATGAAACAATTCATGCATTGGCAAATGGGTAACTGATGATATTACTTTTCGGTTTTGGTGATTTGTTTTCGAAAATATAAGAATTTCGAAAAAATAATCGAACTGAAGTAACTAGGTAAAAAGTTTAGTTTGAAATTGTCAAAGTGACAACTGCCACCTGCAGAAAACAGAAATATTGGCAGATAAAAACCCGCCAGATTCACCTGCTTTCGTTATTTTTATATACAAAACTTTAGTTTACAATTTTTTACTATAAAATTTAATAGACTGTTTGGCTTAGACATTTCTTGAATTTTCGGTATTTTCTTGTTTACCTAATCTTTCAATTGTTTTGGTACGCTACTGTATACGGCGCACACTTAGAGCATTTATTTACTTTCGATATCGCTCATTTGCACGCAATAGCCGACTTCCATGGTGTTAGAGAGTATTTTACTGTGTTTGTTCATCTTATATGACAGCTGCATTATTTAAATTCATACGATTTTAAGTTTTCCAGCATTATGGCAAGTAAAAAGTGATTAAATGCGATTGAGCCTCGTGCAGACCGTGATATGCAGATAAAAAAGTTGCACGGGTACATATGACATTTTTATAAGCATTTTAACCATTTTAAAAAATACACTTACTAGGTCTGTTTCAAGTTGCAAGTTCAGATCTTGAGGTTCTTCGTACATTGTAGGAAGGCTCTCGTGCTATATTTCATGAGAATGATGATGATGAAGAGTTTCAGTTTGTTGAACGTTTCAAACCAAAAAATGGTGTTCTTAAGCTAGAGCTACTTTGTTCAATTTGGCCAGAACAGTCTTCCACATCTAAACTCTGCTCCAAATAGGGGCTTTTCTACCTACGCAAGTAATTATGTAAGTGGCAAGATTACTACTTTTGGTGGAAGAATTCCGAATCTGCCTGCTAGTATTCCGACCACGTTTTCTATAATTCGCCGAGCCCGAGATAATTTATAATTATGGTTTCTTTTCATGCTAAGTTCGCGCCTATGAAAATAATTCTCTGTGGAATGCTGGCTGGCTGTTATGCACATCTTCGAAACGAGTACTGTATCGACCTACATTAGCCAAGTTTAACATCCATTTCTTGGCGACTTCATATGGCGGCACATGAAAATTTTTGTGCCTGCTCTATTTACGAGCTTTATATAAATATTGAGATATTTGAGTGGTTTTGCCGGAATAAAATTTGCACTATGTGATAGCTGTTATTAATTCTTCCATCAGCTTGGGTTCAAAATTTCTAAATGTGAGTTACGAATAATCTCCATGGAGGCGAAATGGTCAAATTACGTGATTTCAGCCGAAATAACTTCATTTCACAATGAATTAAGAGACGAAAATCGCTCATTTAGTCATTCCACTCCAATTAGATCAGTTTACAGTCGGGCTACGAAACTCATGAATTGATTGTACTGTGATGAGACTATGCCACTTTCTGAAGTTAATAAAGAAGCTGGATTTATGGTTTAAATATTACCAGAGCTAAGGAGTTACATTTAAAACAGACATTAAAACCTCAAAGCAAATGTGGACTGATTCGAAAGAAACATTCTCGTTTTCAGGATACACTCAAATTAGATCCTGCGTTTCTCCAAACGCTCTTCTCGCAATATTATTTTACCAATATGCAGTTGAATTGAGTAATTTAGAACTACTGGTTATTTTGACAGTTCTAGGATATATGCCGAAAACGTCATAATTTAAAAAAAAATATTCAAACTAAACTAAACTGTTCAAAAGGTATTTCTGAAGTTGCTAGTGTCAACTGCCACATACAAGAAACAAAAATGTACTCTTATACAAAACCACCAGCCTTACCTACCCCTTGGCCTGGATTAATATCTAATGATTCTAAAAAGTGCATTACCTGAGTTCATCAGCTAAATTTCCTGATCAGTATTATCACCCAATTCACGTTTATCATCCTATGTGGTGGTAAATAATATAAAACATTTTTCAAGTCCTGTCTATCGCCTCGATCGGACCTTTGGTAAACCGATGCATTCGATTTTACTTTCCATTTTTCCCGTTACTTTCAGGCTGCTTCCATGCGGTCATTCAAATTTGTACTAACCTAAGCAAGGTTTGCATGTCTTTGATGATGCAGTTGTTGTCGCATTACCTCTCTCTGCCTCGCGCCCAACGCACAACGTTCTTAATCAGACCAAATAAAATGTCCGTATTTAATATTCTTTAATTTCCTTAATTGAGAATCGTGTTGCTAAACGTATGCAAGAAATTCGCTGTGCGATGTGCCGTCTGTCATATACATTGTGCAACACGTGCATTATACAAAAATGGCGGCCAATGGCCACTGCCACGTGAGTTAGGGCAAAGATCTATTATGGAAAATAATATTGAAAATATTTTTGCGCATTTTCCTCGATTAAACTGAGAGTTTTGAATTGGGTCAAATGTTGAAATGAAAAGGATTTCCCCTTGGCATGAGATACATCCAAGTGCAGTAATTATTGTTCATAAATAGTATTTAATAGTTTTAATTTTGACTTGACTTCTTTTCTCTTCTTCCTTGGGCAGCGATTAGATACCATAAATAGTTCATTGTAGAATATAGTCCAGTAATCTTGGGGTAATTGTGTGGTTTATTAGGATTAAAGATTATTACGGTGTGCCAGTTGTGATTAGCCGTTCTATAAATAGATTTACAGTTTTTTTTTGGCTAATTTTAGAATTACATTTGGCTTAAAGATTCGTCAATTGACAATCAATCGGCAATTATTTTTAAGGCTTATAAAATTTTTTTCAAATGTGAGGTAAGAATGATGTACTCTATTTTGAAATTGTTCCATTAACGAAGAAATCATAGACATTTACTGATTGCTAATTTCGCAATTTTTTGGTGCCGAAGTGTCGGATATTTAGTGATTTTTTTCGCTAAATCAAAAGTGGTAAATTCATATAAAAAATAAATGTTTTCGCCTTTTGCTGGTGCGGTACATGATGTGCTCCTAGCGGCACCTTAAAAACGAATAGAGGCATTTAATAAATTAATTTTATTTCTTGAACCAAACAGACAATAGACAACGATAAAAACAGGGTAACACTTAAGTAAGTACAATGAATTTGGGAGGTGATGGAGAACACTAATATGAACAAAAAATTATATGACAGCACATATCGTATCTGTAACCGTTATAGGGATAATCAAGCTTCTATACTGTAAAATTAGACAGTTTGAATTTCCCACCTCTCAGGCTTTTTTCGAATCCCATCTCGGAAAAACGTTTCGTTTTTTGAAGCGATCCAAGTTTGAAGATAATTTTCAATTTTATCGAAAGAAGTGAACCGGTGACCTGCCAAATCGTGTTGCATCCATCGGAACAAAAAGTAATCAGAAGGAGCAATGTCCGGAGAATACGGCGTGTAAGGTAAAATAACCCACTTGAGCGTTTCCAAATATTTTTACGACTTTTGCAACGTGAGGCCGAGCGTTGTCATGCAGAAGAATAACATTATCATGCCTGTCTTCATTTTCCCGTACCACTCTCCCGTAACGAATTCGCCAGGTTGTAGCAGCTCGTAGTACATATAACTCCTCTATGGTCCCACTAACTACGACGAACGAACACTTCTACGAGTTATCGTAGAAGATCCACTTCTCATCACCAGTCACTATCCAATGTGAAAACACCTCTCTTGTTTGCCTTTGAAGCAGCAGATTGAAACAAATCGTCTTTCCACGTCTCTTGGTTTCAATTTATAAGGGACCCAATTGCCTTGCTTTTGAATCATGCCCATAGATTTAAATCGTACGGAAACTGTTTGTTGGGTTACCCCCAATTTACCGGCAAGCTCCTCTTACATTTGAGTCGGATCTTCATTGAGCAATGCCACTAGTGCATGCGTCGAAACCATCCTCTACATGATTTATCGGTTGGAGCATTGTTACCGTAAACTTAGGATAAGTACTGTCATATAATTTTTGTTCAGATTATTGTCCACTCCGTCATTCCCGAATTTATTGTGCTTACTTAAGAGTACCCTGTATGTGCATATCAATTAAAATGTTAATTGCTTGTGTATTTGTGTATATGCAATAATTTGTTGTGTTTTGATTTTTGTTTTGCCTTTTTATCCGAGTCTGTTGAACCAAAAACATAAAAATAAATCAAAACAAACGGTAAAACAGGATATTCCGTATGTTCCTATTGGAAATTATTTTAATCGTGATTTAAAAGATTGTGACGTAGTTTATTTTGCATCGTGTGTATTATGTGACATCTTTCTATTGTTTTTTAATTTGTCAATTGTTTTCTTCCATATTTTTCGTGTACCTCAACTATATAAAGCCAATTTATTTTTATTTTCTATTTACCGTTAAGCTGTATTGTTAATTTGCAAGTGTATTGTGTGTGTTTGTGCGAAAAACACTTATTAGAATAAAAACTGCAGTTTGTGGTTTAGATTTGAAGTGAAAATAAAAAAAAAACAAAAAATGTAATTAATTGGAAAATTACATTTTCGAAGGAGGTAAGTCATTGCGAAATTATTTCTGTTATATTTATTATGGCACAATCCGTGGATCAACACGAAATATCATGAGTCGATTTCCAGTTTCGTTTCTCCTTTACCAATAAAACCGATTTTATTGGGCGAAACAAACGAAAATTGAAACTGGAGTAGGTTGGTACAATGATGCTACTGAAGTTAAACGAAAATTTCAGCCGACATATTTTGGATCGGGTGGTAGTACAAAATCTAATAATGTTAGCCGAAAATTATTGCAGGAAATGTTTTGGTTGCGTGTTTAATTTGTAGTATTGGGAGTGGGTGGAATTGGACAGATTCGTAAATCGCCGAATCCTATGTTTATAATTTGTCGTGTTAGTCTGCTAATTTGTGGTGTGGAATTAACAGTGAACACCTGTTCCTGCATTGAACTTGTTTGACTATGATGCTACATAACAACAAGCTATAATACGACCCATTATAAACATGGGGGGATTCAGCAATTTACGAACTGGCATAACTTTACCCGCTCCATATTACCGTTAAACACGTGATTTATGTGAAATCAATTTTATCAATAAAAAATTGATAACCAATTTTTTTTTTCTGCAATAATTTTCGGCTGACACCATTAGATTTTGTACTACGACCTGATACAAAATATGTCGTTATCGATTTTTTTCGGCTGAAGTTTTCGGCTAACTTCAGAAGCATTGTTTGCTCTGCGTGAGTATGACGTTATGTGTATTTGTATATGTGTTTATTAAGACTTGGATGGTGTATAGTGGGAGATTTGAAAATTTGGGTCGACGTCCCACTTTTTTATATTTTCCATACTCTTCATTATTTAAATTGGGGCTACTTTTATTTGAAAGATGCAATGAAATGTTAGCAGAGTAATGCGATTGGGGTTGACCTAATTTCTTCTGAAATACTCGTATGTATATATAAAGTCATTTAGAATGGGAAATGTCTACCTCAAATTCAGCATACAAATAAATTTGGGAATCTTTATGCTTGTGGTTAACCGGATAGGTGGTAAAGTGGTTAAATCTTACGCACAAGGATATCGAGGTGCTGAGTTCCGATCTCGTTGGACGCAGTGTTTACAGATGGATTTTGCCCTATCAAATCCCGTTCATATTACTAGATTGTGACCTATAGATTTAGCGTTTACAACACCAATTCTTGTAATTTACCCCACTTTCGAAATTTTCCGGAATATTACAATATTTACTGAACGCTTACCACTACTGGAATATTCCCCAAAATACGAGTAATATTCGTTGAGTAACTAAGCATGATCGAAAGCATGATAGGAAGTTATATAAGTCTCTGGGCCAGTTTTTGAAAATTTTTTATCTTTAAATCTTGGACAGACATTAATCGAGATGCTAATTGAACTCACAAATCAGTTCATGGCGTTTTTTTCTGAAAAAAATAATGATTATGAAAATACCTTGTTTTAGTCCCTATTTTTTCTGAGTTAACTTTGTTCCTGATTGTTTTATAGCCTGGGCAGACTGAGGATTAGTTAAATTGGTTTAGCAAATTTCGGTCAAGTACTCTAGGAAATAAAATTCAGTTCGACACATTAGGTGCTTATTTGAATTTTGTTAGACCAGTTTAACTAATCCGCAGTCTGTCCCGACTATTAGTTTAATTATTCGCCTTTCTTTTAAGCAAAGTGTCGGATATCTAGTGAAGTATTTTCACTAAACCAACCTTTCACCTTTTCCAGGTATGATATATGTTCACCAACTTTTAAATGGAAAAAAGGGTTACAAATTGTTTTATAATATTTTGTGATCACGAAACCTGTAATAATTCATTATGCCAAACCGCATCAGATATTGGATCTTTTTCTCTTCTTCTTCGCTGGCGCTACATCCCCATAAAGGGATCTGACCGCCTCAACAATGCTCTTCCAAATAACTCGATTCAGTACAAGAGGACGCCAGGCTCGATAACCAAGTGTTGAAGGTCCTGTTCAACGTCGTCGATCCATCGAGGAGGAGGCCTCCAACGAGATCCTATCTTCATTGGTGCAAACTCCAGGACTGTTTGGTGGTATACATTTGGGAGCTTAGAACCTTGTTACAATTATATCGATGTTATCCAGATTATTTATGATCTTGAAATTCAGTCACAATTTAATCAATTAATCAAAACTAATTTACTCTCATAAAAGGCAAGTTTTTTTCCCTGTCCCGCTTTGTAGATATTGCGATCCTTAAAAAACTTAATGTTAGCGTTAAATTCTGAGTAAACTGTTGCGATGCGAAGTTAAACACATTCATAATCGATTCCATGTATTTAAACTCATTCTCCTTTTACAAAGAAGGATATAGATATGGATTATTCATAATGTATTCTTCCGGATTCTATTCCACGCCTGTTGAAAATATATGACTGGAAGATGTACAGCAACTAAATTGACTAGGACCTTGTAGCCGCTACTAAGCAAGACTGTCGCGCGATAGTTGTTACAATTAAACCGGTCTCCCTTTTTATGTATAGTGGGCAGGTTAGTGGTTAGTGCTGTATTTCCCTCATCTGGGATTTTCTCTGCATTCCAAATCGATGAAACCAGCTCAAATATACAACAAAAGAGGTGCTTTGTAATTTTTCATATTTAATATGACGCTTTGCACCTCATAATAAGATGGAGCGGTTGGTAATATCGTTCCTACATTGATTTCAGGGTGATGCAATAATTTTGTTTGATCATTTGAGGATAAAGCTGTCTATCTAAGATTGACGAAAACTAATTTCATCACACTGTTAAGGCTGTATTTGTGCTAATTTGTAACTCCCTAGATTCGTTGCAAATGCATTCGTCATTCTAAACCTTGTTGAATTGCATGATCCTTTTCTTGAATTGAAACTAGCCAAGTTTCATCTAGCCATGTGAATCTTAAGGAATCGCTTATATGAGAGAAGTACGCTGGCTGCTGCGAGATTATAAAGCAGACCTAGCTGAGTGGTGAGAATCCTGTTATTTTTTGATGCAAGGTGTAGGGAGTCTGAACCGATAGTGAATGAATAACGTCTGCATTGCCGATTTGCGCGTTGAAGTCACCCAAACAAATATTTACATCATGAAGGGGAATTTTGTCTAAACATTTTCGAGGTAGTCGTTGTAGAAAGTGATCCGGTAGTTTATGGCATACAGTACGAAACAAACTCCGAACTGATGAATATCATAGTTGTTACTTTGGCAGAGAGTGAACCCGTGCCGTGTATGATCGACGATGTTGTTGTCGATAAGTTTTATTTCTTGTAGTGCAATTAGATCTAAATTACATAGACGTGCATTGATCGAGGAGTAGGTGTACACTCCCCGGTCGGTTTAAGCTGAATACACTCCATTATCCAAATTTTAAATCGTTGCCCTTATTTTGTCCTGTTGTTATAAATCCGCGTTAATTATCCGGGGCATTTGTTGAAGTTTCGTAACAAATGTCACTTCCAGGTTGTGTTGTTAGCCAAACGCAAATTCTCCTTAGAAGGACCACAGCCTACCCTTGTTACGACGTAGTTATCGGTATCACCGCGAGGGGGCGGCGTGTGCTCACGTTGAAGTTTCATACACAGGCGTTGCATCCTGCACTAGTGCTTTTATCTGCACTTCAACTTGACCATCAAGGTCGAGATATTGGATCAATCTGGCCTTTATGGTTGTTGTGCGGAACAATCAAAGTTGTGTCAACTTCCACGAAAATTGCTATAAAAGTTATTTATATTTTAATACCAATTTGTTGTTTAAATGTTAGGTTGAATTGCCTTTTATGAGTTAACTACACAACAAAATCACATAGCTGTTAAAACCGTATTCACCAGGTTTAAGAAATATCCATTTTATTGTACCTTTTGAACCTTAGCTTTTCACTAAATGTAAAATATTGGAGGTTTGATTAGCTTTTACACCACACTACAAATTTATTTATGGCAGATAACTTAATACATAAAACCCTAAGTTTTTCGAGATTTGACTAAGTTATTGGAATCCTTAGTAAAATGACAAAAATGATCTAGGTCCAAAATCAGTTTTATATAGAGGTTTTGAAGGTTCCTGGGTCAAAAACAAAAAAAAAATGGATGGTCATCCACGTCTACTGTTCGAGGAGAATTGGAATTTTGGTATCCACATGAAATGAACTTCAAAAACCACTAATACCAGTATAAGGTTTTATAACCTTTTCAATATTCCCATACGATCTTATTGTTTTATTACTTCTATATTAACAGCTGGCGCTGGACTGAGGTCCATTTTTCTTCAGAGCAGGAGGGTAGTACGATATACTAGTGTTAAACAATTTCGGAACGTTATAAAGGATGTTTCATTCGAGGTATATAACTTTGAATTTAAATAAAACACCGAACAATAATTTTGATGGCCATGAACGTGAGATTATTTGAAAGATAATTTTATGCCATTTATGTTTGAATATGATTTCGGATATGTCGCCTCGGCTGGCGCGTACATAGCATAATTTGGAGGTCCAATTTTCGATCACTCTACACAGCATTTTTGGTCGTATTTCGGCAATAACGCGTCACATATTGGCTTCCAAGTGTTCAATAGTTTCTGGTTTATTAGCGTAGACAAGTGACTTCACGCATAATCCAAAAGAAAATAGTTCAGCTGTTAAATCATACGAACGCGGTGACCAGTTGACAGGTTCATTTCTCGATATTAATCCTTTATAAAACGTTTCTGTCAGCAAAATAATTGTTTCGCGCCCTGTATGGCATGTGGCCAATGCCTCGTGGATTATCTTTACTCCAAATGCGACAATTCTGCTTGTTGACACAGCCATTCAACGAAGAATGTGCTTCATTTTATATGGAAAGTTTGTATCGATGTCAATATTGGCTATGGCTCATTCACGGAATTGGCGACGTGAACGATGATGGTACGGTCTCAATTATCCGTGCACAAGTTGAGTCTTGTAAGCATGTAAATCATCCTTCCGCAGAACTCTCCATAAAGATGTTGGATCAAGTCCCAATGGTTGTGCATGAATCGATTCATTTGAATGCTCTTCAATACTATGCAATACTACTACGTTTGATGATCAAACAACTGGGCCTTCTCACCCAGTGGTATTAGCTATTAGATCCAGTTTTGTTGTCTATCATCAAATTTGGTGCGAAATAATTCCATACACATCTGGACAAGTTTACCCTACCCCTGAATTAAATCCCAATATGAATGAATTGGTGGTGGTGGTCTGGTTTAATGACATCTTAGAGACATCATATTTAAATTTTTTCGCAGTCTAAGCCCATTTTGTCGAAGTTCGCATAATTGCATTTATTACATTTCACACGTGATGAGGTCAAAAACGACCTGAAAATGCGGAATCGTATTTTATACAACTATGAATTTGTTACACGTCGGTTCTGTAATTTAAAAAGTTTATATCATCGAATTCGATGCAAATATCTGGCGCAGGCTTGTATAATACAAATATTTGATGTGGTGAAAATGGCATGCCAATATGGCAGGAAAAATTATTTTAAAAAGCTAAAAATTGAATTAAATTGGAATTTTAAAAAAATTTAATCCTCTCCTAAGAATACAAATCCCAATTTCTCAAATACAAACGATAAGTATGAGAAATTGGAGGTGATTTTTGTGCTAATCTCATATTTTGTGAGCTGAGAAATCGGTATCTTTCATATCTAAGACTGAAAAATTAAAATTTAGCATTTATAATCATACTGTTCGAATTTTATGAACACTTAAATCGGTACATTATATCCGATATTGAAGTGGGCTGAGTAAACGTTGTTTCAGCCTCCGTTACATTTATTTAAATTCCTGCTGATCGAGCTCAACATTTTTGGCTTGCGGATTCTGAACGCTCATAAGACCATTGATTCTGCATTGGTTGTTTTTCCAATTTTACAAGGTGGGGGAAAGTTATTTAACAGGGGTCAAATAGAGGCTTATCCAGTAAAAGAAGCGTGACTGAAATACTTTTCATGAAGGATGCTCGTTCAACGAGCCGGAAACTGTTAACCAACAAACATTTTTTATTGGACAGTTCCTGCTAGTTAATTTACAAACGTTAAAATGTGGGATCGAGTCTTTCGCAGCGGCACTTAGTTAGACATTTGAAGATATTAAGTGTTCAAAGATAGAATTTAATATTTTTTTGACTAAACTATACGTATTACTCATTTCACACGTGTCCTTAACGTCATTAAAATCATATCTGACAGATCATACAGAATAATTCAAAAATCGAGTTCAATAACATAAAGTACTTTAAGAGGTTTACAACAAATAATGGTTCACATTTCACAATAATTATTATCCACCGAATATAAATAATTTGACAACATGGTCTTATATAGAATATCTGTATATTGATTTAACATTTTCTTAATGTCAAGAATAACGAAAACATAACCAACCATAAATAACATTTATTAAGATCCTCATCTACATTAACTACTCATTATTCAATTATTCCGACAATTGATGCCTCATGTAAACTAGTAAATAGACTTATAATTTTTGGGTTTATTACCCAACTCATAATTTATAATTATATTTCATTATTGATCCCGACTCACTCTCAACATTTCACAACACAACATACCATCCACATTACAATATGAATATTAATGTTATATGCTTTTGGAAACTAAATCATCGTTAAATGTAACAAGAAAATCATCTTCCAAAATAAATTGTACCATAAACAAACACAAAGTTTCAAAACACTTTCCCTCTCAAGAATAGTTTTTTGATTGATCGAGGCGTGTTAAAACATCTCCGCATAGCACGATCATATCGCGTATATATGAGAAAACCTTCTTCCATCCAACATTAATTTTTTCATAAATTTTGTTGTTTTGTTAAATGCGCCGAGCGTCGTCTTCGAATATAAAGCACAAATTTTTAAAAGGTTTTCTGTATATTGTTAAATGGTATTCACATGACCCTGGAAAAATCATGTCTATTTTAAGATTTCATTAAATTTAATTAAACGATTTCCTTGTTTATTTATGTATGTACTTACATATGTACGTATGCGTATACATAAAAGTCTTGAAATGATAGCAATCTTAATCCGATCATTTTATAATTTTTTTTTTATTATTAAGAACTACTGATAATATTTCATATTTGTATATTATTATGATCTTGTTGAGGGACAACGGACGGAAAACTGTTATATACGATCAACGTTCATTTTCCGGTGTACTTAGACATATTGCAAGGTGTACGCCGTCATATGAAACATATAAATGGGTTTCTGCTACTTGGTACGCGACCTGTTTCAAGTTCAATGAATTGGTGCAAAGAATCATTTTTTGTATATGACGTCCGTCACTCATACATAATATTATAAAATAATGACAGTGGTTTAAAAATATTTTTGCTTTCAAGTGAAATTTTTGTAAAAGTTTTCCCAATTGATTGTCTTTACATGGTTTTTGTTATGTATTGGAATTTTAAAGACTTTTTATTTGTTTTTATCGTTCGAAATGAAATTTTAATTTAAAACACAATTCGATTTAACGTAAAAAAAACTTCAATAAAATTCATTTGTGTGTTGAATAATAATGTGTCTGGTCGTTAAACGGTTTCGGTTTCAATGCGAGGTTTATTGTTATGTTATTTTTATTGATGCGACAAATTGGATGCAGCTTCAGCTCTAAAGAAAACTTGATATTGCTATCAAGAAATTATGTATCATCCATATTCGGCTTCGTTTCGAAAATAATGTTGAAGCATATAATTCGAATCCTGGCTCAAAATTAATTTGGAGGCTGCCAATTGTTGCTAATTGTTGCACTTGGCGAAACACTTAATAAACACGGGCGTGAAGTTTTTAACAAATAACAGAAGTCATCAAGAGGTTACAAGGTAAAATAGCCCCATGTAATAAGTAATAAACTGTCCATATGACATGTCTTAGTTTGTCTCTCCCCAAGTTTGAGTAGTTTACAAGTCAACTATGATTATGGGGATCACAGAGATTATTCTAAGACGTCATCAGGAGGTTACAGTAGCTCTATGTACTAAGTAATAATCTCCCGACCAAATGGCACAGTGGTTAAAGCTTTGGCTTTTGGATCGGGACGCACCGGCTTTGAATCCCGATAGGGGCAGGATGCAAAAGGAAATTTTTATCAACAGATTACTGGCGTGGAAAACTCATGGGCGACCCATCTTCCATGTCCCGTACTATAGGCTGGCATGGAGCTATGCAATGCGCAAATGGTAACTTAAATTAGTTCTATAGCCGTACGTCTATACAAATCAACCGCGAAAGAGCAGTGAGTGCTTCGGCCCCAGAAAAGATGGCATGGATTAAAGCTTACAGTAAGTAATAATCTGTCCTTATGTCATGTCGCAGTGGTCTCTCGAATTTTCAATTTTTTATTTAATTTGTATGGCATACCGATTTCACCTGTTTGAGTAGTTTATATGTCGGCTAAGATTATGAGATCATCGGAATTCTTCTAATATGTCATCAGGAGGTTGATGAAAAATTGAAATTTGGGGAGACCACTGAGACATCGCACATATACTGATAATTACTTAGTATACATAAAGCTATTGTAACCTCTTGTTGACGTCTTAGAAAAATCCCTTTGATCCTCATAACCTAAGTCCAAACATAAATTACTCAAACAAGTGAAATTGGTATGCGATACAAATTAGATAAAAAATTAAAATTTGGGCAGACCGCTGAGACATGGCATATGGAGAGTTTATTACTTAGTACATAGAGCTATTGTAATCTCCTGATGACGTCGTAGAAGAATCCCGATGATCCTTTTAATCTTAGCCGATATATAAACTACTCAAACAGGTGAAATCTGTATGCCATACAAATTAAAGAAAAAAAAAATTAAAGGGACCGCTGAGACATAGCGTATAGAATGTTTACTACTTAGTACACGGGGCTATTGTAATCTCCTGACGACGTCTTAGAGAAATCCCTGTGATCACCATAACCTAAGTCCAAACAAAAATTATTCAAACAAGTGAAATTGGTATGCCATACAAATTAAGTAAAAAATTTAAAATTGAGTAGACCTCTTGCTCAGGTCCTATCCTTATTTTTATACGAGTACCTCTAGCTACATAAAAGTCTATTAGGTCAGGTATCTTTGTTCCATCACTGGGCCAGTATGTTGTCTGTAAGTCTAGATCCCTAATAGGAGGTGTTTTTCGCATAAAAGTCACCATACCAATAATAAAATCACGCCCAAGCGATTTAAATAGTTTAAGGAAGTCCTCCCTTTTCAAGTTATGCCGGAGAGGACAATATATTGCAAAGGGAGTTAGCTGTCTGTGTTTATTTTGGATCCTTACAGTAGTGACTTGCATTGTTCTTTCTTCTATATATGATTCTAAATGGCGTTTTATACTTTCTTTTATTAAAAATGCCGAACCACCTCTTGCTCTTTCCGCTGTTTGAATAAAGTGATATAAGTTATAACCCCGTATTTTAACAAACGAAGATTTAACTAGATGGCTTTCAGATATTAAGAAAATGTCAAATGCTTCAAATATGTTAAAAACACGATTTTACCGTGGACTTTTTGAAGGGCAGGCGAACTTTATCCAGGTGTGTAATAAATTGTTTTTGAGTCAGGTTACACGGACCTTGCTTCGAACGGTAAAGGTTTGACATTTTTAATGTAAAGGTCGATTTTACAAAATCTAATAATTTATTACGCCAGTGGCACTATTCTGGTAATTCCCCGGGGATAGGGAACTGGGGATAGAATTTATATGTAATTTTTATTGTAAAAAAGTTTTCGGGCATACTGAGGTAAAAAGTTAGTGTTAATTTTTTTGAAAACAACATTAATTCGGGAATAATTTTGCTTGCCAATTTAGGTATGGAAAAATTATTCCCAATTTATAAATATTTACATCAAACTTTATTCCTCAGTAGGCCGGAAAAAAAATATTTGAACAGAAATTACATATAAATCCTTTCCCCAGTTCCCTATTCCCGGGGAATTACCAGAATAGTGTCACAAACCGCCACCAGATATTGTCTAATGTTACTCCGTGGTCGTTGTGGAACGGAGATGCCCTTGGCAATGTCCAAGGAGTTACATTTGACTCAATATCTGGTGGTGGTCTGGTATAATAAATTATTAAATTTTGTAGAATCGACCTTTAAATTACCTATTTGAAGCCTTTATCGGCTGTAGCCAATTCCATGTAACCTGACATAAAAATAATTTATTGCACACCTAGATAAGGTTGACCTATACTCGCGACAAGACTTCTTGCAACATTTTTTCTAAAATCTGACGGCAGTCTGGTGTAAAAGTTGGTTAAATTGACGTTTTTTAAATAAATAATCTTTTTGGGGTGAAATTTACTCTTAGGCAGTCGAAGTGGAAAAGCAGAATGCGAGATTGCGATTTATAAGGGAAAGCTGTTCGTCTCCAGGGCGATTGCGAACGCGAAGGTTGTCGCTGTGCGTGTGAAATATTTTCTTGCCTAATTAATCTATCGTTAATTTGTTCAAGCATATTCTCGAGATGGATATTGTTTGTACTTGGTGTGTGTATCTTTGAGTTATTAGTTCGCGTGTCGCGATTAATCGAACTGAAATTGTGAGTTCGAGTGCCAACCAAACCAACGATTTAATTTGGAGTAACATGTCCGATGGTTTTTGGTCGACTATATCGATTGTGCCGAGTATTGTTTTTAAATTTACGCTCCTCGGAAATGGAGTAGCGATCAATTAGTACACTCTTTTAATTGACTGACTCCGCCTGTGTTGCCGAGAGAGATAGAAAATTATGCGCAAACTTTTGTTTGTCGCTAATGATTTTGTTCGCGTCGAACATTATTCCGGCAGTCAAGAACCAACACAATGGATTGGTTTCCCAAAACGCTGGTAGCCTTGTCAAATGT
The DNA here is from genome assembly GCA_963691935.1 of Nephrotoma guestfalica. Taxonomy (NCBI): domain Eukaryota; kingdom Metazoa; phylum Arthropoda; class Insecta; order Diptera; family Tipulidae; genus Nephrotoma; species Nephrotoma guestfalica. Next base: position 222,569,897 of record OY829914.1, read on the forward strand.
TTTGACGACACTATCTCATGTTCAGCATGTTGCTTATGGTTGTTTGTCGTCTCCGTTATTTGCCATGTCGGCTTTTAAGTCAAATGGTATGCTTCTACTTTTATATTTCGTATTTTATTCACACACTTAAATAGTATTTAATCGCACTTAAAAAAATATTTGTATGATAAGTGGATTTCGATCACGAATTTTTAGGAATGGTGTCGGAATTTCTAGGAATTTCTAAAAAACAACCAGGTTTTTTTTGACGATTTATGAAAATAATGCGCTTACCACGGGTGGAAGAAAACTCGTCTTTTTTAATTTTTTAAATTTACAAAAAAATAAAACACAGCACGCACATGCACTTTTTTGATACAAAAACAATTTTGAACTTTATTATTTTCTCTTCTCAAATTATTAAAAAAATATGATAAGTTAAAAACTTACTTGCGCGGTAAAAACCGCCGTCAAGGGTCACCAGATGAAGATGTAGAATTGAACTAACTTATTCAATGTAATTAATTTGTAATAAATTCTGGTCCAAGAATCATCCCGATATCATAGCTACATCAAAAGTTATAATTTTGGCGGTGAAGGTTTAATTGTAAGCTAAACCGACCACTCGCTCCTCGAAACTGTAATAAAATCGGGATTTGTTGTAAAATGGTGTAATAAATTTTGGTACAGGTTTCATTGAGGCGAACTAATTTTGTCGGTTAGACTAGAGCACTCATTTTTTTAGTTAGAGGTTTTTTTATGTTAAGTTTTGGTGAAATGGTAATCTAAAATACATACATAGTTGCATACATAAATTGGGAGGAATAAACTTATAAATTCTACCGTCCAAAAAAAATTAACAATCCATACGCACGTATTTCTTCCCACACCCGTTTCTCACATCCAAAAATATTTCTACTAAATAGTTTCAATCGAATCAATACACCAATCAAATATCCATAACCTATTTCTCATAGTTAGATATTCCAAATCGTATGTACATAATCATTGATTCATAACGCGTAAATCATAAAAATTATTGCTGTATAAAATATTAGAAAAACGACTCAAACGGTTAATCCACTTATTTATGTCTTGTTGTTGAAATAAACTAAGCACACTCGTACGATATATCAAATGCCATTGTACAAAGATTTTTTTTCTAAATATTATCGCATATATAGCAAAAAAATGTACTTCAAAGATTACAAATGAAACATTAAAAAAATTTATTTCTTTATCAAGATTTGCAATTTTGATCAAATCTTAAAATTTATAACTTAATCCATTGCAACAAACTCGATGTTTATAATAAAATACAAGAAACCTACGAGTGGCAAACAACAAAGCTCACAAATCATACAGAGGAATTTATTGAAAGTACTCGATACGAGTATGTACATATACGAGTACGTCTAAATGTTATTTACAGTGTTTTCAAGGATAATCTAATCAAAATTTATTTATATACGCGATAGACATTATAATTTCAAATTTCCAATCAATATAAATTAAATTCCACCTACAAGTTTATAAGACAATCCCATTACCATGTGCAATATTTTGTTGTTCAGTTACGTTATTGGATTACATATTCTTAGAATGGTTATTGTCAACAGAACAATTGCGGCGGAATAATATGATTTGACTGTGACATGCTTGTATTTAGGTGTGTCCTTGTTGCTTATAGTCACGATAATATCCGGAAGCCCCACTAAAAATATACGCGGGTTAGATTCTCAACTATTAATCAAAACTTGATAAATAAAATAATTAAGGGCTTCTACTCATACAAATGCTAATATAAATTAAGTTGTGGTCACATATTTCAATTTAGAAATGGGTACTAAGAAACAACACTTTGTAATTCTTTCTAGATTTGAGATTTAAAAATTCGATTTTTTTTTTGTTTATTGCTAACTTCGATGAACAAAGCGATCATATAGTCTTTGAAACTTCTTTGGCTTTATAAAGCGTTATGATTAAGTCATCCCCATGTTTTAGTCTTTCATCAAATCGTACAATGTTTAACATTGATCAATATTTATCGAGACTGATAATGGATGCTCCTTCCCATACATTACTACACTAAACTAAACGTACTATACATTGTCAGTTGTGAGAATTTCAATTTTTGTAAAGCGAAATTTTCTTTTAATTTTTTGTTATTACGAGGGCGTAGTGAGAAGTCTGGTAAAATTGGAGCAGAGGGCGCCATAATCGCAAATCCCAGATGTTATGTTGCAATATCATCTGTCACTAGACCAAATTAAAATATTCTCACAGATCTGTCACTTAGTTCAGTATTGACAGCCATTGAAAACAGATAACCCATTGTTTTTTTGCAAACATGGAAAAAGTGAATTTCATGTGTTACGCAAACCAAAACAGAACTTGATAAATATTATGGGGATTCTTCACCATCGATTAAAATGATTCACAACTGGTTTTCTGATTTTCACTGTGGTCGTACAAGCACAAGTGATGCCGAACGTTCAGGACGCCCAAATGAAGTCACCACACCAACAATGGTTGACAAAATCCATGATACGGCATTGCAAGACCGCAGAGTGAAAGTGCGCGAGATAGCTGAGATAGTAGGCATCTCATCTATTACACGAACATTTGAATATGAAAAGGCTATCCGCGCGTTGGGTGCCGCATTTGCTTACAATAGACCAAAAACGGCCACGTGTGACAACTTCAGAGGCTTAGGTTTGGCGATGTTTAAGCGAAATAAAAAGAAGTTTTTGCGTCGTTTGATAACTGTGGATGAAACATGGATCCATTACTATACATCGGAGGCCAAAGAACAGTCTAAACAGTGTATTTTTACTGGCGAATCTGCGCCGAAGAAGGCTAAGGCGGTTCATAATCCACATCGATCACCTTCAAAAGGGGGAGAACACTCAAACAGATGTTTGAGAAAAACGACCGCATTTGGCGAAGCAAAAAGTTCTCTTCCATCAAAACAATGCACGGGTGCACACGTGTGTAGTTGCCATGGCCAAAATCCATGAATTACGCTTTGAATTGCTTCCACATCTGCCATATTCTCCACACTTATTGCCCCGCGACTATTTCCTGTTTCCGAACTTGAAGAAATGGCTCGGCGGAAAGAGATTCGGCTCTAATCGCTGATCATCGATGAAACAAACGCCTATTTTGAAGGGTTGGAGAAATCGTATTATTCGGAAAAATTGGAAAAACGTTGGACTAAGTGTATCGAGTTAAAAATAAATTTTTTTGGACCGAAAATATCATTCCTTGTTTCATTTTTACCAGATTTCTCACTCCGCCCTCGTAGCTCTCAAACTTGAGGAAGTTGTGCAGGTTCGATTGGGATATAAATATAGCAACAATAGAGTCAAATTTATTTTACAAAAATAAAGTTTAATCCGTAATTTCCTATCTAAAAATTAGATAAAAATAATTTACACATAAGCTTAAAAAAATGTGGAAACTAGCTCAGAAAATTGCCAATATAGAGCCATGGAATAAAATATATTTAATCAAGGTTGCCTAGAGTTTTTTCTGATTGCGAAAACAGATTTAATACAAAACATTTAACTTGTGCACAACTAATAGGCCGTTAGTCATTATTCTCTGCAGCCGGCCATTAATCGACTAAATTCACAAAAACAAATTAACCCAGATGAAGCACTTTTACGAAATAATGGACAATTGGTGGTAAGTTTAAATGAATGAATAAATGTAAAAGTGGAAAATTTTAGACGTAATTTTAATACAAATACGTTCTATTTTGATTTGCCAAAATAATTTGTTTAATGTTTGTCAATTGAATTGTGATGTCCTTTATAACACCCAGTGGCTCTATGGACTACCAATTATATATATATATATATATATATATATATATATATATATATATATATATATATATATATATATATATATATATATATATATATATATATATATATATATATATATAGATATATATATCTTTAAGTACAGAAATAAGCCATTAACACTTAACGAAGCGCAATTAAGATATAGCTTATCTGCAGAAATGGATAGAGGCGATAGTGGTGTTAATGATAGCGTCCTCATAGATAACGCTTCAGGCCACCAACCAAGAGCATAAACTCAGTTGTCACTTACTGAAAGCGATTATACCAGTGAGGACGCTATTCCACTGCAGACATTGTAGCTAAACGTTGACGAAAGACTAAGCAATAATTTTCATCTAATAAGAAAACCAACATACATTTTAAGTGAGATAAGAAAAATCTTATTTCGGACATAGCGGTTTGGAATAATGTAGCTGGCTGCAGTCAACAGATGTCACCCACCGAAGCATTTCAAAAAATTTTCGATGACGAATTGATAAATATGTTAGTACACTACACGAATATTTACGCAACATCCCACAATAGAACGGGGGATGTTCCACCAGACGAAATGCACTGTTTCATCGGCATTACTTCAAAGTGAATATATTTACTTACCTAGACGTCATTTGTATTGAGAAAGTTCCAAGGATACATATAACGAGGTAGTATGTAACGCCATGTTACCGAAATAGATTCAGGTTTATAATGCAAAACCTACATTGTAGCGACAATACACAACTGAATACATCGGATAAATTTTCCAAAATACGTCCTTGGTTCGAAGAAATTATTTATTAAATTAATTATTTTTCTGAATAAAAAATTTATTGAAATGGCGCCCATAGAAGAAAACCACAGTGTAGATGAGCCTATGGTTCCCTTTTATGGACATCATGAAACTAAACAAGCTATGGAGCGTGTCTACAAAACCCGGTTATATTGAGTAGCTTGAACCTTACCAAGGCTCAGTTACTTCTTTGTCCGAAAAATACAAACATTTAGGTTTAGGGGCCAGTGTTGTTTGACAGTCTGCAGAAGTACTTCAAAATAATATTAATTTGAGCTGTCACTTATGTTTTGATAACTTGGTTACGTCACTTAAACGGCATCTAATAGTCGCACTGTAATACCAACCTAAACGGTGGCCAGATTTTCGCGAAAACAAAACAAAAAATTAATGTGGATCAACCAAAATTATTTAAGATATATAATGATCATATGGGCGGTATAGACCGAGCTGACCAAAATATTAGTTTATTCCGGGTGTAAAAGTGGTATTTTCCGTAGACAGCTGGCTGCTTCCTGGCAGTTGTATAGAGTAAATGGTGGAAAATTGGACCATCTGACCTTTAGACTTGAATTGACTCTTGGAATTCTAGAGTCATTCAGAAAAAAACCGTTTAATTCAAGAGAACCCCAACCAGGATCAAATTTACATGCATACTCAAGATTTGATAATACCGGCCATTTGATAAATTATCAAGGCAAACAAACCCGATGTAGACATTGTCATAATAAATGTAATTTTATGTGCCTAAAATGTCAAGTAGCCTGACACCCAAAAACTGATTTCTAGAATATCAAATAATTAATTGATTATTGCAATATTTTCTCGCAGAAAATGAATTTGCAATTGATTTATTTCTTATTTTAATAAACTTTGAAAAATATCATTTGTTGCCGTTTCTTTTAAAAGGACAACACCTCCTGCCTAAACGAAGCCACCTCCGGCAATAACAATAAAAAATTGTGTTTTCTCTTATCATTTTTACTACGAATATCTATTTCAAACCCAATTTTAGGAAAAAAAATAGTTTCGGCTTTATCTGGGTTAAGAACAGAAGTTCGTAAAATATAACTGTAAACGAGTAGTTTATTAATTATTTAAAACTAAACAAATATTTAATTCCAATCCCACCAAAGGCTGGATGCAAAGCGAATTTTTGTCACCGATTACGATCGGTGATGTTAATAAACAGAACTAAGACGCTAAACATGGAGCTTGCAATGTGCAGGTATACTGTAATAGTGTGAGTAGGTGAATAGGTGGTGTTTGCGTGAATCAAAAGGGGGTATTAGGTGGCCTTCAATGGACATTAAATCCACTGCACAATTACGTTCTTTAACAACAAAAAAAGTTTTGTTAGAACAGTAATCAAAAATTGCGTTAAAAAACAAATTTAATATGAATGCTGATAAATTTATATAAAATACGAGGACATCATAAAAACCACCAAAAGTAACAAATCGTACAATAAAAATTGAGCTCGCGCAATTAAAAAGGACAAAATCTCAAAATTAGGTATAGACAATTTTTCATGGCATATTGCAATACAAGACATTAATAATTTGCGCCACCACAACTTTGCACAACTGTTCGAATTTGAATGGTATTACTTGATGCCAATGGCAGGTGGATAGCGTGTCAATGTTAAATGAAATGGCAAGTCACATAGTAATCTTTTGTGAGTTGCCATTACGATTGATTCATCTATGAACTGAATTCCGACTTCTATACATAAATTCCGGTCCATCCACTAACTCTTAAAGTAAAACGTTACCCAACGAGTAACATAAACCAGTAATAATAATAATAAAACGTGCCACTTGTAATAATTGGAGTGGGATTTCGAATAAATTCTAACAAAGATGAATACTTAAGAGTTGCCATCTAGTAGATGAACCTGAAAAACAATTCAATCAAAAAGTGTATACTGCCATCTCTCAATATATTCTGTATTTAATCTTATCATATTTCTAGTAGACAATTTAATAATTTTGTCATTCTAATGATTATGATTAATTTTTGACATTGTCTACATTATCGATATTGTCGACGTGATTTATTTAATTTTCGACATACATTGTTTACACGTGTAGACAATATATTAATTACGCCATTTAGACAATACGGCATAACGCTGTGCATAACAAATTTTAGACTATTGCGTTGCAGTCTTATTTGTCGGAAAATTTTAAAAGTTCTGGGGATCACCTAGTTTCCAACAAGCTTTATCTGGTTTCAAAAATTTCCTAGCAAACATACGATTCTCGACAGTTGACATATTTAGGCCGGTTCTTAAGTTGGTTTCAATTAAATTCAATTATGAGAACTTCCGTTCTACTAATGCAGTACTATGAGGTAGAATCCAGAATTTGGTGACATCCCCCGAAAATCTGGCCACAATCTCAAAATTTCCAATCAATTTGCAAAATTGATTATTCAAGGTTTCTACGTCACAGTCGTAAAGTGGAAAAATAGTGATTAAAGGCAGGATCGACGGAATGCTTCCTGTTACGATCTCGTTAATATTTAAATATTTTAAAAATTTTAATTTCTCATTATTAAAATCAAACCTTTGCTTGATGTGAGCCTCAATTTCAATATAAAACGTGGGTTTTGATTTTTTCTTCTTCCAATTCTTCCGACATAAGAAAATTTTCAAGCCTGATTCCAAAATGTAAGATGAAATTTGGGATCTGTGAAGCTCCGCAAAACCATCAAATCACTGCTCTAACAATCTATTGTTGATACTCTCAAATTAAAGCTATTCCGGCGTACTTCTCCTTAAGGTTTTATGATTTTTAACATCAAAATAATTTTTAAATTCGCAATATGATCCGATGGGTTTTGGACTATGCGCAAAATCATTAAAAATATTTTTTGTATGTGGCAGAACAACATGAATGCGAAGAATGGCATGTACATCGGAACAAAAACAAATTTTGGTTGATTTGATAAAATTTGGAAACAGTCATGACTGCTGCATTATCGACTATTAGGCTAATAACATATTCCATTGGAATTTTGCTACCTTTAAAATTGGATTCAATTTCTTTAAATTTGGCCGGTAGAAGCACTGAGTTCAATTAGGCTCCTATTACGATTTTCATCTCACCTAAAATTACTATGCAAATGTGACTAGATTTGTATGGAGTCACTCGGTGAGATGAGAACCATAATAGGGGTATTAACCCCAGAAAACAGTCAATCACATTATTTTTATGTTTATGAAAAAATCGTTTAATCATCATTAAACATTTGGACAGATCTATCGTTTCATCGCTTATTAGAGAAAATTTTGTGCTTTGCAGTTTTATTGAAATTTATTGTTTAGAAAATGGTCCGATTACCTGATTAATCATCACCATACACTTGGTTCGCCCACATTTAAAATTTTCATTGCGAAGAGGGTTCATTGCGTTCAATAATATTTGGCAACTCACCAGGCATACAAAAGTTGTATTAATTATAAATTTAATTAAATTTGTTGGCGTCTTCGTTTACATTTCTATAAAACGAATGTTACACAGCGAAATTACTTACTTAGTTTTGAAATTGTTTGGAAATATCTTTTCATATTTATCACACGGCAAATTAATTTCACAAATCACAAATCAAACGATGCGCGCAAAAATATAATTTGCGGAACTGCTGAAAAGTCAAAAATGGAATAAGATTTATAACTTATGAAGTTAGCCATGGTTATGATGGAATGAAATGTTTATGTTATGAAATTTCCACAAAAAAGAGACACGTTCAGTCAAATTTTATTATGAATCATGTTATGTTTGTTAGCTGAATACCGTAAGTCCACACAGGTTTTACAATTTGTCGGCATGGTAGCAATTTATTATGTACAGTTAACTCAGAATTTTTTCCTAAGAGTCATGCCTAGATATTTTGTCATTCATGGGCCAATTTTCCCATTTAAAAGAGCAAGCAATGATTTTCGACGTAACGAATTATTAAATTACAGGTTATAATGATTTTATTAACTATTTTGAGATTTTAAATCATCAGTCATCGGAAATACGTCTTTTAAAATTCCTCACATACTCACTTAAAGTAAACTAAAAGTGTTAAATAAAAAAGACAGCAAAGGGCAAACACAGACTTTCAAATTTATGTATGATGAGAATGTTTTAAATTTTTTAATTGTTTTTCTGAGTTTAATAATGCCGGGTTCACACTAAGCCGACAAAACAGAAATGTTATTTTGAAGCAACCCCGAGACAAAAATATTCAAAACCAAAACATATTTTGAAGACAAAACACCACTGAAACTTCCATCCACACTAACTGCAACAAAGCCTATGAGAAATTTTTACTGCTGAATAAACCAAAATGGATTACAAATATAAAGTAACGGATTGTGAAGAGTTTGTTTTGCAGTAATATGCTTCAGAGGGTTAAGTACTTTGTGTAAATAAATGTGGCATCCGCATAGAATCGTAATGTAATTATGTACACTACCGAATCTCCTTCAAAAATTGTTTTCATAAGATAATTTTCATTTCTGTATAATACTTTCTTGAAAACCATCGTAAGCAAATTACTGGTATTACACCACATTTTCAAAATCAAAGAATTTTTATTTCGTATTATTGGTGAATAAAAGAAAAAGCTTAATCTTTTAACTGAAAAGAAATTAGGAAATATACGAGAACACTTATCTCTTTAAAGAGTTTAACTAAATTAATTAACGATGGTATGGTAAATTAGATACCTTTATGAAATATGCTGTGCCCATTTTAAAAATTGTAATCCGACAAGACCATAAAATCCAATAACCGCAATGTGTACATTTTTGTGCTAGTGGCAAGGATGTTAGGAAGATATTATATCCCTTAGGTGAAGAAACTTCAATCTTAGAAATCTAATTTATCTTCTTTTAAATTAATTTTAAAAGTATTTGATTGATAACAGTTTTTTTGTTCCCGCTAAACACTATATGTGAATACAGAATAATTTAAATAAATTTCTAATCGATCTAGAGCTTAGAACTAAAATGTTTTGTTCGGACCGTTCGTTTTATTATTCGCTTTTAGAATTTCAATATTTCGAGACGAAACATTGTGTTGCCAACATTTCTCTAACAAAACCTTTCAACCATAAAGGTTAAAATGCACGCGACCTGATGTACAAAAAATGTCAGTATTAAAACTTGTCACTTACCTTCACGTTTATACAATTTTACGGAACCCTCCGTAAAAATAAAAATATCATATTTCGGGAGGAATAAATCGGTTACCTATATACTTCAGTTGTCAACAGCATTGCGTTACCTGACGTTAAGAATCAATCCTGTTCGAATTTTTCCTTGCTATTTGGCAATGTATCAAAAACTTATAATTCCAGTTTCCTTGATTTGACTCGTAGTTGTAGTTGTTTCGCTGGTACCTCAACCATGAAATAAATCCGAGAACTCCGCATAATAAGAGGTTTCGTAAATACCTCAGTAAAATGTTTTTTGCATTGTAAAAAGGCATTAGGCTTTTTCACTTCAAAGTCAGCAGAACCCGAAACGAAAATCGGACCAAAACCGAAATTACATCGAAAACAAGTTCAATTGCAATACAAACAATTAAAATTTTAGGCTTCATTCGTTCTTGACAAAGCTTTAAGTTATTTTATTTAAAGCTAGCAGAACCCAAATTAAAAATTGGACACACATATAATTGTATAGGCTTATTAAGGCGAATTCAAATGTCCCATTAAAAAATATTGAGCTCCACTCGTGGTTGACCAATCTTTAGGTCATAGCTTTGAAGAGGAAAATCCTAATACTTCTTCTAGAATGAACGAAGCAAAAAAAAATTAGTTGCTTTTAATTACACTAAAATTAGTCTCCAATTTTAAAAGAAGAAGTGAACCCATCGTTTAAGTTGGAATGGATGGATCCAAAAATTATTTAACAGAGTATTTAATTAGCCTATTATTAGCCTATAACTTTTCATAGTATCTTGTAATAATCTGCTGGATGGGTTCTGCTGGCTTTAGAATCATTTTTAGTTGTATTGTTTCATGGTAACATCAGTAATTACCTCTGAATGATTTGATAATTGATCATATTCAATTTGGTGTTGCTAGCCTGAAAAACAAGATCCAGAAATAGAAATCCCGAAAATAAAATTCCGAAAAATAAAATCTTGAAGCTGCTGAAAAAGCAATCAATATATTTCTGTATTTTTTGGGTTAACGTTTGAGTTTATTTATTGTTAAAAGCAACCGTTTGCAACTTTGGTGATTGCTATAATCTCGATCTTTTAGAGCAAGACTCAGATAGATGTTTAGTGTTGCCAGCCGAAAAAACGAAATACCGAATGACATTCCTCCATATATGAAGCGAAAAGCGGGAATGTTCAAAAATTTTATACGAGAGCCCTACAGCTAATTTCGAAATGGCATTAGGTGATTTTAATTCCAACATGTATTCTCTTTAAAACATGTATAGCTACTATGGAAGCCAATCTCTGAGGTTTTTGAAATTTGCCATAAGCTACGACGACATTCCTCCATATATAAAGCGAAAAGCGGGAATGTTAAAGCGAAATTTTATTCGAGAGCCCTACACCTAATTTCGAAATGGAATTAAGTGATTTTAATTCCACAACGTATGCCCTTTCAAGCCTGAGTAGCCACTATGGGAGCCAATCTCTGAGAAATTTGTAATTTACCTTAAGCTACAACGACATCCTTCCATATAAAAATCGCGAAAAGCGTGAAGTTTAAAAATTTTATTCGAGAGGCTTACAGCTAGTTTCGAAACGGCATTAGGTGATTTTAATTCCACAACGCATTCTCTTTCAAACCTGTGTGGCCACTATGGGATCTCTGAGATTTTTGTAATTTACCATAAGCTACAACGACATCCTTCCATATAAAAATCACGAAAAGCGTGAATGTTCAAAAATTTTATTCGAGAGCCGTACGACTAATTTCGAAATGTCATTAGGTGATTTTAATTCCAGAACGTATTCCCTTTCAAACCTGTGTGGCCACTATGGGAGCCGATCTTTGAGATTTTTGTAATTTACCATAAGCTACAACGACATTCCTCCATATATAAAGCGAAAAGCTCACTGTTCAAAAATTTTATACGAGAGCCCTACAGCTAATTTCGAAATGGCATTAGGTGATTTTAATTCCACAACGTATTCCCTTTCAAACCTGTGTAGCCACTATGGAAGCCAATCCCTGAGATTTTTGTAATTTACCATAAGCTACAACGACATTCCTCCATATATAAAGCGAAAAGCGTAAATGTTTAAAAATTTTATACGAGAGCCCTACGGCTAATTTCGGAATGACGTTAGATGTTTTTAATTTCACAATGTATTCCCTTTCAAACCTATATAGCCACTGCGAGGGCCAATTTTTGAGATTTTTGTAATTTACCATAAGCTACAACGACATCCTTCCATATAAAAATCGGGTAACGTGTGAATGTTGAAATTTTTTATTCAAGAGCCGTACGACTAATTTCGAAATGGCATTAGATGATTTTAATTCCACAACGTTGCCTTTTTCAAACCTGTGTAGCTACTATGGGGGCCAATCTCTGAGATTTTTAAATTTATCATAAACTACAACAACATCGTTCCATATACAAATCGCGAAAAGCGTGAATGTTCAAAAATTTTATACGAGAGCCCTACGGCTAATTTCGGAATGACATTAGATGTTTTTAATTTCACAATGTATTCCCTTTCAAACCTGTGTGGCCTCTATGGGAGCCAATCTCTGAGATTTTTAAATTTACCATAAACTACAACAACATCGTTCCATATACAAATCGCGAAAAGCGTGAATGTTGAAAAATTTTATTCGAGAGTCCTACAGCTAGTTTCGAAATGATATTAGGTGATTTTAATTCCACAACGTATGCCCGTTCAAACCTGTTCAGCCATTATGGGAGCCAACCTCTGAGGTTCGTGTAATTTACAATAAGCTCCAATGACATTTTACAAACAATTTTTTTGTATTTACACTTTTTAGAAATGCAAACTTGTCCAAATATCTGCCTAAAATCTATAATTTGTCTAAAAAATTATTTTTGTACACTCGCATAAATTTCTGTCCTAATTATAAAGTGTCCAATAATTTAAGTGTCCAAAAACTTCCCACCGGCCCGGATGTATGTGTGAAATATGAACAATTGGAAACCCTTTTCAAAACTCGTGCTTTAAAAATTTATTACCCAATTTCCTGTTAAACAATTGTTTACGAAAACGTCGAAACGAAAATGCCGAATGATAACAGTAAAAACGAATTTCGGCTAAGTCGCAAAATTTTTAAGATTATTTTTGAAATTGTTTTTATTTAATAAAGAATTGACAAATACGTCAAAGTATAATCTTTCTAGTCCATCCATCATTTCTAGTCCTCATACTTAAATAACGAACTCCCCAAAACCCTGTAGCATTGGCCTACTTTGCGCAAGAATAACCGTAAATCTTGAGATTTTGATTATTTTTAATTTTTATTGGATTACTTATACTATACGTCGGTGGTATCTGTGGACCACTTTTCTTTCAGAATATGGTTCTAGACGACCTTCACAATTTTCCCTAAGGCCCACTGTGATGGTGGTTCATGTATTGTCCTTCGTTTAGAACTATATTTCCAATGCCCATACTTAGTTTTCAATTATGCCCTGAATTAATTAAGTATTCGGTGTAATGACGTGAAATGTTCTTAATAAGGATGCGTTTGCTGTTAAATCGCTTACAATCTCTAAGTGTAAAGCTTTAGCTTACAGCTTTTATCACTTTTTACTGCTTCCTTAATTTTATTTTTAGCAGTATTGTTAACTATTTTATGAATAATTTGTTTGGAGTTACTGAGTCTTCTTTATTTGTTTTAATGAATTGATGTAATTCCCATACAATCCGTTTGCTTTAATTGTAGCGTCAATTGCCTTTTGAATGTTGATATTGATTGTTAATTATTTGAATAACATTTCCACAAACGTTACTATGGTGTATAAATGGCTGGCTGATCACCATTTTCTTAAATTTTTTTTGAATACTGAAAGCTTTATTTAAGATGCCATTTGGAATCAGACCACCAAAGGTTGTTCTCTTTAAGCTCCTTAGGTAGAGAGAATACTTCATATGGTGTTAACTGAAATGAATATGAAAGCTAAATGAGGTCCTCTCGATTTTCCTGTACTAGAACTAACTCTTTTAGGGGGTGAGAGGATTAGGGCGTGCACTGGCCAAGACAACATTATAAAAACTTATTTGTTTAAACACTTGTGCTATATGTGGATAAGCTGATGTAATGTGTTTATCGCTAGGTATTCTTCCGAAGCGGTGAAATAGGTTAGCATGTACTCCTTGTTTTTTAAGCGATCATCTCGTCATATTTCCAAAACCTTTAGATATGTGATGTTGCTAGGCAACAAATAGCGTCACCAATAACAATTTACATATACAATTTTTTGAGGGTGGTTTTACATATGTAACTCCTACATTGAAGCGTGTGCGTAAGCGTCACACGTGCCTGCTATTATACTGATCCTGCCTATGATTGGTTAAAATTGGGCGCTTAATTACACTAAAACTTGACTCTTATTTGTCATTCAGCATAATTTGATATACATTGAATATTTAAATTTTTAAATTTAATGCTCATCGTAACCTTAGAGTTGACGAAATGTAGTTTTGAATAATCGATTTTTGATTATTTAAATAAATAATTAGTACACCAGAAGAGCCTATATCTTGATTTATTGTATAGAACTACTGACCATGACAAAACTATATAAAATTTAGACACAAAATTGTTATTTAATTTTATTTAATTCTACCTAATCCATCAATATAATCACAATACATATATTTGTGATCAACCAAATCGCTGATGATCGACAAAAATAATGATTAAGATCTTTTTAAATGATTTCCATGTATACAAATTCCATGACTATCAACTCGTACCAAACAAAAAACCTACAAAATTTTTATATTTTTTTGATCAATAAACCAAAACACGATCAGTTTCTTAAATTAACCAGTTTTTCGCTATGTTTATATAAGAAAGATTTGATGATCAGGTTACACAAAAGCGGATGCGATCGCGTACACAAAAAAAATAATTTAGCATTTTTTTGTTCGGTTGATAAATTTTTACAATATTATGATACCGGGCACAATGATGATGATACACATATTGTAAGAGATACGCGATGAGTTATTATGATCCTCACGATGAACACCAAATTAATTGAACTGATCGTTTTGTACGTATAAATTTAGATTAGAAATTTATATAAATTATAATAAAAGGAAAGTGTACTCGTATACGATTTATAATTAAATGATTGAACCGTGCAAAGCTGCACACATATACAAAAGATCATAAATTTCAACATTAACAAGCAGCGATCGCGAACAACCATATTTACAAACAAACAAGCTAAATAATGCAAATTTATAATTTCCTTATTTAAATATTATATTAGTTGGTGAGCTGCGCGCATTCCACGAACCAAACATAAAACACTTTACGGTTCATTATATTGATCACACCTTAAATTTTGTCTTGTGTCTATATAACGAAATGATCGCGCGATGTTTAAAATGTCATATGCTCATAGTGAATATTTTTTTTAGTTAAGCTTCAAGTCTTTTCTTTTGAATCAAGGATATTTGTATACGATTTAATGATTAATCGATCATTGCAACTTAACACTTATCTTATTATTAGTATTTTGATAGTTCTGTAAATCGGATTATTAATTTTTTTTGAGATACTGGATGGATTATGTATCTATAAAGGTATAAACCCACGCAATTTTATTATTAATTCCGTGAATGCGCGGTGAAAGATTGTGTGTGAGATTGGATATGATTCAGGTGCCGCGGCCAAGAAAGTCATGGCCATCAAATTGTATATTGCAATTTAAATAAGATGAGTAACATGACTTATTGACGGCCGTATATACTTAAAATATTTAGACAGAGAATGTATGATCTTGGCTTTGATATGTTGTGTCTTATACATATACACAGATGACCTTTAGTTGGTAAATTAGTATAATTTGCTGAAAATGTCAAGACAATAATATAATTTCGTTATAAAATGCAAATTTTCAATAAAGTGTTTAATTTATTTGGATTTCATAAAAAATTATTTGCAGAGCCAATTAAGAAGCTTAAAACTGCAACATTCACGACACGGAAATCGTTATCTTAAAATTCGATTTATACAATTAAAAATTCACCAAGAGAACGAGCCAACTATTTATATTTTATTTGCTTAATTCGTGGCAAATTTTTAAAATGTATTTAATTACCAGTAATCCATTTGGTCATAACGAATTTAACCAGAAGATTACAAATTACAAATTTTCCGCAATCTTATTTTTTTTAAGTGTCGTCGGAAATGCAAATTAGTTTTAGAATCGAGATTATTATCAGCTTTGTGTAAGATTAAACGATTAAAATGACTTAACGAGTTGCTGCATATATTCAAAATTTTGTCGGTTTTCGTTTTATAAAGATTTTTCTAGATTTGAATATGTTCACTATGAAAATTTATTCACCTATCGCATTTCCTGTTCAAGTATAGAATACATTAACCCATTCGATAAAATATTGTTATGCAATTACGATAAGAGGTTTCACCTTTCACCTTTCTCGTATACTTTCCAACTTTATCCCGGACTTCTTATTTCACTTTCTCAGCGACATCTAAAACATGGGCGAATTTGGCTAAACTATTCAAGGTTATCATGAAATAAAAATTGGAATGCACATTTTTTGTGTTGGTATGTACGGATTAACCCCCAGATTACGTTCTTTTACTGAAATATTTCGGCATTGTGTATTAAACAAAGAGCTCAGCATACAAAACAAAGATCTCAGCTATTAAAACTTAGTTCAAGAAAACATATTTATTCGGGTCGAGTTCGGCTCAAATTACATATCAAAACCGATTTCATCTTTTTTGGTACCAAAATATGAAAAGTTGATTAGAACAGGACAATCCAATTTTAAAATCCGCCGTGTTTTCCACCGTGTGTTAGGTCTGGTTTTAGAATAAATTTTACCTAAATTTTCTGGTTTTTTCAAGACAACACAATTTCGAATTTATATAACATTTAGAGATGGACGGCATTCAGAGCAGCAATTTCTACCTCTTACTTTAGAAAATAAAACTGCAAAACAGATAGTCGCTTCCAGATTATATAAAATAATAATTTAAATAAAATGAATTGAAAACATCACTCAATCGATAAAATCCGCAATAATACACTGCGCCAAAAAAAACGGAACAGAAACTTTTTTCGAGAAAATTCCCAGACTTGATCTTTGGCTTTGCTTCTAATTGAAGGAAATTTGACATCTTTTCGATACCGGAATCCGTTTTTTTGGTTTTTAATGGCTTTTTTGAGTAAAATAAAAATTGTCTAAAAAACATTCTGCTGTTTGAGACTGTAAACGAACTTACATATCGATATTTCATTCAGTGAAAAATGTGATTTATTTCAAAAGGTATTTTTCAATATCGCGTGTTACCTCCTCTGGCCCGCATTACTTCATAAATACGCCCTGTCTTTATTAAAACATTTGTATTTGTTGCATGGTGATTTGTTGCCATTCTAGTAAAACATCTCGGACTTCCTGCAAATTTGTTGGTTGCGTTGACCGTTTTCTTGTAACAGCCGTTGTAACTGGTCTCAGACCTGCTCTATAGGGTTTAATTCTGAATTTCGCGGAGGTCCGGGTCTAATCATGCATAACAAAAAACCCACGCCCAACTTGCCTTGCCATGGAAAGCATATGAAGCCTTAAAATTTCATCTACATATCGTGTTGATAGTAAACCTGGATGTGGTATTACATAGGCTGCTGTAAACATTTTTAGAAAATGGTAAGACTAGTGTTTTCCGTGGTTATATCCCCCATAAGTCGCATCTGTCAGTTTGCATCGCAACATTGTTTTTTATTTACTTGAAAAATTGAATTCAGTGAAAAAAGGGAATTATCGCGTGAAAATTTTCGTGTGATGATTTTTTACGATTTTCGAAAGGGGCTAATTCAACAACAGTCCTTTGAATCATTTTATTTGACTTTTGGCGACGAAACACCATCCTTGACTAGTGTTTTTAATTGGTACAATGAATTTAAACGCAAACGACGCTCACTCAAAGACGAGTCTCGTGAAGGTAGTATAAAAACAGCTGCTGTGTCAGAAAACATCGATGCTGTGAGAAAACTGATTGAAGAGGATCATCATGTCACGTATCGTGAAATGGAGGTATGCCTAGGCATTAGTAACACCAGTGTACATACGATCTTACATGAACATTTAAAAGTGCGGAAGCTATGTGCGCGTTGGATTCCACATTTGTTGACAGACGCACAAAAAAGGTTCGTGTCGATTGGTGCCGCCAAATGCTTGAAAAATTCGTTGGAGATACTTCCCAAAACGTACATAAGATCGTAACAGGTGACGAGTCATGGATATATGCGCATAAGCCGAAGCGAAAAGGGCAATCGACTTTTTGGGTCTTCCAATTCGAAGAAAAATTTACAAAAGTTGTGCGAGCTCGTAGCGATGGGAAGTCAATGGTAGCGTGTTTCTTCACTAAAACCAGTCATGTGGCTACTATGACTCTTAAAAATCAAAAGACAGTCAATTCAGCAATTCAGCTTGGTATACGGCCATTTGTTTGCCCGCGGTTATCAACAAATTGAGAGAAAATAACCCATCACAGAGAATCATTGATGCGTCATCCGCCTTTCAGCCCCGACTTGGAACCCAATGACTTCTTTCTGTTCCCAACTATCAAAGATAAGCTGCATGGACAACAATTTTTATAGTCTGAAGAATCGATTGAAGCGTTCAAAAACCATGTTTTGGAGCTATCATCCGCGGACTGGCAAAAGTGTTTCGATAAATGTTTTGATCGTATGCAAAAGTGTATAGATCTTAAAGGCGAATATTTTAAAAAAGCAATAAAGCAATTTTTGATGAAAATTTGTAATTTTTTGTTATTTTTTCTAAAAACTTTTACGGCAGCTCTCTACTACCAAATCTGTCCTGTAATGTAACCCACCCAAACCATCACCGAACCTCCATGAAATGCTACGACTGGCATCATGCAATTAGGGTTTAATCTTTGTCGTGGTGTATGCCAAACTCTGCATCGGCCGTCTGATGCTTATAAATTGAACTGCGATTCATCCGAAAAAAGACATTGCACAGTCCCTCTGAGTCCAGTTTCTATAGTGCAACACATAATTTCTTCTATAGTGCAACATTCATAATTATCAGTCAGATACGGAACACAGGTCGACGTGATCTTAGTCGATGAGCTTTCAACAGATTTATTATCATCTGTTTTGGTGTCTTGTTTTGTACTGGTACATTACTTTTAATTTCTTGAGCGCTGCTTGTCCTGTTTTTTGCAGCATAACGTGCGATAGCTCGATCTTCTTTGTTTGTAGTTCTCCTTGGTCGAACAGATCCTTCACGCCGACTCACACTGTCTTTTTCCGGTTCACAACAGACACACTAATATCATAGATTCGCCCAATTTTTGTAGCGCGAACGAGTAATTGTTCTTTTCGATTCATCTCGCTTCATCCAAATAACTATGCGATAAATTAAATTATTGTTTTCAATAAAATTTGAAGGTAGAGTGCTTAGTTTGCGCTTTTTGATACGGTTCTCGCTAAAACTTCAATAAGTCGACAAGGAATCGTCGCACGGAAATTTCCACAGCATCATTTTCAAGGTTTCTTGGATTTGGGAATGAACTATTTTTTTTCTTTTAGACAATTTTTATTTTTCTCAAAAAAACCCATAAAAACAAAAACAACGAATTCCAGAATCGAAAAGAAGACAAAATTTTCTTCAATTAGAAGCAAAGTAATTTTTTTAAAGGTGTTATTTCACCAAGATACAAGCGTTCAAATTAGGGTATTTTCTCGAAAAAAATTTCTATTCCGTTTTTTTTGTGGCGCAGAAGGCTTTGTAACCTCCGCAGCTACACAAAAATAATTCTCAAAACATTACGAGAAGAGCAAAACCCTGAACTCTACCTGAGCAAACTTGAATTACATGGGATTCCAGTTTGCTCAGATTATGGAAATGTTGGGGGTACAAATAAGTTTGAAGAATTTATAAAAGATGGCGTAACTAGTATTAATTCGCATCGGGCCATCTTGTAACTATATTAATGTTAAAGCGTCATTAGTTTGGTGCTCTAACCATGTAAATCTTTGTGCTAACAAAACACTGGTACTGGTTTCGTTGTTTCAAAAGTGGTGATATTTTGATATCGCAGTTAAAAAGAACGCGAAGGAAGACCAGTAAAGTTTGGAGACGCTGAGTTGGAGGCGTTATAGGACCAAGATTCATTCCAAATTCAAGAGGAACGCTCTGAACCTTTACGAGTGACTCAACAAGCGGTTCAAACGCGTCTCAAGACGGTATGGTGCAAAAACATGGAAATTGGATTCCGTATGAACTCAAGCCAAGAGACATCGAACGCCGTTTTTCTAGTGCGAACAACTCTTCCAAAGACAGAATCGGAAGTGTTTTTTGCATCGAATCGTGACGGGGGATGAAAAGTGGATCCACTACAATACTTCACTAGATGTGATTTAAATGTTACAAAAATTTTTCCACCTTCGTACCCCATTTTGCGATATAAAAGCTCATTTATAATGATGTGTGCGGTTTTATTCTACTAAATGCTTCGTAATGTTTTCTCTTTGAATTTTATTTGTATTCCTATTATTTTAGATTCTGGTACAATATCTGATGTTGCGTTAATGGTACCCAACACAATTGTAGAATGGTTAGTGTTGGTTGTGATTACACGGGCATTTATGCATTAACTTACGCCTACTTTCTACTTTCACTGTTTTGGAAAGGCTATGAAGCTTCCCTTCCTAAAAATATTACATGCGACCTCAGTTGGGCCTTTTCCTTGAATATCGGGTTAATAATTTTTTTTTTAATTTTAGTGTATTACGTAAGTCCGGTAATGCCTCAAAATTAACCATCAAACCGAATATTCATGGCAAGAAGCTAATGCTGTGTATCTGGTGGGATCAGTTCGGAGTGATCTATTATGAGCTTCTCCAGCCTAACAAAACTATTACTGGAGAACGTTATCAACAACAATTGATGCAATTTAGCCGAGCATTGAAGTTCAAATGGCCACAATATACCAAAAGATATGACAAAGTAATTTTTCGACACGACAACGCACAGCCACATGTTGCAAGAGTCGTCAAGGAAACTTTGGACGCCCTTCAATGGAATGTCCACTAGATGTGGATCGCCTCAAAACACGGTAATTTGTTTAGACGTGGAATCCGTTTGCTGACGGAAAGATGGGAAAGAGTCATAGCTAACGATGGAAAATACTTTAAATAAAAAATCAGAAATTGTACCAATTTATCTGAATAAAGCTTCGAAGTTATTCAAAAATCTCAAACTTATTTGTACCCCCAATAAGTAAACAAAGTGAGCAAGCCAATACGGTATATTTTAGGACCAATGACATAATGTCTACGTTTTCTTGTCAGTCTATCAGTGGCCGAATATTTTCCTTCATATTATTAAAGTATTAAACAATTTATCATTTTTCTTGGTGACACTGGCTCTGTTGCTTTAACGTTTTTGTTGTTGGTTATTTCACCATTAAAATTTTCTTTAACTTGTGATGTATTCTGTTCTTGAATAGTATCGTTGAAGTTTCCATTTGGAGTATTCGCGTTCATATCAGGTAATACTTTTGTTCTAGATCGCTGAGGAATTATGCCGACACTATCTCTACGACAATGATTGTTCGTTCTCAGTCACGTTCGCGTTTGTCCAAGGAGCCTTCTTGCCTTTGACTTGACAAAAACTGAGGCTAACCGATTTTAAATTGTCTGGGTTTTCTTGAAGACTTATCAAAATAATGTTTCGATCGTTCTTATTATCGATAGATAATACGCTGACTAACAGTATTTTTCATTTTTGGCATAAGTTCATTATTTGTATAATGTATATCTTGTTCTTCGTGAAAATATTTCTGTAAAACCCCAATTTTATTAAAACTGATCCATTCCGCTAAAATTTTAAATGTTGGTTTTGATAAAATGGTTTTACAAATTTAAATTGAAATTTTCTTGTCAAAGTCGTTCTTCCAGAAATGATATGCGTTTCAAAATATTTGCAACCATTGTAAAATCTTCTATGACAAATTTCCCTGAGACCTCCTAATTTATGGGAAAAGCTCGACTATATGAAGTTCCATCCTGATCAGTTGATCTATCTGGGTTGTATGCAGAGAGGCAAGACCAACTTTTCAGAAAATTGTAGTTA
The DNA here is from genome assembly GCA_963691935.1 of Nephrotoma guestfalica. Lineage (NCBI taxonomy): Eukaryota > Metazoa > Arthropoda > Insecta > Diptera > Tipulidae > Nephrotoma > Nephrotoma guestfalica. The sequence continues at coordinate 222,591,856 of OY829914.1, forward strand.
GAACCTTTAAGTTCATTGGCGGTTTTTCATAAATGATATAAATCTCAAAATATTTCCATTAAACGAGAAAACTTTTATGGAGGCTGCAACTTCTGGAAAACCGATTTCCAGTAAAAGTCCTGGGACCCTAAAATATTAGAAAATATTAAGTCTTAGTTTGTTTGGGCTACATAGGGGACCCAAACATGAATTCTCCAACCCACCACACTCAGACGCAGAGAAAATTTTGAAAACCAATATTCGAACTTCGACAGTATATTGAATGGAAAACCTGTATCTCGAGGCCAAAAATAGCTAGATAGATAATATAAAAATGTAAAATATTGGCGAAGAGTATGAAATTTTGACAAGCCTTTTTTCTTCAAGTGATATACACTAGTATAATGATAGCTAGGAAAGACAGTTTCAGAAGGCGAAAAAATAAAAATCGAAGTTTTAAAGGGAGAAGGATTCGCAAATCGAGAAATAGCAAAAACAAAAGCAATTCTCATAAACTGTTATTAGATTTCCCATCAAAAATATTGAAAATTATGAAAAAAAATTAGTAAAAGACGCATTGCAGAGGCTAAAACGCCCACGGATGAACTTCCGACTATTCGGTGCTTGAAATTCATGCTTATCAGCATTCTTAAATTAAAAAAAACCCAAAAGATGCGTCCTTTGAATGCATCACACAAAGTAAATTAGAATTTGCCAAAGGACCATGTCTGTTCTAAAATATTTTTTAAGTTTAAATAAAAATAATCAATCATCACTAATTAAGATAAATTTTTTGCTGTTCTTCTATAAGCACCAACTATTCACTACTAGATTTTACTGTTGGTATTTGTTTGATGATCGTAATTAAGCAAAGCGGAGTGTAATCTGTGGTTAGAACGAAACTATCCATCTTAAAATGTTTTTTTTAAATTAAATTCAGAACAGTTTGCTGACTGTCAACATAAATAATAATTTTCGACATTGTCGACATATTGTTTACGTTCTTTACATTGATTACGCCATTTATAAGTCGACATACATTGTCTACGCCTGTATAATATTAATGAACTAAGAACATCCGTGAGACTTCTAATTTGTTTTAATTTTTATAGCGATGGTGCGATTAATCGCTTCGGGGTCAAGGGGTTTGATTAAATCCGACACAAGATTGTAAAACCATTTAGGAAAAGTAGTTATTTTTCGTCTTAATTCATTTTAGTCGTAAATATGTTGAACAAATAATAATTTTCGACATTGTCGACATATTGTTTACATTCTTTACATTGTTTACGCCATTTATAAATTGACATACATTGCCTACGGGTGCAGAATATTAATAATTTAAGAGCATCTGTGAGACTTCTAATTTTCCGAGAATATTTGTTTTAATTTTTATAGCGATCTCACTCACCATACGAGTTAAGGGGTTTGAGTAAATCCGACACCGGTTGTAAAATCAGTTAGGAAAAGTAGTTATCCTTCTTCTTAATTCATCTTAGTCGTAAATATGTTGAACAAGCACAGAATTCTCTCATTAAGGAACACATTGAACACAGTATTTATATATTTTATTTATTATAACTATAAATATCTAATTAGTACATTTTTCTTTTTTCATTACAGGTTGGTACACCATACTAAGGTCATAAACTATCAGGAGCGCAATAAGAAAGTCGTAAACTTTTATTTAAATTATATTATTCCAACAATAAAACTTCTTCATATAGTCACAAAAAATTACATTGCTTGATCCGTACGAACAATTACACATTACCTACTTGTATTTATTTTACATTAAATTTCCATTTACTCACGATTAACAAACCATCATGTACACGTACGAGTATATTACGTATACAAATATTTCTACATGAACCAAATAGTTCCCATCCCAAACACTTACAAAATCGAATTCGAAACCTTACAATTGGACTGTAAATGCTACCTAAGTTCATTGAATTAAATATTTAAATACGCGATGTGTACCGTGTGTAACTATATGTAATATTGCTCCAGTATACTAAAATAATTCTTCACACATCACAATTATAAGTCAATTAATTTTCAACAAAGTTTTACTCAATACCAAATATGTGGTTTTGAAGAAAAACTACTTTGAATTTCCCAACTTAGTTTTATGTATGTATAGACGAGTGTACTCGTTAAAGGCGGTAATTATTTATTCCATTGCTGTGTAATGTGTAAAATAAATTTATTACAAGACAAGTAAATTTATATGACGTTGAGTTGGTTCACATCAAATATGCATATAGAGTTTAAGACGTATAGCGTTTTGAAATATTTTTGCAGTACACTGCGGCCGCAATAATTTCTTTGTCTGCGTACACTTACCAAAAAATTAAAAATAACGGCACCAAAGTAAGTAATAATGGCTTTCTAAGTAGTTCACAACTATATATACATTGTTTTATTATAAAATCGTGTCGATGACTAATTATTAATTATAATCACGTAAATATAGTTTCGAGAAATGTGTGCATTGTCAATTTCAACGTAACCAATAATGTACTCGACGGCACAGTTAGATTTTATGATTTTTCAATTTTTTAATTTTCGAAAACGTGTACAACAATATTGTACGAGACTATTCCCTTCGCGTTGCGCTTACAATTTCACAATAAACCGCACTCTTACCTAATTTTAAACTACTTTATGTGCGCGCTACCAATTTATCATTTTGTTTAATTGTTTACACGATTTTTATTTAATTTGGTTTTGTTTTTGGAAGTTTCTTGTGTAGAAAATGGAAATTAATCAAAATTTCAATTATTTTGTAATTTTTCAACAAAATTTTTTTTTAATTTATTTTTTCATTAATTAAATTTAAACAAAAAAAAAACGAAAAAAATATAGTTTATGTTTGTGAAGTTGAGTAAACACTACGTACGCGGTGCGTTCACCACAGCAAATAATTTGAATAATTATCTTGATGCCTAGACTTGGTTTAAAAGAATGTGTTTCAGTTAACTAATGATTGTGGTGCTCTTACATTTTTAAACCATGGCGTGGTTACATAATGAAACTCTGTAGAATTTGAACCAAGAGTTCAGTAGAACAAACACTACGGAATAACGATGAACTCCTCCCAGTATCTGCTTAACTCCTCTTCTTGCTATGGAAATAATTCGTACCCTAGATTACCGTCATTTATTCGTTATTTCAGAGCATTGGAGCATAATTCAAATTTTCTACTATATTTAGCTTACTAATTGTTTTTAGAGACTTCTCGGCTCGGTGGTTTAGAGTTTATAGCTTTTGAACTTGCCTACAATCCGCGGAACCTGTTTGAGTTTCGGTTAAACAAATGAAAAATTTTAAAATGCTGCACTTTTGATTTGTTTTGGAGTAGAATTAAACCTAAACCAGCACAAAATCTAGAGACCCAGGATAGGTTTAGTAAAAAAAATACTCGTAATAAAGTATCCACCATTGTTTTTAAAATTAATTATCCCATATATTTCAATATCCCGTAAAACATAGTTAACTCCGTTAGGCGCGCTGCCGGCTTGTATGCAAGCTGCAAAAATATCTGCCTTGTTTTCAACTAATCTGGGAATCCTGTTTTATGTAATTTTGATAACAGCTCTCAGCTCTCCTCTTTAGAAATTTGCAGGAATATTTTCCTGGACCCGGCCGTGTTCAGAACCTAACATATCGATTATTTTCGAATACCAACATATTAGTCATTGTCATATCTGGTAATTTAAAATTGAAGTGGCTACTTCTTCAATTGGCTATTGATAATCTGGAAATTAATTTAGTTTTAAACAGCCAATGAATTTCCAAGGTCATTCTATTGTTGCAGACGCGGAACGAGACAAATGAAGTAGCTTCTCAATTAGGTATGCCAGACCCAAGGTATGGCATCCTTCCCAAGTGATAACAACAAAGAAAACATTTATTAGTTTTCAGAAATACTGGTGAGTGGTGATTAAAATGGTTTGTTTATTGATGGCGCTTACCAGATTGCATACAAGAGCTTAGAGCATTTTTGGCCAGTACATTGCATGCTCTGGTTGAATTAAAAAATAGACCTAGTCTGCTTCACACACATTGCACACAAAGCAGGCACGCACCTGATGTATAAATGGAAAATATTATTTTCTTTGAGGTCCGCTTATTTATATATCAACATTTTAAAATAATAACTGCGGGAATTTTTGGTAATTCCGTTTTTTAAATTCTGGAACATGATCAATAGGACAACGCAAAATAGAGTTCGGCGATTTCTTACCAAATTTTTACCTCATACCACCTGAAAGAAATTTCGAAACGCAAGGTCGAATTTTAAAGTCACAGCACGATGTACAATATTTTCGACTTTTATAAATTTTCAAACCATGTGTTGCTTTATGTAAAACGGCGAGGGGTAATAAACCTTGCTAAATTTGAAGAAAAACAAGAATTTTTTATTCGCCCGAAATTCATTGGATTTGATCATCGTTACTTGGAATGTCATGTTGAAGAAGAAATTATGAGCAAATTGGTGAGCACAGATTTTGGCTTGAAGCTGAAAATTGCTCAGAACTTTCATAGTTGATTACAGCGATACTGGGCAATGTTTTAATCAAATTTAAACGCTGATTCATTTAAAACCTCTAAACCTTTCACAATCGATCAACATTTAAAGATCGATTTTTTTTGATTTTTTTGCCTGAAGAAACGGCAATGGGTAAGTCTCGCTAAATTTGAGAAAAACAAAAATTTCTATTCACTTGAAACTCATTGGATTTGATCATCGTTACTTGGAATGTCATGTTAAAGATTATGAGCAAATTGGTGAGCACAGATTTTGGCTTGAAGCTGGAAATTTTTCAAAAGTTTCATCGTTGATTACAGCGAAAGTCGAATTTTTCTCGTCTGAAAATATGGTAAGGTATAAGTCTTGCTAAATGTAAAGAAAAGCAAGAATTTTTTATTCACCTAAAATTCATTGAATTTTCATTGGATCATCGTTGCTTAGCATATCATGTCATGATGATTATATTAAGTGAAACTCGGCCATCTCTTAACCGATTTTGATTAAATCCGGATTTTATATTTTTTTGGGACTCTCAGTTTAGTTTTGTAGGATTCTGGATGGAGTATTGCCAATTAATAATTTTTCATGCTAGATGTAAACAAAACACAACCTTTGATTTTGGTTTTCTATTAATTTTGATCCATAAGAACCCAAAGTGCAGTTAACATTTGGTAATGGTTTTTATAGACATATGAAATATTCCCGTAAAAATCATATATTGTATGTAAATTTATCTTGCTACAATTTTTATACACTCAACACGTTCGACTTTTGTGCTTACTAGCTTCAATTATCAGACAAGTTCTCAAATAATTTGTATATTCATTGAATGCAGCAAAGTTGGAAGACAGTTTTTGATTGCGGAGCTATGAATAATTCGCGTAAATAAGCCTTTGCCAATTCTGAATTATTTACGCCACTAGAATAATCAAGTATTACGTCAACATATTTTTATGTTATAGGTTATATTTCTTGCAATTACCTTACGTTTTTCACTTCATATTTTAACCCGAAACTCTCGTTTATCATTATACTAAAGACTTCATTTTAACTGCCATAGGTTTCGTATAGGCTAAGCGACGAACCCGATTTAAGCATTTTCTATATTGTTATTAATATTGCATCTAAAAAGCTTTTTCTTTAAAACGGTTTATTCTGCCATAATACTTTCGCTAAATACCGAAATTTAAATATTTAAATTACACTGCATTTGATTACCTTTAAAATATCTGTTGTTTTAGAGATTTAGGTCTGGAGAAACTCTAAACATTATGATTATGTTTGGTTATTCTGGGTGATTCGTTTACCTCAAAATAATCTAAATGGTTCACATAAGATTGGATTTTCCTACTGATACTCTGCTGTAAATTGTATTTATGTATACTTTGTAATAGACGCTGCTGAAGTTTATAATTTTTGATGTCTCGTATACACAGCAAGCCACTTTTACTAAGCAGTTTCCAGGTCCCCTAATAATATATACCGTCAAAATGAGATACAACCAATTTTAAAATATCACGGAAATTACGCAAAATGTAATTCAACTGCTCACTTAACACTTTTGATTAAATATTGCCAGACTCGACTATTGCTCCAGCAGTTTCATTTACTTCTCAGAATTGAGAGAAAGTTGACGGCAAAAAGGAATAAATTAAATCACAGAACTGCTTAAACTTGAGCAAGTATGCTAATGAGGTACTAATAAAGATACACCAAGCTTATTGCGTTGATGAGTCGCGTGGCAGAACAATTAACATATTCGAACAATGAAGTGAATTGTTCGACATTTATTGTAAGTTGAATATTTGTATCGAAGTCCAAGTGTTAATTTTTTTTATGTCAATATTTATTGGTTTTCTTTGGCCTTATGCAGATTGCAAACACTTTAAACACGAATTCTTTAGAATAGTCAGTACAAATGAAATTCCTAGATTCAACATCTGTAATTGGAACCATCATTCGACTTTGGAACAAATTGGTGCTAAAGATTAGAATCTGTAATTATTGGCTTCATTTTGTATTGATTCTATATGCTCTAAGTTAAAGTACTATACAAGTAAGACAGTTATAAGGTCACATTGTGTCAGATTCTGTGATTTACCACTTTATGTTTAAGCAACTTGAACTAATATTTGCGAAGTTGTAGCCGTGATATCGCCTTCCGGAGGTAACAATTTAGTTAATATTAATTTTCATAATTATTACGTTTACTATTTTTCTATAGCTCGGTCAGTTGTAAAATTAAAACAAGACTGAAAATTGTAAAAATGTCACTATTGACACTCTCGAGAGGAATTTAAAATTAAGTAGTCCAAGTTAATGTCCTAAAATATTTACAAGAGTTTTTCATAAACCCAACCCTAACTAGTATTTCGAGTAATATTTTATTGAAAACGGAAAGGGGAGACCATGGGTAAAAGCGAATCGGTAATCGTTTTCGAGATTTATCTTCTAATTATTATACAGATGCTCACCTTCTCTTCGAAAAATCTAGAGACAGGAGTCTATTTTGTCTACTAAGAGCACTTTTGGATTTTTCGGATTGAAATGAAAAGAACATCTCTATCTCTTTTATTTGTTTTGATCAAAAAAAATAAAGTTGTGTACTTAGCAAAAGTGTTCGGAAATCATTTCAAAGAAAAATTACAGATATGTAGTATATTAACCATCTTTCATTCTTAGATTCAGTGTTTCAGAACCTTTTGTTTTTTTGTTTTTCTAATATAATTTCAAATCAATCCTCAGTTTCATCATTGGCGCGGAAGACTGTATTTCTACAACTAGAGCGAGGTAGTAATATCATTACCTAATACCTAGACAACAACTAAATCAGTCTGACTAACGTAAAATAAAGAGAAAATTATGAGAAAATTGTGTGTTATCTCCTTAATAGATTTCGTGTCGATAACCGCGTCTAGATTACATTGCGTAATCTACCTCGCCCATTTGTCATAGTTTACAAAGGACACAAATCCTTATAGTGTCATGCTAAGAAAGCATAAAGCTATTTGTTTTTCTGTTCATAGTATAAAATGGATTGACTCTTATTTCAGTAACCGGGAGTATCAAGTACATTTCCCTTCCGCCTTGTCCATACGTTATATTGCAACAACCGGAGTGCCACAGTGCTTTGATTTGTATCCTCTTAGTTTCATCGTTTCTACTAATGATGTACCATTTGACGTTAGACTGCGCATTGCTTCAAGGGAACCTAGATTGATTTGCTTTGTGGTGTAACAACAATGCAACTAGGAGTTAGGTAATGTATTTTCGGAAAAAATTAAACACTATTCCTGACTACATTTACACTCTTAATGGTGAGCAACTTACAAGAAACGATACATCTTGCGACCAGGGTATTACTCTCGACAAGAAGCTAGATTTTAAAAAGCATTATGGTCCTGTGGCACTTTAGGATATATTAAGGCGCTGGTCGAAGAAGGTTAACGACCTTAATCTTTCAAAAATACTTTCTATACACTAGTTACGTTAGATCCACACTTGTGTGTGCAACCCAGTTATGGTCTCCATACCACGAAATACACATACAGAGGATCCAAGCGGTACAGAAATGATTTTTACGCTTCGTGTTATATCACCTACAATGGTCAGGCCCGCTAAGTTTTCCCAGTTACGAATGTCGACTTAATTTTATGCAGATGAAATCACTGAATAAATGCCGTGTCATTGCTGATGTAATATTTATTTTTCATCGCACAGATTATAGCAGATTTGAATCAACCACAAGAATGCTCCGAGTGGTTAACTCAAACTCGGTCAACTTTGATTGGTTTAATTTATTACTGTTTTTTGCTAGTTTTTTATTTGCAATTTTTGTGTTTTGCTTGATCTAAGCGTTTCGCCACAATGTTCCCTCTAAGTCATATATTTTAATTCAGGGCAATCACGCAAACTTGGCTTCATTTTATTTGCTATTTAATAAAAGGATTTGTTAATCCATTTTTATTAAATTTTAACGTTACCTTTCATCTGTCATCAATTAAATTAGTCAAACTAGATTGTATGTCGAGCAGTGTTGTGCCATATTGTCTACACTGCACAGATAATTAATATTCTACATGCGTAGATAATGTATGTAGACAATTAGAAAAATGACGCCGACAATATAGACAGAATGTAGACAATATGTTGAGAATGTCGAAAATTACTGGCTATGTAAGCAATCAGTAAAATTCTAAGCTAATGGAACCATTCCAAAAATAAAGAGAACTTCAGTTTTACTCCACATTTGATAAAGCTTGAGCTTTCTTTTGTCAATTTCGAGGAAATTGAGAAACGTTAGACACGTGTATTAAAAGTAGACGTTTATTCACAGTTAAGTTGTTAAACAAAACACAGTGCTGTCAAACTGTTAATGAACGAAATGGACATCATCATCAACCACGTAATAAAATGTTAAAAAGAAATGATGAGATGTCACTATTTACATCTATGGTAAAAAATGTAATTTCTATGGCAAAAGCAAAAGGTTATTCCTTTTTCCGTTATACAGTAAAAATCTTTTATGGCGGAAATCCAATATTGTGAAAAATCCTTTTTGCCGTAATGTTTGTTAAAAAGAATACCCCGTAGATCAGTTTACATGTGTTTTTTACTGGTACAAAAAATTGAAGAAAACTCCATTATGATGGAAACACTACTAACTTCATAGCTACTAACTTGACAATCCACACATTTTTTTCAACGCTTGTGGATTAAAATAAAGTAAAGTAAATTACATCAACGCGGCCCAGATTTCAATATTGACGCAGAAGAAACTTCAACAATTTCAACCCAAGTGTTCGATAGTCATGGAATTATAAACGCGTATGCGCTTAATATGGGGAGTTGTGAAATCCTTGAGAATGTGGATGAAATTAACAATGATATGGTAGGATTATTGAACAAATCTAAAAAAACGAGACAGTATACATTGGACAAATTTTTTAGATTTTAGTTTAATTATTTAAAATCTTAAATAATATGACAAGTTGCATTGTCACATTATTTAAGTGATTGATTGAAGTGATTGATTAGCATTTAAGTGTAAAGAAACACAAATTATACGTAAAATTTTTTATTATTTATAATTTTTTATTATTTAATTATTCTTTCTAAATAAATAAGTACGTTTGTACATGAAATATGTATAAATTTTGTTGATTTAATTCATTAGTGAACTAAGCTTCACTCAGAACTTCAAAATAATTCATTTGTACGTAAGTACATATGTAATGCAACAATCTATTTATTGAAATTAATTTTAATCTGTCAAAATTCCTCCTAGACGGGAAAACCCCTTAAGGCGGAATATAATGCCTTAGAGGATTTTACCGTATATGTATTATAGAGGTTTTGGAAAGATTTGGTTAAAAACAACAATTTCAACTGAAAATTTATAAGATACCTCGTGCTGAAGAAAGATTGGGAAAAACTACAAAGAAATACTATTCTACATTATTTACGAATTGTCTAACATGTAGACGGTCAACACTGATGTCGACCTTGTATATATCTTTCGAAAATACACAAAAAAAAATTATACAGAATCTTTACTCCCCTCGTGCGGTTAGGAAGGGATAAATCGTTTTCTTGGGTTTATTATTATTATTATTAAACTTCGACCTATATGGTATATAGGATAGTTTTTGAATAACAGTTTCTAAAATAAGATATTTTTAACACTATCTTCCGCACTTGGCGGAACATACTAACACTTAATAAACACAATCTTTTGAATATTTAAAAAATTTCAAAAAGTTGAATAATCACTCGATCGATTTCGACTTGTTGGGCCATCATCAAGTTTATCTTTTTTTGATGAGGAATTTCGAACAACGCGTAGGACGAAGAACAATTATCGAAGAACACAATTGCGGCGCCGTATCCAAAATTTTTAATATTATCTTCTGGGAGACCGGTTGATGTTCCTTGATAAATTATATGAAGTCATATGGGAGGCGACTTTTCCACACAACATATACGAGTACATTTTTATACCCTAAGGGCATTTTCCTTTGAAAAGACAACTTGTTCGTCTCTACAAAAGTGTTTGTTCGAAATTATTTTATGATGGGATTTAGTTTATGAAATTTATCGACGCATTTGGATTTGCTGGAATCTATTATATCAATAATTGTAGTACGGTCCTGAGGTGAGAGAAGCGAGCATAATTAATCGCTTTTAGAAACAGCCGAATACCAAATAGTGAATTCCAGTACAAACGTGAGCGGGAGAAACGAAAAGAATCATGTAACCCGAACAATTTTCGTAATTCGTGTGTTCGTACTCCCGAATAGACTGTACATGTACGTACATTGATGTATAAATCGCAACATTTGTGTAGAAATCATCTGGGTAATATTTACTAAAGTACATCAGAGGTGTATCAAGGTCTTCTATAGGATCCCCTTCCATTTCTATTTGATTTTTTTCGAATTCAATGTTTCTTGATTGAAACATGTCAATTTCTTTTTGCCATTATATATCGGCTTTTTTTAGTAAATTGAAATTTCTGAAAATTATCAATAAATTCAATTTCGATTTGAGCGTTTTCCGATACCGGTTCCAACTGATAACTGTGAACTTTTGCTTGATTTTTTCATCAACAGATTCATTTTCTAAAATGTATAAACAATTAAAATTTAACACTCAATTTGTGATAATTTTGGCATATATCTTTACTAGAATGTTCCAAGCAAGGAAATTGAATATCATCTAAATTCGTTTCAGTGACCAAATTGAGTTCGTGAACTTCTTCATCGCTCGAAAAGTCAAATTCCGAGTCGAAGCCATTAAAAATTTCCGCCAACTCGGCCAATGCAAATAATTGTTTACGTTTTTTTCTCTCGGATTCATTTTTGAAGTTATCTTTGAATAATATTGGATGAAGGACAAATTTTAAAAATTCTGCAAATTTGAATTAATAATACTGATGAAAATATAATGTTCCTAAATCGGAACATGAGTGTTGTGTACGGCTGGTCCAATTTCGGAACATGAATTTTCTTATCAATATTATTTCATTTCTATAAGATGCAGTACCATCGTGCGCGAGAGATAACCCTACCTTCAAATTTTTCATGCAGAATGTTCATCGTTGCGTCGGCTGTGTGGTACGTAGCCCCGCTCTGCTAGAAACACATGTCGATTACCTCCATATCGTTCAATTTTGGCCAAAAGAGATCGGTTAGCATCGTTCTGTAGCGCTGGCCGTCGGATCAATGACGCCGCCGGGACAAAATCCGCACCAAACAGTAATTTTTTGTTGATGCATTGCCACCTGGTGAACCTCGTGTGGGTTGGCGTCGTCCCATATACGCCAAAAATCCACCTCGCCGATAAAGTGATTTTTCGGCCAAAATTGGAATCCTGTTCCAAATGCTCCGAAGCCCAGTCAGCGAACAAACGGCGTTGTCTGTGGTCATTAGTTTTGAGTTCCTGGATCAGTTGGATCTTGTGTGGGTGTAGGCTCAAGCCCCGACGCAAAATTGGACAAGTTGAAGTCTGTGAAAGGCCGAGTTCTTGTGCATGGCGAGGAATTAACTGCATCGGGTTCTCTTGTACACTTTCTCGGACTGCGGCGATGTTCTCGGCCAATCTGGCGTTACTTTGACGTACGAGTGTTGGCTGATTGTTTACCGAACCGGTTGTTCCAAATTTGGCCACCAAACGTTGGAGAGTAAAGTTTGAAGGACCTCTGCATCTGCCGCATAGTAGGCGCAAAGCACGCATCGTTTGTACTAATGAACACTCATTTTGATAATAAACTTTATCACTTGGACGTGCGTGCTGCTCAATTGTGGAACTGGTCATGGTGATTTGGCATCATTGGCTGAAAAAAACACCAGATTAGACAGGCGCCACCAAAACAACATGACCGCCACAGGCTGCCAACATCGACCAGCCCAAATTGAAAAACCCTTTATATTTTCGTACTCGGAACATTATGACGCATAGGGCTAAAGCTAAAACCGACATTTATTTAGACAGAAATTTCAATAAATGACATTCGATTTTGAACTTAAAATTAAGCCTAACACTATCTAATTAAAACAAACGATTACGTATTTGCTTTTTTCCTGCTGGAATACACAGTGCAACGTCAATTTTGAAATAAGTGGCAGTATATATGTCTTAAGCTATTCCAGCCTTAAACTTGATTCTAAGTTTCAAGTTAAAAAATGGCATGGAATCTGTGGGAATAAGTAAATCATACAATTTTAGAACGATGAAAATTTCTGAGAATAGGACAATTAAGATATTTGAAATTTATTGTTTAAGGATAGCATTTCTACATGCCGGAATATCTAATTAAAATATAACCTTGAGTCCAAAGTAAATTCTTTTACGGTTCGCATTATATTTAAATAAAAGTTGTAAATTTAATGAGCTATAATAAATAAAGCTGTAAAATTCGTCTCATAAACATCAAACCGAAAATAAAGCCAAACACCACAAAATATCCATTATCATAAATAAATTCTACACGTCAAATTTTTAACATTTATTTAAATTAGGCGATTCGACCACCACCGTAGACTTTGACCATTTGTTAACATAACCAGCGTAAAAATGTTGTTGTTAAATCGCTTAAGGAAATAATTAAAATTTTGTGTGTAGCAATCCTGTGCCAGTATAATAACGAAATATACATTATCCCAGTTCTTTTGTTAATATCAGACACCAAACACATAAATCTTGTTATTGTTACACCTCCAGGCATCGCGGTGTCATAATTAACGAAAAAATTGTCACATTAAATTTCCAATTAGTTTTTTATATCATGGCATGCAGTCTGTAAATTCAATCTTATCGCATATAATCAAATTTCTATTCATTTGTCGATCGATTAAGTAACCGCATATATGAATAATTCAGCAATCTGTAAACTATATTGGTAAAATAAAATGTATACCATTTATTAAAATATTCGGCATATTTAAGTGAAAGTGCTCCGAACCCAATTACGACCGCCTATAATTTATAAGAGATTGAATGAATTCGTTTAAGTGAATGTTACAATTATTTTATTTGGATCATATTACTTATGGATTGACATGGTATATGTATGTATGATCGGTAAAAAATCAATCAATCGAACGAACAAAACCAAACCCAACCAAAACACATAAAACAATTTTAAAAGTGAAATTATTATAAAACTACCAAGGACTATCGAAACTATATATACCAATTAATAAAACTATGTACATGTATAAAGGTGATTAGATAATTAGAATTGGTTTTGTTTATAAATGAATGCGCGCGAGCGCTCCGAGCCTAGCATACCATCGAATCACATATTATAATATATGTAATATATTCAAGCTTGATTTATTTAGATATAAGTATAATTTAATTAGACGTCTCGAGACGCGTGTTTCACGTTAGTTATAATTATAAATAATTAATTTAATCGACCCAACACAAATATTTTTTTTTTTGTAAATGCTCAGTAAATATTTCACCAAAACAAAGAAAATTAGATATCGTGTGGGGCTAAATCGAACTTGAATAAAAGACAGTTTTAGCGAAAGAACGCCTTCTTACGATATACACAATAAAAATTCGTGCATTACTCATAACACCGCATACAAAAATTTCATAATAGTATCTAGCATTTTGAAAAATTATTGGAATTTCATAAATAAAATCTGAAATAGTTTTAACCTTAAATGGAAAATTATAAAAAATGAAAGTATAACAATAAAATGTTGCATGGATATATAACTATATATATATTGTGATTGAGAGATAGAATTTTAATATAATAATACAAAAAAAAATTGACTAATGTCAGGTAATATACCAGCAATCACATACCACACCTTAGAAATATACTTTATTCTCTACGTATCATTTAGATAGACATACTAATAGTTTGCAGAGATCGCTCGATCAGGCGCGGTGTTCTTTGGTGGTGGTCTACAATTTTAATATCTCCCAATGACAGGAAATTAGGTACATTTTATATATGATCTTACGATACTGTCCAACTGAATTACGAAAAACAAATGGTTTGTTATATCGGGCGGAATTTATTGAATCACAATAAATTTGACCTATATGAATTACATGGATATAACCTTCTATATATTATACGCGCGTATATAACACGTAAAGTTTTCATAAAAACTATTTTCCCATTCTTACGTTACATATTATATATAATACATATAAAAATGAGATCACAACCTTAACGTTATAACATGATGCTGAATTTTATATACATAAACAATCACTTTGTTAATCGGAGCATTTCAAAATATATACGATATAAGAATATAAAACCAACTAACTATCATCTATTTACACGAGATTTCACTATATATGAGATTTTCATGACTGAATTTTTATTTACCTTCATCATATTGATCGGTGATGGAAAAACAATAGAAAATATGGTTCTGTTTTTGAATCTTCTTATAATATGCATGTTGTGTAATTGGAATAAATTTTCGATTTCATTGTTGTATTTACAAATAATATCGGGTTCGTCGCTTATGCTACACGATATGTATGGGGATTTAATTGAAGTCTTTTGTATTCGCTCGTGTGATTTATTAGTTAAATGTTGCATTTTAAGATACTGTAGGATAGGTAGTAATATAAATCGAGGGTAATAATAATATAGCCGGTTTGTTATGTTCATAACTTATATAAAGGTACTATTTATTTTACAAATACTGCTTTTACAAGAAGTCGTAAAACATTATTGGTTATTATGCAATTACTAAAAAAATTGTTTAATATTTTCTAATGGGGGAATCTTTATAAACTTTATATTAGGGCATCGAAGTGTTTAACTAAAATATGAAGGGTGAACACCAAATAACTTACAATTCTATAATGGACATGAATTGAAAAAATTCTCCCAACATAGCAAAAGTTTCCAGGCGGCAGCACTAGAAACTTATCGAAAAGTTTACGTTTTTTAGCGAATATTTTTTTATTTAACGAAATAAAAATATAAACAAAAGTCAATAGAAATACAAAATTTGACGTTTACGTTAGGACAATTTTTTTATTATTTTGTATTTATAATTTTAATCATATTTAATAAATTGTGATACACAAATAAATTATAATTGGTATCCTACGGTAGTGGGTTGGGAAAACGTTTAAGCCGATCGACTGGTAAATAAAATTCTTATCAAATATTGTTTGAGGTTATGTGAAAGGGAAGAAAAGTCAATAACCAAATTTTTCTTTCCGTGGGTTTACTTATTCCAGGAATGCACTGTTATTTAAATATGCCTAGAAAATAATCTCAATGGGATTATTTACCTATACAGCACCAGCTGAACGGTCCTAATAACAGGGCCCAAGTCAAGTACAAGCAATTAACTTATTGGTAAAACCAATAGATAAGATGAAAACGTAACTCTGACAAAGGATGAAGCATATAAAATAATTGAATGGTTTAAAGAGCCGATCAATTCTCACGGGGCTTCACTACCAGAATTAGACGAGAAATATTCTGATTGTAGCTCAGCGAAACGGGGTGGCGATTTAGGTTTATTTAGTCGCGGTGTTATGCAAAAAAAACTGATATTATTGAAACATATTTCCGTGATATAAAGTCGCATGATCCCAAAGCCAAGGTGATGGTCGTCAGTAATCAAAACGATGGTGTGGCGAGTTCGAGTAAATTATGTGTGCGATTGTCTTGTGTACTTGGGTGATGATGGTACAGAAATTGGTTACGCTTACGGTGAATGTTTAGTTGCTTCCGGCTCAAGTACTCACAAGTTAACAATACAACTTCATACGACGTATCTGCTGCTAGTGGTTTAAAAAGTACAAGGTAAATAGCAAACGATGGTGTGGTGTTTCGGAAAGTTTAAAAAATTCGTAAATAATTTCCCTAAACTCTGTGCAAATAAGAAAATCGTTCACTAATCATATGTATTTATATTTTATTAGGTCTGTTCGCTTTTATTCGCTACCAAAAGTGGAGACACTGAATTAAGGAATTTTATTTTTAAATACGCATATTTATTGCATTTCTTTGAAATGTATTAATTTTGTAAATTTTTTCCTTACTCCTACTTTTTGCATGTTACATTGTTTTGTAAAGTGGTACAATCTAATTTTAAAATATAATTTAAATGATTACAGGTATCACAAAAACTTAAATCTAACAGCACAATATTTTGTATTGATCTTAAAACTAACGTGCTATAAATATTTTTATCACTTACTGTCCCTACATAAATTTTAAATTTTTTTTCGCATTCGCAATTAAATTAAATAGATAACTTTTGAAGGAGTAATTAAATTGCCCCATTTTTTTAAATTAAATAGTCTTAAATTTACTTGCAGTTGTTCACTTTTGTGAACAACTTCTAGACAGTCTTTGCACTTCAAAAAATTTTTGAGTTGGTTTGCCTGAATATACCTTGCCAAATACGTTAAAATATCACGTGAATATTCATCCAAATCCAAATCAATTAAGTCTTGCGCTAACTCGCTATCATCAATTGCTAGACTAAAATTTGTTTGTTTGGGTTTGGATGAAATTGTTAAAATTTTAGATAAACCAACGTTGCCCGTACCTTGCGGTTTTATGGCTTTATTAATAATCAATCGTTTATATGACGCCATAAATTGTTTACAAGTTGGATTGTCGTTAATTAATATATTTTAATTTATTCGTTAATATATATAAAGTCATTACACAATTCTTTTATGCTTTCAATATTAGTAAGAAAGCCTAGAAATCCTGTTTTGAAATTACTATCGTAATTCTAAATTATAAATTAAAGTTTTTAATAGATCTAATTTTCCAATAAATTTATTGTACGTATTTTTCGAAAGTGGCCTTTTATAAAAATATTTAGCCATTAAATTGTTGCTATTAAAAATACCAAAGCAATCGTTCATTAATTCTAAAAATTCAGCTGTAGGAAGACAGTTTTTAAATTTATCATTATTTTGTTTTAAATATTTTAAGGCATTGGCTACACTAAGGCTAAGTACTTGTGCGGGGTATTTTACTCTCATAATTGAGTTTTCAAAATTTACATGAGTTGCATTTATTCGCGGTGCAAGTGCAAGGCCTTTCTCTAATTGCATTTTGTGTAGCATTTCAATGTATTGCCATTCAATAATCGTATTTTCTGATTTATTATAAAATCTTTGTTTTGATGTTTGAATTGAAATCATTTTAAATTTCACACTAATTTCAACATATGGCAATTATCGAGAAATATAATTTTTTTTTCATTTAATGGTTCTACATAAAAATAAAGTTGTTCTGGTAATGTCGCACCCAATATGTCTGCCAAGGTAAAGCTAGCTCTTAGCCCATCAAACGTTAGGCTAATTATTTGCGCATTACATTCCTCGCGGAGATGGGAAATGATGAATCGCACTACGTGTGCTCGTTCGGCTCCGGTTAACGAATTAACGAAGAAATATGCTACAGGAACTTTAGACTTTAAATTCATAGCGCACAAAAAATACTAAAACATTAGTAGCCAATGTCTTTGGATTTTTTAATAGACATCTCGTCCATCATTAGAGCAAAATATATTGGCTGTTGCTCATTTTGGGTTTTGTTTCGAATTTGTTGAACGCCTTGCACTGTTATTCCAGGACCACCTTCGGTATTTTGATACCATCGCCTAATTGTTCTAACTGCAGGCAGTTGTATTTTATCCTTTTTAAAATAATTCCTTAAGTGCTCGTAACCGCTTGTTGAGAAAAAACTCTTCGTCATAACAAACTGCCGCAATTTTGCTGAATATTGTCCACCTTTTTTGTCCTCTTTTAATTCCTTAATAAATGATTCTTCTTCACGAATCTCCTATAAAATAAAAAATCATTACAAATTAGAATTTTAATTAATTTTGTACTTTTATTAAATAATCTTATATGCAATTTGTAATTTTAAATATATTACAATTTATTAAGTATTTTAGAAATACGCGTTACACCTATACTGAATGCGGATTGACAACCTCTATTTTGGAAAACTCAATCAAGAAAAACTTGGAAATCTACTACCAAATTCAAGTTTATTTTGTAGGGCACATGAAAAAACATTTTTTTAAGGATGAGGTTTTCTCTTTTCGTTTGTATAGACTGCTACTAGCTATCAATTACTTTTAATATACTCCGTGAATCCGAGCAATTAATGCCATCCTTCACCAAATGATCCAAAAAATCGGTCAATTCATTAACCAAGTTTTTTACGTAAAAGTGTATTACTTTTCTTAAACTTAGTCAGCTCTTCACTAAATTTGAGAAATGCTCGTTGTGAAGTGCACGGAGTATAATCGACGTCCAAATTTATGTCTCCAGCATATCTGAAGTCTCGACTTATAGGATTGTTTGATGCCGTTGTTTGAGGTGACATCTTTAGTGGCGTTTTCATGTTTGATGTGGATGGAAATGGTGAAACATTTTCAGTATTTTTTCCGGAGGATGTAGCAGAGACACTTGGAACTTCTGTAGCAGAGGGACTTGGAATCATCACGTACAAAAAAATATTGTTACTTATTACAACAATTATGAAGTATATATTGAACATACCACATTCCATTATCCAAAAAAAACCTTGAAGGTATCGCGGATTTTGTAAGGCGGCCAGATATATTTCTCATCGAAATGTAATGAGCACAGCTTAAAATTTGTATTAAAATCCAAAGATTGCACATTTGGAATTATTTTAAGCCATAGATTACGATATTCTGCAGTGATAGGGGGCCTATATAATTATTAATTTAAAATTATTTCTTTAATTTAAAATTATTTCATGCAGCATATGTGGCCCCGTAGATTTACTTGGGCAATTAAAACATTTAAAAAGCATCTTGCAACTACCCTTACGGGAGGTTTTACAAAAAAAATTTAATTTATAAATTAAATTTAAAAAAAACGTAGCACATACGTAAAATGGAATCAACAATAACCAAATTAACACAAATTACATACTTACACATACAAATGAGGTCAACCCTTACACACACAAATAAGTAAACTGGGGTACAATCACTTGCGATCGGTTTGATAACACTCAAGCAAACTCTTACTTCCACTCGAACACGAAATTTTTAGATATCGGTCAACTTAACGACGAGATTTTGCACGAACTACTGCCTAAACGGATATCTTTCGGTATCTCAATTAGAGTTTTCAATGTCGAATATGAATACCCTGGTATCCGGGTACTTTTAAAAAAATTTCATTACTCAACGTCAATTTTCATTTTTTGGGGAAATCATTAATCTTTAAAGCCACCTAGGTTATAATCGCTCCATGCATTTGGCCGTGCTTACAATTACATTTAAAAAAAATTAAATACCAAACCGAAACAGAGAATTTTCCCGAAGAGAGCGATGATGATTTCGTTAGTTTCAACGATAGAGAAAAGATCGGCAATTTGGACTGAAACTTTAAGTAAAGAAATACTGGAAAAAGAGGGAGATGTATTAAAGGCCTTTCTGAACTGAAAAACCCGTTGGAACGCCCTGGTAACGTCCGCCAAGCATTTTTAAACCTATATCCGCATATAAATTCTGAACTTAATAATCTTGGCGTTGAGAAAATTTCCAATAATCAAATTGCAATTTTTACCGAAGTTTCAAGTGGTCTTGAACCCCTAAAGTTTACATGTTCTGATTGTTAAAAAAATTTAATATTTTATTATCGCATTAGTTGTTGGATGACATTGAACTAGAAACCAAACAACGCCGGATTATGCAAATCGTCTCGCTACTTATACATACTTCTTCATATTTCTTCATAAAGGAAGTTACTCGAAGTCTAGCGACTATCTTTCCTATTCTTCATAAACTATTAAGAAAGAAACGTTCAAATTATTATGTTCTCGTTTGTATCTATTACAAGTGCGAGATGAATGCCAAGCCATCATTAATATTAAATGTAGAAAAGTAGAAACTTGGCTTTGAAGTTGGTACTTCAATATACTTGAACGCATCCAAATCGTCCACCATTTTGAATTAGCTTAGTCATTGCTGGTTTTATGACATAAGTTTAATTTATAAGCTGTCGTTCTGTGTGCATCATTTTTAAGAGATGGATGTCGATAAGCAACATTTACGTCATTGCCTTCTATTCTGTTGGTACTCACATTCTGTGAGTTACTCAACAGTAAAAAAGTGGTTTGCAAGATTTCGTGATGGCAATTTTAGTCTTGAGGACGATCCAGTTGCAGTAAAACAATTTTACGGCGAGTTAAGCTTAAATTTACAAAAGAAAGGTCAAAAGAACATCGGTTGCAAAAATCATTATTCATGCCAAGAAAGTGTTACTATGCATCTGGTGGGGTTGAAAAAGAGTCATTAGCTACGAGCCTCTGGAACCTGGTCAGACTATTACAACTGAATGTTACCATGCCCAATTGATCAAATTAAGTGATGCTCTGGAGGAAAAAAGACCATTTACGAGCCAAGGAAAGCGGATGGTGATATTGCTGCATGACAACGCTCGTCCACATACATCAAAGTCAACCCAGGAACTCATATTCTCGTTAGGCTGGGAAGTTTCACAGTATGCGGCGTATTCACCAGACTTAACTCCCTTTGATTACCACTTATTCTGATCGATGTTATCATATTTGAAAGACATTTTGCTTCGAAACCACCAAGTTTCTATCGCGAAGAAGTTAGTAATGGCGAATATTTCGATAATTAATCTTCGTAACAATTATATTTGCAATAAAGTTGAATTCGACCAAAAAAAATCCAAGTTTCTACTTGCACACCTAATATATATATTTGTGGGCTATTCTCAAACGTAAATTTTGGATAATTTTTCACATTCACGGATAATGTTGTGAACGACTTTAGAGATGGAAAAATTATATTACTCCATTTTTAAAGTTAAGAACTTTAAATTATTGTTAAATTATCACAATGACCAAGCATATACAAGCAGTCTTTACTGCTTGGAGTTCTTGGATAAGTAAGAGTATGCTAAATAAGTAAGAATATCACAAGAATACTCATCTAGATCTAATGTTCAGGGATACTGATCAAATATCGGGTGGAGTAACATTTCCCGTTCTCTGCGGCAATCAGGCAATGACTTGCAGGAAGGGTCGATACCGACCCGTTCGATATCGAGTCAACACGAAAAATAGTTCAAAATTTTGAAAGAAACCGGCGCACGTTTATTTTCGGTTCAACCGTTTTTAATAAACATTTTTGCAGGTGGGACTTGGTAATTTTTGGAATTGGAATAAGCTATTTGTGAGATGATTTTGATGAAATTTGGTTTGCATAATGAAAATGGGTTTCCAATAAAAGTTCCTATATTGTGGTAATTTCTCAAAAGAACTCGATTTTTATGATGAATACCGTTAACGAAAACGGATTCACTTTATTTGTAAGTAGAAAATTGGAATACAATATGAGAACCGGAAGTTTCTCTATTCACATATTTCCTATGTTTCCAGCTCATTGGTTGCAAGTTCCAACACTGGGAACGATAAATCTAAATCGTACATATCAAGTATGTTCAGACTGTAACGGTTAAAATATTGCAACGAAAATATTCTAATCGCATCGAGCACTTAATAGCACAGTATAAAAAGCACATAACCTAGGTTATTGAGCTCAAACATGTTTATTTCGGGTCTGTTGGTAATTTTATTCATTCGTAGATAGCGGGGGCATATTATGAAATTTTTTCGATTTAGATCGTAACTTCATGTTACTAAGTCCTCTAAATATTCAATTTAATTATTATTAAAGCGCATTAAACATATTTAAATCAACTAATTTGTCAAATTTTATTCAATTTGCAGGCTCGTATTTTACGATGTCCGTCACATAAATAGCAGGCAAATTTTGACGTAACATTTTCGTAAAATCCGTTTGAAGTATTTTTTATGGTATTATAATAGGGCGAATTTTTCAATTTCGAGTTTTCCTCCAGCAAACTTTAAATTATTTAGAATGTTTTGCCTTTCAAATGATTTAACAGAATTTTTTAATTGTAAATTGATTTTTTATATCGGGTTCGTCGCTTAGTCAACACAAAATGTATGGAAAACAAATTGAAGTCTTTTGATTAAAAATAAAAATTTTATGGGGACACAATTATTTTATAGTTGTTAATCAATGATGGTTTGGCTAATAATACTGGATTGTCTGGATAAGTTCACCTCCATAATGTATGACGAGCGCGATTACACGGTTTTTAATTTCCAATCCTTAATTCCTTCATATACATCCATCAAATTCACAACAAATTTATTTTAATACTTGAGACCCAGCATGGAGCCAATAATACAGCAATTGAATTTAGTTCGGTTTAAATTAATTTATGAATATATGTTTTCGTAAATGTGATAACAAGGTATAACATTGAACTTTAATTTAAAATACTGGTTGACTGAACCTTGAACAATTATATACTAAACCTAAAAATAGTTATAGTTTCTCGCTGGGTTGTTTAAATTTAGAATTACAAATTAATCGTCACCGCCTAACCATTAGACACACGATGATTTTAACAATTTACAATGAACGCGTATCATTCAAAACCATCTCAGTCATGATCTTTATACATATAGAAAATACGAGATTAAGAACATTTATCATTCCTCGTGTAATAAAGAACCATTTATTTGCAAATTGTTCTTAAGTAAGAATAAAATAAAAATTCTATATGAATAGTATATATGCAGAGACTCTCGAAACCAACAGACATAATTTTCATGTTTATTGTAATAAATTTTAATTTAATTTGTTATTTGATTCAAAGAGTCACGTCGTTAAGAAAATAAAAAGAAATGTAAATTTTTATTATATGTATATGAACTTCTTACGATGTACTTCTTCTTACATATGTGAACATTATAGAGTACCTACCAACGTAAGTTCTTATGATAGATATTATTTACAATTAGAATGTATAGCGTCTTATACAAATATAGTATATATCATATGACGTGATGAATGGTTGTATGGAGTGAAGGTGATTTCACTTTACGATAGGCACGGAACGCGGTAGAGATAAATCAATTGAATTTAACGTATGTGCGTTATGTGATAACAAACGGTAGAGATAGTTTTACATCATTCGCATATTTAAATGACCTTTCTCCAAATATATAAATATTCATGCGGAAATTAATTGGTTCGCGAACACAGTGCAAAAATGCGATGTATTATGTATGACTTAATCGTGTGTGAATGACAATTCAAAATTTACGTATAATTAAAATACGTATTCCACCCATGTTCTATACGCCATAGGGTGAATAACCATCTCAGACGAACCATTATACAATTCATTATACGTTAAACGTATTTCCAAAAATAAATCTTATTATGAATGGGAAAAGAGGCAAAAAAAAATTATTTCATCCAATTGAATAATGACTCAACACAAGTGGCCTATACAAATCGTGTATTCTTTTTATTAAATCAAATCAAAACACAACGCATCTCTCGTATACACAAAATTAAAATTACAAATAGGTAATCCAATTACTACAAATAATAAGATTCGTCATGGAATTATTCTAAGAATTATAGGTTTCATCCATCTTCATGACTTCTAAAAGGAATACCCAACACACAAAAAATAAATCTATGGCATCATTTAATTTCTATATATTCTTGGATAATGACATCATTAAATTCACATACGAGGAGATATACGCGACCATTCTTATTTATAGACATCATTAAATGTTTGTTTATGACCTTGAGAAAAGGGTGCGCGCACTTTAATTTATAATAACCTTTTTGTTTACTTTATTAAGAATAAATAACTAAATTGCTAAGCTATGCAAATTATACATACAAGATAGATATGTAGATGCTGTGTGTTGACAACAACCGAGTTGAATAAACTGTTGAATATTGTGAAATTGATATAAAGACACGACGACGAGAGATAAGAACACAAAAGAAACAAACGAAAAAAAAAATAATTTAAAAATGCCACCCACTTTACGTCGGAATGAAAACTATTTGTATTTCCTTGTTCTTATATAGTTTTATACCACAAAGAATATTATACAGCACGAGATTTATATAGCATAAGATTATCATCTTATGTCAGATTTTCAATTAACACTTCTTTGTTTTGAGCGCTCAGCTCACAAGACAATCATTAACCGAACAAAAAACACAGAACAGGAGAAGAAAATTATATTAAGCCTTTTATATAATTATTATTATATGCTACACTATAGATAGTACAACATAAATAAGATAAACAAAACGTCTTCCGTGTTGTTTAAGAACTTCAGAATTGCAGCGTGTATTTTTATCTTATTAGGATTTATTTTCATCTGCGCGCGTGTTCTTGTCGAGATAATTTGAAATTGTGATGGTCGTAAAATTTTATAATTTACGATTCGCATTGCTAATAACATTTTAGTTCAGAGTCCCGATTTTTTTTTTATCTAGGTACTAATTACATTAGCAAGATGCAAGACGTAATTGTCATTACAATAATGATGAACAATGTTTTATTATTTGAGGAGCTTACTTGTTTGTAGTTAGGAATATTACACGATTTCGTGATGTTAGCAGTTTTATCTATATAGATTTATTTATTTATTTATTTATTTATTTATTTATTTATTAATAGATTGACATAACAATTTTAGTAGAGGAAAAGCACATATGGAAGCATAATAAATGAACATCAACAAAAAAATACTTCCATTAGGCATAAAAACCTCAGATTTTTTCAAAAAACAAATCCACTCCATGCTAATACCCTCCATGTTGAGCTCAAGCTCATTTGTTACGGAGGATACTGCAAGAAGTGAATGCTTACAAACTACATACAAAAACAATATAAATAAATATAAAAATATTATTATACAAATGTATTGTCATTCAAGCGCGCCACGCTAAATAACCCGTTTTAAAAGATCTAAGCGACGCCGATTTCTTAATATCTAATGGAATAGAGTTCCAAAGAGAAATACCTCTAACAGAAAACGAAGTATTAAGAGACCTACACAAGTTTACAGGGGGAAGTAAACTTGTGTAGGTCTCTTAATACTTCGTTTTCTGTTAGAGGTATTTCTAAAATAATAATGATAATAATGATTGCGGCAATTCGAATTCTGAATGTTCTGAATATTGCATTAACTCTTACATTCTACTATAAGGCTAACCCCTCATCAATTATCAACTAAATGTCTATAGAGGAAAATGGTCTGTGTTAAATATGTGTGAGAGAGGAGGTGAGTTAGTGATACAACTTATTTTTGAAGAACCTATTAAACCGAAGCACAATCTAAACGATTAGGTATGAATGTCACTAGCTTAATCAGCTTTCTAAATTTTACCTAAATGACGATCAAAATAAAATTCCTTAAAGCTAATTCTCACTTTTGCAACAAATGTTTAAGTTACAACTTTGAAATGTATTTAAATCTCTAATTAACTAGAGCCATCTATGTAAAAAATATGCGTGCCTACTCCGACGCGCGACTGGAGTTTTCTCCTTCACAACGATTGTCTTGGAATTTATACACAATAGGCAAAGGGTGAACTTGAAAGGGTGATTTAAAACGCAGTATGAACAGTCGTACCTCCTATATTAACCGTGGCTTTTCCTGTGGATGTACATGCAAAATCGGCATTACAATAACCATCCGTATCTGTGATATCATTACAAATTTCCATGGCGAGTTTGATGAGGAAAGTCTTCCCACATCCAGCAGGAGCAATCAAGAACAGTTGTAATGGAAGTGGGTTTTTTGGAGTTAACAACCAATATGTATGTATACCAGCTCACATTGTTTTGCGTTTGCCTTTCTTATGAGCTCTTTCTTTCATGTTGTCCCGAGCTTATTTATCTTCGCTACTATTACGTCGTCGTTGATCCCTGAATTTGGATCTTGAAGAAATTGTTGATACGGATCAGGAGTTTCCTGAACATTAACCTGATTCCGGTCATTATTATCTGCCTGTAGATCGTTAAGCTCCATTTCTTTCCGATATAACCGCGCCAAAATTTCCATCGTTTTAGTGATTTTTAAATTGGATTCGAATTCTTTTCTCCGCTCCATTATAAGGCCTTCATTTTCATCGGAAATACGCAGAAATTTCATATATGGCAGAGCATCAGTTTCTTCAATCCTAAAAGGGATATGTAATTTTGGAATTTTCCGATCGACAATTATTGATGTATTAGCCACGTGGTCGAAAGTGAAAGTACAGATTAAATGGGTAATTAGCGAACCTAAAAGTTTATTATGGACCTGAGCTAAAACGGCGGTCATTATAGTTGTTCCGAGTGAAACCTGTCGTTATAGTGAGTATATGCTCTACTTGAACAATATTCTTATCGTGTACGGTTTAGTAAATGAACGAACTTAAAATTCCAATAAAATTATGAATCGATCACAGTTTTAAAGCGTCCACTTCCATTATCCAATTTAGTCTCATTTCTAATAAACCTTCTAAAATATTTATAATTCAATTCATCTTTATATTTTTTGGTTTAACCAAATTTCAGAAGATGTCAGCAAAATATGACACTGTGAATTCTTAATTATTGAAAACCATAATATTGAATAACAAATATTTATTTTATTTTGTTATGCGTGTGTAGAAAAAATTTATATATTTGTTCCGTTTATGCCTGACACAGGTTTTCTTGTCTAAATTTTCGATTAACTAAATTTACGGTGGATTGGTTAGTTTACTCTAATCATTCATAGATGGCACAATAAAAATTTTGTCTGATGTATAATTAAAAATTACCAAAAGAATTATAATTTACTAATCTCCCTGATATTTTTAATCAGCGATTGGTAAATCTGAATGTTTTCAGTTTAGAACTAAACATTTGTGTATATGGAAATTAGCGACATCTATCAATAACAGATATGAACTAACCATTAATTTAGTTACTCAGAAATTTAAAAATTTAGCAAAATAATCAACATCCGCCACACGGTATATGGTACAGGTTTACATACGGAGTGGTAAATTTAATCTCTGGTTTCATTTACAAATTCAGTTCTAATGATTATTAAACCTAAAATTTATTTTACGCAAAAGTACAATTTTGCCAGGGCCCCTAGCAAATGCCTATCCGTTATCACTAATAGACGGAATTTGGAGTCGTTTGGAGAACAAGTACTTTATTTCCAATGTGGACTTGAGAAAGACGCGTTTTGATAAATACCACTCAACATAGATGCCTTTTGACGAACACTTTGTTGTGTTGCAGAAGACAAATCAAACAACCACCGTATAAAAGTAGATTTGTGTTAAAACAATTGAAATACCTAAAACAAGTATGCAGTTTTCATGGACCATGTAGATGGTACCTTAGTTTTAACAGCATATTTTCTCCACAACACAACCCCACAACGGCCTTTCAAAACCAAATTTAACCTTGTTTGGAATAATAAGGCAAACAGAGGATGCACATTAACCTTTGAGCAGAACGTCCTACTTATGCTGCCCCGTATTGATCCATACTAACAGCGAGTTACCGTTCTAAATACAGGTTGGTGCACGATCCGAATTCATGCGAGTTTCTGCTTACTGACGAATATGATTTGAGTGGAAAGTCTGCAGGGCCACTAATTTAATATCGAGTATCAGAAAGGTTAATGAAACGTGGTGTGCAATGCACGAGCTCGTATCTTCTATGACGCGCTGTTTGTCAAAGGGGATCCTCAAACTCAATCGTATGGGATACGCTTACTCGGATATAGATATACCGAACTGGAAACTGATTATTTACAAAAGTTTTTGTTTTAGGTACTGTGAAAGCTACACACGTGTCTCAGTCGTCAAGTCACATGGGTATTTAAATAAAAAACTCGAGCGACTCCAACTTTTCTATTTCTGGTTTAGTATGGCGGAAAACCTTAATTAACTCGGAAAAAGTTCTGTCTAGTGTTAAATGTCAGGGAAACCAAGTAAAATGAAAAATTTGATTTGATCATATTACTTCACCCTATCAAAATATTTTAATCCGATTTACCCGTTTGTTAGGCTATTAAAATGTATAGAAAGTAACTCTAAATTCTAAAACGATATACCAAAGTTCAGCCCACCAAACGGTTCTTAATCGTATTTACGAGAATAATATAAACGAAGTGCTTCACCAAGACTATTTGTCTGTAAATTTGAACCGCGTTCCACACTGTCCTGCTGTCAAGTTGTCAAATCATTGAGCTTTAAATGGCGAAGAAAGATTGCCATTCCATGTAGTCTCCGTCAAATGTTAGAATGTTAATCTTTGGCAAAAGGATAAACAATGGTTCGTTAGAAATTATAAATAACGCTGCGTTTATGTATTGCACCATTCAATCCTGCTAGAACTAAGTAGTATAGTTGTCCTCAAATCCTGGTAAATCTGACTCAACTTCATAATCTAATTCGAACATCTTTTTTTCGATACTCTGAAATTCGTTTAACATCTTTGATTTTTTAAATTCTCTTGGCATCTTGGCACTCATATTAGTATTCAAATAAATTATTTATTCAAATTTACTCAACACAAATAATATTTATTTACTTCGAAATTTCAGAACTTTGTTGACTATGCACTAAAAACCGCCTGCCATTCCTCGTTCTGATAAATTAAGTAGAATGTTAAAAAATGTTTGTAGATTTCACAAAAATAATCCAATAAATTGCCATTTTATGTGGATGGTCAATTTTCTAATGAGATACTTTATTTGTCTGGAAAATATTTGTGGTGTAGACGAAATGCTGCAATTCTGTCTAATGCTCGTATCTTTCTCTCAACAGAAAAACAATATCACCATACCTAATACTCCTCATACTGCACCAGAATAATATGTTTCTCAAAATGAGAATTTTATCTTGAAATGAGAATTGTTCATATTTATGATTGAATTTTTATTCTCAAAATGAGAATTTATTTGGAGCTACAAAAATTTGGACAGTTAAGTCTTAGAATGAGAATTATACATATTTATGGAATATCTTCGTATATCTAAACAATATAAATTGGTCTTAATTTTCATTCTCATTGTGATAATTTTGACTTGTGAAATCGGTAAAATTTTAATTAAAACTCTGAACTGTAATTTCATATCAACATAAATTGGTCTTAATTTTTATTTCCAAAGCGTGAATTTGAAGCTATGGGAGGATACAATTTAGCCTAAGAATTAATCGTTTTAAAATGGTTCTAATTTTTATTCTCAAAGTGAGAATTTTGATTTCTCAAAATAAATGTAATTTTTCTTAGAATGAGAATTGTTCATATTTTTAAATGTTTTCGTAATCTCAAATCAATAACGGTTTATTTTATTTTTTATTCTCAAATTAAGAATCTAGAAGTAATAAAAAATATTCTTCAAACAAGAATATTTTTTTTAAACAATTCAAAAAACTGTTAAATTGAGGCAACAACAATTCAACATATACTGTTTATATAATGTTTAGCACCTATTTTTAGCACCTTTTAAAGTTCAGCAATATCTTAATCAACCACGAATGATTTTTTATTATTAACTTGGAATGCTTTAGAATCGCAAGACATGGTTTTCAGTTGAATAACGTTTTTAATTAATTTTTCACAAGTTCACAAGTTAATCACATTCTTCATCTTAAATCGTCTTACATTTAAAAAAAACATTATTTTTCGCATATCACCCAACAGATCATATAAATATTTTCGCGAGATATGCTGATGCGATGATGACGGCGATGAAAAGCGAAGAAAAATTTAGTTCGCTATTGTTGTTGTTTTATGGTTATACATTTTCATTTATTGTATGCTTTGTACATTGTGCAGTGTGTTTCCATAAGCCGATGACTTAAACAACTTTTTATTAAACTTTTTTTTTTTTTAATAAAAAGCATTTTCAGTTTTGGTTGTGTTACTCAGATGTCAGTAACCGCCGTACATATAAAATTTATGTACTCGGATTCGATATAACTTTTAGTTTTATTTATTTAACATCAGAATCAAAATCTGCTTTAATATGTGCAGCACAGATATATGTACGATAACAAGGAGAGAATATGTAGGCGCGCGCAAACCAAATAATAAAAATTACCATTCAAATTGCTGCACATGAATATGCAACTCGAATATATGTACTCATGTACTTACTTACAATACAAAATACTCCTTTGTCTTGTTGGGTGCGCATTCCATATTTGATTTAATGTGATAATAAAATTTTATTTTCCATTTCATTTTTCATATAAGAATACTTTGGCGAATTTGCGCGCAGATGAAAAGCAAATATTATATTCTTCAGAATTTCTTTTTTATATATAAGGTAAAAATAAACAAAAACAAAAAACTTAAATTGTGCAACAGGTACGAAAGGTTATTGAACGATTTATTCGTAATCATTTGTAAAATCTCACTTTTTGAACAAAAAAATTTTTATAAAAATTTATTTTTCAAAGATTATTTATTGATTTGTTATTTTTTTTTCTCATTTCAGGTTAGTAACTTTTCACCTTTAAAACAAAAACATAAAAAAAAAATTAAATTCAAGAATCAGGAATTCACAGAAGAAATCAGCCGGAAATTATTGTGATGCATACAAATGTCTCGCGCTCGATACGCACACAAAGAGGTATAATATTTCATTAAGTAAAGGTTAATTACTTCTTACATATGGAAAATGAGTCAAATCGCGCGAGTTAGATGACTTTAACATTTCTTAAGAATTATTCAGGTATACAGATCGCGAAATTCGATATAATTCCCACATGACGACACCAGTGTGTCACATCTACATACTTATGTCTAATTTTTTGAGACACAAAAAATTGTATGTAATGCACTTGTTTAGGTGTTTATAATAGTTAAATAGACGCCCACATACGAAATGTCAACACAATTGTCTTTTGGAAATGTTAAAAATTGTCTTGAGTAATTTTTGTTAAAGTTTACATTTTTTTTGTTGTGTTTTGTTTTATTTTGCTGGTTACCACATTTCATAAAATACATTTAATGTTGTGTATATCGTGCACAACAATTTTTTTTGTGTCGCTAAATTAAATATATAAAATGCGTATAAGTATGCGGACGCCAAAGATCCGGCACTAAATTCTCACGCGAAATTTCAAAATTTTTCATACGTGCATATCTTATGAATACATATTGTCATACGTGCGGAACATTTGTCATAAGTCCTTGCCCGCAATTAATGCATTTGTTTTTCTTAGAGTTCCGTGGCGCATTTCAAACAACAAAATTAAAAATTATAAATTTTTTGCTCTGAAGGTCGCGGTATACGAATATAAAGTAATAAAGCAACAATTATTTGAATAAAAGGTTGAATGAATATTGCTAATACGTTGATTGACTCTCGATTCCAAAAGTTTTAATTTGAATTTTTAATTAATTATAAAATGTATACGTCTGGATTTGGTTCAGTAATCATATATGTTAAATATGTGTACAGTGTGGCAACAAAATATTCGACCATTTGTCCCGATTAGTTTTTTTTAATCAAATGAATATCTACATAAAAAATGTAATATAAAGAGAATAAAGGTCTGCCCACCAACATGCATGTCTTCATTCACAAATTTCACTATATCACCAATACGGAAGCTTGGAATGTGTTATAACCGGTTTCTTAATTAAATTATCAAATATTATTATCTCCCATCTGTTGCAGCTGTTTTATGTTAAACTGACGCAATTTTTCATTTAGAAAGAGATGTAACGCCGTTCGACAATTTATTGTCGATCGATTTTCGACAAATTATTGTCAAATATTTTTTTACCATTTTTTGTCGAGTATTTTTCGACAGTTTATTGTCGATTACTTTCTAGCCGCGTCGTTTTCCAATTCTTGCATTATTTTTAAAATTTTAACTTGAATTGATATATGCACCGATCAAAATTGCACATTATGAGTTCCACATGATTTTAATACAAATTCTATGATATCCAAAATTTATCTAATCTAAAACGACAGAATCAGCTACTCCTTCATTTGGATATTGAACTTTTATTTTTCTTACCGCAAAGCATTTACAGTTGCAAAGAATACTTAGACAATTTTTCGAATATTCTTCGACGGTTTATTGGCGATTATTTTAGCGGTAGACTACAAAATTCTCAGCTAAAATATACAGCAGCCCTAGTTAGACGAAAGTTAAAAGATATTAATTTAGGAGAACTATGCAGTTATTAGACGTACTACCTAAAATTCTAATTGAAGGCGCACAAAATCCAACACTGGGTCTATTTTTTAATTCAACCCGAGCAACCAGTGCGCTGTCAAAAAATAATCTGTGTTTTTTCATACAACCTGAGTAATTTTACTCTGCACACTGTGATTTTATTTGTGAACTGTGCTTACACCGCGCATGCTCGGTTATTCAAACTTTCCTCTGAAAAGAATGCCAGTGTACGAAGAGTATGCAAAGTAAGAAACAAATTATACTCTATGCACCCTGGATCATTTGGCACTGGATAACCTGTGCTTGGTGTATACTACAGAGGGGAAGCCTGCTTGCTCGGATTAAATTAAAAAATAGACGCAGTGATAGAAATTCGTATAAGCCCACTACGTTTTTTAAATAAATTTCTAAAACCAGACCTTTCAAACTATTTAAAACTAATTTAAAGTTTGTATTTCATTTTGTATTTAATAAAATTGAAGCTCAATTGCAATTTTGTCTCGTCAGAAAAAATTAAATTCTGCCAATTTGTTGACCACGAGCAAATTTGAGGTGGTTTTCCTTATGAAAGGTAGTTAATTTTCAATTTAGTGCATTTGATGTTTAATAAACTGCTCAAAATACGGGCAATGTGTCTAGTCGTGACAGGAAGACCCACTTTATCTGCCTCACGTCGAATTTGACTTATAATGGCGTGCTGAGATCATGGTTTTGCCTTTTATTGGGGTTTTTACACCATAATTTGGTCGCTTATTAAAAAATCACTATTCACACTTTAATGCGTTTAAACGAATTCCTCTCAAATACTGGCTAGTAAGCATATTTTTCCCGTTAGACAAATAATAAACTATAAAATAAAAAAAATGGTCTATAAAGCGCAACGTGGAAATAAACGGTTGTGGGAAAATGATTAGTGCGTTTGGAAGCAACACCTTATTTGTTTTACTGTTAACCAAAGCAGTTCATCTGGAACTTTTAGTGACCTGACAACAACCAAAGAGAGTAATTCTAAGTATATATTTATCACGATACTAACGTCGTTGGAGTAAAATGCGAGATTTCATTTTATCTGGCCAAAACAACTAATTATTGTTAAATAAAGTGTCAGTCATAACCAATATACGAGTAATACCAATGGCCCTACCTCAACCGATGTCCATACAAATTAAAAACTACCGATTTCGCGGCCATGAAATGGTGTAACATGTGGACGTTCCAGTTTCAGTGAAATTGTGGCCAAGGTATTTTAACTGGATTTGTGGGACGATAAATTTTTAATAAATCAGGGCCGATTGTTAAACAGCTAATACTACTATATCGCGCCGATCATTTGTGATTTGAGCCAAGTGTTGTTGTTTCGCCAAAACATAATTAGTGTGATGAAGAGGTTATTTATTTAGACCTAAAATACCCGATTGCGAAACAAATAATTTAATTTTAATTTCCAAGCAGTCCGCCCATACCCCTTATTCATCAAGGCGCCAACTTTCTACCTTGGATATAATTTTAACTAACAATATGCATACTATACAGATCCATTCAAGGCATCCCAATTATTATATGGCCATCGTGCTGTTCTATTTCAAATTAACACAACGATTTGTCACCGGTCGCCTCCTGTGACATTTTGTTATAGAAAAGCTAGTTGGAAATGGTACAGGAAAAAATTACAAAATTCTATCAAGTTGGATGATTCAACGGCGGCATCCCTTAATTGTACTAACGATATTGATGAGAAATTGCAAAACGTGATATCTCATATATGCAATGCATGTGACGTTTCCATACCAAAAGTATACTTACGTAAAAATATAGATCTTGTATTGCCTGATTTGGTAAAATTTGTTAATTAAAGTCAAAAATATTCACAGGCGTCAATGGAAACGAACTAGGGATCCGTTTATCTTGAATTGAAAGCTGAGATTTCAAATCATTCAACTATGCAATGTGCGCTGGAACTACTCAGTAAATTTAACACTGGGTCAAAACCCTTCTGGAAAATTACCAAGGTCCCAAAAAATAAAAATAGACTTTTACCACCTTTAAAGGATGATAATCGGTTGCTCATTACTCATAACGACTCTCGTTTGGCACACGAGACACACAACAATGGTTCTCCAAATGATAACATTGAATATGCAAACCAGCTGAAGTGAAATTGATCATTAAATCACCTAAAACCAGTAAAAGTCCCAATGTTGGTAATGTTAACAATTTACTGCTAAAAAATGGTTCTCGTAACCTGGTTATTATAGTGACATAATTATTTAATCTCTGTCTGTGAATTAAACGTTGTTGGTTTGAATACTTCTCCATATTCTTAAATCGCGTGGTCTGTACGTGACAATTGTCAAAAAATCACCGTACAACTCGTATTAACAAAATGGCGGCATATTTAAATCCGGCGCTCTTGCAGAGACACCCTTTATAATGTTAATCAAAGATCACATAAATGACATTTGTCAGCGATTTCAAGAGAATGCTGAATTTTCCGTGAATCCCCTGATTTGGAGATTAGTTCAGGGTTGATTAATAAAAACCTCATTTTCCAAGGAGTAGGCACATGTTGATGGAGCACGTACAACTTGTCCGCATTTGTCGTGAAATGGTGGTAATTCATCATTGAATGCGACCCTAGATCCTCAACTAATTTCTATCGATGGTAGAAGTACATTTTTTATATTGAGGAGTGGACTATACGTGATGAATTCTCTAATCCGGCCAAGGGGATCGGTTTTGAGATATTACACCAATATTTGCCGTCGAATATCTGCAGTCTATGTTGGTGATGTCGTTCAAGCCATTGTTAATGCCGCCAAAGTAAAGACTAATTAGCTAGTTGTAGACGAAATCTGGTTCCGGTGGATATGGTCAAATATGGTAAAATTTTATGGGTACGATTAAACGTTACGACTTAAGATTCGATCCATCACTTATATTGTAAGCAAACATTACCGAAAAATTCTTACCGCTTACAATCCGTTAGGCAAACTACATTCAGAATGCGAATTTTACCGGTGCATCGAATAAGAAGTAGTATTTTAACATGGATGGAAAATCAAATTCAATGAGAGTTGTGCCCTTATCGTGTAACACAATATAACGATGTTGAATTAGATTAGTTTGAAAATACGGCCCACCATAATATAAGGTTCTCGCATTGTGATGAAGGAAATCATAATTGTGACTGTTTTGTAAAGAATATATTTTTATTAAAAAGAAAGTTAATCTGAAAATTTTGAAAGTTTTCGTTTAAACGCCTTTTACAGTAAACGTAAGTTCTAAAGACTGATTTTGTATTTCATCCTGTTATTATAAAATATTATAGCCCGATGCGACAAGGTTGTACGACACCACGTCGTTTAATTTGTAGATATGTGTGGCAAAATTCATAGCCTTGAATACTTTTTATTCTTCAGTCATACCTTTTACAGCATTGGGCAGTGGATGTTTGTACTATCCAAGAACTGAATTTCTCCCATGTTGCAATTCATGGTATTCTTCAGAATCGCTATCTACGCTTTCGGAAGAATACTCACACGAAGGATTGCTTTGACCTTCAAGTACGCCACGACTTGCTTAAGGTTCAGCAGCACTTGCGTGTCTAAGTATGCTTTATTGTACGGCTTATCTTTTCTTTGCAAATAATGAATGATAATCTTGCCAGTAAGTAAATGACACAATTGATTTCGTAGTTCTATACCTTCTTCTGGGCACTTAATCGAAATTACTCCATCTCTGATCGAACTTTCTAATAATAGGTAATACGTAACGTTTGAAGTATATAATGACGTCTACGTCTGAAAACCTAAATATTCACATTTCCCTATTAACTAGTCATAAAATTACTTTGCTGATTTATTTAATTTTGGAAATGAATTAAGGTTCTGTCCAAAATATTTCAGAAATTGCGGGACCACAAATTCATTTGCATCATAAATTCGAATAGGAAGCAGGAAATAAAATAACACACCAGGAATTTTAGGCTGTGAGAATCGGTCCCATTTTATGGGTTGCTTCAGTTAAATTTTGTTTTCGTTTATTCAACCAAAGACATCTAATGGCCTCTTTGCTAAAATGATGACGAAACGCTATGTCCACAGTTTATCTACTTGTAACCAGGGGGCTGGTAGATTTTAAAAATGATATTTACAACAGGAATGATATTGGCAGGAAATCAAAAGTACTAAATTGATGAGATCAGAGTACTGCTCCAGATCCAGCTTTAAAGTACTTTCATGCACATTTATCGACAATACCAAAATTCAGCAACTTTACAAGGACATTTCAAGGTAAATAGAATTAAATTTGACGATAACATAAGGATTCAAGTCACAATTTTAATTAATGCATTCTTGCACAGCAGAGACAACAGGAAGTTAAATCAATTAATCTCGACCATACGCATATCAAATAGTTCTTGCAAATCTATCGTAATTTAGATTCTATGGGTAGTCCATGAATAACCAACAACCTCATAATAAAAGTAGTGGTTAACGATCCACAATTTTTTGTTTGCCAAGCAGTGGGATTTTAACTTTTGAGTGCCTCTAATGCTGTTATTAAAAGTTTCCAGAAAATCATTAAAACTCTGTCAATCATAACAGGGCTCGATTCTACTTGAGGAATTAAACCTATTTTTTCGCTACTTAGCTACGTTTTCTGTTGCAGAGCTTAACTGGAAAGAGCGATGTCAAGTAATTCATCTTTTCTGTTTATTTACGGATTACTGAAAGACTAGACATTTTGTGATCTTTCTGACTAGACATTTTGTGATCCGTGTTCCGACAACAATAATTTTAATGGTAATTTATTAAATTTAGTAATTGTTAAGGCCACGCTACCGAGCTTTAGCTTTGCCTCCAATTCAAAGGACCAAAACTTGAATGTTTGGTTGGTTAACATTGGATATTGACGATTTTATCAAATTTTAAATTATCTTTATTTTAGAGTCGCTGTTGCTGTGTTATATCAAAAAGTTACATAGGAAAGAGTTGTATTTCTCATAAGGCCTTTACAAAATTTTACACTTGGCTGAAAATATTAAGCTTCGTAAGTAACTTTAATCATAAAGCGGATTAAATATGTAAGTGTTTGAATTAAAGCTGCTCTGATATGAAACCCAATGGATTGCATCGATCGATTTACGAGTGATATTTTATTGAATTTTCTCTTCCAATTTCTTAGTGTCACCCACACTGAAATTGAAGAATGTGCGTTTCCTGATTTTTATGTACTTGCATTTACATATTTGTTTTCGATTTTGGCATTTATTTTTAATTTTTATTTAACATTATTCCATTTCTAACATCTCTAATTCCCAACGCATACATAATTTCTTCAATGTTTTCCGTTAGTTGCTGCTAGATTTGTGACTTATTCAAATACACTTTTTCCTTGAAATAGCCGCACAAGAAAAAGGCTGCGCAGTCAAATCAGGCGATGTTTGTGGCCATCTCAAATCGCCGTTTATGGATATTTTCCGATGTGGAAATTGTTGCCTCAATAACTCCATTGTTAAACGTGCTGTATGGGCTGTTGTGCCATCGGAAACATAAATTGCGAAAATAAAAAATGTTGGAGCATTGCCCTATAACGTTTTTAATTTTTTGTTAGGCTTACACCTCGACCATTTCCGAAAAAAGTGTGCCGTAAATTAAATTTTAAGAGATTTAAAACTGCGCTACCGTTTTCCAAGCGCAATGCTAGATCCCAAGGATTTCGTTTGTTGGACTAGCTGGATTTTGTACGGGTGCAAATCCTCCAGGTTTTCTGCGACGCTTTGTCCCACAACATCAACATTTTCGACCGATTTTTCGAGGTCTGTCCGCATGTTTTGAATCTCCAACAGTCCCAAATTAACAAAATTTATCCACCAGCGAACGAATGGTCCGACTCGTTGGATCAGTTCCTTCGCCATAAAATCTCGCGTATGCACGTTCAGTATTAATTTTTGAACGATTATTTTCAATAGGAAAACAATCTAAGTTATTTGCGCAATTGTGTAGCATTCCATTTTTTATATCACTTTCATTTTATTTTAGATTCGTTGGTTAATATCCATGTTGCTCTGCTTGGTACATCCTCACAGCTGTATATCATAAATCCAGACAGGCTTCAATGCTTGCTTACAAAGCAGAAGCTTATTAGGGATTGATAGATGAGAGTTTCTTCCCAGTAACCAATACATTTTATTGTATTTTAATCCCAACTCGTCTCTTTCCTTCTTTACATGAGCTTTCCAGCGAAACTTAGCGTTTAATGTCATACCAAGATATTTGGCAGTGTTTGCATGTCGTATTTCTTGATTATTTAAATATACTGGTTTGTGTACTAGTCTCTTGTTTGTAAAGTCGACATGTACAGATCTGAATTCATTTAATTTTATGAGCTCTTTTTTGTCCAGTCGTGTACTTGCTCAATAGCAGTTTGTAATTTCTCAGTTGTAATTATCTCAGTTGTTATCATCTACTGCCATGCTGGCTGTGTCATCGATGAAAGTGGCTGTCGTGTTGTTTGTGGGGTTGGAACTTCTCGGATGTATACTCGTAGTAAATACTGAAATGACCCAAGTACACTTCCTTGTGGAACTATTTCTTTATTCTCTTATTTCCTTAAGCTCAGAATATTCATCTTCTTGCTTAAGCCTGAAATATTTTTCCGTTATAAATGATTCCAGTATTATGCTGTACTGTTTAGGCAGGATTAATTTAAGTTTGTAGATTAATCCATCGTGCCAAACGCTTTCTTTGATATTCATAAAATTATTAGAAATATTTTTGGTTATAAACAAATCGATCAGGTCAGATATTTTTCCTGAGTCAGTTGGCCAATATTTGATTTTCCTGTTGAAATGGATTCACATCCATTTTCTTTGATGGCATTCAGTAATTCTTTTCCTCCAGAAGCTTGAAGAACTTTGAGTGTTGTTTGTTTTTAATAGGATGTCTTGGTGGACAGTACAAGCCTGCCACAGCAATAGGAAAGGCCTGAATTTCTTCTTTTTCATTCTTGGCGTCTTCAAAATATTGGATATTTATGATGACTGCACTTCCTTCTCTGGCTGAATTATCTGGATGAGTAGCAGACCATTAGCATTCCATGACATGATTTTCATTGTGCTGTTCATTTTTGTGTGAATTTGGGTTTAGCTCCCAATGCGCTATCTTCCAATTTTTGTTAGTTTCATGAGAATTACTTGTAATGTTTGACCGATGTCTACATCTATCGATTTTTACTGTGGTTTGTTAACTACGCCTCCCATTGCTTCGGCATATGTAACACCTTCAGTTCTTAGATGGCGACCAAATGGTTGGCCTCGTATCGATTTACCGGACCATACATTTGAGTTTTAATCATCCCTTGGATTTTAATTTTCTGAATTTCCTTTGCAACAATACATCCTCGATAATTAGCAGGATGGCCTTGTCCATAGTGTACACAATTTAAATGTGCTTTCGGATTGTTGTGTTCTCAAGTTCGGTGGTGCTCGGCACATTTAACACACCTTGGAAGTTTGCCAAAATATTTTTGCGTGTGTCCATATGCTTGACATATTATGCATTGCAGAATTAGTTTAGACTTTCTAAGTGGTTGAATTTCCACTTTGCAACCCAATAAACTAGTGATCTTATAAATTTTAGTTATATTTTCGTCACAGCTGAATTTCAGTACAAACATATCTAGCTTCTCTTTATTTCTCCAACTAATTGTGTTTATTACGCTGATTATTTTAAATTGTTTTGATGATAGTCCATCTTTTATTTGTTACACTCGCCTTAATTCTATCATAGAACGCGTGATAATTTTTATCACCACCTACTATGATAGGTGGTGGGGGAGGTACTTTTTTTATCTTTTTTGCCGTTTGTCTCAACCTTTTGAGGCTGAGTATTTTGTTCCAATGTTTGCGGTTTTTGTGGTTGTGGCGAATCATTTAACCTTCTCTTTTTATTTTTCCTAAACTTAGCACGAATCCATTCTGTTTCTTTAGCTAAGCCTTCCTCGTCGGTTTGATATTCAACGTTTTTATTAACATTATAATTTGTGTTTTGGTTCTGTACCATTCGGAGTCTGAAGATTCGGTTTGACCTTTACAATTGTTGACATTAAATTTGGTATTCTGGTTCTGCTTCACTGATGGCTCAGTTCATCAATTTGTTATTGTAGGACTTTGGAACGGGCAGCTTGTTATTTGAATACTTTTATTATTTTGTGTATGCAAGGATCGGCCCTCCCCAGAATCCTTAGAGTCAGTCGCACCATAACACCAAACAGATAACAGATAACAAAAAGGAATATTAAAGTTGTGAAATAAATTTGAAACTTCTTACCCATTTCCTAATTTTAACGAATTACTTTTTTCGTTTAGTTGTTTAATTTTAAAATCTACGTTCGCCGTAAAGCGGAGGTACAGTGTAAATATCTTAACATTATTTTGCTGCCATCTACGTGTAGATATAAAGTGACGTCATATGCAAAAAATGAGAATAGTGTTGAGAGCTTTGATTTAACTAACAATATTATGGAGCCAATTGACATTTGCAGTGCATCAATTACAAGTTTTATTCAACGGTTTTCCACAGGCACAAATATTATTATTTTGAGTCATTCAGATGTGCTTCCCATATATATATGGAATTTTATAAACCAAGCCAATATTTAAATTACATTTACCACAAATGTTTGCGGTAAATTCTAAAGCAGAGCTACGATGTAAAAAAAAAATCTTTCAAAAATTTTGATTGTTACCTTCCCACGCCATTTCCCAAGAATTTTTCTTCATTTATCTTCTTTTCAAATGTATAATATGCCGATTGAAATAATCGACCACCACCAGATTATAAATATATCCACTTACGTAAAAAAAATATTTGAAAAGAAGAAACCGAAATAAATTCGCAGACGTCTCTTTAATAGCAGACAACTATGTATAGTGAGCAGCAGTATTATACCATGAAGAGGATAATACATATTTCCTGTCCAAACTGTGCGGTTTGTTATCAGCTTACCGCCACCGCGTCTTTTCTTAATTTTTATTTTTTATTGACTCATTGTCTTTTCTTGGTTGGACTTATACAGCTGTACAATATCTACAAAGTAGTGTTACTTTTTGGTATACATAAACTTGGCAAGTAGTTTTATAAAATAATAATTACGAGTATATTATTGTGCAATAGCTGTTGTTTTGGTTTTCGGTATTAAGAAGTATAAAGGCAAAAAAATTGGTATAAGAAACAACATAACTTTAATAATTCCGAATATATAAAAGTGAAAGTCGATATTTTTGATTCAGCTTTATATAGCCGTTTATAAAAATGTGTGTGTGTGTATAACAAGTACTTATGTTGTATTGTTGTTGTTATTGGTTTTCCATGAACAGTGTCAATTTAGAGGTCGATTACTATTACATTACAATTGGTTTTGGTGTCCTGTATATACGTTCGATAACTAGACGTAGCGTTATACAAAGTTTTTTGTGCGGTTTTTCAATTCAATCAAATTTTTTTTTGTACAAGGCAGGGCAGAAAGATAAATTGTGTGGTAGGAAATTCTTTTATAGGCATTAGTAGAATTCTAATTCCGCGGTTTAATTTTTAAATTTTTGTGCAATAATCGGATGAATGCCGCGACATCGTTTACTGCAACTTTTGTATAGGTATAACGTGTAACACTTTATAATACGATTTTAATATGACTTTCATTGAGATTTTGGAATTTTAATACGTTTATTCGCGCAAGATGGAAAATGGTAAGTATTTCTATAGAGGTGTTTCTCGATTAATTAAATACTCGCATATGCATGCCAAACCGCATTCTTTAATATATTCGTTTATAGTTTACATATAATCTTTGACCTTTATAAACTTTTGACGTGCGATTTTTAATTATTCGTGCACGATAATTTTATGTATCATCATTACTATGTTTACCAGAGGTTTCCAAACATTTCCATCTTCA
The DNA here is from genome assembly GCA_963691935.1 of Nephrotoma guestfalica. NCBI lineage: Eukaryota > Metazoa > Arthropoda > Insecta > Diptera > Tipulidae > Nephrotoma > Nephrotoma guestfalica. Next base: position 222,634,444 of record OY829914.1, read on the forward strand.
AGTTAGCTCGATGCTTGTGTTTTGTTGGTTAAATTTTCGTTTTGTGCACATTCATCCAGTAAAGCAGCCTAGAGTAGTACAGACTACTGTATAGTAAGTATAATTGCCATAATTGCTGACCTATGACTAAGAAGATCGGAAATGATTAGCGTGGATAGTAGCTAAGTGGATATTTGACTTCTAAATTCAGTGCTTACTACAAACTACTGCCCACTGCTGGTAGCACACATACACTTTAGATTGCTAATTGGATGCTTAATAAAATGTCAGTCATTAAATCGTCGTCTAATAAGATGTCAGTCATTCTGTATAAATGTGGTCAGTGTAACACCACAAGTGACCTAACATAGTTGCCTCTTTTTAACCAGGGTTTGCTTAAAAGTAAAATATAGTTCGAAATTATATGGAGTCTTGATAAAGTCTCCATCGCTTGGAGTAAAATATATCCCAATGTGTCTGTAATATCCATTACTCTGGTATCATTGAATTCCAACTCCATCTTTAATTGTTCGTATTTTATTTTATTTAAATACGTCTACCCTCGACCACGAACTTGAACACTCTTCCTTATTTTTGGCATTTCCAATATTTCCCATTAAACATTACAATTACTCCTTTTTTGAATATTAATTACTGTAAATTTTTTTAAAAATAACCTGTGCTATTTATTTCTCTCGTTGAACATCTTATGTCGCTGGTTACAGGCACTTGTAGTATTTGTATTTTCCTCTAATAGAATCGGTAAGTCGCCTTGATTAATGATCAATTTATCTGCTAATAACTGAACTCCATCTGCTTCTCGTGTAATGAACTTTTTAACTTGATCACTCCGTTTGGTTTGTAGTTGATCAATTTTGTCTTTCTTTTAACCGAAATGAAAATATGAAATATTTCACTTGTACAGTTCAATTCGAAACCTTAGTCTTTTAAAAGAGTACAACCCTTCGTGCGTAATAAATATTGTAATTTCTCTCGAAGATGGCGTTAAGGCCACTTGGTGAAAAGCGGTTTTTATATCGAACTTAGAGAAAACGGTACTTTTGGATAAGCTAGGCAAACGAATATTGGTAAGGGGTGAATTTCTCTTTTAGTCTTTTCCTTGATCCTTCGATACTACTACTAGTGGCAAAATCCATTTTGATGGTCCATTCCCTTTTTCTGTGATATCATTATTCAATAATTCCTTGGGTTTCTCTGCGACTTTTTTAACAGCAATGGAATACGCCTGTACGATAGAATGACTGCTGGAACGATACTATCAGTTGTACCTTTACATCTTTTAGTTTTCCTATTTCGCCTACTTCCTGTGCATTTATCGACTCTTCTATTTTTATCGAATTTATGTGGAAAGATACACCATCGCCTTTGACTATATACACTTCACAGACGTCTGTATGATCTGCATGTTGAATTGTTATTTCTATAACTCTTACTGACCTATTATAGCTTTTAAATATTTTTCATGCCTGTCTCTTTCACATAAAACCTCCACATTTAAATTCTGAGCTTTCTCCCATGTTTCATAGGGAGTGAGTTCATAATGAAATTCACACATCGGACAAACTTTTGCCTCTTCATTATTCTCATGCACAGTGTTAAAAACTGACAAAACTTGACTGTCATTGTTGTTACAGCTTCTTGGTTCATCATTCTCAATAAATCTAGAGAAATCTGGACATAGTGTTTTTCTCTTTAGATTTGGAACGATTTCTATTGCAACTATCGTTGAATTGCCTAAAATTGTTTCGTTCACTATTATTATTCTCTCCATTACGGTTTACTTTATTTATCGATTTTTTTCACTTTCGGTTCGCTTATCCCCATCGCGTGCACCATTTGTATCAGCTCATTCAAATGTACTGCTCCTTTTTCGATTTATTTGCTCTCTAAATTTGCATGTCGACTTTCAATTAAAATTTGTTCTCTAATTTTCTCGTCGGTGTCCTTAGTCACATTTCACTGCTTGCATCCTCAATCGCAACATAAATTCATTTACATTTTCTTTGCCTTGTCTCATACTTCTAAATTTATTCTTTTTCAAATGAGAACTCAACTTCGGGTTGATATAATCACCAAGCAATTTGAAATAAGTGTCCTGTAAATCAATTCCACTGAAATGTAATAAACTGTTTTTATTTTCTTCGTCTTCGTCTATCTCCTTTGTCTTAAAATAAATTTCGAGAGCACGTTTCCATTTTGCGTTTTTGTCCGCTTGTTGGATTTCCAATGATCCAGAATAATCAATATATCTATATCCCCACTTCGGTATTTTATTTGTATTTTTACATTCACTACTGACAAACAACCGCCTTTACGTGATCCACCAAAATTAAACAAATTCGTTCTAAGATGGCCGCCTATTTGTGCTCACAATTTCACGTAATCATCTCAATTAATGTTTCTTTTTTTCCTTTTACTAACACTTTTTTACACATATCTCCTTTTATACCTCCGTAATATCTATTGTTCTGGTATCATTAAATTCCAACTCCATCATTAATTGTTCGTACTTCATTTATTTCACCTTATTTACGTATACCCTCGACCACGAACGAACTTGAACTCCCTTCCCTCTTTTTGACATGGTGTCGCAAATATTTCTCAAGATTGACTTTTGTCTCGCCCTCTAACTAGCATCTCCGACACTGGAACTTTCTCGCAAGGTTCTACCATAAGTTCTCGTATACCACTGATGATGATTTTAGACTGGCAATTAGAACATTAATTTGAGACTATAATACAAGTCTTTAGAACACTTTCAAATTTGAAAAATTTTCGAACAAGAAGAAGCATATTAACTTACGATTTAAGTGCAAGATTACCGAAAACTTCTAAAACTAGGAATTCTGAAATCAAGAAAATAAAATACAAGTTTGAGAATATAGCGCACGATCCCTGAATACTTTAAAATAAACATTCTCAATACAAGAAAATAACAGATGAACTTGAGAAATATATTCTCGATTCCAGAATACCTTTAAAGTGATCAATTCTCAAAACAAGAAAATAAATACGAGCTTAAAAAGTGCACAATTCCAGAATATTTTCAAAGTTAACAATTCCATTCGCTTTACTTCGAGGTGAATTTACCAAGGCGTATGAAGGTTTGGTTTAGAAAAAATAAATCTTTGAATTTAAAAATTCGGTCGTCTCATCAGACTGCAGTGACCCATCTTCAACAATATAGAAATATTTAAAATACTTCGATATGTTCAAAATATAATCACTAATGCTTTAGCGGATTTTATCTTATGCATACGTGCAATTTTTTTAAGAAAGTTTAAGTAATTTAAATTTTTAAATTTAAACGTTCGTTTTCCGTTTTGGTAAACTCACCTTAATATAATTCGCAAACCAAAAAAAAGTATAAACTTGATTATTTGCATAATTCTAGAATAGTGTCAAAGCAAACAGTTCTCAAAACAAGATAATAAAGTATACATTTGAGAATTAAGTTCACAATTTTAGAATATTTTCAGAGCAAACAGTTTTCATAAATTTTTTTGTTCATAAAGTTTTTGTTTTGACTATAACGATCTTAAATCTAACTACAATATAATAAAATCAAGTAGGGGTGAGTAAAGTATTTTAGACAAAGTGGGAACGTAAAATTCATAATATTATTATAATATTTATCTCAGTGTAGAAAAGAGACGAGTCGTAAAATGACTGCCATTCGGGAAGGTCGTGCGAAATTTTGGAATAGTGTATGCGGAAATTTCACTTCTCCACTGGTGGACATACTAATACCTAGGTTGTCGGTATCATTTCCAGTAGTCAAAGTATTTCCTTGCGCTATACTGACCTTGCGAACCCATTATTGTTCAAATGTTTGATAACGGAGAACTTTTAAAATTAAGAATTCTCAAATCAAGAAAATAAAATACAAGTTTGAGAATATAGCTCACGATCCCTGAATACTTTAAAATAAACATTCTCAAAACAAGAAAATAAAAGATGAACTTGAGAATCGTGTTCTCGATTCCAGAATACCTTCAAAGTGATCAATTCTCAAAACAAGAAAATAAATACTAGAAATTTTGGGTAATTTAAATTTTTAATCTAAAAATTTCATTATTTCGAAATCAAACGTTCAAGTGTTTTGGTAATCTTGTATCGATGTAATTCTTAAATCAAAAAAAAATTAAAGTGGTAAGTTTATTATTAGATGCACGATTCTGGAATGGAGTCACAGGAAACTATTCTTAAAACAAAAACAAGAATTTATAAACTTGAGGATTAAGTGCTTGACTAAAGAATACTTTCAAAGTAACAATTCTCAAACCTAGAAAATAGAGCATAAACGTGAGAACTAGGTAGGTTTACGATTTCAAAATATTTTCATATTGAACAATTCTCAAAACAAGAAATAAAAATTTAAATTAAACAATATGAATTTTATAACATTCAATATGAATAGGGCCAAAGGAAACTATTCTTAAAACAAAAACAAGAATTTATAAACTTGAGAATTAAGTGCTTGACTAAAGAATACTTTCAAGTTTAATTTTATGATTTAGAATATTTCAAGGTGAACGATTCTCAAAACAAGAAATAAAAATTTAAACTGAACAATATAAATTTTACAACATTCAATATGAAAAGGACCAAAAGAAACTATTCTTAAAACAAGAAGATATAAATTCTTCTTGAGAAATAAGTACTTGACTAAAGAATATTTTCAAAGCAACAATTCTCAAACCTGGAAAATAGAGCATAAACGTGAGAACTAAGTTTATGATTTTAGAATATTTTCTAGATGAACAATTCTCAAAACAAGAAATAAAAATTTGAACTGAAGAATATAAATTTCACAACAATCAATTTAAATAGTGTCAAAGGAAACTATTCTTAAAACAAGAACAAGAATTTATAAACTTGAGTATTAAATGCTTGACTAAAGAATACTTTCAAAGCAACAATTCTCAAACCTAGAAAATAGAGCATAACGAGAAGACTAAGTTTATGATTTTAGAATATTTTCTAGATGAACAATTCTCAAAACAAGAAATAAAAATTTGAACTGAACAATATAAATTTTACAACAATCAATTTAAATAGTGTCAAAGGAAACTATTCTTAAAACAAGAACAAGAACAAGAACTTGTAAACTTGAGAATTAAGTGCTTGACTTAAGAATACTTTCAAAGTAATAATTCTCACACCTAGAAAATAGACCATAAATGAGAGAACTAAGTTCACGATTTCAGAATATTTTTAAGGTGAACAATTCTCAAAACAAGAAGTAAAAATTCAAACTGAACAATATACAGTTTACAACATTCAATTTAAATAGTGTCAAAGGAAACTATTCTTAAAACAAGAACCAGAATTTATAAACTTGCGAATTAAGTGCTTGACTAAAGAATACTTTCAAAGCAACAATTCTCAAACCAGAATATTTTTAAGGTGAACAATTCTCAAAACAAGAAATAAAAATTTAAACTAAACAATATAAATTTTACAACATTCAATTTGTAAAATTCATTAAATTTTTTGAAAATATATTCATGATTATAACTTACAAAATCAGAGTTGCGAATTTCAATGATTTTTTGGAAATACAGTTTTTATTATATGGTTTTAAATCTAATCTTAAAATCAAATAGGTTTGAACTAAGTATTTTAGTCAAAAAAATAGAGAAAGTAAAATTCTTAATATTAGTATAGCATTTTTCGCTGCGAACTTTTGGAACACTGTACGCAGAAGTTTTACTTCTCCACTGGTGAGCTTACTAATATCTAGATTGTCAGTATAATTTCCGGAAGTCAAGGAACTTCGTAGCGCCATACTAACCTTGCGAACCCATTATTGTTCAAGTTTCCAATAACGGAATATAACTTATTTTCAAATTCTTTAATTCATTGAGAAATTCCATTTCACACTTTGGGTGAATTTTCAAATTGTTGGGTAACTGAATCCTCGGGTTTGATAACATACATCCCAGACGGTGATATAACCTATGTCACAGCATTCCGCGATATTTCTTATTTGTTTGAGTATACATCAATTTTTCAAACGAAATGCAAGCTAAACATAAAATTTCAGCTTAACCGAACACAAAACAATTTTAATACTTACTAATTGCGACCCAATAATAAATTGGAGGCTACCCCTAAATAACCTTGTGAACCGATTATTGCAAAGCAAACGTCGTATTTTATTCTTGGGAGTAAATAAATTATAAGACAGCACTTTACATACAAATAGAATGCGTAGACGGCAGTTCTATAGTTAATTGTCTGTTTACATTTTTTTTCACTGCATGTCGCAACCAAAACCAACATTTTTATTGGCATACAAAAGAAAAAAATCTTTTCATTGTGCCCATTCATTAGGAACGTAAAAACCTCCCGCAGCTTTATGTTACACAAAGCAAAAGGTTCCGAAGGTTAATCGATATATAATTTGGGCTGTACTCTCTCAACGATTTTAATTGTCTTAAGAAAAGTTAATTTTCTCGCAGTGTCTTGTCTTATAATGGAATGTTGATAATGTTAAGTGTTACTCGTATATCTGTATGTATGTATATCGTGTGTGTCCTTGCATTGCAATTTGAATTGGTTTGTTGTGTAAAATATAAAAAGTGTATACTAATTTACATTCGATATGGTCATTTAAATAGTTTAATTAATTTTAAATTGTTATAAATAGAAGTCTTAGAACAATTAGTTTTCCATTAACTAATGTGTAACGAGAATATTGCGCGCTAATGGAGGTATTGAGTTATTTCGTACAGCGCGCAATGAATAAATTATAGTCCAAACGCTGAAGAGATCGTGTCGACAAAATAAAATTTATTAGTACCAAACCAATATATCTAACAACATTCGATACGACGACGTAATATTTAATCTGTGTTGTATATATTGCTGATATATCATCAAGCACGGGGTATCAATAAATTTATGGTAATCCGTGTATTTATGCGCGAATCGATTAAGAAATTGACTTCCTTGGCATTGGAAATTAAAATTACGCGCTTTAATCGTTTGTTAGGTAATCATTTTTATATATTTGTGTTCATGCGGTGATGGCCGGTATCATCATCCACAAACAAGAATTAGCATAACGTAATTTTATTTTGTAGAAAACCAATTAGCTTTCTTTCGCGCATTATACGTATACCTTCGCCTTGTATAGATTTCTATACATACTCGAACATGCATAAATATTAAGTCGACAGTAACACCTTGCTGGCATAAATTAATTTTCTTGTCATGTTTTAGATCTAGATACATAAATTCGTTACATGCATTCTACTTCAATTAAAAAATATCTTGATAAACGTATAGAGGGCAGTTATATATCGCATGATTCATCCCTATATATCTTTAGTGCATATATGCAAAGGTCTCTTGAGTCTCACATACATTTTCGAGAGACTCGTATATAGCAAATGAGCAGCACACAAAGCAAAGCAATTATTTTTCATTACAATTTGACGTCAATTTCACCGTTTGCCATTTAACAATTTGACATTTTAATTTTTTTTCTTTATATTTTATTTTGTGTAAGACGCGACTGTATTTTTCATCTTATTTCATTTGAAATATATCGCATGAAACATAACAACAACAACAATATTAATCCAAAATAGTTATGAGACAAAGCTTTATGAGCTTAGAAGCTTAGTGATGATTTCATTATGTGCGGTGTATAATGTTGCTGAAGGATTTAGGGATGCCATTAACGACGAGTTAAAGGTGTTGAGCGGCGTCGATGCCATCGCCATATAATTGGGAGATATGACACATCATTAAGAAGCAGATCGGAAGGTTTTTAATTATAATATTTGTTTATTGCTTTCAGTGGTATAAATAGGTATATGTTCATGGCTGTGAATAACTTGATACGTATACACCTTGACAGAAGACTTAACCAATTAATTAAAAATGATAATTATGAACACGTTCGTGGGAAATTGTAGGTGCTTCATTTTATTTTAATTTACGACTACGCGGGATAATCAAGGTTTCGTCGATTGAAACTGTTGAATCCCAATTTCGACAAAACTGACATAAATTTCGGTTGCGGTCTAGAAAAACATCAACATATTGCCGTTTTAGTGCTGGTTTACTAGAATTATTTATTTTCCTAAACTTCCAATTGTGTCAGATTTGGAGAGATTTTCAGTTTTATGTAGCCTACTAGAATGCCAATATTTAAATAATTTTGCTGTTGGGTGCCTAGGAAGTTCCCAGAAAATTTTGGAAAAGTGTACAAGTGACTTATACAGTATATCAATGCAAATTTAACTCTCCTAAATATACAATTTTGGATTTTGGAGTGCTTTTAGGTTTGTTATAGCCTAGTAAACCTCAATCATTTTGATGATGGCGTCGTTTAAGATATTTGTGGAAGTTATTTTTAGAGTGTCAATTCAAATTTAAGTGTTGTAAACGCGCTAAGATCTCAATTTTATCAGAATTGAGTTATTTTTATTTTTTAAACTTAAGAAAATCGAGTAAATATGATTTAACATTTAAAAAAATTATACTTTTATAAAACTAAACTAAAACGAAATATCAAATAAAATCTGCAGATCGTATAACATTTTAGAGGGTGGGCGAGGATTCTGTATTTGAAATCAGAAAATTTCCAGCAGAAAAATGTGTTTTTGCTATTCACCGCTAGAGCCAGCAGAAATATTTTCAAATTTTCAAGCAAATCAATTTTGCGTGCGTGTGACTCTCAAAATATACTAAAATTACCAAACTCATCAGGATTCAAATAGAGCAGCACAAAAAAATGCCAGCACTCCATAAATTTTTAGTCATTTAATGTGAAATGTATTCAATTTTTTAACAAAAGTGGTAGAAAACCCCCCCTGTAACTACCCTGGGCTTATGTTTTTATGGTAGCTGAGATCATAATCTACTAACATTAGCAACATAAGAATCATAACTGGCGTCAGTAGCATTCCATAAATTTTTGAAGTCATTTTAATGTGAAATGTTTTCAGTTTTATAACAAAAATTATAGAAAAACCCCCCTGTAACTACTCTGGGTTTATGTTTTTATGGTAGCTGAGATCATAGCCTACAAACATGAGCACCATAAGGATCATAACTGGCATCAGTAGCACTCCATAAACGAATACCCGGGGTAGTTTCCGGGGTTTTTCTAACACTTCTTTTAAAAATTAATAAAGTGCTAGCAACGTCAGCGATTTTTTTGTGTTGCCCTGTATGTGCAATATGATGATTATGATAATTTTGGTATATTTTGAGAGTCCTTATACATACGCAAGTCGTTTAAGAGAACTAACTTTTTTCGTTAACATTAATTCTTCATAAAACTTTCTGCTGAGAATTATTGATTTGCTTAAAAATTTCAAAAATTTTCTCACAAAATATCAGCTGAAAAAAAATTTAGTTTTTATGATAGTGCTGCCTCTAGCGATGAATAGCAAAACCAATTTTTTATGCTGGAAGTTTTCTGCTGGAAGTTTTCTGCTGTCTTATACAGCATTGGGCGAGGTAGATTACGCAATGTAGTCTACGCGGTTGTCGACACGCAATCTATTAAGGAAATGATATTAAAACCAAATTTTCTCAATTTTCGTTTTATTTTACTTTAGCCGATCTGTTAACATGCTGTCTAGCTGTTACGTATTTGCCTAGTTGTCTTAGAGACCAAACACTGACCTAACTTAACTCCACCACTTGAGATCTTTTTCATTTGGTTACAACATTATAGAGTTCGTGTGAAATTAATCAAATACCATTTTAAAACAATCTCCGTTAACGTGCCGTTCAAATGAGTACAAATTCACCTTGGTAACATTATGATCGTATCTTCGACCTCATCGCAGGCTTGAATAGCGATGAAAATAAATTTCTTTACTTACTCGTCGACCTAAATCAAAGTCTCATGTATCTCGTTCACCTTTACTTAGCTCACCATATTTAGGGAAGAAATACATCGGCTGCCATAGAATCATTTTGCAAAGTTTATTTTTCCGTGAATGTTTTGACACTTTACTGTACTGTTAAATAAAATGATGATGGAAAACAATATTTGCCGGTTCAGAGATTAAAATATTTTTCACTATATCGTTATAATTGTTTTAGTTTGGCCAAATGTCAATAGATGTCAGCAAAAAAATATATTTAATTCAAATTGTTTACCATTTTCGAAAAGAGATGGCACTGTGAATATTCTTAATTATGATTTTGAAACTAACATTTATTTTTAATGTTACGCGACTGTGTAGAGTATCCTTTCAGATAAATTACTGATTAAACTAATTGATTGTTAGTTCGCACCACTTATTTATAGATGGCGTGAAACACAATACAATATCTGGAATTGTATAATTATAAATGCTTTGTGATTTTTGGATAAATGTCAGCTAATCTCATTTCAAAGTGTGGTGAATTATTCCTGAGAATTCTGGAAGGTGCCACTGGTAGTATAAGGTGGAAGAATTGAAATATTTTGGATTAGATGTAGTCGAATACCGTTATACGTATGTTGAATAGTTTGACCCTATCGATTTGCAATTGGTAGAATGAGCACCATACTTGAGCTGCATATTTCAGCTGGAATCTTACATAGCTGAAATATATGAACCATGTTTTTGGTATCTTAATTCATAGATCTAAATGTCTGATAAAGCCGGGATTATAAAATCCCGCCCTTTAAAAATCCTGCATTTCGAAATCTCGTTTTTCAATATCTCGCTTTTCGAAATCAAATATTTTTGAAAACGTATTAAAATATTGTTTGATCTATCTTATTTCATTAACTAGGAAAATATTATCAAAAGCCCAATTTTTTTTTTGGACCGCGGCGATCTGAATTCATAAAGTGGGCTTTGGATGCATAAAATAATTGATGATTCTGAATCAAGCTGGATTAGAATTCTACATTGTAAAAAATTGTGTATTACCAAGCCCAGCGAAACTAGGCCACTTCTTAACAATTTGTGGGTGATTTAACTCAATTCTGCATACCAAATTTGCCAATAATGAGGTAAGAAATGATTTAATTTTTATTCTATTTCTCCATATAGAATTGTGAAAATTGCAATCCACATTAACATGTTAAGATAGGTCCTAGTTCCAACATCATATAAGAAAATTCTCAAATTTGACCATAAGTGGATAAGAAATGTCAAAATTCTATTCAATATGTAAAAAATATGTTAAGAATTCGAATCCAGCTCTACCACCTAAATTTGACCATGATTGATTGTCAAATATCCCAGTTCCATTTAATATGGTCTAATTCCAGAACTTCAGGTTAAATTCACGTTAAAATTTCAAACCAGTTGTACATATCTAATGTGACCATCATTTGTTAAGAAATGGCCTAGTTACATTCAGCATGGCCGAATACGTTCTAAAATCAAGTTGGTATCCAAATCCAATTCTGCATACCAAATTTGACAATTATTATTGTTAAGGAATGGCCAAGTCTCAAATTCTTGCAAAATGCTTGTTAGAATGTAACTAACTCACATCCGATAATTTGTCCACGATTAATCAAGAAATAGCCGAATTCGTAATAAAACTTTTTGGCGGGATTTTTCAATATTACGGCAAAATCGGGATTTTGAAAAGCGTGATTTTAAAAAGCGGGATTTTGTAATTCGGATTTTAACGTCAAGTCTTTTTTTCAACCACTTTATTGACATTGTTACCATTGCTTTATAGTCTATAGTTAGAGGCGATTTTTTTTATTAACCGTGCAATCTGTTCTGAGGCCAAGGCTCTTCCAACTCTTTCGCGGTTTTCCTTTTCCGTCCTTACTTTAACGCCAGTCAGCCAATTCGAGCACGTACGGTTATAGATCCGATTTTATCGCCATCTGCACATTGGTCTATACCAGCCTATACTGGCATGGAAGATGAGGCGACCCATGAGTTTTCCACTACGACAGGGGGTCATAGATGTGTTCCATTCCATCACCGATCGTAATCTGTTGATGAAAATTCCCTTTGGATCTTGCCCTTAACGAGATTCAAACCCGGTACCTCCCGATTCAAACGCCAAAGCTTTAACCACTGTGACATTTGGTCGATGCGGAATTGCTTAATTTTGTGCAATGATAGGCGTTTGCGCACCATCTACAAATTTTTATGTAACGGCGTCAAAAATCGGCGACAATATTGACTACTCGTGTAGGGAACGCCAACAGATAACTACTTGCAATTCACAGCAATTGATTTACTTATTTTGCACTCATGTTTCCAGAGATTCTATTTAATGCAAATTATTCTTACTATGAAATATATTTCCAAGTAACTTATACTGCATGCCTTACAACTATTTTTTAGAAATCAAAAATACATACCAAACTAAATAACCGTTAGTTGTTTATTTCCTTTATCTCCAATTTTAGGAGCATATGACATCTACTAGGCTGGACCATCTAGCTCTGTTGGATGTTGTTGGTTTGATTTCGACCCATGATTTCCAAATTGTTTTGTTTCTGCTAGCATCGTTCGTTTCCCTGTTTCAGCTGGTCGTCCAATTTCCCTTTTCCCTTATGGGTTCCATTCTAGAGACCTTCTTGTGTTGCAAATCCACCTCCACTTACCTCCGCCTTCTTATTTTGATCCCAATGACTTCTTTCGTTTGCCTAAGGAGCAACTGTACAATAACACAACCTCATTCACAAATAGAACATTCTCAGTGTGGTGCTGTGGAACAGGACAGATGTGTTCTACACTTTGTGTAACATGTTGAATGTTTTTCTGGCTTTGTTGATTCTACAACCAAGGCATACACATTCATTGACTTCTTCTATTTCTTCTTGGTTGATGTAATATATCGGTGTGGATATGGGTGTGTTTAGCCTCATCGTCTTGTACCAATTTTTTTGTTAGATCTGATAGCTTTTGTATTTTATATTGCATGTCGGCGTATTTGTGTGTTAGTAGACATTTGCCATCTGCTCATTTCAAAAGGTGCCTTCCGTATTGCGCTTCTGTTCGACGGCCACGATGAGTTTTCACTGGTTCTATAAAACGCACTGTGCCTAATATTTAATTCTAAATTGCGTTTTAGATTGTTAATTTTCCACCGTCGATAAAAAATCGACGTCGTCAATTGATAAACCGTAAATTAATTTGCGAATTAAAATAAAATATTTGAATTTTGAGTTTTACGCCATCTTTTAGTAATTGGTACAAATTAACCTTATATTAGTTTAGTCAGTAGTTTAGTCAAAAATTTGATATCACTCACGTTATTCAGACTAATTACAAATATTTCCTAAAATGGTTAAAAAATTTTGCTGTCATTTACTGATATTCGACCAAACTGTCCCATTGTTTAGAGAAACGAGTTTGTGCTCTGTTACCGTAACCGATTTCATAATCGATTGTATAGCGGAATAAGGTGATATTCCAAAGACGTTGTTAGGATGCTTACCTGACTTCCAGAAACCTCTTTTGAAGGATATGGTAAACTGAGTGTACGACTAGTGTGAGCATTGAGCTCTCCTTTTCTTGCTTGGTCTTTTATTCCGGTTTCTTCTTCATCCGTATGGAATGGTTTAATGCCATCATCGATTGCAGGTTTAGGTATCGTTCCAAGCGCTGCACGTATTTCAACTGCCTTTTCGAATTCTCCATTCTCTTTATATCAGCGTTTTCCTTCTCGTACGGAAAGATATTCTCCGTTGAAGATCTTGGTGATCTTAATAATTTATTGCTTCGTCCACATGAGTTAAGCAATGATTGACCCACCCCAGAATCCATTGAGCCAGCCTCCGAGGAGTGCTTTGGGATTTGGGAGCAGCACTGCACCACCTTAATTATTAAATTCCTTATTTGTTGAACTCATTGCATATTTTTGGTTAAGGTATACCACTAGCATGTGGTCCCTGGTAGTACTATGCTACTGCTGAAGCAATAGCCGCCCCGACGTGAGAGCGTCTTACCTAGGTGTGTAGCACAGAAGGTGTGTAGCTGTACACAGAAACAGACGAAGCCCTCTGGGTACGCTAGGCTAAGGGACAGGAGAGAGATGACAAAATATCACGCCAAGAATTTCCGAGATTGATTTTAGATTAATAGTGATAATGACTAGCACCGGCTAGTACAATTTAAAATTACAATTTAATCAAAAATTAATTATAAATCATCAAAAATGAGCAGCGGTTCAAACCAGGAAGAAAATTCCTATTTATTCGAATTCGACGGGACTAATAATATATTCGCACATTATTTGAGTGATTTCGAAATCGCGTGATTAGTCAGAGAACGGCCTCATTGTGTAACGGTTCAAGTGTCAGTTATACCTCGTGGTTGTGTTAGTTGTTTTGAGTTGCTTCCTGTTTCGTTATGACGACTGAAACCCAATTAAAACGGTGCAAATAGTGTAAGGCAAATTTCGATGAGTTTCTTTCTGAATCATCCGACTTTGTTGAAGCTAAATTGGAAACTGGACCCAGGTCTCAGGTTCAGCTTCGACTTTGGCGAACTGTTTTCGCAAAACTTTCACCATTCTTGTCATGTGTTTTTACAATAATTAAACGTTGTTGGTTTGAATACATTTCCATAATCTTAAATCGCGTGGTCCGTATACGTAACAACTGTCAAAAAAAATCACCGTAGAACTCGTGTTAACAAAATGGAGGCAAATTTAAATCCGGCGCTCTTGATGAAACACCCTGTATATTGCAATGTCGGTTGATGAACGAAAAAAAGCGGCAACCGAGCTTTAGCATTTAGTTGGACAATGTAATACTACTGATGTATGTCGACTTTATAAGACAAAACATCACACTTTATTGCATCCGAATAGTTCTGCTTCAGCAATTAGCGTCACGATCTGATCTCAAATCAACTCTGAATCATCAGCCTTGACCAGTATAACTGCTTCTCCAAGCAACCCAAACTTAACAACATTTGTTGGGACATCCATTCCAAAATTTATTCAATTCGACTCGATTCAGGTTCGCCACTGAGTTTTATCACAGAGTCGTTGATAAGGCTTTTAGGAGTTAAAACGCATAATTCGTTGGTCAATATCAAGGGTATTGTTTGTGGTTCTACTTCTTCGTCGAAAAGTTAAACAATTACGATCCATTTGCGAATAAATCAGTTTTCTGCCAAAAATGCAGTGCAATTATTGAATAAAATTTCTGATAGACAACCGCCACTTCGAATTGACCCGTCTAGATGGTCAATCCCCGCAAATCACATGAAGTAAATTTACCTCCCTGAGCGGATATTTTCTTTAAATTGCAATCTATTGGGCAAACAAAAATTGGTGAAGATTTGCCTGTTCTTTAGAATACGGAATTAGGTTGGGTAGTGGCTGGTGAAACTTTAGGTTCTTTAAAGAAATATAGAATTGCCATCTAGTTGCCTCCGAATCAAATCAGTTAGATGAATTATTGGAACGGTTCTGGAGCGTCGAGGAATGCCACACGGATGAACCTTCATTATTTAGCTCAGACTGCAACAACCACTTTCGAGAGAATTTCAGTTCCGTTCTCTAAAAGTCCATCATTGTTGGGTGATTGTTCATTTTTGGCCAAGAAAATGTTTCTAATGATGAAAAAACGTTTCAATAATAATCCAGAACTTAAGAATGACTACAAATCATTCATGTCAGAGTGCGAGACACTGAACCATATGAAATTGGTTAAAAATATCGAACCTTTCAATTATTATTTACCCCATCACTCGGTATAGTTAAACCCGATTCAACTGCAACTAAGCTAAGAGTCGTTTTTGACGGTTCAGCAAAATCGTCCAGCGGTTATTCACTGAATGATCCATTGACGAACGGGCCTGTAGTGCAGAACGAATTATTCGCTGTACTACTCCGTTTAGTGCTGATATATGTAAAATGTATCGGCAAATTCTTCTCGATTCAACTGATCAAAAATTCCAATACATCTTTTGACGGAACAACCCTTCCGATGAACTTCAAACATTCAAGTTAACTACTTCAGTAAAGAGTAATACTTTCACAACTATTCAAAATGACTTCTGTGTCGATCATTTGCTAACTGGTTCCGACACGTTGGAAGAATCAGTTAGTTTAAAATCAGACATCACATCGATCTTACAAATTTCTAAATTGCCCTTACGTAAATGGTGCTCCAATAGTCTAGAGCTGCCGATATTCCAGTTGATGATAGGGAAGGTGGTTATCTAATCGATGATAAGACAGGCATAAAAACGTTAGGTCTCTACTGGCACTCTGTCCGGGAGCATTTTCGTATTAATGTCAACTTCGGTTCTCCGAGTACCTCTATATTATCATACATATTGGTTTAAATTTCTTAGTGAACTCCCAAAATTGATCAACTTGACCGTCCCGCGTAATTTGTTCAACGGTAAGGAGAAATACCCTGGAATTCAGTTGCATGGTTTCGCTGTCGCCAGCGAAAAGGCTTTCGGTATGATCAAAAGGCTTTTGGTGTGTTTTAACTTGTTCAACATCTCAAGTTGCTCCACTGAAGAAGGTTAGTTTGCCTCGGCAGAGTTGTGCAGCTCAAGTTTTGGTCAAACTCATGCAAAAGGTTTTCGGTGTTATACATTTTTAGGTTGGTGCATGTTATTTCTGGACGGACTCGAAGATAACTTTGCATTGGATTAGGTCTCCATCATGTAGATGGAAGACATATGTTGCGAACCGTGCCGCCGATCATTCAAGCGAGATCCGATTCTGGTAAATGGCTGCATGTACCTAGAATCAAAATTAAACCCAGACGACTTGATTTCAAGAGGAGTTTTTCATTAGATGCTTATGAAGTCCGATTTATGATGGTTCGGACCTAATTTTTTGCATTCGCCAATTGTATCTTGGAGTGATTCACAAGAACTGAAAACATGACCATTTGAAATCATTACATTTTAAGAATTCGTTCATTACAATTACAAATACAAAATGCAATATCTTACGTCCTCCGTTTCATCAATCATTGTCGCTTAAAACATTCAAAGATAACCGGGTCTTTGGATGTAGAAGAATTACAAAATGGTTTGAATACAATAATTCGCTTAGTGCAAGGCAACTGTTTCCCAACAGAACATCGAGGATTACACGAGCAAAATATAATTAGAGTGGGTGGTCGTCTACAATTTGCATTGATTTCATATACATATCGACATCCAGCTTTATTACCAAGCAAACATTATTTCATAACCACTCTAATAAGTTTCATTCACGGAAAGTATATACCTACATGTTGGTCCACAAGCATCATTAGCGGCCGTACAACAATCTGATTTGCCGATAATTGGAAAACAATTATCGAAGAAGGTGTATAAACAATGTGTGCTTTGTCGTCGAGCAAGATCGTATACGTGGCAAAATTACAACCGCCAGCATACCTAGCCATTTTTGTATGTCTTGGTATCAGATCTTACAGCTACTTAATTTATTGGCGCATTTCGTCGCGTCATAGCTACAAGAGGGCTGTGCAAAAGAGTATTCTCAGATTATGAGACTAATTTTGTGGCCACCAACTCTGAATTACACGGCTTGGGTAAGAGGCTTCATAATTCAGAACTTGAATCGCAAATCAATTCTTTAAGCATTGAAGACCAAATTATGTGGAAGTTATCGCCGCCAGGTTCTCCACATTTCAGCGGCATATATAAATATGCTGTTAAATCAGTTAAATATAATGCTAAATATCGTTCGAACGAGCCATTGTAAATCTATGTCCGTTACCAGTAGAAATTGAACAGCAGAGTGTTCTATATGGGACGTCCTCTGTATAGTTACTGTACCTGTAAAAAAATTAGAACATGAATTGTGAAAATGGTCGATGAAATTTACTTGTGGAACAATTAAATATAAAAGCACGTTCCAATCCGATATTGATGGGAATATCATAAAGATGAATACACAATAAATTTTCATTAAAATCTGTTGGGATTACGTAAAATTGTTAATTTAGACAAAATGTTAATTAATTTTATACCATCAATATATAATGTTAAAGCGATCTAAATCAATCAAGTGTTGGATGAAACCCATCAATCATCATCTGCCAACATTTTTATTTTGATACCTTTATGAGTTGCAATTATGTCAATTATCTGCGTATATTGAACGAGAGGTTATGCCTATATCACTTTCATATTTATTACACATGACTGAATAGAATTGCGCAAAACCATGTCAGACTCAACCAAAGTCTGTTATAAATTTCATCCAAATTTTGTAATTCAATTATATTTAGTTATATTTTACTCAAAACGTGTGAGTTTTCATTGTGTTGCGATTGAAAATTTGTTCAAATGAAAACGAAAGCTGCACGCAGTTTATGGTCCACGAAAATTAAGCATAGCGAGGCCGCGAGTCTGTAACAATAAACTAAAGCAATCATACTTTAGTTAGGTACACACCAACATTTGTTACAAATTTGTAATAAATGTTGTTATGATAGTTTGGTAATTGTTTAAATAGTGTGAGATATTTCAAATACATTTGTACCTATTTAGACCGTTTACCATACACAAGAAACGGCACACAAAAATGTATGTCAATGTTAAGTGTAATTTGTATAGCATAACAGCGCGCAATTGAATGTAATATCGTGGTTCAATTCTATTTCGATGAGGGTATGAAGGCCGCATCTCGCTTCAATGACAAAATATGCAACTTTATGCAGTCATCCGGATCCCGATATTTTATGTACTAAACAATAGTTAATTGTTCGCGTGTCCCTTTACCTATATGTAGAGAAATAGGTTGGTCATGTAAACATGAAGAAGGTTAATTTGCTATGAAAATCGTCGGTCTGATAAAATCAGTTCATTGAATCTTTATCGCTTGATGAAACAACATAAATTAGTGTTTGAGGTGGTTTTGTTGAATGCGCGGTATAAACTATGAATAGTAATAAATTAATTTGCACGCTTAATTCAAGTAGATTTCAATCGTGTGGGAAGATAAGTTTTTGGCGATTTATAGCAGAAATGATTGTGCGCGCGGACGAGTTTTATTTTTTCAGCAGGCGATTGACCGACTAAATTATTAAATGACCTTAAACCAGTTATGCATCGATGCATACTGACCACATTTAGAATTGGTTAAAACACGTCTGCGTATTCTTAAGTTATATATAATAGATTGGGCGTGGGAAAATTGCTTTTATGTTCACATAACCAAGAAGGATATGTATAGGTCATATTTAATTAAAATAATTCGAATAATTTGTTGTGCAATGAAAATATGTGTTTTGTATAAATTTTAATTCTTTTTTCGGGCAGGTACCAAACGAAATGTTTAAAATCTGCATTATCGATATCGTTCATATGGTAATAAGGTGAAAACGCTGAATCGAAAACTATTTTTATTTACACATTCCAGACATGTTCTAGGGTCATGAGGATACTCACGTAACCAATTTTGATTAGTAACGCCAGATTAATTATAGTTTTCCTAAATGAAGCCGCAAATTAATTACGGGCGCCTCATACCCGAAATTATTCCTTGCTTTGAGCGGTCAACTTGGTATTATATTTTTGAATTTTGAAACTTGGTAGTTTTTTAAACAAATTGTTCAAGAAATTGGATTTATTAAACGTGGATCGAAGTAAAAAATTGTAAATGTCTTCTGGGCTTCGATCGTGCTGAATGAAACTTGGTCATAAATCGATTGTTGTAAGAATTCAATATGCATAATAATCAGTCTGAAACATTTCCGGACATCCATCACCATTGCAGTGAATAATACATTTTCGCATAATTTTTTCTATTTCTTGTAAACTGCTTTAACAGAAGTTTTATGTTTAAATAAGACCATGTAGTCCTAAATAAAGCAGAGTAACGTCCAACACAAGCGAACATAAACGCAAGCTGTCTAATCGTAATTGGTCTAAGCCATTTCAAGCGATTTGCTCCAGTACTATTCCGGTAGTTTTGAGTACTAAGCCGCTTCAGTTGAATTTGTGACATTTTTCGCAAGACCTTTTCAATAATATCAGGTCTTACGTATTAATAAATAAACTACCAACGCCAAAATGGTGGATTTACCAACAATATTGTGGTTGTTTCAAGTGGTGTTGTCAAAATTATTGTCTGTTCCAAGACATTTCAAACATAATCGTACACGAGTATCTTGAAATAATGTAAATCAATATCGTGGTATATGGTGGTTTTTTGGGTGATTTCTAATGACATGGACCCGACCCCCTCGAGGTCCCAAAACCTTTTCAATTCTCCGAAAAAAAAATAAAAGAAGATTGGTGAAAGCAAAATCGAATCACACAAGCCGTTACTGAGATATCATCGGTAAAGACTGACGAATATTTTTGCATTTGTCGGATGAGGGACCTTCATTCAGGGATTTGGCAATTCCATCTGTGAACAATAACATAAAATATATTTAAGGCATACATTAGGGTACTCAGGTGCTTCGGCAAAATTAACGGCGTTCTTCAAGAACTTTTTACTGATATACGACAAGTAAATGTTCTATAATAAATTAAAAATCAACTAATTTCGCCAAAACGATGTATTTATGAACTAAAGTGGTGTTGTCAAAATTATTGTCTGATCCAAGGCATTTCAAATATTTATCGTACACGAGTATCTATATCGTGGGATATGGTGGTTTTTTTGGTTACTGAGATATCATCGATAAAGTCTGATGGACATTTTAACACTTTTTGAATAAGGGACCTTCATTCAGGGATTTTTTGGGTGACATTGAACCAAAGAATTTTCGTATTTCAAATGAACTTTATTAAACCAATTATGTGCCATTTTGATCGACCTTTTGCTATTTTTCTGGTAGAGCCATGATCCCATTACTGTAGAACTTCTGTAGTTTAGAGGCGAGAAATCGAGAACACTTATTTTTGCAGGCCTCTTTTGAATTTAATGTAAAACCATTAAGATGGTTCTGCATGGACCGGAACAAATAGTAGTCCGATGGTGCAAGGTCATGGCTATATGTTGGGTGCATCAAAACTTTCCAGCCAAGCTCTCTCAGTTTCTACCGGGTCATCAGTGATGTGTGTGGTCTAGTGTTATCATGATGGAACACAACGCCCTTTCTGCTGATCAGTTCTGGACGTTTTAACTGAATTGCTTGCCTTAAACGCGTTAGTTGCTGACATTAAAGATTAGAATCAATCGTTTGACCCGGTGGCAGTACCTCATAATACACGATTTCTTTCCAATCCCACCAAACACACAGCATTACCTTTCTTGGCGCCAATCCTGGCTTTGATACCGTTTGAGTACTTTTTCGCATAGCGTTGTCGTATCTTATCCACTTTTCATCACCAGTAATCATTCACTTTAAAAATGGCTTGATTTCGTTCCGTTTGGTCTATCTTGTCTATTAAATTGTTAACTGTTAATTCATGTGGTACCCAAACGTCAAGCTTTTTTTGTATCCAGCCATTTTCAAATGGTTTAAAACTGTTTTGTGATCAATATTTAGTTCTTTATCAATTGCATGGCTGCTTATATGCCGGTCTTCTTCAATTTTCTGCATGAATCCATCGACTTTTCCAGTGGTTGGTCGACCAGAACGAGGTGCATCTTTGCATCCATATTTCCAGAACGAACCATTTGTTTGCTGCTGATTTTGTTAAAGCACAAATTTTTTGCAAGCCTGAGCCGCGTTTTAACCTTTGTCGTAATAAAATCTTAAAATATATCGAATTTTTTCATTATTTATTTCCATGTTTAAAATGGTTGTAACTTTTTATTCATTTCACCGATTTTAATATTTTGTATGTTAAAGTACAAGTTAAAATGTCACCTTTCAAACACACATGGTAACTGAGACATATGAATGTAAAGCCATCTACCGAGAAATAGGCCTTGAACTTTTCCCCTACCTATTAAATTAAAAATCAACTACTTTCGCCAAAACGATGTATTTATGAACTAAAGTGGTGTTGTCAAAATTATAGTCTGATCCAATACATTTCAAACATATATCGTACACGAGTATCTTGGAATAATGTAAATCAATGTCGTGGGGTATGGTGGTTTTTGGGTGATTACATATGACATGTACCTGACCCCCTCGAGGTTCCAAAAGCTTTTCAATACTCCGAAAAAAATAAAAGAAGATTCGTGAAAACAAAATCGAATCGCACAAGCCGTTGCTGAGATATCATCGGTATAGACCGACGCACATTTTTGCATTTTTTGGATGAGGGACCTTCATTCAGGGATTTAGCAATGCCATCTGTGAACAATAATTTAAAATAAATGTATGCCATAAATTAGGGTACTAAGGTGCTTCAGCAAAATTTACGGCCTTCTTAAAGACCGTATTAATGATATACGACAAGTAAATTTTTTATTATAAATTAAAAATTAACTACTTTCGTCAAAACGATGTATTTATGAACTAAAGTAGTGTTGTCAAAATTATTGTCTTATCCAAGGTATTTCAAACATTTTTCGTACACGAGTATCTTGGAATAATGTAATCAATATCGTGGGATATGATGGTTTTTGGGTGATTACCTATGACATGTACCCGACCCCCTTGAGCTCCCAAAAGCTTTTCCATACGCAGAAATAAAAATAAAAGAAAATTTGTGAAATCAAAATCGAATCGCACAAGCCATTACTGAGATATCATCGGTAAAGACTAAGGGACATTCTTGCATTTTTGGATGTGGGCCTTCATTCGGGATTTGGCAATGCCATCTGTGAACAATAATTTAAAATATATAAATATGGCATAATTGAGGAAACAAAATTTACATAAACTACAAATATTATTTCAATGAGTTCAAGTGTAATTTTGAATAAATATTGGGTTCATTCAAATTCAAGTACACACTCCCCGTATAAACTACACACAATTTGTAAATCATATCAAAGAGCACTCAAATTTTGTTATGCTGTGTTATATAGCGCAACACAACAAAAATCAATGTTAATGGTAATGATCTTAACAATTAGATATTGTTATTATTCATTACATTCAGCAACAACATCAACAACAGCGTATAGCCCAACTTAAAGACAAACTTGCTAAGCAATTTAATTACTTACACATTTATTTATGTGGGAAGAAAATGTTTCGTGTCTGTAACAAATATTGAAAAACAAACAAGAAATCATCAAAATCTTATCAAGATTAAAAATATTTTGTTGTATGTCTTTAACATTCCGTCATAATCTATAGCGAGGATAGGATTACTCTCTCGTCTAATAATTGTTCGAAGTCTCGAATTAAACCTTTGAACTTGATTGATGGAAGATTCTATGTTCACGTTAAGGCGGATATCTTAATATTTATCACGGCTTATCTCTGCCTCAACATTTACAACTTTTTTTTTATTAAGATGAAAGTGAAATGAATTCGATTTAAGCTTTATAGCTTATTTTGTTTTGGTCATGTATACAGCAAAGTCGACAAAATGCAATATTGGTGCTGTGATTGAAGTGAGAGCACGTCAAAATAAATAAAGATGTTTTGTGAAATTGAAAAGATGATGCTTCGTTTAGAGGTGGAGAAAGTGTCAAATCATCTAAAATATTGTTAATTTTTGGAAAAATAATTCGGTATAGAGCGATTTGCCATAACATGATGGTATTACGTATATAATGATATAATCAGTTGGTTCTGCGACTTTTACTTTTTAAGATTTTTTGATATAAAAAACTAGCAGTCGATAGTCTGACTAACCTTCACTATATCTGTAACAAATTTTTGTTAATTTATATATTTTTTTTTGGACAGCAGGAAGGTAACCAAAGTAGTTTTCCATATTGACATGCACAGCACATACAATTTAAATACCTAAACAACGCACAAACACAATAATTACATACTTGTTTGTCTCACTTGAGTGCAGACACTATATTTTATATCGTAATTTAATTGCTTGAACCCGGAACTTTACATATCTATATACAATCTGGTAATACTCCATCGAATTGTTCTTTATCATTACACATTAGTTATTTGCTTCAAAGTGAAATCAGTATCATGTCGCGCGCAACCATAACTAATGAAGCGTGCGTGCGCATTTTTGACTTCGCATATGCATACAAGCGGCATTGATACCCCATACCCGGCTTGTTGATTTATAAAGTTAAAATATGCCCTGAAGCCAAATTTTATTTCGTACAATTATACAAAATTATTAAATAATCGTGGGCGGGATTTGTGGTATACATACGTACACGATATGATTAAATAAAATTGGTAAGGTTATCTAATTTAAACCGTAAGTAGACATGAGCATAATTAAATCATCGTAAATGTACGCCAAGGTTTACCAAACGTACATGTGTAGCTACCACGCGAGGGTAATGAATGAGTTTAAACAATTTTGCGTGCAAATTTTGTTACATACGAACCTCCCACAGTCTATATACATTACAATGTGCCTATTATTAAACAATTGCATACTTAAGATTATTAATTACACCTTGTGTTGTGATTCACTTAGATGTAATTACTAAACGAACCTAAACAATATTTTGTGAAAAATTGTTTGCGCCCACGAGCGGTAATTATTAAATTTTATGTACACATCTATTCGCAAGGCCTTATAACCTATTAAAGGTTACGGCCACTTGTAGTTTTCCCGCTGTAGAACTCAAACCCGTATGCGAGGCTTGATAGTGATGTGATTCTTGTGGAACAGTCGAATACACCTCAAAAAACCGACATCTCTAGGATTCTTTACATTTATATCAATTATGAGGTGTAATGCACTAGCTGATCTAGCTAGAGCTGTAACTTAGGAAGGCTTATAACCTATGACCAATCACCTTACAATTACTTTATTATTAGCAAAACTTTGTTTGGGTTGTTTGTTTGTTAGGTTGTAACCATGTGTTTGGCGGTGACTTCCGCAAATACACGGGAAAAAATAAGAAAACAAAAAAAAAACGATAAGTTCCAATTATAAGTGTGTAATGTAGGCGGCGTTGTGAGTCCCTTCCTGCAGGCTAAGTACACGTAAATAATGTTGGGCACCCGTGCTTGCTCAGTCCACTACGGCGTGGATGATCAAGAGATATAAACCTGTTAGCTAACCACTTGTGGAATGTGCTGCTACTACCTGCAGGTTGTTGATTTCTATCGGTCCTTCACAACACCTCCTCCACTGCTCACTCGCGCTCGAACACTTCTTCATAAAAGAATCAAACGCCCATTAAAAATCTGATGAAAAATAATTATTTATTTTTGTGATGGCGGTCATCAATTTCGGTACGCTGTATTTTCTTTTAATCACCCAAAACAAAATGTTGTGTATCTTGTTGTACGTACAATAGTTCGATTTTTTTTCCTACGCCACTCTCTCAAAATAATTCCCAAATACTTTGCTACGGTTCGCAAAGCTGAATTTTTGGCTCTGAATCTTTTCCACGCACACGGCACAACATCCATCAAAAAACAAAAAAAAAACACTTAACGTCTACTTTCCTTTCAATCACACCAATGTGTATGGTATTGTGTTATACTAGTTGGAGTACTGGAAACTAGCTTTTGGGAATTGTTCAAATGGAAATTTTGGATTGGATCGTGGGTAACCAATGAGTTTTTCTCCTCAGAACTTACCAAGCCATTATGGGACCGCCGCAAATACAAACAATAGGCACAACAAACCCGGATGAACCTGATTTATCTCAACAACCCCCGTTTTCAGCTGTTACGAGGGGATTTCAATAAATAGCAATTTTTTCAAGGACAAATGTTCGGGCTAAATATGATGAAACACGTTCCATGGATATCTTTACAATGTCAGCTATCTCACACAATTTCACTTTACGGTCTTTCAAAACAATTTCGTTAAATTTTGTTTTGTTTTCTGGAGTCACAGCCACATTAGGGCGTCCAAAGCGTGGTGCATCATCGGTGGTTATACGACCACGTTTAAATTCAGCATATCAGTCAATGATGTATGATTTTCTTGGGGCAGAGTTCGGATAAAACTTATAAACCCGGAACGGTATTTTTTTCCATCAACAATTAATCAACACACGAAATTATTATTTTTCCATTGTTTTGAAATTAACAAAAGTAGTAGTGACGCTACAAACGGTACAAACAACGGTAACTTGTAAAGTAATGGTTGGAATGTAATGAAGTTTTGACATATATCGTTTGAAGGTTGTTAGAATTTAAAAATCATATGGCATTAAACTTGGCACCATCTATGTGGCAGACCGGGAACTGTTCAGGTGATGTAATTCATATGAGCCGTTACACCACAAAGTGCGGTGTAAGTCAATAAAATAAGATTTTGAGTAATTTAATGGTTTAGTAGAATTGCTGTACAAAATAGAGTTTTATTAATTTTGACAGAGGAAATTTGACAGAGAAAAATAAGAGCTTACGCTATTCGCCGCAAGTGGCAGAACCATCACAAAAGAGAAATTATTTTGTTATATAATTACCTGCGGAAATTGTAAACATTCATTTTATATCTCTTTTTTCAGTAAATACAACATCCCAGTGGAATAAAATATTAAAAGTGATCTCTAAAATGGTAAATTGATTGATCTCCGAAGTAAAGGAACTTGGTAAACGAAATATTGAAATTTAACAATATTCTGTCTTTCCGCCATTTCTTAAAGAATGACGATGAAATCTTGATAGTAGTATTGATCAGGGATTTTAAAGTAAGTTTTGCTACCTTAGTAAGGTATTGGTAACTTCAAATAGTATAGTGAAATTATAGTGAAAATTGTAATCTATAATTTTTCCCCAAATTTTCTGTGTAGTCTCCGTATGAACCAAGCTATTAGAAAAACAAACGAAAGTATTGGTTACTAGTGAAAGTTTTTGATATATTGGCCAAAAACTGAAAATAAATAAATAAATTTTTTTAAATTTTCAAACAGATTGAAAACTTACTTTAAAATCCCTGATCAATACTACTATCCAAAATTCATCGTCATTCTTTAAGAAATGGCGGAAAGACAGAATATTGTTAAATTTCAAGATTTCATTTACCGAGTTTCTTTACTTAGGGGAACAATCAATTTGTCATTTTAAGGATCACTTTCAATATTTTATTCCACTGGGATGTTTTATTTAGTGAAAAAAGGATATAAAATGTATAAACAATTTCCGCAGGTAATTATATAACAACATAAATTATTTTTTGTGATAGTTCTGCCACTTGTGGCGAGTAGCGTAGGCTCTTATTTTCCGCTGTCAAATTTCCGCTATCTTATACAGATGGCTTACACCAAATTTATGATCGATTTATGCATGGGATCGTGAGTTTGGAAATAAAAAAGCATTTACTTTAAAAAAAAGATTATTACAAAACTCAAATAATTTCAAATTATTAAACAAAAACTATTAACTAACACTTTTCAAATAATTTTTTAGGATTAAATTAAATTTACTGTAAAAAATGTCAAAAACCTCAATAAAAATCATTCATTTTCATCATAATACTCGTCTAAGGGTTATTTCAAGGTTTTTTTTCTATTTTTAAATTGTTAAAAAAGTGTGGTAAACTGAAGGAATGTAAGGCAGTAAATCAGTCATGTCAGTTTTTGGTAACTGGTTCAGTGGATTTTTCGCTTTGGGTAGTGTAAACTCAGAAAAGTCTACACTATCACTTAGTATTTTTTTTGTAAAACATAGTGTACGTGTTGACTTTTTTAAAACGCGTACACTGAACAGTGGAGCTTTGGAAAACAGGCTCTGCCTCCCAAACCAGTTGCTCTTGATATTTTGGGAACGCCCAATAATTGTTCTTCATCTATATAGAAAATAATCACCGGCAAACGATCCAATTTTCCATCCCAATGTACTACGCCAGTTGTAAACTTGAAAGTCGATTTAAATGACTAATCTATTTGTTTCACGAAGACGCCTTAGTGTTGTTCGATTCAAAACGAGTTCATCAATAGAATGTCCAAGACTTTCGCCATCGGTCCTGATTAAATGCTTTGCTGCACGATCGGTAATCTTCCACTTATTCAAAGCTGACAATATTCTAGGAGTAATGAAACATTCGCTTTCTCTAAGGACTCCTTTTGCGCTTAGCATGGGCAAATCAATATTTTCGAGGCTCATGCCGTTATCAGATATCCTTTCGCTGTCACTCTCCGATGACGATAATAATGCTTGTGAGTCTATTGGAATTAATTTAAGTTTTTCTTCAAGATATCTTCGTTTACGATTTGGTTCTGCCTCCATACGTTACGATTTACGCTTTTCTTTTTCAATTTCATATTGTTAGGTTCCAGTCAAATATCCGAGACGCCCTTTCTCACGCTGTTTTAGAAGGAATGCTAGTCGTTTTCACTGGGCATCATCATCCATATCATCCAGTTTACTATTAAACCAATTTCTCTTTCACGGTAAACTTTTAAAGGTATATTTCTAGCTCTACATACATTATATATCAATGTAGGCTAAGTATGACAAAAAAAAATCTGTTTATTGCACGCTTCATGCTGGAGATATACTCGACGTTACTCAGAAGCTTCAAAATGTCAAAAACGCGCTTTCGAGTATACCCAAGATAAGCTGAGTATACGAATTCACGTTTTTGACATTTCTTTAACTTTTGACTTTGTCTTTATTTTTTTTATTTCTTTAATTTTTTATGAAATAATAAAAATTTAAAATATAAAAATTTTATTTCAAGAAAAACGCGCAATTGACCTTTGTCATAATGGTAGCGTAAATAAAAGAAAAATTGGTTAATTATTTCATAAAATTTCTGTAAGATGTCACTTTAGAACTAAACAACAACAAAAAGTTAAAGTTAAATCAACTTTTTTTGTATCACGTGCTTTAGTATAAATTCTCATATTTTAACTTTTTTTTTTACTTAGTCACGTCGGTCACGTCGAGTACATCTCCAGGGTCAAAATTTCAAGTTATAGAAGTTGTCGTTTTAAGTGATAGCAGTTGCAAGGATATATTTATAACACAGCACACTAAGATTTAAAAAACAGCCACAACGAGATTTGTAAACAATAGTTTTGTAAGTTTCGATTCAATAATCTAGAATCCAAGAAGATTAGTAGTCACTTCGCATGAAGAGAATTTTGCGGAGTTGCTATGTTTCAGTGGTGGTTTAGTGTTTGTAAGGAACCGAAATGAATTGGCAAATCATGTTTGAAAACTCTTTCACCAATCGTAAACATTACCGGTATAAGTTAAAAGTTTTTTTTCTATATTGACAATTAATCAATGCCAAAATATTTTAAGTTACAAAATATTATAGATCAAAATCGAACAGCGAACACATTAAAAACAAATCTTGCAAAAAAAAAAAAATCTCATGAGAAACTATTCCATTTGTCTAATAGACCCAATTACAACATTGTATATCGATGTAGTGTCAACTGCGTGATGTAATAAATTTTAATCAAGTATTTATATCAATATTCGTGGATCGTATACACCGCCACTCCTAAATTATATGAAAATCGGAATGTGAATAGCAAAAAAAATTTATGTTTATATAGGGATGGTCGCGCACTGATCATCACAGATCTCTACTTGTCCTTTACAAAACATTTTTCCCATAACAGCATGTCACAAAATAATGTGTAGCTCTTGTGAACGAAACAAATTGGTAATT
Organism: Nephrotoma guestfalica; assembly: GCA_963691935.1. Lineage (NCBI taxonomy): Eukaryota > Metazoa > Arthropoda > Insecta > Diptera > Tipulidae > Nephrotoma > Nephrotoma guestfalica. The sequence continues at coordinate 222,663,930 of OY829914.1, forward strand.
AATTTTTATTAATAGCATTTTGTGTATATTTACGGTCAAGATCACATTTAACATTTTGTGCCCTCTATACCATATATGAAGTTCATCTCAACACCGTAAAAAAAAAATTTGCAACCAAGATTTGTTATTACACTCCATCTCGGAATTAATCTCAATACCGAGCATAATTTTGATTGATTAACTAAATCAAATCAAATCAAATCAAAATTTTTATATATCCAAACATTAAACGTAGCTATACGTTCAAGGATAATTAATTGACGTTTAACTTGTGCTACATTATGTGTATCCAACATATGTACATATATATGTTTACATATGTGTACAACAACAACAAAATTGTTTAAATACATAATCTTAAAGACGTCTTAAGCTCCTCGGTATGCATAAGCACGAAAGAAAAGATACGTTAATTAATATTACGAAGAAGTAAAATATGAAATAATTTAATCTGTGATTGACTTCTTTTGTGAAAGGTGAAATAGCGTGTGATCATATTGTATTTTGATGTTTACCTCCGGAGTATTATACTCGTATATGCGCAGAGGCAGGGTAGTTCGATTGATTGAAAAGTATTTAGATTTTCGGTAATTTACATAATACACAGACAGTTACAAGGTTGAATTAATTTCCGCTCGATTATAAATCATTGGTATGTTACGCGTGCTACTGTTTTTTTTTATATACCGGAAGGTATCGATCTGCTTGTATTTATCTATAGCGATGAAAATTTATGCATGTTCATACAGAGTTTTAGAGTTAATTATGAAAAATACATGGATTCACGTGTGACGTTAAGAGAAAGTGAAAATTGTTGTCAACACTGCAACAATATTTTATTAAATACTTTTACTTTTGACAAACCCTTTTACATAATTGCACACCCATAATAAAATGATGCATGCGGTGTGCAAGATGATGGATGCATCATCATTTCAACATCTGAGAATTTTTTTATATTTTATATAAAACCGCAAAAACCAACACCCACCCCATGTTTTCTCGATTTATTCATAAAAACCTAATTAATTGTTTTGTTCAATTTATTTGTGTTCTTATTCCTTTCACTTGGAAACCATATGAATTTTTGTGTGTCTTGTGGTCTTCAAGCCGAACTACATAATAATAAATTTAGTAGATTTTAATCTGAATGGCAGGCAGCGCGCAATAATGAATTATTATATAACGTTTTGGGTTGGGAATTTGGAACATGACAAATTTCACCACTAAATAGAATAATACCATTTCTAAAGCAAATCGAAGCAAATACATCGCTCTATACACTTCACTCTATAGAACCATATACAAAGTGAACAAAATCGCACACAAGGGATCAAAACTATACAAAAAATATATTCAATGACACATACTGAACACAGTGCATCCTGACAACAAAAAGGGGCATTTAAACGAGTGTCCACCATTATTATAATTTTTGAAATAATTCCTTTTTTCACAATATTGAATGAACTAAATGAAAAACCGGTGACGTGTACTTTATGCATGTTATGTGCAGTGTTATGACAAACTACAAACTATCTAGAAAATAATACAATTATAGCGGACACTCGCATAACTGCCAGTGTTTTTGTTTGCATGGGATCCCTTATAATTTATGAACGTGCTTATGGAAAACGATTAGTTTGAATTTGAGTCATTTCTCAGCCCAGTTTGTTTGAAGAAAAGAGACAACATGAACGGAAGAAGGCATGGATCCCCTTCCTCAACCGATTGGGATACAACTTAGTGTGTTTGATGAAAATTGGATTTAAATTTTACATTTTTCTTCCATGCTGCACTCGTATCGCTGCACTAGTACTCAATTCGTTAACTCCATTTCTGGTTTTTAAACTTTATGAAAGGGTATGTTTAGGAACGACCTCTGTCTTGAAAATTGTTCTTGACAATAACGAGGAGAGTGCAATAAGTTCAGCAAATCTAAATGAAATAACGGTATTATAATTTTTACTTTGCTTTTTATTCCTCTGTTTATTCTACCGACCGTAGGCAGCGTTTTCACCAATTTTTTTTTAATTTAAAAAAAGTGATTACTGTCCAATGGATGTAATGTCGTTTGAAGGTCATTTAATACCTCCTTCTCATTCGTGCACACACCACTTATTTACACAATTACAGTATACCACCTGCACGTTGCAAGCGCCACATCAACCTGTACACTGGCATGGAACCGATCGTAATCGGTGACGAAAATTTGCTTTGCGTTCAGCCTCTGGTGGAGGTCTAAGTGCCGCAGCTTTAACCACTGCACCACCTGTTCGGTAGTTAAAAGCATCGGCGATTTTAGACATCATTGCAAGAATATTAATATGCAATTGCATCGTTATAAGACTTACAATGTTATAATACTACACACATTTAGATTTAAGTAAGCTAAACTTAAGGCCCGATTGAGATTAGTCGGAACGGAATTGATTTCTGAATTTGATTTCTGAATATTGCAAAAATCCTGTAGTGTTGGTATTAAATGTGTCATGTCATATCCAAATATGTGGAAATTGGACATGTTGGATGCAAATGAGGTTTTATAATGTCGTTTTGGATGAAGTTCTGGAATATGGCCAACTGGAACGCAACTCAGCAATTTCATAACCGATTATGATTGGATTGGAAAAATCTTAAGTATGAAGTTTCATAAAAACATTTAGTCGTGACGGAATCGGCAAAAACTTTGAGGTCGAAATTTTACATGATTACTATACTTACTTTCACTACGTAAGTGAAAGTAAAATGTCAGTTCTTCATTTGTTTAATCAAAATTCTTTATTCCTACTTAAATTTCAGAAAACCTTCAATGACAATCCTTTTGGAATAACTAATACATTGGTCGGTTTACGAAAACCGGTTTCAACAATATTGCAAAAATTAAAAACCTGCCATTACAGATACACTGATTTTCACCAAATTTCACAGGGATCTCCCAAATTATGAAAAAACTGACTTATAAAATACCGGTCAGTGGACTGTCATCGGTCATCGTGTAGCATTACTTCCGCCGATTTTAGCAGTGAACTTTATATTTTTGATAATGTTATAAAATAGCACACACATATTTGGACGGCCCACTTCAGTCCCTACAGTTATCTTATAGTCACCTTATTTCTCTAGAATAGCAATACTTCCGGCTCCGCCAAGTTTAGTATCGTTAGCCATGGTCTATTATATGAAATCTCACAAACATATTTAGATATTTCCTTCGATTACCATATAGGGCCACCATACGAACACATATCCGGGATTTTGCGATAATTGCCAAATGTAGCATTACTTTCGTCGAATTTTGCGAAGAACTTCGTATTTTGACATAAATTATACTATTTGTAATTTAATCATTTTAAATTTAAAATACATTTTTTAACGTCAGAAACGTAAAACGATATACAACTTTATGTTGCTACATTGTTTTGGGTACCCACACTTTTCTAACTATAAAAACTTCGTAATGGTTCGTTTAAGAAATGGCCCAGATTTGTCCCAGGTGATCATATTTCAGAACTTCTTCTAAAAATCAATTTATAATCACATTCCCAGCTAGCATATCCAATTCCTACATAACCAGTTAAGAAATGGCTGATTTACGTTCCAGATAGCCATATTCCAGAACTTCTTCCAAAAATCATTATAGAATCCCAGTTTCATCCAAAACACTCAATCCCATCATAATCGGTTAAGAAAAGGCTTAGTTCTGTCCCAGGTGGCCATACTCCAGAAATTCTTACAAAAAACGTTTTAAAACCTCATTTGCATCCAACATGCCCTAATTTCTTCATAATTGGCTAAGAAACGACACACTTAACGTCATCGTTTCCGGGTTTTTATAATGTTTCACGGGATTTTGAAAATGGTCAAAGTCGAAAAGATTTCGAAACACGGGATTTCAAGCCCAAGCCAAATCTTATGAAGTTTTACGTATAGTAGTCTAGTGTAGTGTAGTGTAGTGAAGTGAAAAGTAGTGTAGTGTAGTTTAGTGTAGTGTAGTGTAGTATAATATGGTGTAGTGTAGTGTAGTGTAGTGTAGGTGTAGTGTAGTGTAGTGCAGTATAGTATAGTGTAGTGGAGTGTAGTAGTTTAGTGTAGTGTAATAAAGTGTAGTGCAGTGTGATGTAGTGTAATGTAGTGTAGTGTAGTGTGGTGTAGTGCTGTGTAGTGGAGTGTAGTGTGGTGTAGTTTAGTGTGGTGAAGTTTACTGTAGTTTTTTTTTTTTATGGGCGGAGGTGGGGAACCTTCGATAGGCTTCACGCGTGAACCCATATATCAAACTCGTGATAGTGTCGGATTCTTACCGGCCAAACCACTACTCCCGATAAACCATGCCGTTCGGTCCCGTGGAACTACCTTTAAGTATTACTTCGCGAGGCAGGCTCAGCTTTCGCTGCTCGGCTGGAATTAACTCCTCACTGAATTTCTGCTTCTTTCGAGGCGTCTCAACTCTCTCATTATCCGTGAGTCACTTCCGCTTACGGCGTTCCACCCATCTTGAGATGTTAGCATAAACTCCACTATATTTTCCGGCGTTCGTTGGACCCCACGTACACAGATACTCCTTCTCTCCTCAGCAAATCGTGAACACTCGAATAATACATGCTCTACAATCTCCGTTACTCCGATGCATAAAGGGCAATCTTGAGACCCTTCGTGTTTGAATTTGAACAGGTATGATCTAATGCAACCATGACCCGTCAGAAACTGTGTAAGATGGTAATCCAGGGGGTCAGGCGATGAGTCCATCTACCATTCGTCGACTCACTCCATCTTGTCTGCCATACAGTGATCGTCTGATCGTCTGATGTCCACAATCTCCTCTCTGTGTTTTGCGACAACTACAATCGCGATGTCGTTTGCAAATCCAATTACCTGTGCATCACTTTGTATGGGCAGTCGAAGTACACCATCGTACATCACATTCCAGGGTGTAGGACCTAACACTGATCCTTGAGAAACTCCACCAGTCACCTCGTAAGTTTTCTTTCCTTCCTCCGTATCATACATCAAGATCCTCTCGCTAAAGTAGCTGGCAACTAGTCTCATGAGGTACTTCGGTACGTTCATCCGCATCAGTGTGTTAAATATGCAGCTCCAATTCGCCGTGTTGAATGCGTATTTCACGTCCAATGTAACTATGGCACAGTATTTTTTATTACCACGTAGCCATCGAGAACTAGATATCGCCTGGTTTGCCGTATCTACAACCTCTTTAATCGCATCCTCTGTTGAGCGCACCTTTCGAAAGTCATACTGCTGCTCTGCCAGGTTTCCTGCTCTAACTATAGCCTCTTGTAACCGGTCACATACAACTCTCTCTAGGGTTTTGCCTGCTGTATCCAACAGACAGACTGAACGCCAGGACGACGGCTCACCTGGTGGTTTGTCTCCTTTTGGCAACAACACTAGTCTCTGTTCCTTCCATTTACTAGGGAACACCCCCTCAACTAAACATGCAGTATATACTTCCGTGAATAAGTTTGGGTATGCTTTAACCGCAGACTTCAATGCAATATTCGGAATGTTATCCGGGCCAGGAGCTTTATTGTTACCCACTTTGCCACATGGCTTCAGAACCTCCTCCTCAGTAACTGGTGGTATATCATCATCTTGGTTGTCTAATACTTCTAACACACCATCGGGTTGCTGCGGGAACAGGTGACTCACTATGTCAGACATTGCCATGTGGGAGCAGTGGCGTAATTGCTTCTGAGTTTTTTCATCACCAATCGGTAAGATCTACCCCAGGGATCGCGGTCGACCTCCCCGCACAGTTCGCGAAAACACTTTTGCTTACTTGCTTTAATGGCATGCTTAAGCTCCGATCGAGCTTTACAGTATTGTTGTCGAAGGGGAGAGTTTTCGACGTGTCTAGCACGCTGGTATCGCCTTCTTGCGTTCAGACACCTTTTACGCAATTCAGAAATCTCGTCGTTCCACCAGAACACTGGTTTTCTACGATTATCCACCATCCTTATTGGCATTGCTGCATCACAGGCTCTTTTAACATGTTTCATAAGCTGGACGGCTTTATTATTTGCGGTACCAGATAGGGTAAGATGCTCCATCATGAGACGGAAAATTTTCTCATCGAACGCTGCGGACTTCCATCCTATTCTTTTCCTGTGTCTAACTATAGTCCTTTGGGGTTTACTATCCGACAGTCCATGCACAATAGCTTGATGATCACTATGCATATATAGATCGCTTCTAACAATGCGGTTCCTCCCCTACTGGTTTCTCTACTTCCCCACTCTACGGCCCATGCATTAAAATCCCCGGCTATTAGCACCGGGTTGTGGCTCCGTGCATCATCCGTTAATTGATCGAGAAATGTTTTATATTCTACAATCGATGCACTAGGAGGTGCGTAGCAACTATAAATATGAATGCCGTTCACTTTGGCTCTGACAAACCTGGGTACAGAACTCACACCAACGTCCTGTAGGGGGTAGGTACCACAAACCCATACTGCAGCTCGATTCGATCTATTTGAAGCCCAACACCGTCTATCAAGGTTCTTATATTGCTCACACACAATTACAATGTCCGCTTTCACTTCCTGTATGGATTGCTGCAGCAGGTCCTGGGCAGCCTCACAGTTTACTGTAGTGTAGTGTAGTGTGATGTAGCGTAGTGTGATGTAGCGTAGTGTAGTGTAGTGCAGTGTAGTGTGTATTTGTAGTGTAGTGTAGTATGTTGTAGTGTAGTGTAGTGTAGTGTAGTGTAGTGTGTATATGTAGTGTAGTGTAATGTACTGAAGTGTATTATAGTGTAGTGTAGAATTGTGTAGAGTAGTGTAGTGTAGTTTAGTGTAGTGTAGTGTAGTATAATATGGTGTGGAGTAGAGTAGTGTAGTGTAGTATAATATGGTGTGGAGTAGAGTAGTGTAGTGTAGTGTAGTGTAGTGCAGCATAGTATAGTGTAGTGTAGTGTAGTGTAGTTTAGTGTAGTGTAATATAGTGTAGTGTAGTGTAGTGTGATGTAGCGTAGTGTAGTGTAGTGCAGTGTAGTGTAGTGTGTATATGTACTGTAGTGTAGTATATTGTAGTGTATGTAGTGTAGTGTAGTGTAGTGTAGTGTAGTGTAGTGTAGTGTAGTGTAGTGTAGTGTAGTGTGTAGTGTAGTATAGTATAGTGCAGCGTACTGTACTGTAATGTAGTGTAGTGTAGTGTGTATATGTAGTGTAGTGTAGTATAATGTAGTGTAGTGTAGTGTAGTGTAGTGTATTGTAGTGCAGTGTAGTGTAGTACACACTATACAGTACACACTATACACACTTTCCTAGTAGTCTGGTTGTTTATATGTAATATATGCGCTTCTCACAGTTTTGTAAGCCCTACGTTGTCGGATTTTTTCTTAAATATTTTAAAAGGGTAACGGGGTAGCAATTGACAATAATAAGTAAATAAACATCGCTTTCTCGCAAATAACCAATTCCAATTTAAAATTCGTTGAATTCCAAATGAATCGATGGTACTGAAATTCCAATCCTACGTTGTAGTTACAGCTTTTGTTATCAGATGTCTCATAATAATTTTTTTTTTTTTTAAATGTTGTCATCTTGTAATTTTTTGTGACATGTCAATTAATTGTTTACTTGTGTTAAGAAGCTGTATTCAGAAGAAAGGTAATTTGTTTATGTACACATTTATACAAATGAACGTATATTTGCAGTGAATTCCTGAGAATATTTATTCCAGCAGCAGCAGTTTGAGCTCGTTTGAAATGCATATAATTGCATCAAACGTGTGTCTCTCTTACAAGAGTTGACGTGAAAACTCCCACGTCTGAAGGAGTGTTATATTTTTTGTAGTACGTCGCAAATGGTATTTATCGATCGCAAATAGTAACATACCGACAATTAGGTAATCTCTTTGGTATTTGTGATAAGACGGCATGGTTGTTAATCGTGTGTCGGTGTGGTTAAGCCATACATTTATTAAGTGACCAAGAAGTCCTGAAAAAGTTAATCAAATTTCAATTGGATTTGGAACGATGAAGGGCATCTCTGGAGTTCTTGGTGCCATAGATTAAAATAAGAGCGCTTTCTGGAAAAGAGCATTTATATAGCAACCGAAAAAAGTACTGCAGTATCGTAATGCAAGTGGTCATGGATAACAGGAAGAAGTTTCTGGATGTACACTGTGGCGAGCCTGGAACTTTCCATGAAAGCATCTCAGGAATACGATGTGTAGTTTCTAAACGAAACCTTCCAAACGAACAAAGCCACAGGTATGTGTTTTGTGTTTAACGACGCGAATGGTGGTGGAAATTGCATTCGGATTACTCAAGAATAAACTCCGCCGAACAATGCATTTTACCGAACGTTGTAAAATCGAATCTGTTATTAATATAACAATTGCTTGTTACGCTCTGCATAATTTATGCGAAGATACGCAAGAATATTGGAATTTCAACCTCAACGATGCCGAAGACGAAGAGCCAACGGGAGAAATATCTAATTCAAATTTCAGTGGTAATGGGGCACATGATCGACGGGTAGAAATTTTAAATAGTCTCTTGGATAAAGGACTTTTATAACCATTAATTATAAATAAGAAACATAATATGATTATAAAAAGAATTCATTGTTTTAATTAAAAATATTTCTAAATTTAATTTGTGCCATTCTATCTTTTCCCTGGAGTGCTTCTTTCTCTTTTTCGCTAGCCTATTCTCCAACATGCTCTTCCTCTTGTTTTCTTCTTTTCTTTGTTAAACTCTAATTTTTCTGTTCGCAGCTTCTGTTTTCTGTCAGCCTAATTCGCTTCTTGTCTGTGGTTGCTGAAGATGAGGATGGTGAGGTCGTCGATTCCATACTATCATATCTTTCCAGGGATACTTTTATCAATGAATCAAACAATGTATTTCGTCGTCAACTATATGAGTTTCTCGTTCAAAACGTTCAATGTCTACAGTACGGGCAAGAGTTTCTCCACTTTCTGGTGGCGCATTGTCGTATCCATATATGGAGCTATTCATGGTACAATCCCATTTCGGTTGTTACTATCTACAACCGTTTTATACGTAGACTTTAAAGTTTTGATTTTGTTTTTAATTTACTGCACTATAAAAGGTGTTTCCTGAAATACAAAAATACTACAGCTTTAGGAAAACTAATTATTTATTTGCTACATACCAACACATTGCAAGAAGTTAAATCTTCCAACAAATGGTTACAAACGACCTTTTTTTTGCCACATGGTAAAATTATTCCTTGCGGTTCGTTACCATTACTAAAACTGATAACACAATCCAAATACTTACTTAGGCCTCTTTTGCCTGTTAACCGGTGTCAACTCCATTTGTTCGGCCATATTTATTATTAATTATAAATTTATTTGCTGCCAAATTTAGAATTCTCGAATACACTACTCACTCACGTAAAATACAAATAATTAACGAAAAATATCTGAAATGTCAAACATTAACAATTTTTAAAAATAAACCACGGGAATTCGTTGGTTATTTCTTTTGCCCAAGAATCGAATTCCAATTCCAACTCCAATTCCTTGGCGAATGAAATATCCTTAACTTTCTTTTCAAATTTCGCGATTAAGTTTTCTTCATTCCTATAAAATTCGGTATAATGCAATCGATCAGCTTCGATAATTCGCCATCATGATGGTCGCCTCAATCCATATGATATGTTTTAAAGCACGTGTTGAATTTTTCGGCTGTAAATAATATAGACGTCTTTTGAGCATCATTGTACTTGAAGACAGTCTGCTAAGCACTGTAGATTATAATTTAGTTAAAAATTTGTCGAATTAACTAATTGATTGCTAAACGTTGTGAAGCTCGGTTTTAATCTTTAGGTCTAGACACTATTCCACCTGATATTCGGAACGATTATACCAAATATTTAAATGTCGAGTATTGAAAAATATTTATGTGGTTTGTGACATCTTTGATTAATTAGAGAAAAAAAACGTTTAGTAATTTTCTCACACATAAATCGCAAAAGGCTATTCGAACACACTTTCTAAAAATAAATTGATGACATGAGTACGTTAAATAATATTTTGATGAAGATGAACTATCTCATGTACACTCTAAACTATAAGCTAATCAACGCATGATGGATAATCGTGTTTTAATCAATATTGGATTATTTTAACCTTACGTATATTTGTATATTTGTACACGGGTAGGCTGCACGCATATCACCGAGGTATGATGGTATGTCAACGAAGTCAAAATGTCCATTCGGTTGACCCCTCATCATAATACATCGCGTATACCTTTCACGCAACATCATATATAATCTTCAAACTCATCAATCATTTCCCGATGATTCAAGAATCGTCCAAACCTTTTATAGAATCGCTTATATATTCTAAGTAGGTACGTAACGGGACCGATCACATTAAAATATTCAAAGGTGGAATTTAATTATAATTTATAATCGAATTCAATATTCATATACGAAGTAATAATATAGAGATAAATTAAATATTCTTAACTACCTTAAAGGTAAAATCGTGAATTCTATTACATAAAAAAGAAACAAAGCGAAAAATTGTCCGCGACTTCTTATATATTTTAAATATGTAATATGCAGATTTATTCTATTTAGCCTCCCACTTCCCTCCCGCCCGAGTATTATTTATTGTTATTGTTTCTTTTTTGTATATATAGAGATTCGCATTGAGATGGAAATTTTAATTACAAAATTATTTCTGTTATTTAATGAAAGGTACAAAAATATTTTGGTTCTGCTAACGATATGCTATAAAGCTGCCTCCACCTAATACGATGCAGTCTCAAAGTCGTGCGAATATTATTATTATTTCTAGATCTGCATGAAGTGATCGCGCGGTTGGTTATTAAATAAATGAAACAGTAATCATGATCATAATCGCGGTTCTTTAAGGGTGATGATAATTTATGAGATTGTGATGTGATATAATCTGTGGTAAATGACCTCGGGCGACGGGATGAATATTATTTATAGAGTAGCGGTGCGGATGTTTATGCACGAATCTTATTTTTATACAGAGGAAGTCTAAATAAATTTGAAAGGGTTATGTGTATTTAATATTTTATAATATGTATTATGTGCGCGATCGTGATCATATAACATTTCAGAACAATATACCAGTAATTAGAAAGTATAATATGATCATGATTTTTCTTTCGTTTACTATATGCTGCTGATAATTTGGCAAGAGGTGCAAAACACAATGGTGAATTAGGCAGCATCGGCGGCACCTTTATAACATTTAAATCGATTTCTTAAGAGGATCGATTAGAAAGGTGAACTAAAAAATTTATAATAATATAGATATTGGGATTAACTGCAGATCAATCGCGTTTTTTCACGTCGATCTCACTCATTTTATTTTAAAGATTAGATTTATTCATTACAATCGCATCTCCAAATTTAGAAACAATAATTATAATTAAACCTGGAACCCATAACACGCATTGGCATAATTTAAGTTTAAATCGTTGTTACAATTTGTCGCCGCTCGCTTTACGGAATTTCGCTATTACGGAATTTAAAAAATATTCTGCAAAATCGATATAGCCCTCTAAATAAATGTTCGAGGCCGCACCAAAGCGAATCGAAAACGAAACCCAGGTAAATCGTTTTTTATATCACACCAACACTACCACGTTCAAGTTGGACAGTAAAGCGTATTACCACATAAGATGCGAAATTGCGGATATTTGTGACCAAATAAATATTACCGTACAAGCAAGTGATTCGATGCAAGAAGGGAATTTAGAAAATATGAGTTCTGAATTCCTCAAGAATGCTCAAGAACAGGAAGATAAATATTCGAACGAAAATCAATACGCAACAGACAGAACTGAATATATGTAGTGTTATAGCAGAATGGTTTATTGACTTCAAAATTAAATTTAAAGTCAAAGAGACCAATTATTAGATATTGTTATATCAACAGATCAATTATTTATGTAGGTAGATTATTATAAAAAATTTGAATTTATAGTGAAGTATAAATCATTGTGATATCGCTAGTGATACGTTTTTATATCACCTGCATTTCATTTCTGATTCCAAAACATTTCATAAATGAATCGAATTTGAAGAGAAATGCGAACTACTAATACATACAAATAGGTTCGTTTTCATTTTAATTTTCATACGCCAAACGAAATACAAACGAATTGCTTTTGCTTCGCTAACGTGGCATAATTAGCGCTGAATTTTAGTTTCTTTGGAGGCTACAGCAACTTTGAGATCTTTAAATAGATATTCAATTGATTTTTTATCCACAGAAAACTGTTTCGCCTTTCATGAGGTGTGTTTTAGGTTGTTATCCTTCATATACACCCACCGTAGAGGCATGTTATCTTTAGCATATGGATACATCACGTTTTGTAGGATATTATCTACGTAGTTGTGTTTGTTGATTTATGTTACCCTCAATCCAATAAATAGGCCTAACACCATAATATGAAACCATGCTTCGCTATGTTTTTTGTATATTTTGGGCAAAATCTAAATCTGGTCTTCGAACATATTGTTTGCCGTCAGAACCAAAAAGATTTATATTTGTTTCATCGCTCCACAATATGTTTTGCCATTTTTGTATGTCACGGTGTCTTTCTAATCTGAATGATTATTTATAAAAGTAATTTGATCTTTTAGATGTCTTTTAATTAATTGAGGTACTCGCCGTTCTGATCTACAGTAAAGATTGTCCTCTGCGAGTTGCCTGTAGCGCTCGTTCTTAATAGCGATAGCTGTCAGATGTCAAGAATGGGTCTTTCTTCACGACTTTTGAAATACGGTGATACGATTGATGGATTGTTATTCGCTTTTTGTAGCGTTGTATTATTATTAGAAATGCGACGTGTCCTTAATTATTTGTCCACTTTTATTTGACGTTGTTTTATTTTCCGGGAAATATCATATTTATATCAATAATGAAACCTCCTTTGATTATAGTTACTAGTAGTATAACTAATTACAAATTCTACACAATAGATGGTGGGTCAATAAGTCATAACGGTTTTAATAAATTTTGAAATTTCATAATGTTACAGATACTGTCCCTAACATACAGAACAAATAAACATTAGAACGCAATGACCTCAATTGAAGCGTATGGAGAGACATCTCACGCGTAGCATTTTGTAACAATTCCTTAAAACTTTCTCTTATTGGCCAAACCAATTCCTAACCAATAGTCTCATCTCTGGTTGTGTCAGAAAGAATATTTGTCAACTATTAAACAGTAGTTTTAATCGTATTCGTAAGAGCACCGATAGTTATTAAAACACAGAATTCATAACAAAGGTATAGTCCCAGCGCCCATGCTTGTCGAAGTTCGATTGCTTGTTCACACTACTTCATTCAAAAAATGTTGTAAAAAATTTATTGACCATTGTCCGATAGACCGGCAAGCATAAAGATGAACTGTTGTGTTATTCAGGATTGGAACTGTAAGACTCGAGTAAGTACCACACTCTATGTTCGAAGAAAAAGCAACTAATGGTCATTGTGGAAGATTTTTATAACGAATTTCTGTGTAGCAGTATGACGTTGAGTATCCATTGAATATTTTTTGAGTCTAATCAATCCTTTTGCTCAATTTAATCGATAAGCTTATGATGTTATTCCGCATCGTTTCAAAAATGCTCGTATTGTTCCAGTTACATTAAAAAAGTAGATTAAGGCAATTTTATACCCCCAGTGATTTTATTAACTTATTTGTTCTTTAAATTTTCAAATCCAAAGAGGTCATTACTGATATCCGTGCATAGATCAAAATACTGCGGATTTAATATTTAAAATTGAGACTGAACGCTGGTGAAAGTGAAATTTTGTGTTCTGGCCAGAATTGGCCATTGTTGAAGGCCAATCGTTCAGTCGAATTAGGCAACGGTCAAGTTCCAACAATATTTAAAAAGCACCGAATTGTTTTTGAAACCAATATTCTTTGTACGATAAACCTATTCTGAAAGTTGCCCGACCCATTGAAACAGTACCAAAATGATTTTAGAATTATTCGGAATATCGGTCGATTAGGTTTTTGAACACTGTTATTTGAATTGAATTGAATTTTGAAGAAAATGTCATAATCAGTTGACACGAAAAAAGCTTCGTTTACCTTATAAAAAGCTAAGGCTTTTCAATTTTGAGCTTCTATTTTAATAAAATTTATCTACACTATAATCGTTTCTAGACTGAAATTCTTTACAAAAGTTACTGAGTTAACCTTCTAATTTTCTCCCGATCACATATGTCTATTGCAATGTAGCAGCAGAGCTTATTCATCGAACAAATAGCTCAAAACCGTTCTGCAATGATTGTTTATAAATTATTATGAAAGTGTTAAAATTTCACAAAACTAGATCCAAAACAGTCAAATTGATGTTAATCTCATCTCCCGCAAGTATTGTTAAAATTGCTCATTATTCTATTCTTTTAGGCTATACAGGACAAATCTAATAATATTTTAAAACAAGTCCAAAAACTCATGGAAAAATCGTAACCTCACCCTGAAAATCGAGTTTAGCCACGCAATAAATTTACAGAAATGTTCAACCCTATCGTTAGTATATAAAGCGTGTTACACCAGTTAGTTTTTTTTATATAACTGCGGGATGGCAACCCGAAAAGTCAAAACTATACCATTTTAAGTCATGTGTTCGTTTACAACACAACAACGCGTTTTGGATATCCAAACACATTTCGTAAATTACGTGTTGATTTTGGCCAACTTGGTCGTCCTTCAGAGCCTGGAATTCGCAAAATTGTTAACCGCTGAATCCTCATGTTATGTATGAACAACCAATTCATCCATAAAAAGTTACTGTTTGTTGTGGATTGAGAGCTGGTGGCATCATTCGACCTTACTTTTTCGAAAATGCATCTGCACGAGTAACAGTGAATAATGAGCACGATCGTGGCATATTCATTGGATTTTTGTGACCAAAATTGAATGAACTTAATTTAGATGATCTTTGGTTTCAACAAAACGGTGCCACATTCATACAAATCGTGAAACACTCTAACTCACTAACATCATGCGATTTGACATCGTTAGATTATCTTCTTTGGAGTTTTTTGAAAAGTAAAGCGTATAGCAATGATCCACAAACCGTTCAAGGCCTTAAGAAAAACATTCGAGCGGAAATTGAGGTCTTTGAATTGCTTTTATTGGAAAAAGTTAAAAACAATTGTTGAACACACTGTTATATTCCATAAAATAATGGCAACTTTCATGTTCAATAAAAAAAATTGAACTTCCAATGTATTTTGGATGCGTTTTTTAATATAAAAAAAACTAACAGATGGAACACCCTTTATTATACATTTTTAAATTACGAATTCTACGCACTAAACAGAAACATTTTGGTAGCAAGCGAAAATCGGTCTAAATTTTTTTTTTTTCATAAACTATTCGTCTGCATCAGAAGACTCTTCTTTGGGTTTAGTCTTACGACTTTCGCTCCCATTATTATCATTATGATCGCGATTTCCACGATTAGGCTGATTAGCATTTGCATGCCTCTTTCCTAAGCCCGGGGAATCAGTAAAACCTTCGTTATCCCTTCCCTTCCCTTGCGGAGGTTTATTTTTTTCGGAACTTCCATGTACATCGCCACGTTCAGTTTCCTTGTTATGTCCTCGTCTGTTACCCGGCCTATCATCATTTTCATCCTGATTGCCTGTCTTTTCTGTACCTTTAGGGAGTTTATCACTTTTAAATTTATTGTTCGGTCCATGTTGATGATCTAAATTTTCTCGTTCGTCTCGGTCCATTTTCTTAACAGGCCCCCGACCAGGATTCTTTTCACTCTTCTCAAATTTATCCCTACCTTGGCCAGGCCGCCAATTTTTATCTTGCAAATTTTTACCTGGTTTAGTAGGATCAACACTATTTACATGCATTGTTTTGATTGGCTGCATTGGTTTAGCAGGCAGCATATTATAAATTTTGAACGTGGATGATTCTTCATTAGTTCCCATCGGTTCTTTGGTTAATAAGCTCCCATCATCGTAATCATTTGTCTCATCTTTCTCTATTGCCATATCATCTTGACTGTATACTGTACCGGCAAACTATTTTAAGGCCAATTAGTATACCAAAAAAATGTTAAAGTAAAAAATCAAACTTACAAATAATGTAACAACTACGATAATCCAACGCTCAAATTTCATAATTATTTCGCGATGCTATCAAACCTTCACCTCGAATTGTTGAGAATGTAATAAGTGGTCGGAATATCGATATAATGATTTTTATACAGGCGGCTAATTTAAAAGAGATTAAGCTTTTATTTTTATCACGCGTGCGCGCACAATTTTATAAAATTGTGTACAAATTGTGCTTATGGCCCATTAAAAATGATAATGAATGATAATAAAGTCATTACGTGAATGCTGATTAATGAGATTTTTTTTTACTTACAGATAATTTTTACTACAGAGATAATACTCAACCATCGTCATCCCAAGGGCGTTTTGTACCAAGTTTTACGAATGGACGAAGCACGTATTTAGATCGCGGACTAAGAAATCAACCGGCAGCCGCCGATTCGTATCAAGAACAAACGCTGTTCATTGGTAACGAAAATCGAAATCAGGATACGACACCAAATTATTATTCATCATTTCATCCGTCGTTTGCGGTAAGTACCTACCTTGGTAGAAATTGTTTTTTTAAGACCTTGCGCGATATCTTCTGTATCAATAATTTAAGAGAAAATATGATACGCACGTATATTTTATATGACTGATCAAGATCGAGCGCTGTACCTCGAACGTATAGGTGATACATATTATATCTCAAGGATGCGATGATTTTAAAATGTGATATTTATTCGATGGGAATTTTTTGCTTTATACTTATAAGAAATGAGAACTGTAATTAGATTTATTAAGAAATGCGTCTGCCGCATTCAAACAACCTTGAGCTTTTTCTGTTTTTGTATATTACACACCGGGTTGTGTAGACTCATTCATTCATATAATTTGATGACGATATGACTACGTGCGAATGAAATTTTTGTTTTGATTTAAGATGAATTCGTGATGCAACCACCCATAATTTATGTAATTTTCTGTGTTTATGTGGTGAGTGTAGGTACGAGTATACATTTGCGAGTAATACATAAATTGCTGGTCGCGGAAAATTAATTTTTTTGTTGTGCCTCGACGTGCGTTCATAATGCATAAAATTATAAATTTTATTTAATATTTTGTGCGATTTAGATCAACATTCGATTTCGCAACCGAATTTGAAAGTTAGATGTGTTTCTTTATAATTGCCTACGGAAGGATGGATGTTATTAGTAAATTTCCGATTATAACTCGTTTAGGAAATATTATAAGTATTTTGATTTCAATATTTCACAAAATTTCGAATTAACTAATCTATGGAAACAGAACATTTGCAGTACGATAAAATAATGCAATTTTAAAATAATATGGTGGTTTTAAAAAATATTTAAATACACTTAAAAAGTACTAAGGTAATATTTTACGGAAATTTGAAAATTTTAGTTTTGATAGATATGACTGACTATTAAAATGTAAGAAAGGTAGGAATGATCTCACGATCCGATTTTTAAAGTTGCAAATTACTAGTATGTATAAGTAATCTCGGTTTGGGATTATTTTCCCGTAAGGTTTTGAGATCGTAACGTATCTAAAAAGTTTGTTTATTTACCGGCATCTCAGTTGAAGTCAAATTCAATTTGTTTACTCATTTAGCAACTAACTAATCAAACTTTTGTGTTAGGATGGAACACACCAAGGAGCAGCAGCGAGCAGCAAATTTTAATATTAGCTTATTCGCTTATTTAATGATATAAAATCATTGGTTTGAATATAAATATAGGTATTTCAGCAGCTTCAATTTACTGCTCTTTGCTGCTACTTATAATCTCGATAAAATTGACAGAATTCGATTTTAGTACTAAAACAAAACAAACTGCTGCGCTCAGTCGTTAGTGTTAATTGTTTGGAATATGTTGCGCTGTTCTTGGTGTGTTTCATGCTTTTAGAAGGTTCCAATTTCCCTCATGCTCGTTAAATTAAGCTAAAATAGGTATAAGCGGTAAGCTTTTATTGTTAGTGTGTCCTGGTCCCAAATTTTTTCTGGCTTAAATAAAAAGGTTATATATAAATTCTGAGTCGGAATGTCCATCAACTAAAATCCCGTTGTCAAAATACCTCCATTTGAAACAATCGATTTTCAGTTACTGAGTTTCACCCGTCTGGTTTTTGAAAGATCGCTTTACAAGGTGGATTTGGAAACAGGCTGGCTTCCAACTTGGATGCGATCCGCAGGCCAAATTTAAGGTTGTAGTATTTAATAGAACTTCATGATTCTATTTGAAGAAAACCGATGATAAGAACCTGGAAATGTGTTTAGTATTACAACAAAGTTTAGTAAATGAACAAAATTAGGTACAATCCAGTACAAATATTAGATCAGTAATGTTTTAAATTTCAGTAATCGTTGGAATATGATAGTTAAATATTTAATAGTTTAATAATTTAAATTGCTTTGATTATAAAACTAAATTTTTTATGATATTTTTGCAGTTTGAACTCACCTATTTTTTTAATAATAACGCCTAAATGTTCTCTTTTTACACATCCAGTTGTAAAATATGTTGTTTTTGTAGTTTTAGGATAAATTTAGTAAAAACTTCATATCGGTTTCCAATACAACAAACTAATTTTGTTTTGCGTCACCTTAGAATTGTCTATGTCCAATTTTTGGTGAATTTGAATTAGAATGCAGCTACGGTAAAACGACCATAAAGAATTCAAATTTTCCTTCAAAATTTGGCTAACTTCAATCGTTTCTGAGATATTTTTTAAAAAACTTGTCTATTTCCACAAATTTGGACTGTTGTATTATTTTATTTTGTCTATGTCCTTGGGATTCGTTTTTTTGCCTATCTCCATAGCAAAGCTGTATACAATTTTTGGTTTAATTTTGTTAGATGTGGTTTTGTCTAAATCCTAATCAACGTTATCCTACTCAAATCACTCGATCATTCTATGTTGATCTCTTTCGTAAATATAACGGAAAGTTGTGTCGAAAAAGAGATGAGTATATTCTTAATCTATATGTCATTTTTTATTATGAAAATCTAAACAATTTTTTAGCCGCTTAGTTAATTTGATTAGAATTGGTCTAGTAATTCGTTTCATGCAATTCACAATTTATGGAAAATGGATTCAAAGTAAGTTTTATAGTGTCAATAGACATTTTAAATAAATTTTTAACATTTTAATCCTTTTTCAATAATTTGTTTGCTGTAATTTAAGTTATGTTGATTTTGAGGAAGCTACGGAATCGGTAAAAATAGATGACCCAATGACTGTTATCGTAATTCACCTCTCAACACCAGCAAAATTTGTATCTGCGTTTACAGCAAGTCATATGAGTGGTTTACACAAAACGAAGAATTATTCATCGAAATACCATTTCCGGTTTTCGGTCTGAAATAGTCACCGCTGAGAAGTATTACACAATGTTATATCAACTCGGAATGATTTAATGCGACTTTTAACATCGCAAATTTTATAAATAAATATTCTGAAAGGTTTTGTTATGTACAAGTTAAACAAATACTTTTCGTCAGAGTTGGACAACCCTGATAGGTTATAGTTAAATAAGTAAATTCTTTCTTAACTAAACAAAATGTTTTTGCAGGTATTTTACGAGGCGCTGTATCCTCCTTCAATTACCATATCGCTCTTATACGTTTGAACTTTACATAAATACGCGATGTTAAAATGTTTTATGCATTTTATTGGTTGACGCATCTCGTGATTTATTATAATTTGTTCTCCACCATGCAACTATAAGAGGACGTAAACATGTACAAGCATTCACTAGCCTTTAGATGCATTAAAATAGTTACATGCAACAATTGTAAATATTACTTCTCGTGTACCAACATAAAAACATTAACATGCCGAGATACACATCAATAAAATTTTTATTTAAATTAAATTATTTAGTAGTATTTCTTTAAAATTACACACTTAATTATTGTATTGTAGATGGAGTTAAGTCAAGTACATCAACATTTTTTTATGATTTTGTATCTGTGTCTTTTTGGTGTTGCAGTCTTTTATGGTGCGTCTTTATAAGATTGCGTTAAAGGTAGTGGGAAAAAATAATTAATTTCTGTCCATTGCAAGTTTAAATGATTCATCGAATAATATTGCTGTGTATGTACTGCTTGAATGCTTGTTAATCATATAGATATTTAGCTACCTAGAGTTCGAATGGTCCATAAACCTTTAAACCTTTGTTTACTTGACAAATATGTTCGCCAAAGATGTACACTTTTGATGGGCAAGAAAATAAGTTGAATAACAACAAACGCAAGTAGTAGCATTTGCGTTGCTTTGGATGGACGTTGAATAATCGGTCTAATTTATTCCCCATAAATATGCCGTCGTATCCTTGGATTGGAACGCTTCGCTTTTGGGGTCCCACATTTTTGACTTTTGGGGCAGTTAATGCTTCTTGTAGAGCAGTATCTGCAGTGAAATTAACACACAGGGGGACATATGTGGCTGTCGTATATGGGAAAACTCAAAATGCACCAAACTGCTTCAATGCTCCTAATGTATCGGCCCATTTTTTAACGTGCTAATTCGTTAGCGGTTGTCAATGTCACCCGCTCGACCGTTTGACACGCGCTATTGATACGATTGGCCGTCATCGTCAGTGTCTCTACGACGATATAATGGGTAACCATCGATATTAGTGATAGTATCGTCTATACATTCTTTTGGGAAACGTTTCGTACATTTTCCATTGTGCATGCACGGCACCGTTATGTTTAGAGCACCGCATGGACCATGGTTCATGTTAGCGATTACATTGTCAAACAACTCTTGATCAATATTCTGAACAAATGCAGCGAACAGAAATTGAAATGTAAAAACAACGCCCAAGCTTATAAAAAGTTCCAGCTTAGATTGATTGTCATTGATTGCACAGCTGAATATAATTGAAATTCATTGAAGACTATGTAAGATATTCACTTCAACACTGCACCTTACTTCATTTATGATTTAAAATATCGAAATACAGGGAACAGCGAACGGCATAGAAATGTCCAAACAATGTTAAGCTAAAACGCAAGTGACTTGCACATCAGCGCCACCTATGATACACAAACATAACTATGAATCATTCTGAGAAGGTCAATTATTCATGAACTTATGATTTTTTTCATTTTATAAATCATTGGAGGGTGGTGAGGAGGGGCGGGTGCAATTTGAAGTTATAGGGCCAAGTACTGGAGAAGTGTCCCGGATAACGCTGGGCCTATTCCTACAGCCTGTTTACAAATAACAATAGGAAGTATAGGAAAGGTTTTTTTTTTGGTACGGAACGACTCGGTTTCAGACACATAGCGATCGGCACAACACAATTGTAATCCACTTCTAATCTACTAGAGGAAGGATAAAGTCTTAATAGGTTTAATGGATAAGGGAGGTTTGGAGGGTTTTTAATGGAAATTTTAAAATTTTTAATGTAGTACAGCAATTCTAAAATGACCAAAAATTAAATTCTCTGTGAAGGCGAGAATTAAGAATGGTTGGAGATATACACAATGCACTTGATGTTTAGAATCATGCCGTATGACTATTATAGAAACTGCAACAAGATGGAGAATAAGAGTAGGCATTACCATACAGAAGATACAAGCACTTGGATAAATACATAATGGATCCTTTCGAATTTTGAAAATAGCACTGTGACTGATATTTTACGCTACATTATAATTTACATTTAGGTACGAATTTCGAAAAATAAATTCGAAAATCACACTAAATTCGAAATTTTTCACACACTAATTTGATGCATATTTTGAGACCCAATCAAATAGTTATACACTTGGCATACGAAATGTACAAACGATAACTTTGTGCAGTTAGATGATGGTAGTAAGAGATAATGCCAAAATTGAAAATTTTAAAGGTTTCAGTGTTTCATTTCGTAGCGGAGTACATTAATTAATGCTTTGGTACTTTTTTGTCCCAACCTTTTCTCTTCAAAATACCCCAAACCGAGAAATCTAGCGGATTTGCGTCCGGTGAATTTGGTGGCCATTGGGCAGTGGAAATGAATCGCGGAATGTTGTTTCTCAGCCAATCATGATTGACGCGCGCTTTATGACTCGGCGCCGAGTCCTGTTGAAATGTCCAGGCTCTGCGGCCGAAATGTTTTTGTGCCCAAGGCTTCAACGCTCCCTCCAACACATGATCCCGATAAATTTGAGCATTTATCTTGATGCCACGGCGCTTGGTTTCGAGTGGCAATCCGTTGGTCCAAATTTTCAGTAGAACGGCCGGGCAAGTAAATCCGGTCGTTTTGCTTGTTCACATATTGCTCAATAAAGAACGGTGACTCATCGGAGAAAACCAAATTCGGCAAATCGCCACTATCGTGCAAGCGTAACAACTCCTTTGCTCTTTCCACTCTAACTTTGTTTTGAGCATCGGTGAGACCATCCGTTTTATGAAAATTCAAGGCTTTTAGTCCAAGATAACCTTTCAATAAGTGCTGCATCCGTTCGAGCGAAATGTTCGCCTCACGAGTCATTTTTCTGCCGCTACGGCGAGGATTCCGAGCCGGCGATGTTGCAGTGCGTTTCGGTCCACCACCATGACGTTTTGCAATGCTGCCAGTATCGTTATAACGATTTATGGTGGACACACAAACATTTTATTCGTATGCAGATGTTTTAATTGGTTAACAATCTGCAGCTGTGGTTTTCCAGCCAAACATAGAGCAATCACACTATTACGCTTGAATTTCATTGTGGATAACTTTTTTCTGAATATTTCCCACTAAAATGCTTTTGTACGCTTGTAAACAATAGAATGAACTGTCATTAATGTAAATTTAGTGTTCTGTCATCACTGGTTTCACAGCAATGGCAGTCTGAAGTTGGTAACACGTCGTGTCAGTCACCCGGTATACCTTGAACATTGTTTAATTTGGTTTCAATTAATTTAATGTCTATTTTTTAGGCTGGCAGTAAATTTCCGGCTATCTTGATACTTTTGTAGTATATCGACAGTTTTATTTTTGGGCTGACAGTATAAATATGGCGGGTTTTCCTGTAGAGATAGATAATTTTTTTGGGTTGACTATAGTAAATAGCATCTCGTGGAATATTATCTGGGCTGACACTAACTTATTGATATAATTCGTATGTTTTAGTGTTGCCATAGTATTGGGCCAACTTCACATACATCATTTTCGACTGACTTCCTTGATCAAATCACAAACGAAAGCACAAAATGATCACTTCCGTATATCATTGAGCAATAAATTAGAAGTTTTCAGGTCGAATGCATATACTTAAAACGTATATCGAAAACTTTTGGTTTCTCTCAAAACTATTTGAACTAATTCCAATTTGAATTGCCGAATTTACGATAAATTATTTAAAACATTAATATTTATAAATTTCTCTTACCTTGTACTCTAAACAAAACTAATTTATCTGTTTGATCCGTCGTCTCCGACTTAACAACTATATCTCATATTTATTAATACTAAATATTAATATTTACGATCGTACAACCATAAAACCATATACTTAATGGATTATCAATGATAAGACACACAACTAATGAAAACGATACAGACCAAATTTTATCTTCATTATAAAGAAATTGGATTTATTGTTGTTAGACGCAACAGCGGTAACGAAATGCAATGGCAATAAATCAAAATAAAATGATGTCAGACATTTTTTGTTAGCCGTAAGTCATAGATACATGATAATTTTGAGATCATTTTATAGTTTTGTTATAGTAATATCCATCAGCTGATGCATATATAAGATAAGCTTAAAATAAACCTGATCTTCGTTGTTAAGTTTCTAATGTATCATCATACGTCGTATTATGTTAGTAATCGTAAAGGTATCTATATATAGAAAAATCACCTGTTAATTTTTACGACGATCAAAATGTACGATAACAATTACGTCACACAAAAAATATTTTGATGAATCGTCTTGATCAAACTTTCACCTAAATGTGCGATCATCATATTTAACCTGGTGTCTTTATTCGATCCACTTCAACTCAATCAAAATAATTAAGTTTCTATTATAATGAACCCATCATGAAGTACATACCATATCGTTGAATATCCACAATTAATCATAATTTTAAACATATCAATTAACTATACGCAGCTAGATAAAAAAAAACTAACAAACGATAAAAACTATGTCTAATGACCAAAGTGTGCTCAACATGTATTAAATTATACAAAACTTAACTCTCGATTGAGCGTTACAATCAATTAAATTTCATTTATCATGCTACGAGTTGTAACTTTACCGTGGTAGAGTACCGCAATCATGTATTAATCTACATATAGAAGAAAACGACCTTGTTATGCCATAAACAGTGCTATAATTAATAAATAAAAATATTTAAATTTCAAATCATTTTGTTGGTGATTTCATTTTATTTATTAGGCGATCTAGTTCTGTTATAAAAACGCTTGATCGCTTATCGCGGGCTGGCATAACATTAAAAATCCTTGAACGTTTCTTTATATATGGTAAAGGTGTTTGTTTCTTACGATTTTGAAATTCCACATTCCGGATACAATCTATATCATTCGTAAAATGTAATCAACCACGACTAATTAATGCAAAAAAAAAATATAATTAAAATTTTAATAACAAACATATAATTATTAGGTACAGATATACATGCAATATTGCAGGTATTTGGATTACTTAAATATACGTGAGCGCGCGCGCGATCTCAAACTTAATTAAAATAAACCAACGACAATATTAATTACAACGATCTTATGTAAGCTTAAAAGTAGATTGTAAAAACTTCACAAACCTTAACAATAGCATTTGTGTTCATACCGCATTGTCTTGTGTGCCTGTAAATACGCGCAGTCACCTCATAACAATTTAATCTGGATCATATAAATGTACCGAATGAAAAAAAAGTTTCGATTTCATTTGAAACATAACAATTTCCTTCCGGTATAATCTTTAGGTCAGTTTCTTATTGTTGTTTTGTATACATGCGCAAAGTGTTTTTCCTTTTAAAAAGTGAAAGGGAATAACATACAGAAACACTTTTACTACTGTACCCAAATCTTATTCTTATTTAAAACTGGAATCGCACAAAATTGGAATTTTATTTTTTATGGTTTTCTTTTGTACTTTCTTTTGAACTGCAACAATACCTACACGACACTTATAATTTTCAATGCCCTTCAAAATTTAAATAAATGAATAATTGACGAGATTTTTGTATGAAATGTTTGGTATAATAAAAAAAAATTAAAACTTCCATCAAATCAATCAGTAAACATATTATTAACATCTATAATACAGGTTGCACTCAATTTACGTGATCGTATATAGTTTTTGCGCGTTTCAACGCGTCCCCGTGCTCGTCGTGTTCGTCCAGCCGAAAATATCGCCGCGGTGGCCGAAAATGTGCACTAACGGCCGAGAACATGAATTCGTTATCGTGCATCGGAAATGAACATCAGCCGGTCCTCCATGCAACGAATTCTGCGTATAGATCTTGATTTGTGGCCCTATATAATTCAATTGGTCCAGTAAATGAAGCCCCGTGAACATTCGCTTCGATATCGATTCGCTGTGTTCGCCAAAAAATTATATTTTCGGACGAGGCGCATTTCCATCTCGATGGGTTCGTAAACAAACAAAATTGTCGCATTTGGGGATCGGAAAATTCACAATGATATATGGAGAATCTAATGCATCCATTGTGTGTTACTGTTTGGTGCGGCTTGTGGCGTGGCGGTATTTGTTTGACGACCTTTGGTTCCAGCAAGATGGTGTGCCATGCCATACATCGAGGGTTACAATAGTGAAACTGCGTCAAAAATTCGATGACCGCATGTTCAGTTGAGATGGTGACGTGAATTGGCTGGCAAAGAGCTATGATTTGACGCCTTTGGATTTTTATGTGCGGGGTGGCGCGAAGGAAAATCCACAAACAATTGAGCATTTGACAGCCAATATTGAAACAACCATTGCCGAAATAGATCTGCACACAATTCAAAATGTGCTCAGAAATTGGACCGACCAAATGGAGTACACCAAGGCCAGCCGCGACTCCCATTTGAATGAAATAATTTTCCATAAATAACCAGTAGGATTGTAGTTTCAAACAAATAAATAAATTTGGAAATATATTAAGCCGTTTTAGTTTTATTAAATTTTTAAATCTGATCTTCTTATTGGGACAACCTTTACAAGACTGAATAAGTCAGTAATATTCTCTACAGTTCTTACGAAAATTCCTCCAACCTGTACTTTGCAAGACTGTCCCGGTTTGCCCTAAACCCAAACGTGGATAACAATTAGCTTAGCTTGATGATCAGGCGTTGCTCTGCAATGTATTTGAAGCGGTTAGAATATCACAATCAAATATTCTAATCAGAGCAAACAGAGTAAATGCACCAATAGATGTAAATGTTCGTGCAACGCAAGACGGAAACGAAAACGAAAATAACACAACAAATACGAAACAAAGAAGAACGACGATAAATTTAATAAATTAAAAAAATAAATTTGTTTTTTCAATCAGTTCGTCCATACTACTGGCCGCACGAACAAGATGGCGCTCGTCAGTACTGCCACACACCACGATGCACGCGCACTGTTCCGCCATTGAATATGGCGGATAATAATATTTTGTTTATTTAAATTATTAGAACTGAATACAATTCGTTTAGTAATTTTAAGTGTCCAACATGCCACGCAGCTCTTCACTTACGTGTTGATAAATACGTTGTCCATGAACTACTGCAAGTTTTTTTTATTTCTTTGACTGTCTTGATATTTAGCTCCCTATGAAGGTGATCATTCCTAATGTACCACGGAGCGTTAACTATACCACGTAGCACTTTGTTCTGAAAAGTTTGTATTATTTTGGTGTTGGTTTTCCTTGTACAGCCCCGGGGCTGAATTCTGTAAATCCACACAGGCTCGGTTGACATTTCTGATTTTTTCCTCTAGCAGCCAATACATTTTTCGATATTTGATATTAAGTTCATCTTTTTTCTATTTAACGCGCTCCAGGTTTGTTGTAGCTAGCTTTTATATTAGGATACGGTTTCTTTGTTCTATGGTTCTTTTGAATCTTTTGAGCAACAGCCTCTCAAACAAGTTCGCTAGTGTTGGTAGATGTGAAATTGGCCAGTAAGATTTTCTGTCATTCGGTGGCTTGTCCGGTTTCGGAATAATTATTACTTCTGCAACTTTCCACTGCATTGGCACATATTTTTTCCTGAGGATCGCATTATGTGCAATAATTTACGGGTGCCTTATTCAGGCAGCTCCTTTATTATTTGCCCTGTTATCAGATCGACATCTTCGAAGTCAGATGTTCTGGGCGTATCAGTAGTATTTTCGTAACTGGTCTGCCGACCTAGAGGTTGAAAAGCTTCTTCAAGATGTTCAACAGACAAGTCAGCTTTATCTTTGCACTTCTAGTCTATTTCCCATAGTTTGTTTTGATTGGGAGATCTGCGTTTTTGGTCATTTTAACCCTTTTGTTGCTTTCCAAAGGGAATAGTCGGTATCTTTAGTTGGAGCAGCCTTAAGTTTGATGCACAAGTTGTTTAAGGTGGTTTTATCTTGAGACGCTTGCGTAGTCTGCCATTCCTTTCGGGCTTTTCGTTTTTCCTGCACTAGTTCCCTTACTTCTATTGGATGAATAACGGAGTTTTCTTTCCTGGATGATTGTTTGGAGGTGCATTCCCAAACCGACCATTGTATGACATCTAGGAGCCTGTCTAGTTTCTCTTCTATTTCATTTTCACTTTAAATTGGCACTTGAATTTTTTTTTCTTTTACTAGCTGCTTAAAGAATTCCCAATTTGTTTTGTTATTTGTGAGCTGTTGTGAACTTGTTTTTTCTATTACATTTTCACTAACCGTCATAATAACAGGAGAATGATCAGATATTAGACTTTCATCATTTTCTAAGAAGTACATCTTCTTCCGATATGCCTTTAATGATGTATAAATCTATAAGGTTTGGGATTTTGTTAGGATCGGATGGCCAGTACGTTGGTTCCCCTCCTGAGTAAAATTCACAGTTTGAGTAATCGCCAGCTGCAAGTAGTTCTTTGCCTTTTGGAGAGGTTAATCTTGATCGCCAGAAGATGATCTTGATCTTTGATCCCCCGGCGGTTACTTGCATGAGTTTTTTTCTATTTTTAATTCTTCATGATGATTAATATTATCCCAAATAAATATTGGTGACCCTCTTCTTGCCCGTTCTGCTGGATGCGTGTGGTATGGTAACAAGTATATCTCCGGATTGCTACGTAGGAGCTGCTGGTAAAATGTGTTTCTGATATTAAGCATATATCAATTTTCTCAGTATTTAAAAATAGTTCAATTCGACTAGGTGTTGTGTTAATCCGTTTGCATTCCATATGGCTATTCTTAATGAGAGTTTTGATGTCTGGTTTATGCTCCGGAATTATGAATTGAACTATGTATTGTGCTGACATTATTTATTTTTAGCTACTTTGGAACTTGGAATTTCCAGCAGATTGAGTTGATCCAGAATTAACTTATTTAGTTTATTATGTTCCTCAAGGCTATTTAAAATTGATTGGATAGTATTTTGAATTGAAGAGATTTCTTACTTCATTTCCTACTCGATCCTTGTTTGGATAACTTAGAGGGGGTTTTCGTACCTGATCACTTATTTTCTGTAGCTGCTTGGCAACCTCAAATCCTCGGTAGCTGGCTGGATGCTTTACAATTTATACATTTTACTGGTTCTTCTTTAGATAGTTTGAAAGTTTGTGATGAGCGCTTTCCAGCTTGACACATCTTGGTTCGCGCGCGCAATATCGTTGCGTATGGTTATAGTCTTGGCATTATTTGCTCGGATTTATCAAACGTTGCATGAAAAGGTAAAGTCCTCTTTTTGAACCGGATTCTAGTCGGTTCTCTCCGCTACGTCTCACTTTTTTAATAATATTCACGGCATTAAGGATTTTAAATCCTTTATTTTCTACGTCCTCCATTATTGAATTACTTTCACAGGTTGGATTTATTCCTCTTGCCATGACCTTGATGGGACGATCGTTTTTATTTTCGTACGTGTACCACTGATATTTTTCCATATTCAGCTTCATTGACAAGTTTCTGTATGCGTTTGGATTGGAAGTGTTAATCTTCCATACATTATTGTTCAGAGCAGTAATTTTGTACTCTTGTTCCGTAACATTACTTATTACACTTTGAAATTCTGAATAGTTGGTTACTTCTACTATAAAAATCGGTGGAGAGGGTTTAACGGCGGGTGGTTTTTCTACCTCTGGTGAGGACTCAGCTTTTCTTTTATAATTTCTCTTGTTTTGTTTAGCTTTTTCTTCTTTAGTACCCAGTTAGCTTCCCTATCTAACTCTTCCTCGTCCGTTGACTATTCAGTCTTCTGCGACTTGTCTCTTTTAGGTTGTACTTTGTTTTCTGACGCTTCTTTGTTGATGGTTTTGTTTTCCGTTTTTGAATTTGATTTATGTGTTTTCAGGCAGATTAACTCGCGTTGAAGATTGATGATTAGAAGCTCCTTGTCTTCAATTTTTTATTTTAGTGCTTGATTTGCTTTTTCTAGATTAGAATGTCCATCATTTGCATTGCTACCGACGTTGAAGATATCGGTTGCAGAACTGTATTTGACTGCTGTTAAAACAGATTCGCTGTTTCAAAATTGATTTCACTAACATGCAATAAGCGGTTTCCCCAGAATCCATGGAACCGGCCTCCGAAGAGTGTGGATTAGCCAATTTGAAAAATGGTGTACCACCTGGAGTAAATCTTTTTCTGTTTTGATACATTGAATTGTGTTGGATTGTCTATTCGCTATACTGAACCACTAATACGATGGGATCGGTTGTCACAACCGTTCGTGTTACAATACATTGCCCAGGGTACGCCAGTATCTGAGAATACTTCGAGGAGGCTGTCAATTATTTGCACCCCAATAATAAACTAAATTAAATTATAATTTAATAAAATACCAAATTTTATTTCTCCAAGCCTGGTCCTAATTCGTTTTATTTATTATCAAAATTCCTTTTTCTTCAGGTTCCATTCATAATGGCCAAATATCAAAACCTTGTCCAGAATGCCGGTTAAAAATTCAGTGTTGTGCGTCTACGTGTATTTTGCAAAATACGCGTGGAAAATAGTGTAGGCCGTCGATAATTGTTAGAGCATGTAAACAATCTGTAAACAATGTAGAATATTCCTTTTATTCCCATTGCGTTCTTTTAGTACGAGGAGATTTTTCCTGTTTTCAGATATTTCAAATATTGTATGCGCCATGTTTTTAAATATTCAAAATATCAACTGCCTTCAGTAATTGAAATTAATAAAATTTAGTAGATAATATCAACTTGGCTTTTAAATTAATCTGTCGGCTTAGATATGTTTTTTTCTTATTCGTCCGATACTCCAAATGTTTCGGTTTTAATAGTGTGGCACAACATCTTCCAATCAACACCGCGCATCTGTACGCGGTACCATACAAAATTTTCAGCACTATGAACTATAAATCGATAACGTGATCAAAACTAGAACACTGTGAAGTGCAGTCTACCAGTTGAACCAGCCTTCGGGTAACCCATATTGGGACAACCAAAAATAATCGTATTCCCGTTGTTATAATCAAAATGTTTAGTTTTTCAATTTCCTGACTTTAAAGTCAGCATTTTGGGTAATTTTCATTACACAGGGAAAATTAGCGTACAATAGGCGCTTTCAGGGCACCCAACATTGGGAACTTGTTGAATAAAATCGAAGCCAACGTTAGGAAAATGTTTAGCATTTCACTAATCATGATAGGGGACCTCGAACGCACCAGTTAGCTCCCATAACTGTAATTCCCTAGGTTTACCATGATCCTGTAACATTTCCTGAAAAGTTATTTGTATCGATACTAAACAGCCATCGGTATGGAAACCGGGACTAGGGGCAACGAAACCAGATAAAATGTTGGTTATATCCTTTCTTGGGTTTCATTGATGACCATAACGGTAACTATACTGGCGGTAGACAGACATAGCGGAAACACGTGGAGCTTGTGCACAACCAATTTACTTTTGCCCAATGTCCATCAGCTTTACGCTTCAATCACATAAATTCTCCAATATTTATGAAAGGCTTGTGTGGTTTTACCAGATCAAAATACAATATTGTGTGGCAGGATATACAAGGTGTGATTATTATGTTTTTAATATCGGCGATATTCATTTTGTTCTGGTTAAGCCAACTGAGATTTACATTTGAAAATGGTCCCATTAACAGAGAAATCATAGAATTTGCTGATTGCTAAGAATCCTAAGTAAACTCTGGCCGAGTTAGGAGTAATTTTGATTACAAGAAGGAATTCCAAAATGTTCTGCAACTTTCGAGTTGCCCACTTACTCATCGATCCCCTTATGGTCGTCAAATAGGTCTACTTTAAATAAATCCAGGCAAAGTTTGGGGAAATTCGGATAGTGTTAGGGGGTGTAATGGGGTTTAATTTAATAAAAAAACTACCCACTTGCTTATCGATACTAGTATGGCTACCAGATAGGTCCATATCCTAGATAAATCGATAAATATGCCTGTTTCAGCGAACTTCTCCGAAATAGAAATTGGAACTTTCAATGTGGCCGTAGTATCTAAAGACACGTTCCGCTGATTAAAAAAGAAACTGGGTTTCGGGAGCATTGTTTGTCCTAAAGACTAGAGAGATAGAGATAGAGATTCTTGAAATACCAGGAAAAAGTAGCTGGTTTCCCATCTCCGATGACCTCCTAGAGTCATTCTTCGGATGTTTGTGATTTGTTTGCAAGATGTTTCGCTTCCATATATGAACCAGTTTTGATGCCATCTACTGTAACGAAACAATCTGACGTCTATGAAGAATTTAACTTTATTAGGTTCACGAAACAGGAAGTTCTTAATTTCATGCTTCAAATTGATGTTAATAAGAGTGCCGGTCACGACGGTTTTCCCCCAATTCGCGCATTGAACCAATTTTTAAAGCATAAAGTATTAAGTTTCCACATTCATCTAATTATATCTTCAGTACAGCGTGGTTTTTATTCAGGGAGGTTTACAGTTACCAACCTTATGAACTTCTGTTATAACATATTTGATAGTTTAAATTGAGACAACAACTTGACGTCATTTATACAGATTTTACGTAGGCATTCGTCAAGATTGATCACTTAATTCTTATCGCTAAGTTGGAGTATTTGGCTGCTGTCTTACGCTTCAGACCGTCGACAAACTGTAAGACCTCTGGACCAATCATCCCAAGTATTTTACGCGACATCAGGCTATTTTAATGTTGTTGACTGCTTAAAATTCGCAAGTAGCCTTCTTTTCGCGATGGCATCATCATTTTTGCCCGGGTTAACATCAAAGCCGGCTGTAACAAGCTCCAAGATGATTTTGATAGATTTTGTAAAAGGTCACCTGACAATAGACTATACGTCTTAACGTGAGTAAAGTATAGCAATTTGACCTTTTATCGTATCCGCTCCACTATATTGTATAATATCGTTTGTACAATAGAGTTGTTGACAAAATGGAATTGATATCGGAGCTGGGAGTAATTTTTTCAACCGATGCAACTTTTAACAGGCATATTAACACTATTTTCCCAAAGGCTTACAATATAAAACGAAACTGTAAAGATTTTCGCGATCAATATACGATTCATTTGTGTGATCAATATTAGAATATGTATGTTGTTTTGTCTGCGCTTCGATGTCAACCATCTAGTCGGACGGCCGATATTATGCTTATGCCTTATCATGATCGAAGTAATTTACTAAAACTACAACATTTGAACTCTCGATGGGATGTTGCAGCTGCAGTCATCGTTAGAGATATTTTCGCCTCTCGTATGGATTCCACGAAACTCCTACAACGAACGGTTAAATCTCTCTCGAATGTCGTAATCGTCAACACGGCGGATTACTATATATTGACCAGTGATCAACAAGCTAAGGTTTTTGGACCAATTTTGAGGGCCTATATTTAATTTTTATTTATCGAGAGATACGTTCAAGAGAGATTTAATTCAATTTTATAATAGACAATAAGTATATGCTCATGGGCGCTGTCGTACTATAATTTTTTTTGCATTACCGATCGTATTTCTGTAGGTAAATGAATAAATAATTAAATCCAAACCGAATTTAGGGCAATTCTGATCTGAATACTGGAGTGCGATGTACTAGAAAATCCTAATTTTCTAACTACCGACCATTTGGCACAGTGGTTAAAGCTTTGGCGTTTGGATCAGGGGGTACCGGGTTCGAATCCCGATAGGAGCAGGATGCAAAGCGAATTTTCGTCAACAGATTACGATCTGTGATGAAATGGAACACATCTATGAGCCCCTGTCGGAGTGCAATACTCATGGGCCGACCCATCTTTTATGCCAGTATAGGGTGGTATGGAGCTAAGCAATGTGCAGATGGTGATAAAATCGGACCTATAGCCGTACGTCCTCGAATTGGCTGACATTGACGTAAAAGTAAGGACTGAAAAAGCAATCCGCGACAAAGTGGGGGAGAGCCTTGGCCCAAAAAAAAAATTCAAACTTAATTTTATAAAATGTGCTGTAGCTTTCGAGTTACTTACTTTCTCATCGATCCTATTTTAGCCATCTGATAGGTCCTATCCCTTGGTATAAAGCCCACCCTCTATATCACCCTCAAATACATTAAAGTTAGCAATAAATCACAAAACGCCTGAAGAGCAAAAAATATAGCTGAAAGGTCCTAGTTCAATAAATCCATCAAACAATCTTATTCGAAGAAAAATCATCTTACTTGAAAAATTTATTAAGCTCAACTCAAATTATCACAGATTTTTCACTACGCCGACTGCACCAATATCATTCTTATTAGAAATTACAATTAAGAAATCTGTTAGATCCAAAGAAAAAAAATATTGCAAATCGAGTCAAGTCCAATAGACGTCTAAGTCACTCCGAGACTTCACAATCCCTCAGTTCAACATAAACAGAATTTTTATGAAAGATTTGACAATCTAACTAATATCACATTTAACGAAGATGAGGAATGCGTGGATTAGAGTTCTAAATACGCCAGTGTTTAAGCAAGTTCGAAATTCCATTCAATAAGAAGAAGAAATAGCCTAGTTAAATTAAGTAATGCAAAATTTGGTTAGAAGCGTTCAAAATTCATGTTATAATCCCAATCTAGACCGATATATCAAATATGACAATGATTGGTTAAGAAATGGCCAAGCTCCGTTTAGAATGGTCTAATTCCAAAACTTCAAGTTAAATTGACGATAAAATCCCAATCCAGTGTTCCCAGTTCAGCATGACCAAATTCCGGAAGTTCGTTCAAAATTCAAGTAAGAATCCAGATCCAATTCTGTATGCCAAATTAGACAAGATATTGATTAATGAATGGCCAAGTTCTTTTGGGCATGGCCAAATACCAAAAATTCTTGAAACATTTGACCAATATTAATCCAGAAATGGCGAGTTCCTAACACAAATGTTGATAAAAATACCTATCATAATCCGGGATTTTAAATGCGGGATTTCAAAAAGCCTGAATTTTGATAATTCGGGATTCTGTAATTCGGCTTAGTGAACTATATTAAAAGTCCACCGAGAATACCAAGAGTTAAAATTGACTCTGGTGGCCAGTGCCTATTTCCTTCGACTCATCGGTTTGATTAATTTATCGATAAAAACCGCTCCATTGTCTGCAACAAGGTCAACCATAATTAGATTGAAAAAACCAATTCGTATACGGTTTGCTAATAAATTATTTTAGCATTATGTCAGAATTGCTGTATATAGTACGTCTGTGGGAAACAAACATAATTTAATTTAATTACAGAAAAAAAACCATAAAATGACCTTGCTACATATCTTTCAAAGCATCCCTCGGTTAGTCTCGCACATTGATTTACGAAGACGGACAACATAAATATTTAATTGGATCCCGCATCTCTCGATACTAAAAACCACTTTATTAAATTAAAATTTATTGTCGAGTGATAATCGTTGCATGATGGATTACGACCTGCGGCGACTCCATTCTGGGTATAAATCGCGCGCATGAAATCATTATATCAACGTTCTATACTCGTAAATTCTTATCGTCTTCTTATATACCCTTTCAGCAAAAAAATAAAAATAAAAATTTAAATTATACATCTCTACAAATTGTTTATAATATTGAATTAAAACTTAAGCCGATTTAATTTATTTGCATTGGGCTATATGCGCGCTGAGTCAATATAGGTACGAGTACATACGGCGATACCATTCCGTGTTCTGTGCAATCGTTTTCCAAAATAATTTATTACATTTTTAGGATGGTAAAAGCTCTTCAAGGATTTTCTTGTTCTTTATTGGTGTGTTGCATACCATAATTTATTACGTTTGTCGACACTTTGTCAGAGAGTACAGACGGAACTATATTACATACCGTATTGAGTTTTATGATAGAAAACTACTTTATTTGGACTATACTCGAAGTTTTAAATTGTTTGGCTTGCGATACCGATTTTTATGTATAAAAGCGGTGAAAGTGCAATCAATTTATATTTATAGCACGATGACGTATTCATATATATCAAACGCATTTGTGTGTCGTGTAATTTATTCTCAAATGGTCATAAAATTTTAAGTGGTTTGCGTAAATAATTTACTAGCTTTAATTTATACATAAATTATCAAGGTTAATTTTAAATGTTACTCCTATCATTAGAGCTCTTCGGAACACATTAACAGACGGGTATAATAGAATTACACAGGTGATAATTACTTATATTATATAGGTACATAA
The DNA here is from genome assembly GCA_963691935.1 of Nephrotoma guestfalica. Lineage (NCBI taxonomy): Eukaryota > Metazoa > Arthropoda > Insecta > Diptera > Tipulidae > Nephrotoma > Nephrotoma guestfalica. The sequence goes on from OY829914.1 coordinate 222,699,806, forward strand.
AATTTAATGATCATTAATCACTTTTTTAGATGGAATGCCGCACTCTTGCGGCATCAATTTAAATAATTATGAAAATAAAACTGATTTCGTGTGAAAATCACTTACCTATACCAATTTACTAATTTTTATAATTTCTAAAATTTTTGCTTTCAATTCTTTGTGTTTTGTGGTATCTAATGCAATCTCTGTATATATAAAGAAACTTAGCCGTATTTCAAAAAGATAATGAGAGCATTACAAATTGATTAATCCACAAAAAAATAAAATTATTAATTTTCATTTCATTTTTTATGTTGTTTGTATGTCTGTCAATAATAAATGTGTCTGTATGTCGTGACAGAAAGCAGGGCTGTGAAGGAAGTCTAAAATTATGTCATCTAAATTGGGTTTTTAAAGACCGCATAACTTACGGTCGGTTGAACTATTTTGCTATATTTCGAAACAAAGGCTTCCGGATGTCATCGGGGTTATACTTTGACATACCACTAACTAAATAAATAAAATCACTCTAATCGGGATATTTGCCATATTGCAGCATCTAATTTATTTAATTGTATGGGCAGCATACAGGATAACGAGGAATGGGCGAGGTAGATTACATAACGATGTTTGCGTCGCTGACGTTGACAATGTAGACAACGTCGACAGTCTGGAAAAAGATGTCAAAAGCTCAATTTTCACATTAATTGCTTTTTATTAGTGAAAATCTTAAGGGTCCAAATGAATTTACATTTTGATACATAATAAGCATAAATTAGTATATAAGCAGCTAAAACTGATCGTGTTTTGGAGACAAGTAATTTATTCTTCCTTATTTCCATTACCGAACTGCAAATCTGGATTCTCAGGCTTAAGCACACCTATTTGAGCAAAGGAGCATTCATCACCCATTCCAACGAAGTTGACCATGCAATTACGAAAAAAATCGATTTCTAAGCTCCAGGGTTGAAAGCAAAAGTACAAAGTAAATGGGGTAACTAGTAGGATTTAAAGTTAATTTATAAGATGAATCTGTAAAGGATGTATCAACATTAAAAAAATGTTTCCGAGCACCAGATTAAATTCCCATTGCGTATAGAAGAACGAGTTTTAAAACAATTGCCGTTGAATGTTTCATTATAGTAAGTAAACGCTCAACCTCCACAACAGCTTCAAACTTAAACCAATCACCAGATGATCTATATGGCCGATTTGATCTAAGATTTATTTCTATCTGCCAATTTACTCACATCTCTAATGTATCTGGTTCGCATTTAGTTACATTACCATATTTAAGGAAGAAGTGCTTTAGCTGCCATAGAATTAATTTGACAAAATTTAAATTTTTCTGTGAATGTTTTGACATTTTTTTACACTGTTAATTAATTCATGAATGAAATCAATATTTGTCAATGCAATTCAACTCTATATATGTTTTAGTTTGGCCAAATGTCGGTAGATGTCAGCAATATATATATGATTCGGTTTTTTAAATATATTTTTAGAAAACCTTGTATTTAGTCGGAAGTTAGCGTGTCTGATACTAATTTTTTAAATTACCGACTAAACTTATTTAATGTTAGTTCATACCAGTTAATAATAGATGGCGCAAACCACAAAACTGTAAAATTTTATTAAGTTTTCATTATAGATGGTGGCTAAATAACAATTTAGGCAGCGTACCAATTGTCGGGTATAAATTAATTTTAGGTAAATTGTACGGTAAAAGTCGTTTTAAACTTTATGGCAAACTGATCGAGACATATGTGTTAAAACCGGTTTTTACCGCAGTAAACGATTTATCCGTCCATTGGGGCGTAGCCTTAGTACAAAATTTAGGATTAAAGATTAGGCACAGTACGTTGTATGGATACACTGACAACTGTCAATCACTAGTACAAACTATCTAGTTTTAACAGTAATTTAATCGAAAAATTAGACGTCAGACACACAATATAAGTTACTTCCAAGTAAGAGTATATTTTATATAAATAATAATTGGCATTAACTAACGCCTCCGTAAACAAAAGTTCAAGATATATAAATTATTCAATCATTACTGACGCGAATTACACGTACGAGTATGTAGTTGTCGACGTTGTCCACGAGTAATAGACATTGTTGACGTTGCCTACGAGTAGTGGATGTTTCCGACGCGATCACGTAAAAATTTGTAGATGACGCGTTAATGCCCATCTCTGACTGGGTAACCCATTTACATGCCTCGCGAAAATTAAGGACAAAATGTACGGTTTGAGGTGTCAGGAATGCAGTCATCACCCCTATTCACATTAGGTAGATTGCCATAGTCAGAGAACCCCTAAGGTGATCTTCTTCTAAGATCGGTATTTCTGATGTTTTGATGTTGATTCCTTGTGTTTTGTTATCGGCTGATTGTACCCAATTTTTAATATTTTCATTTAAACAATTTATTAATTCGCTATAGGTGTCCTTCGTTAGTTTTCGTGTTGTTCTTCAATACTCATGATCCTTATTAATTGTAAATTGTTCAATCGTTGGAAATTCGTTGTAAAGTTCGTCCAATTTTTCTTTACCTTTCCCAAAATATTCTACAACAGTTTCGCTTTATGATCTGGACCATCCTTTTTAACATTTTTTTCGGGTTTTGGGTTTGAGCACAAATCTCGCCTTGTTTTTGAGCAAAATCTTCGAATTCCATTGTAACTTATTGGGTGTACAAATGTATTTCCGACCTTTTTAGTGAAATAAAAGACATTAGTTTGTGTAGAAAATGAAAGAATGTTTTTTTCAAAGTATGCTCCTTCGGAAGCTATAACCTTCGCCCATCGTTCAGGCAAAAACGGATTCCCCGAAGGTAGCTGTCTGGTTGTTTCAAGGCGATACCTTCATCGACCCATATACGAAGTGAAGTGCTGCTGTGCCAGGGCTGATTGCATCGACCGGAACAAGCGGTAATCAGAGGAAGCAATGTCTGAATACGGCGGGTGGGGTACAATTTCCCAGTTCTGTCCGTCCAAGTAGTTTTTGACAGATATAGCAACATGAGGCCTAGCGTTGTCATGTTGCAAAATAATCTTATCGTGCCTTTTGTCCCATTCCGGTCGTTTTGCAGCTTGACCTTGCTTTAAAGCCATCAGTTGCCGTCGATAAACTTGTCCCGTAATGGTTTCATGCTCGTTCAGCAGCTCATAATAAACGATATCCTTCATATTCCATCAAATACAAAGCATCACATTCGAACCATGGATATTTGCTTTTGGCGTCGACGGCCTTGGTTCACCTGGCTTATCTCACGCTGGTTTGCGCTTTTGATTGTCATAATGAACGCACCTTTCAACCCCAGTGATGATCCGATACAAAAACCCCTTCCTTTGTTGTCGTTGAAGCAACAATACGCACATGGTTTTTCGGCGTTTCTTGTCCCGTTCTTTCAATTTGTGTGGCACCCAATTTCCCAGCTTCTGAACCAATCCCATTGTATGTAAACGTTGCGAATCACATTGTTGGATAATATTGAACTCGTCTGTTAATTGTTTTTCGGTCTGACAAGGGTCCACATCAAGCAATTCTTCGAATTCTGTATCTTCGAATTTCTGTATCTTCGTCCGCCTTCACGTTCTATGTGTCTTACGTCAAAATCACCAACTTTGAATCGTTGAAACTACTCTTTGCATGTTGTATTCGATGCAGCATGTTCACTGTAAACTTTCACAAGCATACGATTTGATTCCGCTGCTCTTTTCTTCAACAAAAAATAATGAAGTTAAACTTCCCGCAAATGCTGTTCCCGCAGTTCCTGTGGCACAAAATTCGAGATTTTCAATTACATGAAAATAATAGTTTTTTACGCTTTGGACAAATGTCACTAGTAATTATTCAAGCTTGACATCTAACCTCCAAAAAACATGTATTGCCCGATTGAATAATATGCAAGCAGTGATACTAACGCACACTTTGTGTGGCAGCACATCTATCTTATTTTTATTTATTTCGTATAATTTATTTACATAAAATTCAATATTTTTCTAATATATATGACTCCGCCCCTTTTTTATTAAAATAAAACACATTTGCTTGTTTAGAAAATGAAAGAATTATTTATTGAAAGTCCCATTTCCCTCTCTAACCAAATTCTGGGCTTCGGAGGCGGTCCAATGAACTAGCCAATTTTCGATCTCTGCGCGAGAACTGAACCGCTGTTCAGAAAGAGACGACTGCATTGACCGGAATACGTAGTAATCTGAAGGTGCTATGTCTGGTAAATACGGCGTGTGGGGGTAGAACTTCTAAGTTCGGTCCTTTTAAATAAATTTTCGTATTTTCTTTTCTAAATAATACTCACAACTATTAACACCAAAATGTGTGTAAAATCATTTGATGTTCTCTGTTTTGTTTAATTGAGAATAAAGTACAAATTTTCTACTCATTTTGTCACAGTGTCATGATAAAAACATCAACAATTTTTATAAAATTTCTCTTGTTAAGGTGGAATGCGCATGATCAGATTCAATACAAATCACTGCGTATATGTATACGGCGAAGCTGAAGGCAAATACAAAAAATACGGTTTGTATGTATGCAGGCCTAACCAATGCAGGAAAAACACTTTCATACAAATGCCATGGACATTTTTTTTGGACTTAATTTATTTTTATCTCGTAAATGCTTTATATATTTTATATGACGATCATCAAATTAAAGACATCATAGCGGAAAATGGTAAAATTCTAAATGAAAACTACGTTATTTGGGCCTGCATACATACAGAATCCATATATTGCGAGACGGCCTTATACACTGTAAATAAGCACTGTAATTATATTTTGTTGTGATATTCTAGCGTCATGACAAAATTAGGCGAGTGAAGACCGAGCATTAGTTGTCATCGGTAGCCATCGCCATTGATAGTTTTATCTGATTCCAGCAGATCATAATATACCACACATTTCTGATCCCACCAGGTACAGAGCATAACCTTATTGCTATAAATATCTCGGTTTGGTTGCGATGGACCAGTTTCACCAGACTTAACCCAAGATATTTTGCGTTTGGAATTCTCATAATAAATCCATTGCTTGAGGTATCTTACTTTTAATTCATGTGGAACCCAGTTGTTAGCCGTATGAACCATTCCGTTTGTTTGTAAACGTTTTGCAAAAGTTGTTCGATCAACATTTAAGCCAATTCAGTATCTTCAAATTTTTAGGCGGTTTTCCATGCTCTTTATTTTCATAGCCAAGATCATTATTTTAAAATCGTCGAAACCATTCTTTGCACGTTGTATTCGATGGAGCACGGCTCACCGTAAATTTCCGTAAGCAAACGATAAGTTTCCGCAGTACTTTTCCTGGCAATACAATTTTCTTTTAACAATCTTATTTATTTATTGAATCTTTCAAACGTGAAAATAACAATAAGTTGTCAAATCTTAATCACTAAGGTAATTATGTAAATCTGTTACAGCCATCGTTTTCTTCTTTAATCGTGAAGACGTAGGTATATCTTTTTGATTTCGCGCAAGAAAATTCGGATGAGATGCTAGTTTTCCTGCTTAGCCGATCCGCATCTTTTGTAATTCGTCTTTGATAGTTAGGATGCTTAGGATAGTTATGTATATTTTTGTTTTTTACGAAGCACGATGCTCCTGTAATCATTCTGAGAATTTATCACTGTGTTCGTTGGACAATGTCAATATTCGAATTTGAGGTTGATTGTCATAATTGTCTCGTTTCATTTCAATATGTTTTAGCCAAGTTAACCGTCGGTCCAGATGGACGCCTAGATATTTTGCTCCATTTGATTAAGGGATTTGTATTACGTTCATTGTAACAGGCGGACATGTAAGCTTATTTAACGTGAATGTCACGTGGGTCGATTTCTCTTCATTGACCTTTATCTTCCATTTCTTTAGCCATATTTCGATGTCATAAATATGTTGTTGCAGAGTTTTGGACGCCGTTTGTGGATTTTTATGGCTATACATACGATTGCCATATCATCTGCGAAAGTAGATGTCATAATTTACGAAGTCGTTGGTAGATCTGAAGTGAAAATTAAATATAACGTTGGGCCAAGCACACTACCTTGTGATACTCCAGCCAGAATGTTTTTCTCGTCCGATTTAGAGATATTGTATTTGACATAATATCTGCGATTTGACATGCTCACCTTATTTCTGTAGCTACTCGCCGGTGCACTTAGGGATGATATTTCGTAGTCCTAGGTTAATATTTTCGATAATAGTATTTTCGAATACTTTCGAGAGTAGGCTTATTGGTCTGTATAGCGAGACTTTGGTAAGATCCTTACGAGGCTTCGGGCTCATTTTTGTAGTGGTCAATTTTCAGCACTCAGGGATATATCCTGATTCGTAAATTGATTTGAATATTTGTTGAAGCATTTCACTTGTAATTCGATCCTACTCAGGTGCTTTCTTAAATTGAATTTGTTGTGCAATAATAAACTTTACTAGTGCGGTTTCTTTATTTTAGATTTCCCCACAGTTCTGATTGCTACATTTTTTGTTTGAACCACCGATAATGTAGGATTTGGAGTGAATACACTTTCAAGGTGATCACTCCTAACCCATTCACCGACAGACGAATTGGCGGCTTTGGTTGCTGAGGCCGTTTAAGGTATTCAATGGCCTGCCACAATGAATAGTTTTCCAAATATTTCATTTTGTTGCATTTTCTTTGCAGTTTTTTTTGTGCCTGATTAAAGTTATGTTTAGCATCTGACGATCGATTAATGTGCCAGATGCGCCTTAAGCGCGGTTTCTCTGTTAAAATTTTTTCTATTTCAGCGGATGTTATGGTGTGTCTTGTACATGTTTGCTCTTTGATTTAGGCGAGGCTGAAATAGCTGCGTTGACCAATAAATCATTAAAGTTTTCCGTAGCAATGTTTATATCGTTAGCCGTCTGCAGTGTAGACGTCAAATCGATATATGAACTGATGTACATCTTGAATTTCAACCAGTTAGTGAAGGTGTTCGTTAGATAGTTGTTTGTAAAATATGGCTTTTGGTCAGCCCTGTAATGTAGTAAGACCGGAGAGCGGTCAGAAGATAATTCTAAAAGTGGTTTAGCTTGGATTATTTCTCGGGTTATTTTACTTGTGACTGCAAAATCAAGAGCGTCAGGGATTTTTCAACGATCAGTACGATCGTCAGGAATTCTTGAATAATTTGCATTAGTTGACGTCCGCTTGGAGTAGTCAATCTTGAACTCAAGTAGTTGCAAATTATTTTTTGTAGATATCTGCTGAAACGTTATTATGTGGAGGATAATATATTGAAGTGATGACTAAGCTAAATCCATATTATTCATTAGCTGGATGGCCTCTATGTTGATATGGTGAAGTAGCCGTTGTTCGCGATTTCTAGCAAATTTCATAATTTTAGTTTTGATGGGTTCTATGCCCAGATCTTTGTGAATGTCGCTATTTTTGGCAAACCATGGTGCGATGACGATATTTTATAGCACTTTATTTTGGAATTGTAGGATAATGTCGATGTTGCTCTGCTTGATACATCCCCACAGCTGTATACCATAAGTCTAGACAGGCTTCAATACTTGCTTATACAGCAGAATTTTATTAGGGATTGATAGATGAGAGTTTCTTCCCAGTAACCAATAGTTTTTATTGTATTTTAATCCCAACTCGTTTCTTTTCTTGAGCTTTCGTCGACATGTACAGATTTGGTTTCATTTAATTTTATAAGCTATTTTTTATCCAGTCGTGTACTTGCTCTATGGTGGTTTCTAATTTTTCTGTTGTATCTGAATTATTATCATCTACTGCCATGATGGCTATGTCATCGGCCAAAGTGGCTATCGTGTTGTTTTATAGGATTGTAACATCTCGGGTGTATAGTAAATAAAGAAGTGACCCAAGTACACTTCCTTGTCGAACTCCTACTCTTATTTCCTTAAGCGCAGAATATTCATCTTCTTGCTTAAGCCGGAATTATCTTTCCGTTATATACGATTCCAGTATTATGTTTTACTGTTTAGATAGGATTAATTTAAGTTTGTAGATTAAACCTTCGTGCCAAACCTTGTCACAGACCTGCGCTACATCAAGGAATACTGCGGAACAAACTTTTTTCTCTTCTAAAGTCTTGATATTGGTTATTCTATGCACTTGATCAATAGTTGAGTGCTCACTGCGAAAACCAAATTGGTGATTCGGAATTAGGCTTTTTTCCAATTATTAGTTTGAGTCTTTTTAATAGTAACGTTTCAAAGAGTTTGGACATTATTGGCAGCAACGATATAGGCCTATATGATGTTATGAGATTTGACGGTGTTTCTGGTTTGGAAATCATGATAACCTCAGTCTCTTTCCAAAGTTTTGGCATATATTTTAACCTGTATGCAGCGTTTATGATATTAGTTAACTTGACCGTACCTTTTATCGGTAGCTGCCTTATTATTTCTCCGGTAATCCAACTCTGGTGATTTCTTTATGTTTAAATTATTTTTAATTTCGTTTGTTACTTCAGTAGGCGATGTAGGTGTGACATCTTCGAGAATTTGAATTATGTTTTCATTCATTGTTTTTCGTAATTGACAATCATGAGGTTGAAATGTATTTTCAAGATGATTAGTAAATTCTTCAGCTGTTTCTTTATTTTTCCTTGCCCATGTTCTATCCAATTTCCTAACCGAATGAATCGGCATTATTGGTTTTTTCAGAGTTTTAGTTGCTTTCCAAAACGAATAATTCGCATTACTCTAGTTTGGTGCTTTCCTTTTAGACTTGATTTGATTTCTGGAGTACTTTCCCATGCTGATATAGTTTTTAAAGGAACTTTCAAAAGTTTTCTTTGTTCAAGGTGTCCTTTGAAACTTTCCCAGTCCGCATGTTTATTGGTTAGTACTGGATTATTGTTGATCTGAGCTCGTATCTTGGCTTTCTTCGACTTTCATAAAACTATTAGAAATATTTTTGGTTATAAAAAAAACGATCAAATCAGGTATTTTTCCTGGTTCAGTTGGCCAAAATCTTGGTTTTCCAGTAATAGTAATCAGGAATTCTTTTCATTTAGTTGTAGTTAATCTAGAACTTCAGTGAGTGTTCTTCGCATTGAAATCACCGCCCATTATGAACCTTTTTTCCGGACGCTTGAAGAACTCTGAGTATTGTTTGTTTTTAATAGAATGGCTTGGTGCACAGTACAGTCCTGCTATAACAATAGGAAAGTTGTTGATTTTTATATAAACCAATGTGGCCTGAATTTCTTGTTTATCATACTTTGCTTCTTCAAAATGTTGGATATTTTTTTTTATGTTGACTGCACTTCCTCCTCTGGCTGAATTATCTGGATGAGTACAGGAAGACATACGTCTATCTTCTCTATGTCAAGGACTGCTTGCAGTTCTTGTTGATGCCGGGGCAGACCTTTAGCATTTCATAACATGATTTACATTGTGCTGTTCATTTTTGTGTGGATTTTGGTTTAGCTCCCAATGCGCTGTCTTCCAATTTTTTTTGTAGCCTTTCATCAAATTTTGTAAGTTTCATGAGAATATCTTGTAATGTTTGACTGATGTCTACATGTATCAATTTTTGTTTCGACATTTGTAACACCTTCAGTTCTTAGATGGCGACCAAATGGTTGCCTATTGTCTTGTTTTGTCTGTCTCTCGTATCGATTTGCCTGACCATACATTTGAGTTTTTTCATCCTTTGGATTTAAATTTTCTGAATTTCCTTTGCAACAATATATCCTCGATAATTAGCAGGACGGCCTTGTCCACAGTGTACGTACTTTAGATGTACTTGCGAATTGTTGCATTCTCCAGTTAGGTGGTGTCCGGCACATTTAACACACCTTGCCACAACATTTTTGCTGATTATTTTAAATTGTTTTGATGATAATTCATATTTTATTTGTTCTGGGCTACATGTATGATGTAAGTTCCTTGCCATGACTCTGATTGGCCTTTCTTATTTATTTTCATACGCGTGAAAGATAAATGAGCCTCCGCTATTTACGTTGATGCTTATTTTATTTTGATTCACCAATTTAGTGATGAATGAATCGTCCGAAATACTCGCCTTAATTATATCATAGAACGTGATAATTTTTAACATCATTTACTATGATAGGTGGTGGGGGAGGTATTTTTTTTTATCTTTTTTTACGTTTGTCTCAAACTTGTGAGGCTGAGCAGTTTGATTTCATGATCCGTTTAATATATGAGTTTTATTACCTGCCGAAATGCATCAGAAACAACCATGAGACTCAAACTCGGAGGAAGAAATTTAATTCAACATTAAACTCAGGTAGTTGAAAAGCAAGCCCCGTTTTTTCCAACACCCATGAAACCCACGAAATTGAGAGCATTTCATCGTCCACCAATGATGAAATATTGGCATGGGCTATTAGCAATTACTGAACCTGATCCTGTTTTACCGCTGCTAAAACACATTCAAAAGAAGAAAAAGGCATGTAAGTTAGAAAGAATTGCGTCTGGTGGTGGAGATCTGTTCTTTATGAGATCTGACTGCTCGCCATGGTAAAACAATTTTGGTTGAGTTTTATAAAGAACATCCTCTTTTAATAAACCAAGTATGAATCTGTTCGAAAATTAAAAATTATTATAAACGAAAATCGGGAAAAGATTCGGGTCCAGAGTTTTTGGAATACTTCATACCAGGCAATATACAGGCTGTTGAAAATAACGTATATCGAGCACCTATTTATCCGCATCTAATTTTTCAGTCAGATTTTCTACTTATTCGCCACAAGAAGAGAATACTATGTTCGGGAGATTGGTGTGTTGTTTACGGCTTGGCAAGAGTGCCCTCTATAAGAAGTTCTATAACCAAATTCAAAACGAGCGAATAATTTTGTTCGAAATTTTTTGCAAGTTTTACAGAAAATTACAAAGTACAAAGACCATATATTGCGTTAAGGTCGTATTTACATATGCAATTCTAATTGCTCTCTTTGGTAAACACAAAAAGAGCGCTAACGTAGAAGCGACAAAACAGGAAGTTTAACATACAAATGGCCTACTAAATGAGCTATTCTGGCTTTCCTGGGAAAAGGGAATTGGGAAAAATATTTCGATAGAATTTTTAATTGTATTTTTCTGGCCTATTCAGGGAATAAGTTTAGTGTAAATATTTTCGAAACAAAGTTAAATGGGAATTTGTGGAACAAAAATTTTCCAATTAATTTTGATTTGAAAATGTTTGCACTATAGAGGATTGTTATTACTGAAAATCATAAGAAATCATCATAATTCCGGCATGTAACAAACATCATTCGATATATTAAACGAATCACTGTATGGATTTTTTGGTGGTAGAAAAAAATTAACTTACTGTGTTGATGACATTTACTCGACTTTTTGACATTTACGAAGAAACCGTGTAAATGCTACAACTTGATAATAGATGGCCCGTATTACACTATAAAAATTATTGTCTTTCCCATATGTAGCTAAACTAAACCGAAAGATGTCAGTAAATCGTTTTTAGAGCTTGTTCAAGAGAAACACAGATAGCAGTGTGTGATGACATAAATGAATCTCTTCTTGTGATTGTAGATAACTAAAAGTCTAAAATAATTATGATTGACCGTCTAACATTTGTTACATTTATACAATATTTTCAGTTATATTTTAGATTTCACGTTTTTAACGTTTTATAACTATTGTCCAAACCAAGAATTTACAATTACGCACCGCATACAATTTCCATACTCTACAAGTATTTCGAAAAAAACTGTATTACACTACACTACATTGCAACCTTCATTAAGTAACATGTATAGTCACTCTAATTACCCAAAATAAAACAAATTTCTAATTAAATTTCAAAGCATAAACAAAAACATAATTATTTTGCCGCGTTCGCGTGCATTTAAGAAATTTAAATTCCAACCTCAATCAAAATCAAATAAAAATGAATCTTAAAATTTCACCGCATATTGTATGTAAGTACCGAGTTTAAGGCTATTTCGTTTAATAGTTGCAATGCACTTTCTTTATTCCTCGCTTTTATTACCGGGGTGGGTCAATAACATTTATAGTTTTTAACAAGAGAGATGAATCAAGGAAATGAGAAAATGTATCCGTTACGAATTAATTCATTTTAAGATTCGATCTAGGTTAGATTCTAGAAAACTTTTCGATAATAATAAAATTATCATGCAACTCATAATACCATAATGCAGCTAACAACCAAACCGAATCTCAATAACAAAGCGTTAACAACCTTTTCAAAATTTTATTTTTTTATTTTTACCTAATCAACTTATTGTTAATGTTAATCAAACAACAACAACATTGAAATTTTCTATTTGGACTTTACCGAGTATAAAGATGTGTACATACTAACTTAACTAAGCAAATAGAGCTTAAACGCAAAGTTCATTGAAACTGTGCGTGTTGAGTGTGAAGACAAAACAATAACCACGCCATACCGCACACACCACATATAATCCCATCATAACGAATTAATGAAGTTATAAACGGCATAACCCTATGCAGTACATGACGCAGATTTGCATCAACACTATAATTATGTATTTAGAAATTTGCGTGCATACAAAAAATTAAATATTTGTATTTATATAATTCCGAATGGTATGTATTGGTACTCGCATGCCTAATATTTTATACAGGCATTCCTCGTTAGACGTGGTTTTTTTTTGTATTAATTTTCTGAATTTGTATAGAATACGCCATTTCGAGTGCACATGTCAGACAATCATTTCGCGATCTTTGAATGGGAAAGTGTTTATACATTATGAAGAAATTGTATATGAAAACAAATACCAAACCAAATGAACTATGCCGCGATTAATTTCTATTTCTTTTCTATTTTTTGTTTCTCTATTTCTAATTACTATCATTATTTTAATTTTTTAATGTTATTGTTATTATTTTGATTTGACATAGTTTTTTTTTGTATATCTGTGCTGTTATATTGTTGGAAAAGTGAACAATTACGTTCTGTACTATACGAGTATGTATACAACAGCTGATTAGACGGGAAAATTAATGCTACTCGTGTTTATGCAAATTATGGATCAATTTAAAACAGCGTTTTATGTTTTATCATTTCTATGCCGTGCGGTGACGAGTAAATTGAATTTAATTAGATCTGATTAAATGCAAATTCGTATAATGTCTTTTCGATGGCATAGTGTGGCGGCGATGCTAAAAGAGTACGAAAATTATGGTAAACGTGAAATGATTCGAAAATTTAATCTTAATTATGTATAATGATTTCTATACCATGGAAGAAAGTCATCAGTGAAGAATCTAAATTATATGCAAATTATTTTAGCGCAGAATAGTAGATAATTGATCAACAGTTCATAATGCGCATAATTATTGCACTTCAGACAATAACACTCTCACTTCCATCTAATATTCATAAATGCGGGGAAAATCAATTCATATTTCTTTATCTTAATGTCGGGTTCTGTTTGACATCAAACCTATTGGAAAATTAAGTTGTATTGGTGATCTACTGTGAAGATATACAATGGAACCGACTTTTAACATCTTTGTGCTGAATAATAATATTTTTGGTAGATTACCTTGGTGCTTGCAGTTTTGAAGCCCACTCCTCTACCAGTATACACGTCCCTTAAGCTAACAAAACCCATACAGCAGAACATTACAAGATGTTATGAATAATTATAGGCTAATAATAGGCTAATAAAAAGAAAGAATAAAAAAACTTAAATAGGGCATTTACTATTTCAGTTTTTTTATTCTGCTCATCCTAGAAAAAACATAAGGCTTTATCACTTCAAAGCTAGCCGAACCTAAATCGAAAATCGGACCAAAAACGAAATTAGAACAAAATACAAGATCAATTGACATACAAATAATTTTAGGCTCATTATGGCCTAATCAAATGCCCCACTAAATTTTTTAGGCTCTACTCGTTCTTGAACAAACTTCAGGTCATCTAATCTAAAGCTAGCAGAACCTTGTTTTTCGTTCTAATTTCGATTTTGCTCCGATTTTCGATTTGGGTTCTGCTAGCTTTAGAATAAATAACCTGAGGTTTGGTCAAAAACGAGTAGAGCCTAAAAAATTTAGTGGGGCATTTGATTAGGCCATAATGAGTCTAAAATTATTTGTTTTCCAATTGATCTTGTTTTTCGTTCTATTTTCGGTTTTGGTCCGATCTTCGAATTGGGTACTGCTAGCTTTAGATTGGATGACCTAAAGTTTGGTGAAGAACAAGTGGAGCCCAAAATTGTTTAGTGGGAAATTTGATTAGGCCATGATGAGCCTAAAATTATTTATTTGTCAGTATATCAAGTTTTTCGTTCTAATTTTGTTTTTGGTTCAACTTTCGATTTGGGTTCTGCTTTTGGTTTCTGCTAGCTTTAGATTAGATGACCTGAAGTTTGGTCAAGAACGAGTGGAGCCTAATTTCGTTCTAATTTCGTTTTTGCCCGATTTTCGATTTAGGTTGGGCTAGCTTAGAAGTGATAAGGCCTTATTATTTTTTCAGAACGAACGAAATAAAAAAAAATTGGGCTTTTAATTAGCTTAAAATTAACCTTTAATTTTCCAATTGTTTTTAAATCATTTTTGATAAGGGTTCTGCTAATTCTTTCTAAAGCAATCAGAGCCCATCGTTTTAGTTGGAAGGGTTGGAGCCCAACATTTTTTAATAGAGCATTTATTTAGCCTATTACAGCCTATAATTATTCATACCATCTTGTAATGTTCTGCTGTATGGGTTCTGCTAGTTTAAGGGACGTCAATATACAGTTCCTCTGTTCCTCATGTTGTACATTGCATAAAGTCCCTAAGGTGTATAACTTAAATTATTCTACCTTAACCTCACGAAAAGATGTTTTGCTCACATCAAATAGAGATGTTTTAGTTTTGTTCGCCAATTTAAAATAACGAGTTAAATTTGAGCCAACTGTAGGACGTAATATTTATAGCACTTTCCTTCTATTTTGACGTATTTTAACCCACTTCTTAAAACCCGATTTTATTGAAACTTGGCACACATCTGTATTTTATAAGGAAGTGATCGGACCCCAGACTTGGTGTGCCTATGTTTGTCTACAGATTATAGAGGAAGATATTTTTTACATTTCGCTCAATAATAGTTTAAGGTAAAATGAATAAAGTATTGTGTTAAATTCATTTCAAATCTTAAATGTACCTGCAGTTTTAATATTTGCAGCAATTTTATAGATCTTGTAATCGACATAAAATTTAAAAGCGTTTGGCATTTGAATGACAAATCAAATTGTCATTTTAGAAGTTTTCAATCAAACCCTGCTATTAAATTAAAATTTAAAGGCAAGATTTACAAAAAATTTGCTTTTTGTAAGATTTCCCTTGGCATAGATAGGAAAAAAGTGAATTTGTAACACAGAGGTAGCGCCAATTAGCGAAAGAACGAAAAAAATATCCATTCAAAATGTCGAAATACTTATCATATTTTGACCGGCCAAGAAGCGCGTCCCAGCTAATTAACGACGTCCCGACGAGCCACCAAGCGTGTGCCCACAACACAACTGTTGACGCTTTGTCGCATCTGGGCGGTTTGTCACAAGCGTTTCTATGTCAATTAAACCGCCGCCAATTTGTCGCCCTGAGAAATGATCTCTTGATTACATTCCGCTTGACCTTTTCAACAAACACCAACTGCTTCTGTGTCATAGCTGCAAAACACATTTAACATCGAAGAAAAAAATGCGTTCCTCGAAGTTTTTTTGGAACAATCTTTCAAGTACTCACTCAAATGGAAACCCGATTGCTCCCGCGCATCATTTCATTTTCGAAAATCATCAAGTACGATGGCATCTTCGGTCAGTTGGGTTTCAAAGGACAAGAAAATTGTTTAACACAAGACGATCGTCTGATTCTGCAGGTTTAGTCTTTATCACCGAATCGCTGTAAAATTTTAACATCACACCCAAGCTCACAATTTCAAGCGATAAAGTGAGCGATATCGAGATATCGAGTGATTGGAGTAAAAAAACTCGCTGTATCACGATAAGCAGAATATCACAGCAAGTCACAGCACCTCTTTCAAGTCGATTTTCAACCAATGAATACTCGACGTTCATCCGCGGTCAGTAGCATCAGGGAAATGCGATGTGTAGGGACAAGCGACACGCAAGCAAACAATGGTGATCGGAGTAATCATTTGATCAACCATCAATAGTACTTGATCTAATCAGACCGACATCGTGATTCCACCAAGCGGCTATCTTCTGATGAATAACTTCTATGTCGTTTGCAACAACTTTTAGCAGCTCCGATGATTGCAAGAATCCAGTTCCAAGACTTCATCTTTCGATTGGCACCTTTTAACAGCCATTCAGCGAGAGCTTTGATTGCTAAAATGAAGAGTTACTACTTCGCTGATTCTCACTTGTGTGGACCAAAAGCGCGTGACATCGAGTGCAACACATTCGACAAATTTATCCGCATCTGTAAGCTCGCCATAGGCTCGAAAAATACCGCATTTTCTCTCGATTATATTGAAGTCACTATTAAGGTCACATGGTGTTGCAAGAGGCTTATGCAGGGCCACAAATCGGCCAATAAAGCCGACTCCATTCCAGTATAAACTTCATTATTATGGCTTCGAATGATACGCGTCATTTTCAGAAAGAATCGGTGTTGGCTGGACTTCCAATCTACGGCGAACAATTTGACCAGTATTAAATCTCGAGGAGGATGACCAACAACATCGTGAACGATCGGTATGAGCTGACAATGGAGTAGTTTGCGTGGTATCATCTCTTTCCGCATGCCTGCTATGAATACAAGGCAGCTCGACCAGTCATGATCTCACGCACGATGCTGAATTACTTTCAAAATCAAAGACACGAGATTCCAGCACACCAATTACCTCTTCTATCCACTCTTAATATACGGATGTCATCGTATAACAGCTGCTTGAGACCACCTTACTATTTATTTCATTACATTCAGCTGAAATGATTTTTAAGGGGAAGATTTTATTCGCAGAAATTCGAACTAGAGAAGTATCCGGTCTTCGTAGCCCCTACCTCATGATTCAAGTCAAGGCAATGATGGTTTTGCTAAAACCAGACTATTCGATTATGGGTGGAAAGTTGGTCGATAATTAGTGGCGCATCTAATTTCCTCGTCGTCTCAGGCTTGTTTGGGTCAGAGGTACAGTAGACTTCGATTCTCCGGAAGGAATTATCAGAATCTAATACAAGATATTCAACGACATCATCACACCGCGATGTGTCACAAGAACGGTCGTCAACAATTACAACCGTGCTTCCGGTTTGCGAGAAGCCATTCGAAAGATTGAACCTGAAGTCCGTAAAACGTCAGTAAAACTTTTCAACGTATGCATGAAGATTCTGACGAGTTTCCACGTGCGAGCGCGTTTATCGACTCTGCCATCTCTCACTGAAACAATCTTTTGGTCGATGTGTATTCATTAACACGCGCAATCCGGCATACAACATTGAACAAATGTCGCTGATAGAGTTCGCTACGCTGTTTGAACCTCATTACACTAAGATGATTGTTGACGAAGTCTATGGAGATCAAGATGCATACGCGGCATCGGATCTCTTCAAAATTTCCGTTTGCTGATTCTGTTAGACGACACAAAATTAAAATTAGAAGTCGTCTACAGTCGCCCGAGTGCCATTCGTCAGGATAGCTGACGCTAGCTACAGCCTTCTTATCTAATACTTGCCACTTAAGGAAGCATTCTTGGTGAGAGAAGATGAGTTCAAGGCTTCAAGCGAGCATATGGTAATACACTAGATACCAGGCCAACAGCAGGAAAATGCGATTATTCAGGCTAATGCTTTCCCCCATTTGGTGGATCAAATTATCGACGATGACAGCGACGACAAATAACAAGGAGACAACGATGGTAGACTGAAGGAGAGCAACATTCAATCGTCATTGGCGAAGATGAAGTTAGGTCAGAGAAATCTCTTGAACTACATCACGCAAGGCGTCGAGTAATAGCTGACCGGATCCTTGGAGTGCTTGAGAATGTTCATTACTGACAATGCTGGAACTGGTTGGACGTTCATTCTAAACTCGACCAAAAACAGATTCGACGCTGTTACAATGAGCAAAGCATTTGATTAAGGTTGGTGCGTTTAGATGGGGTTTCGTCTTAACTGATTTCTGGCCGAATTCTACACTCAATGTTCAAATTGCCAGTTCAAGTGATGAAAAGCTGCTTGGACTACCAAACCTCAGCGGCGTTTACATGAAACAGTTGCGACTGCAATGGCACAACACCGAGTTTCTTATCGCCGACAAGATTGCCATGGATTCATACGAAATGCTCGAACATTCAAACTCAAGTTTACAACAGCTGAAAGACAGCACGACACTCGTTGTCATAATAAACATTCTGCTATTTGGAGACTTAATGCAATTCTCGCCAGTTCGAAGCAGCGCCGTTGTCAACCAACCGAACAGCTCAGTACCATCAACCCATTTGTGGCTAACATTGTCGTTCTGCAAACTCGTCCAAAAAATGCGACAACAAGCAGGCACGACTTTTATCGACCTCCTGAATGACTTACGGGTTGGTGAACTAAAAGCGAATAACGTCAAGAATCTTCTTGACAAGCACTTCCGTATTGATCCAACAATACGACATACTTATGCGAACCCTCAGGATCTCCAATACCATGCCCAATGACATCAGCAAAGTGTATACCGATAAGCTCATCCCAGAAGACATCAACAAGACTAGAAGATTGCCAAAAACGTTAACACTGGTTGTGTGATGCAAAGGTGGTGCTTCGATATAACATCGACAATAGCAAAGGTCTCGTGAATGGCGCATTGTATGCTGAAGATTTGCCAAATGTGAAGATAACTATTATTGAGATCGGCGAACATATCATCGAGCTGTGGACAGTTAAATTTCCTGTAAACTTCTCAGCTGGAACTACAGAACGTCGAATGCTTGCCCTAATCCTTTGCTGAACTGTGACTATGCACAAGATGCAGGGATCAACGGTGGATCATGCAGGCATTGGCCCCAAGTCTTCGTTGCAGGTATAATTCGCATTGAGCCGCGTAGAAATGCTCTCGGGAACTCAACTCGAATTTCTTGATTGTGCTAAAGTTTCCGGCTAACAGGCATGCAACACAAAAGCGTTGGCAGATGAAGCGATTGCGAAAACTTTAAAAAGACAATTCAATTTCATTTTGTTGTTAAATTTAAGCATTCTTTCATTTTATCTTGAAACGTAAAAGCTGAATTTGTACGCCTATAGTTAATTCGGCTTGTGGTGTCAGTTTTATGTATACGTTTATCCAACCGTTACAATCTTTCTTCGTAGTTCATCTCTGCTCTTTTGCCAAAACTCGTAAATTATAACGGTCGCGACTGCGAGGAGTATCGTGGCTACATATAAACATAAATATTAAAGCGGTCAAATTTACTGCATACATTTTACATTAATATCTTCGATAATACGAACTATCCAGGCAAATCTGTCTAATAAACGCTCTTTGATCGGGAACTGTTACTCCATCACAAAATCACAGTAATTGCATACATCCAGTGTAGCTATGCACAATAATCATAAAGATGTTAACTTTACTATGGCATCGTTTAATATTACGATTTCTGAAGCGATGTTCGATGTTTATCCTGCTTTTTGCCCTAAATCAACTTACCTGCGAGAAATCGACGATTTCCGAACTAAAAATAACTTCTTCATTTTAAATTAGAGACCTAAGCGGAAAAGGAGTTTTTACTGCGATCCACACAAGTTTTGACAGTTCAGCTACATACACCACACCAGCAGCATTAATCTAATATAGCTAAAAACCCACACACCATAAAGGAAACGTTAGTAACCGATCATATGTTGAATTCTAATTTGTTTCAGATCAGCAACAATCAGAATAACTTCAGAAGGTAGCTTGATATAGTATTTTCCTCGGACGCTGTTCACAATTTCGTTTCAGAAATTTATTCAGTTCTGTCCTCCGTACAAAAAAACCTTCCTTCCATATTAATGATCTTTTGTTACGAACATATGGTAGTACTAATTCAGGTCTCGACTCACCTCCATTTTAATTTTCGTTAAGTTTAGTTTCGTTCCCAATTTTCTATTCCAACTTCTCCATGCTACCATAGTGAACTAAGGTCAATGTGAAACCGTAGAAATAAACATCAACAAAAAAAATTTAAAAACTCACTCGCAAACTTATCTGCAGAACCTTATAATAAGTACAGCACACCAATTCAAGCCGACGACATCTGAGATCATAAGCGTTTCTGGCAGTTCATTAATTCTAAGTTAAAATCTAATGGACATTCTCGCACCAAAGGCTCTAAAAAGTTATAGTAGTTATAAGCCAATTGAAAAGCTAAACTGCATTCTAAAATGGTTGGAGAGCATCGTTTATGATTCACTATATTTTCATTGTAAATCATCACAGGTCATTACACGACCTTTAATGTTATTGAGTTTACTTTAAGTACACTAACGATCATACAGGCAGGCAATGAGGATGCTATTTTCCGTAAAATTATTCTACTAACCAAGGCCAGGTTTTCATCAATACCAACTACTTTACTTTCACAGCAATCACCGTGTATGCCGACGATATGAACATTTCTAGAATCATCTCAAGTCCCAATCACTCGAATTTATTACAATCCAATTTGACCAGCTTTCCTGGTATAAACCTAAATTTCAGCAACAATAATAATTAATATACCCCATAAATATTTTGCCAAACCAATCCGGTAAAATATCGATAAAATTACATAAAACTCGCAACACCTATAGCATTGACGGCATTATATACAGATCTTAAAAAATCTGTATACTAAATACAAGCAGCTACATACATATTGCCAATTCCATGGTATAAAACACTTTCAAAATTTACGATTACCCAATTCCAATTAATTCGTATCATAAAATAACAATAAATAAAAAAAATATGCCATTAAGCTATATTAAGTAGTTTACACTTCCATAATCAATTTCGTTTTTTGTATTTGGTCTACACCGTACAGTAAACTACTTTTTTTACACCAACAGCAACGCTACCTGTTATTGAGAAATTTGAAATCGATTAAAATAAAAAAATATTGCGAACTATGTTTTATATACAGTGTTTGTCCGGTTTACGTTGTATTCAGTAGCAAATAATTTCTTTTCAACTGTCAAACTAAGTAATTTAAATTTCAAAATATTATCACTTTGAAAAATGCACTTCGAGAGTGAACGGAGTCGTGCATTATTAGCAGTAGGTGGTTTTAGTTAGGTGACTCAATCACCAACTTTATATACTAGCCATATCTGAGTCATGATCTCTGGGAATGGCCGATAATGGCCATCCAAATTTCAGTTATAATGACATGCTATGTCATTTATACTCAAACTTGGATGGCCATTCCTGGAGATCATTATTCAGGTCTGGCAAGTATATGAAGTTGGTCATTGAATCACCTAACCAAAACCACCTAGTGCTAGTAATGCACGACTTCGGGTTTATTGCTACGAATTTTCATATTCTCGGTGTACTGATGTCATTTTTACCCAAATTTGGATGGCCATTAACGGCCACTCCCAGAGGTCGTGATCCAGGTCTGGCTAGTATATGAAGTTGGTCATTGAATCACCTAACCAAAAACACCTAGTGCTAAAATGCACGACTTCGGGTTTATTGCTACGAATTTTCATATACTAGTTGTATTGATGTCAGTTTTACCCAAATTTGGATGGCCATTATCGGCCATTCCCAGAGATCGTGATCCAGGTCTGGGTAGTACACGAAGTTGGTCATTGAATCACCTAACCAAAACCACCTAGTGCTAATAATGCACGACTTCGGGTTTATTGCTACGAATTTTCATATTCTCGGGTACTGATGCCATTTTTACCCAAATTTGAATGGGCATTATCGGCCATTACCAGAAATTGTAATTCAGGTCTGGCTAGTATAGGAAGTTGGTTATTGAACCACCTAACCAGAACCACCTAGTGCTAATAATGCACGAATTCGGGTTTATTGCTACGAGTTTTCATATTCTCGATGTACTGATGTCATTTTTACTCAAATTTGGATGGCCATTACCGGCCATTCTCAGAGATCGTGATCCAGGTCTGGGTAGTACACAAAGTTGGTCATTGAGACACCTAACCAAAACCACCTAGTGCTAATAATGCACGACCTCGGGTTTATAGCTACGAATTTTCATATTCTCGGGTACTGATGTCATTTTTACCCAAATTTGGATGGCCATTATCGGCCATTACCAGAGATCGTGATCCAGGTCTGGGTAGTACACTCAGTTGGTCATTGAGACACCTAACCAAAACAACCTAGTGCTAATAATGCACGACCTCGGGTTTATTGCTACGAGTTTTCATATTCTCCGGGACTGATGCCATTTTTACCCAAATTTGGATAGCCATTAACAACCATTCCCAGAGATCGTGATCCAGGTCTGGCTAGTATTTGAAGTTGGTCATTAAATCACCTAACCAAAACCACCTAGCGCTAATAATGCACGACCTCGGGTTTATTGCTACGAGTTTTCATATTCTCCGGTACTGATGCCATTTTTACCCAAATTTGGATGGCCATTAACGGCCATTCCCAGAGATCGTGATCCAGGTTTATTGCTACGAATTTTCATATTCTCGGGTACTGATGCCATTTTTACCCAAATTTGGATAGCCATTAACGGCCATTCCCAGAGATCGTGATCCAGGTCTGGCTAGTATTTAATGTTGGTCATTGAATCACCTAACCAAAACCACCTAGCGCTAATAATGCACGACCTCGGGTTTATTGCTACGAATTTTCATATTCTCGGGTACTGATGCCATTTTTACCCAAATTTGGATGGCCATTATCGGCCATTCCCAGAGATCGTGATTCAGATCTGGCTAGTATATGAAGTTGGTCATTGAATCACCTAACCAAAGCAACCTAGTGCTAATAATGCACGACCTCGGGTTTATAGCTACGAATTTTCATATTCTCGGGTGCTGATGCCATTTTTACCCAAATTTGGATGGCCATTATCGGCTATTCCCAGAGATCGTGATTCAGATGAATTTTTGGTTTTTGTACTAAATTTTGATGGCCATTGACGACCATATCTGAAGATTGTGATCAATTCTCGCTAATTCGTGAAGTAGATGATTAAGCACCTACTTAAACCCATCTAGTTTAAATAATGCACTGCTTCAGGTTTATCGCTACGAGTTTTTATCGTCAAGTTTTACTGCTGCAAAAGGATGATTCGGTATATTTTTTAATCTCTCGAAAAATCTCTGAAAATTTTGTTAAGTCATATGAGAATCAAAAAATTCTTATTAGAAATTAGTGGACAATTTATAAATGGTTTGAGTTCAGTATATTTGGTTTGCATCTCGACTGTTTCCGTACAAAATTTTAGCTCAAAATTTAGGGTTATGTTACTATAATATTTTTTCTTCGTGATTTATCAATTATAACTTACGACATTTTTCTGCCATTTTAATTAAGACAATTTGAATCAAACATAATATTTTACTTTTCATTGATAATTCCGCAAATTAAAAATCATAACAGTGTACTCCACACAACTACATAGAAAGGCTTTAAAATTCAATTGGAATTAGCAAAAGTCAAATTGGATTTGTATACGTATATGATTTTAATCTATGGAATAGTTCACGGGCTCAACCTAATTTCAAAGGACAGCTACCAGGTAGTTTTTGTCAAACTCTTCTGTAGGAGTGCCTATGCTAGCAATTTCACAATGTATCTCCACACATTTTCATTAATAAATCGGTTTTAAATTTAAACATTAATCATCCAGCCTTTATGAAATACACCTGAATTATACTCGATCAGGGACGAAATTAGGTGATCACTGTTGGACAGACATCAGAATAATTCTTATCAATTAGGACACCAATTTCTAAATGGCCCGATCTTATTGGTTTTTATTAAACGAAATATGCAACAACTAAATATAATTGTCGATGCTAGGAGCTTCATTTACAAATCACTCCTGTAGACTATATCTTATTTTAATCCAGTGGGACTAAATGAATTGTCTGCTATGACCCCAAAATCATAGTCATATTTCAAACTTTTTAAACTTATCAGAAAATTGTGCGTTTTTTTAAATTATTTAATCATCACGCAGGAGGTTTTTTAAAACACTAGTTGACGTTGGAGTTGAAGTTGTTGCCGCATTACCTACCGCTTTCAGTTGCCTTCAATAATTCCTACTCCGCAGCCAAACTTTAACAATTAATTTGCAAACAGAAATTCTCACTAATTAATTGGACCCGTTTATAAAACATTTTGAATTGTTGCTTTATTTTTTGGTTCCATCCGATTCTGCTTGCTTTTTATTCATAAGCTGCTAAGAGATATTTTCAGTTCAAAATACTGGTGGTCGTACCGAACATGCAATTGATTCAAACAGTAAACAACTTAAACTCTTGTGTGTTCACTGGTTGAGAAGTAACGTAAAGCAAATTCATAAAAAAACGATTTTGTGGATGCGGATGCGGTTTTTAAAATTTCTCGCGAGTGCGGATACGGTTAAATTTATATTTTTTTCCGGCGACTGCGAATCGGTTGCGGGGATACGAAATAACGTACCCGCGAATGATTTTATTCTGTACTACATGCACTTCTGATTATTATGAAATGTTTATGGCTATTGGTTCCACACTTACGATGCACGTCTTTATGGTCTTGTGTATTCTAGTGTATATTGTGGTTATGTAATTTATTAGTCGATTATAGATCATAGAATTTCACTATTAAACCGTAGTCTGTGTATAAATAAAACCGCGAATTACGAATAAATCTGCATTAAATGTAATATCTACGACTAAATCGCGTAAGCGTATTAATTGCCTTTTAATTTAAGAGCACTAAAATTTACAGTACATTTCATTTTTAGCAAAGTTAACGGTCATTCCATAATATTATGAACACCTACACACCCAATTCATGCATACCTTTTAAAAGTAAACGTTATAAACGCAATAAACAAATTTTCACGTATAAAGTATAAAGTAAAATGTATATTCGAGTTACCCAATTTACTATTTAATGTCACTCAATCCGCGCCCCAAAAATATTAATTTTTTTATGATAATTTAAGCTGTCACAACCAATTAATTTTATAAAATTATTTTTTTTTTTAATTACAGACAACCAGACATTCAGACGCATTTGAAATATCACCGCGACCATTCTCATTCGGCTCAAATCCAAATGGATTACAATATACACGTTCACCGGCGCTCGTAGCGAATAATCCAGCTGGTGGATACAGCGGACGTAATGTACCGTCGAGGTTATCCAATGTAAGTGTAACTCAATATTATTATTGCGAAATTTACCGTTTTAAGCGAATATGATCTCATAAAAAAAAATGTTACATCAAAATTGCCCACACATAAAATCGTAAATCTCTTGTCAGATTTTATTGCTCGTATGCCTCCAAAAATGTCAGTGTAGCTAAATTATAATTAGTGTACTAATTTCAAATTAAAATAAATGAAGGTGTACGCGCGTAATTAGTTGCCTTTGCATATACCTACTGTCTTTAAGTACAGTATACAATGTATGTCGTATATAAATGTTGTACACGACATGTTTTATACTTCCGCAATATTGTCATTCGTTCGGTTTGATGAAATTACAAACAAAATAAAATTGTCAGTACTCATTAGTCATTTGCGCTTTTTTTATTTTGTTAAATTAATGCGCGATTCGCGGTTAATAGAGATTACCATTATACTTAAAAGCCATTAGACATTATGTGAAGGTAGAGTTGAAGTTTTATGATTTCAATTTAAAAAATGTTTAGAAGTCAGTATTATGCGGTTTGATGAATGATAAACGAAATTACAAATTTATTGACGGGGCAAGGTTTTGTGGCGTTATAGTACACGGGGATATCCTTGTATGTATAAAGTGATTTTGTAATTTTACGATTAATAAAATTGGTTGTAACGTGTACGAATGAATGAACATGAGGTTAAAAGGTTAAAATATGCCAGGGCACATGCTGATCGTTTTATTGTATATTAACGTAGTCGTCGAATGCCTCCGTCGAAGCATACTCATCTTATCTAAAAATCTTTAAAGTGATTCAAGATTTATAACGATGAAAAGTTATTTTCTTGTTCATTTTGTTTAGAACGTATGTTTTAATATCTTCCATAAATGCGGTTACCGTTAATACCCAAATAAGGCCGTTGTATACCAATTAGAGTGTGTCCGAAACCTGTAGGAAATAATTTATTGTCGTAATTATTGACGTTTGTTTGAAAAAAAAAATTCCCTACACAATAGTTTTACCACTTTGCTGTCCGAATTAGGCCATACAATATGAAATGTATTTTTCCGTCCCTGTCAATAATTTTTTCAGAAAAAACTGTGGTAATTCTGGTTCGAGAGTTCTACTATATGATTATTTCAATAGTACTATTCTGACTTTCCCTGGGAGTAGGGAGCTGGGAAAAATATTTTCATAGATTTTTTGTCCAAATTATAATTTTCTGGCCTGCTCTGTCATCGTAAAAAAGGGCGCATATCCATTTTAGTAGTTTTGAGATACAGCCTTGGCCAAAAGTATTGAGCGACCTATAAATTTCGGGCGTACACGATAAGTATGGCAGAAAACAACCCCTTATGTTTATTGATTATGTTTTCGACATCTAAAAAGGTTTTTTTTACTTTATTTGCTTAAAAATAATTAATTTGGTTACCAAACACTTAGTGTTACCCAGGTACTTAAATTTATCCGTACGTTCTATCTGATTCCCGCATAACTAATCCTGTACTCTCTTATAACTTCCTCTGATAATTTTTTGTTTGTAAATATCATGTACTTAGTTTTTTCTGCATTTAATTGAAGTTGCTTTCATTGAGCCACCGGTTTAGCAACGTCAAATCCATCTGCATATCTTCAAAAAGATCTTTAAGATTTGTTTTTCATACTTTATAATAGCATCATCAGCATATAGCTGAAATGTGCTCTTAAAGTTTTCTCTTTGTAAATGTTAAAAAGGACCGGCCCAAGAATGGATCCTGGCGGTCCACCCCTTGCGAGACACATCATATCGCTTTATGTTTGATTAACAACTACAACCTGAGAACGAGCTTTAAGATATGATCGGAACCACGACAAATGCATCGGCTCAAACTCCAGTCCCTGAAGTTCTGTAAATCAAAAAATAAGCACGCTACAATCCGTTTCTTGTCAACATTTTCCGAAATTAAACTTGTTAACTCAAGGCATGCTGCTTGTGTGCTAGAACCCTACGTAAACCCATACTGCTCTCTTGCTAAAATATTATTCGCCTTCAAACATTACATTAACCGGTTATTCACTATTCTTTCGAATACTTTTGAAACTGAGCCTAAAATAGATATTGGTCTATAGTTGGTAGGCTCTAGTGCATCCCCACACTTAAATACCGGTACAACTCTTGCCATTTTTAGTTTTCCCGGAAATTTGCCTTCAAGCAACGAATTGTTAATCAAGCTAGTTAGCGTTCTCTTCAAAGTTTTCTTGAAAAAATTGAAGGAACTTATCTGATATGCCGTCCCGCCTCGTGGCTGCCGCTTTTTTCAAACATTGAATGACTCGACTAACTTCCTCTTCACTCACATTGGTTATATCAAATTTAAAATCTATATGATATTCTGGCATAATTACGACTATTTTTGGCCACGGAAAATCGCATGCATGTATGAAACAAGCATTGAATGCATTGGCAACTTCCGTTGGGTCCTCGCTAACTGTGCCATTTAACTTTACCGAAATATTTTTTGGTTTAGTTTCACGTTTCTTATTATAAATGGCCAACTTTAATAGATCCCAAAATTGTTTGGAACCTCCATTACAATTTTCTAATCTAGCCGTACTTTAAAACTTAACTTTTAAATGTTCACACTCAGGGTATTTTACAGTTAGTTTAAATAATTTTTCCCTAGTTTTGATTTCCCGGTATAAATCTAAGGTTATCCACGGTTGTT
This sequence comes from Nephrotoma guestfalica, assembly GCA_963691935.1. Classification (NCBI taxonomy): domain Eukaryota; kingdom Metazoa; phylum Arthropoda; class Insecta; order Diptera; family Tipulidae; genus Nephrotoma; species Nephrotoma guestfalica. The sequence goes on from OY829914.1 coordinate 222,727,788, forward strand.
TCAGACCCACACGTCGTGTGTCACGCTTATATTGCATGCAATCCTTTACGTCATTCTCGAGCCCGCTTACCAGATCGTCCAGAGTTTCGACGCTTTCTATTTTTTGCCAAAAATGACTTTTCGCAGCCAAATCATAATTTAATATTTTAAATACTTGTGCCTGTTTAGATTCTCGAGTTTGTACTTCTAAGAATGATATATACTCCAATGCAAAACTGTATACTAACCCGAATTGATTGGTTAAAAACAATGACACACACCGCAGGTGTGGCAATAAACCATCTGGTGCAAATAAAATTTGTTATTTTTCCATTTTGTATTTATTCATCAGTTCGCTACTTTCGCTCATTCTTTATACATCCAGTGACCTAGTGCGCTCTTGGTGGTTTGATTTGCTAAATTTATTGATATTATCGCAATATGCCGAAGCAACAAGAGTTAAGTTTAGAACAACGTGTGCAGATACAGCTTCTACATGAGCAAGGGAAATCACAATTAGAGATTTCTAAAACTGTGATGTAACGCCGATCGGTGCAATGTACTATTGAGCGATTCTCCGCTAATGGATCACACAGTAACAGGTACAGAACAGGGTACCGGAAGTTAGTGAAAGAAGCTTTACAAAATAGGAGAAAAAAACTTCTTCAGACCTCGCTGCTGAATTGTCAGTAGAAATTAAGAAACCAATCTCTGCTCGCACCACTCGCAGAAGGGTTCAGGAAGCTGGTCTGAAAGGCTGTAAAGCCAGGAAGAAACCATGACTCCGAAAAAAACAATAAGACTCGATATAAATGTTCCCTAAAATACCAAAGCTTCACCAAAGAAGATTGGTCAAATAACGTGTGGTCAGACGAATCAAACTTTGAAGTAAGTTGGCAATTATATGCCCTATTAATATCAAAAAAAAGTTAGATGGCCCACCCTGTATATATAAATTTTATTAGTGACAAAAATGAAAACCTATTCGTTGGTTTGAATAGTGTTTATCATGTTCGCTGGTCTGAACATGCTGCCCTACGGTGACTTGTAGTCGCAACTTATACGCTCGTTGATGAATTTGCAATGTTTTGCGATTTCGTTTTGCATAAAATAGATATCGTAATGCTGACTGTTATCATCATGGCAAATAGTAAATATGTGGTAGTATAATGATGAACGTCATAATTATTAAGACGCTGGTAATGTCCTTCAGTCTGTTTCAATGTTTTAATTGAGTTTACCAGATCTTCAATATCGGAATCGTCAGTAGTAGTGGTTAATCTTTTCTCGATGATATGCGTTGCTAAATTCAAAGCTGGTATAAACGATTTATTTAAATATGTTGTATAACTAGTTCTGCTGTACAGAGTGAAGGTGTCCTCATCGGAGATGGTTATTGGATTGATGGTATTATTGCATATGCTATCGAAGGTATATACTGCTTGTCTGCAACAAAGATCCAACTATTTGACAAATACAGCTGAATCCATACCATGCGTGGTGATGTGAATGTAACGGCGCAATGGATTAGAGCTTCTTTACTGTGGTGCTATCACTCCTAGTTTGATCTTTTTGTAGCGGTTGATGAAGATTGCACAGGAAGTGTCGTTGTTGAATAAGCTTACATGACCGAACATCGGATTCTGTTTATATGTAATAAGCGTGACGCTGTAAAGATACCAACAAGTAACGTGTGGATGGTTGAATGTAGATGTATGAGTCTTCGTGAAATGTTGGTACTGGTAACACATTTGTCATCTATTACGTTTGTTTTAAGTTTGAGGAGCTTGTGTAGTTGTTTTAATTGGCGAGTTGGTAAGTCCAAGTGACTCGGTAAAGACTGTAGAATTTGATGACATTGTATTTCCAGTTGGTTATGAGTAAATAATAGATTTTTGATGCGGTCGTGGTGTACATCGGCGATGACATCTATTAATGCTTCTTGCACGTCCTTAAAAGTTATTATTGCTACAATAATTCGCAGCGTTGCATCCATGAATTTCTCATGAAACAATACAGTCGCTAGTTCATCTTGCACCACTTTGTAATGATTAATGATTAGTTCTCTGTCATGCTTAATGATGTTGGTGGTTGCTTTTGTGATAGATAGTTGTTTCTTAACCAGATCGTGTATGTGGAGGCCTGATTTTTAGTCAGAGATTCAATTTGCTGATTATATTTTTCTGCGGCTCTTTGATCAAGTACCCCAAAGAGTTCGTTTGCGATATTGCCAACAATGTCAAATGGAAATTTTTTGTCTCGTGTTGTAGTTTTATCCGGTTGTAATATTTGATTTCTATCTTCTGCTTCGTTTACGAGGTGGGTTACTTGTTTAGCTGTAACATAGCATGTGGCTTGGTTTTTCATATAGGTCGCGTTGCAGGTTCGTGATAGATCCTTGGTGGCATCCCGAATTTCATTTAATTCAAGCCAATAATTCGTTAAATCATAGTATATCACTCACTCCACATTGGCTTTCCCAATTTCATCGAAAAATATGCCCGGTTGAACCGAAAACCGGGTTATCTTAATGTTGGAGGTAGTTGTTGTCGAAGCATTAGGGGTTGTAGTATACAATATTGCCTTTGTCCATTAATTTTGCATGTCTTCATCTTTCGTGGTGGGTTTTTAGGATGCAATTTGTTGGCTAATTTTAACTGCTCCTTTCATCCAATCCCGAGCTGTTCTCTTTAAATTCCGTTGTTAATCTGTGTTGTCATAGCTTTCATTTGTGCGTTTTTGTGAAGCCTGGGATTTTGATGATGATTCGGACTCCAATTTTGTAATTGTGCTCGGTAATCCGGGATAATAACCACTTTGTCGGAGGTAGTCGTTCATCTCGATTAAAACTAACTAACCTGGTTCTAAGTTTTGTTCTGTTTCTTTCCATTTTCCTCGTTGTTGTAATTGTTGAAGATATTCTTGTGACCATCTGTTCCAGAAGTCTTGCTTTAACTTCTCTATTAGTTTCCATCTACTTAGATACCCTTTCGGTTTCTAATTGCTGTTGAGAAGGAGCGATTAAGGCATCCCCTATCAAAAAATGCCCTGGAGTTAAAACGGATAGGTCTGTTGGATCGTTGGTAATTGGGCTTAACGGTCTCGAATTCAGGCATGCTTCTATCTGGGGTACCACTGTCGTTAACTCTTCAAATGTGAGAGTTTGGGCTCCCACTACTCTTTTTTAATGATTTTTGTTGACTTTACTGCTGCTTCCCAAAGGCTTCCAAAATTTTATGCTGCTGGCGGGATGAACAAAATAGTTGTACCATCCCTTGCTAAGCTTTCTTTGAGGTTTTCGTTTGCTCCCTTTAGGGCTTTTATTCTTTCTTAGATATCTGTGCATAGGCCTCGTCTTGCTGTGAACCTTTTATAAACTCTAATGAAGGCTTCCGTTGTTAAATCTGATGCTACTTCGATATGCACTGCTTTTGTTACCATACATATAAATATGGCTAGATATCCTTTATATGATTTATGACCTCTGCCTTTAGTAGTTCTTACTTGGAAAGTTTCTGCATAATCTACTTCAGTACTGGTGAATGGTCTAGCAGGGGTGAGTTCCCTTTGATTCACTTTTGATCTGCGATTTCTTCCCAGAATATTTTTATATTCTCATCCATTTCTGTTAGTGTTATCAATGAATGAATTTTGATAGTCTCGCGATTTGTTGGACCCAATATTTTCCATCCCAATTCCGTTCGTTGTGCGATCGGCTCTCCGCTTTGCCCTTTAGCTATTTCGTTTAACATTATCATTGGATAGAAGTTTGCTCCCAAAAGTATGTCAATTTTCCCAGGTCGATTGTAGTTTGGGTCCGCCCATACCAATTCATTGACGTGTTTCCATTGCCAAGCGTTGATTAGTTGATCTGGTAATATTTTTGTCAAATTATTAATGACTAACGCCTTTATTTGTACTGAAAAATTTGACGGAAATTTTTTCATAAAAGAAATTAAATTGGGGATATTATTTCTATCCAATTTCGATACGGAAAAAATGTTTCCTAAATTATAAAAATTTAGATCAAACATTTTTTCTCAGTAGGCCAAAAAATGATATTTTTGACAAAAATGCTATGTAAATGTTTTTCCCATTTCCTTTTGGTATATCAAAGCCAGAATCGACCTACTGGTGTGCCTTTTGTGCGTCGCCGAGTAGGTGAAGCAATTAGTCCAGAGTCCGTGGTACCAACCGTAATTCTGGATTGGCCAGATTTCCGTGTGTGAGGGCGACATGAACTCTTCAAAATACATAAACGTCCTAGAATCTGCGTGGCTGCCCTCATTTTTAACACTTTTTGGTGATACAAACAAGGATGGCGTTAAATTCCAGCAGGATAACGCGCCATGTCATAAATCTGCCCGCACAATGACATGGTTTCGATAAAATGGCATTGAGGTTCTGGAGTAGCCTGCCCAGTCTTCGGACTTGAACCCTATAGAACATTTATGGTGTTTATTAAACCGCAGTCAGGCGCCACACTTTTTGCGGAGCGCCATACGTTTTGCGGAATGTAAAAATATTATTAGCTCTCTACCCAAAAGAATTTCTGCCGTAATTAAGGCAAAGGGTGGACCAACAAAATATTAATTTTATATAAATAAATAGTAATGTGAACCTATAAAAATTATTTCACCATGAGTGCTCAATACTTTTGGGCAAGGCTGTATATAGGTAGTACGTATTTTATCTCTGCCGCATTTAAAAAATGACTTTTTAAGTATTTTAAAAAACTTATTCAAATTAAATTTATCACAAACTCCAGGAATTTTAAAGATTTATTAAAGAAAATGGGCGTACGACTTTTTTGCTTATAGCAAAAATAACACCAAGAAACATACCAAAAACCAGGTTGACAAGCCTTTCCTCATTTTATGAGAACAAAAATAAAAATTTATTTCAAATCATTCTTCATAAACAAAGCAATATACTCGTATAACAGATTTAATCAATCACTGTCGTCGTGAGATTTCTCTGCTGGCGTTTCTGGTAGAGATCTCCAAAAGTCTAAACGGGTTTCCGGTAAAATTTCTGCCAGTTGTTTAATTAAACCTGATTTTCGAATGTAATACCCCGTGGGACCGGGGGATAGGTTTTGCTTGCAAGTAACTTAAATCACTGAACAAATCTTCTGTAAAATATTTTTTGAAACTTAAAAAATTCATGGCACCTTTTTTAATTTTTTGTGAGATGATAAGTCTTTGAATTCAAAAAAATTATCAATATTCATCTCGATTATCTCCATTGCCGGAACTACTAATTTGGACACAATCTTTAAAATCCGTTATGTCATAAATTTTTTTTTTTTTTTTTGAAAGAATTTTCAACCTGATGGGGGAACTCCTCTTCATGTGATTCATGTGATGGAGTTGGTGTTATTTGGCTTTCTTGGGATGTCGATTGCAATTTTCTTACGTATTCATGTGATGTCGATGGAACTTCTGTTACGCGTTGTGATGGAGATGGTGTTATTTGGAGTTGTTGCGTTTCTCACCATTTTCCATTCCTGTTTGTTTAGAAAGCTCAGCATTTTTTTAGCCAAAATAACCATATTTTGCGCCCGATTCAAAGTACCATCTTGTTATATTCGATCGTCTTATAATAAACAAATTAAAATTACAGACTAAATTTATATGTAAATGAATTTTACTTACCAGTATTAACAACTAATAATTTTAATTAGAGGCTTAAAAAACACTTAAAATAACCAACGTTGCAAATACTAAACAAAAAGAAAAAAATTGCTGCGGCCTTCCGGTTTAAAAATGTTTTGAAACTAAAAATCATATGTTAATTCTAGACATTCATCAACTTGTTCAAACATGTCGATGCTTGCACAAGTTGGGAAAAATATTGCACAAAACAGTTCTATAAGAATTTTTTTTTTGGTAAATGCGCCTTTTTATCATAGTCAGTGGCATATAAGACATTTCGGTCTAGGAAACACACTAGACATGGTAGATGTGACCTTTTAACATCTCCTTTCTCAGCCATTTGCAGTTGGAAATAGGCCTTTTTAGCTTAGTACAAAAATTATAAACTGATTCACGGTTCCGAAAATGCCGCTATCTTTATTTTTGAGTTCGGCAGTACTGAAGGAATAAGTTTAGTGCACAAATTTTAAAAACAAAGTTAATTGAGAAACTTTTGTTCCCAAAAATTTTTATAGGGAACAAACTTATTCCCTCAGTAGGCCAGAAAAATACAATTTAGACAAAAATGCTTTGATAATATTTTTTCCAATTCCCTATTCCCAGGGAAAGTCAGAATATTGCCACGGTGGCCCTATTCTAGTAATTCTGTGGGAATACTGAATTGGGGAAAGAATTTACATAGATAATAGATAGATGTCAAAAAGAAGTTTTGAACCATATCCATCAAAAAATATTATTTATATACAGAGTGTCCCAGAATTGGACGATCAAACGAAGCAGGGTAATAGGGGAGCTCATTTCAAACAAAAACAGCCAAGTAAAGTTTTTTTCGAATTGTTGATGGTGCAAAAGTTATTCCATTTCTAGTGTTTTTAGTGAAACCTACCAAAAAATTAGTTAAAAAACAAGAGTTCTTTTGTTTAACTGTCTTTTTAATACAATCTAGAAGAGTAGGCCTTTCCAATACCATCATTTTTGCAAGCTATATTATCTTCTGTCAAATAAAAACAATGGTTTTGTAAAGTCTCTTTGTTTCCCAAATTTTTTTGTTGATGTTTAAGTGACGCCAGCGGGAAAATAATGTACTACAGAAAGTTGACCCACTATCAGAAACATATGCGACACTAATGCAGATTTTAAAATGGTATCACACATTGGGCTATTCACAACAAAATGTTTTTTATTAATTTTTTTCACAAAGTAAGTCGTGTTAGATGCTATTAGCAGAAGGATCTTCGTCAAAAAATATAAGTTAGAATTTTTTAGGGTGTCGTAAATTTCCTCGTTTTCAGATCTTCTGATTTAGATGATTGAGAAATCCTTACCACAATAATACCAAACATTTACACTGTTAAATTTAAAAAGAATTCAATTGAGTTTGTCTTGTAGTGTAATTAAATTTAATCATTGATCATTTCTAGGATTTTGATTATTTTTACAACAAATCGGGTTCGTAGCTTATTTAGGAATGTCAATTGAATAAAATTCCAATTGACGAAAATACCAAAATTTCAAATTGAGTTTAAAACTGAAAATTACGAAGTTTTAAATTTTGGAAACCGTGGTGGAAATCATCATATGTGCCTCATTTTCACATCATTGATGTGCAATTTTCTGGCCTATTCGAATATTTGAAAGAGAACCGGTGAACATTTTTGGGATGTGCGATATAACCGTAAACGCAAAATTGCCTCCATATAGGCAGGTTAATCATCATCATAATTAGATCCCGTTCACCACACGTATTGGGTTTTGACTGAACTATTCGACCAAGTAGGTGAGACCCCGTAAACATTTCTACGATCGGTGAAATTTTTTTTTTAAATTTATTCATATTCATGGAACTTCTAAGTAGCCACCAAGTTCATTTTAATGTTAGCAAAATCAGAAAATAGATTGAAATTAAAAACCACAAATGTTTAAGCTACTCTGGACAAGTTGGAAACCATTATGATTAAATCCCGTTTAGATTGATTTAGCGCTTCGGTCATATAGATGAGGCCCCGTGAACATCTCTAGGACCGGAGATACAAAAGTAGAAACTTTTAAAGTTTAAAATTTGTTTAGTAAATTGTATCATAATTTTCTGGTGTTCATCCCAAAACGATAGAAAATTGTTTAAAAGAAGAAAACGATTTAAAAAAGGATACGAAAGCTTGATCCAAAATAGTTTTACTGCTGGATCCCATAAATTACTGCACGTGCAGGCGACAAATACTTCAAAAGAGGCGTGGAACAACTTGAAAAAGGCATTTGAGGACCGACCAAATGGCACAGTGGTTAAAGCTTTGGCGTTTGGATCGGGAGGTACCGGGTTCGAATCCCGATAGGAGCAGGATGCAAAGTCAATTTTCATCAACAAATTACGATTCGTGATGGAATGGAACACATCTATGACTCCATGTCGGAGTGCAAAACTCATGGGCCGACCCATCTTCCATGCCAGTATAGGCTGATGTGTGCAGATGGTGATAAAATCGGACCTATATCCGTACGTCCTCGAATTGGCCTACACTGGCGAAAAAGTAAGGACGTAACTAAGCAAACCGCAAAAGAGTTGGGAGAGCCTTGGCCCCAGAACAGATAAGAGATAAGAGATAAAAAAAGGCATTTAAGGATACTGGTTTAATCAGACGTGATGGTCTGTTGCGCGTTTTGATAACGGCGGTGCTTGCAAAGTGCGGTTCAGTGGAAGAATATGTGAACGTGATAGTTACGACTGCGCATAAATTGGAGTCAGGTGGAATGCAAGTGAGTGACGAGTGGGTTGGTGTTTTGTTGTTGACTGGCTTGCCTGAACAGTATAACCCCATGATAATGTGAATAGAAAGCAGTGGTGTAAAAATAACAGCTGATTCTATTAAAATCAAATTACTTCAGGACGTAAGGATAGAAACCACCAAATCATTGCGGTGCTTAGTCAAAATGATTTGCAGCATAAGCCGGCTCAAAGTTATCAAAATTCGAAAAACCAAGGTCCGAAGTGCTACAATTGCAGCAAATACGGTCATATAAAACGTGATTGTAAACAGGACAAGTCAACGAAAACCGGGCAAACAATGTTTACATCGTTTTTGGCGAATCATATTTAGGAGAGTGATTGGTATTTTGACTCCGGTGCATCACCACATGTGGTAAAAAGCTCTAACAACTTAAAAAATATCTCGACACCACCGATTACACAAAATGTCACAGCGTTGGAAGTTGGCGTAATGGGAAACCGTGAGTTGAATGTTGTCGTTGGACGGCAAAATTCATCTGTAAATGTCAAGGACGTATTGTGTGTACCAAATATTTGTGTTAATTTAATGTCTTTGAGCAAGATCGCAAGCCACGGAAATATAGGGATTGATTCTTTCTGAATCATTTCCAAAGAGTGTCACTAAATCGAACAGTGGCTTGAGCTTGTTTGATCATTCACTCAGACGTATGTGGACCCATCGAAACTGGGTCGCTTGGCGGTGCGAGGTATGTGTTGGTATTCGTAGATGATTTTTCTCGGATTGTATTTGTTTACATAATGAAAACGAAGTCTGAGTTGAAAGAGCATTTGAGGAATTTTAAGAACCTTGATGAGAATTAGACGAATCGGAAAATTAAAATTCTGCGAACGGACAATGACACTGAGTATGTGAACAATGCTTTGGTTAATTTTTAAGAACATGCGGAATACGATATCAAATGACTGCGACTTTGATGAGAAAGCTCATTTATGTTAATAGAGGCTGGTTTGTCCAAAACTTTCTGGGCGGAAGCAATCTCAACAGCAGCATATTTAACAAATCGGAGACCATCTGGAGCAGTGCAAGATCAGATTCCAGAGGAAGTATGGAGTGGACGAAAACAGAGTTTTAGCCATTTGAAATTTTTTGAAAGTAAGTGTATGGACGACTCTAAAGCTTATCGCCTGTATCATCCTGTCAACAAAACAATCGTGAAGAGTCAACATGTTGTGTTTATGGAAGACCAACGAATTCAGATGACTGAAGATAATAGTGTTCTAGGGCATTTTGGTCCATTCGCAGAAATGCAATCGAAGCCTGCTGAAACGTTGAATAAGAGTGTGTCTTTGATGCAAGAATTGAGCTTGGATTCGACTGTTACCAACAATAACATTTCTGAAAGGGTCGAACATCTCAACGATAACTGAAACAAAGCGGATAACGCTAGCGAGAATCAGGATGTTATATTGGATGATGACGACGATGAATATGTCCAAGAAACTGAAATAGATGGATCATTGGAGCCATTAAGAAAGGTCTATGATGATTTTGTGTCGTATTTATCAAAATCAGTTGAATCAAATGATCCCGACAGATGCAAAATTGTGAAAGTCAGCAATGCAAGAGAAGTATGATGCCTTAATTGAAAATAAAACTTGGGAATTGTCAGACCTGCCTTCCCAAATTAAACCTATTGCTTGCAAGTGATTTTTCAAAACCAAAGGAGATGACGGAGGTCGAGTTATCCGTCATAAGGCTCGATTAGTAATTAAAGGATACGCGCAGAAGAAAGGCATTGATTATGAGGAAACGTATTCACTAGTTGTGAGATACAGCTCGGTACGTTTTCTAATGGCTTTGGCAGTGAAATTTGATCTTGACATAGACCAGATGGATGTTGTGATGGCCTTTCTACAAGGTGAAATCAAGATATATACATGTTGCAACCAGAAGGGTATATATCAACGGCAAGTGAAAAAGTCTGCAAGTTAAACAAGACAATATATGGATTAAAGCAAGCAAGCAAACTTTGGAGCGAAAAACTAGATGAAATTTTAAAAGATGATGGACTGAAAAAATCAGATGCTGATCCATGCGTATATTACAGAGTCGCCAATAATTAGATGCTTGCAGACGCATTCTATGTCGATGACAAACTCATTTTGTCAAACGATCAAGATTCAAAGATGCATTGGAAATCGTGCCTCGTGAAGTTACTTAAAGTCATTGATATGGGTTAACAGAGATAGAGCACAAGGAAAGCTTTGGTTAGACCAGGAGGCCTATGTGAATCAGGCAATGAAAAAAATCAATATGTGCAGGACTGCAATCCGGTTTCTACACCTTTAGACCTAAATCAAATGTTGACAAAAATTATATTGCCACAAGACGAATTGCAGAGTAATGAAATGAGGAATATACCATATCAGGAAGCGGTTTGAAGCTTGTCATGCAGCTGGGGTGTGTACAGTAGATTTAATAGCAATCCGGGAAAGGCGCACTATACAGCATCAAAACGTGTTCTCAGGTATCTAAAAGGAACAACTGATGCTAAGCTGGAGTTTAGTAGTGATGATCGAGACTTGGGCGATAAAGATCGGCTACTGGTGACGTGTTCAAGATGCAAGGAGAAACAATAACATGGAACTCGAGGAAACAACAAACTGTAGCTTTGGCTACAACGGAAGCTGAGTATTTAAGTTTGTCGTCGGCAGTTTAAGAGTTATTGTGGCTTAAAAATCTGGAAAAGGAACTACTCCTTGGAACACCAAAAGAAACTGTACTGTATTGTGATAATAAGGGGGCCATCGATCTAGCCAACAGTAATGCTTATCATCCGAGAACAAAACGCATCGATATAAGGCATCATTTTGTTCGAGATCAAGTTAATCAAGGAGTTGTTGACCTTCAGTATGTTGCAACTGAGACCTTGCCGATACAATGACAAAACCTGTGTCATCCAGACGTATGATTTCCTGTTTCAAGTTTATGGGCTTGGAGCTCAATAGAAATTCATACAGTGGGGTTTTGTAAATTGAATTAATGTTAATGCTTATGTCACGTTGTAGTGTTATGCACATCGTCATTATGTATAACCCCGCCATCCTGTTTTAAAAACAAAGAATATACATTACCTCTCACTTGTTCTGTATTGACTTGAACTAACTGTTTGTGCCGACCCTGCCAATGAATATAATAAACTTTTCTTGATTGTAGAAAAATGTAGGTGTTAGTTGGATTTAAATTGACACTTTCACGAGTAATATTAAGTGTTAAAAGTGATTAATTGTATTGGTAAAGGGATAAGCCACACTCAAAATGTTACTTTTAACACTTCTATCGTAAATAGCATATTTGATGATCTTTAATAAAATTTAATTGCTAATAACTTTCGCTGACTTTGTTTTGACTTTCCAATGGTTGCAAACACTAAGAAGCCGCGATAAAGCTATACCGAAAAATTATCGACCGCATTTCGATTTAAATGGTTTAAAAGTAAATGGTTTGCAAAATGTATTAGATCATTTATCAAACATAACAAGACTCTAAATACTTCAACCAGAAAAAATATTTTACGCTTATTATCCAATAAATAATAATTAAATCCAATATTGTACCAATTCCCATCATGATCGCGCGCTAAAAGATCGAATCGCATCATAGTGCACAGTTGTAAATTTGTAATAAAGTAGTGTCCAAAAAAAACTGTTAATTGAATTTTCCCCATTTATGGGAAGCCTAATATGTATACAGTTACACACATACTGTGAACAGGCATATGAAAATATCATGCCCCCAGCAGTGTATACGATTAAGCGCGTAAATCTAGTAGATCACATCATAGAATAATTAGAAAACGCTTAGCTATAGCTATCAGCTAAAATCTCTACATAGTTTACCTCTAAAACGTATGTACCTAGGTATATTACATAGTTCAAATTTCAAAATGACACAGAAATTATGTTGCATAACATCAACGACATTTTACGGCGCGCCGCGCGCGCGCGCGCGATAACTTTGACATGGTAACATTTCGTTGTTGTTTGTCGATGTTGTTAAATTCGAGAGACAACACAAAAAAATTAGAAAATTGAATTTTAATTTACAACATATTAAATATTTTTTTTAACACAACAACACACAAGACAAATTCCAAATTAGAAAATATACAGCGGGAAAAAAAACTTGTTGCCATTTTCAGTGGTTTTGTTTGTGCACCGTGTAGCTGGTATCTCGGTGTACATACAGAGTGATTTAGTAATGTCTAAAATAAAATGTTGCTCAATTGGCTTTTTTTTTTGTTTGTTATGTTTTGTTCTCATTTATGCGGAAATAGCAGTTTTGTACATAACATTTATGTATTAATGTTGTTGGCTTTTAAATTTGTTGTTGTTGCTGTTTATGAGATTAGAAAAATGAAACTTGTTTGGTAAGCTCTACATATTTTCGCGCTCGATATAGAAAACTGTTTTCATATTTTTCATGGTATTTCATGTTGAAATAATAGTTAGGTGATCTGTCACCCATGTCGAATTTTTAGAGATCAATCAAGTATGTAAAAGTTTATACTTATATATGCCATATGATTAGATGGTCAAGATAACGGTATTTAATAATTACGTAATGTGTAATTCGTAAAATATTAACAGGTATCTAGATTAACAACCTGTCGCTTTCTCGTTTACAAAATAACTGTTGATTGCTGATTAAGCCGAACGATTAGATCTGTAATATGCCCGAGTATACTTTTACTTTTGGTAATCGGGTTAATGAACAGTTTGGATATCACATATGCACTTTATAGTCAATTACATATCGTCAAATGCTTTGGTGTATTAAAATAATTTCAATGGCCATATCATTTACGTTTAGAAATAATAGATGGCCAAGGACACTCCCTTGAGGAACACCACAGTTCACACCGAAAGTGGAGCTTTTTACACCATTTAGGATCACAAACTGCTTTCGATTACTAAGGTAGCTTACTAACAGTTTGTATGATAGGCCACGGAAGCCATAAATTTGTAATTTTTGAAGAAGTAAACTGTGATCTATACAATCAAAAGCTTTACGAAGATCAAGAAATAAGCCAGAGATATAGTTTTGCCTGTCAAAATTACAATATATCAAATCAGTAATGTACCAGAACCTCGACGAAAACCATACTGACGAGAATAGAAAAAATTAGATTTATTCAGGAAGTCGATCATCCGATTATCAATAATTTTTTCTAAAATTTTGTCAAATACCGACAAAATTGAAATTGGACGATAATTATGAAGTAGTTTAGAATTTCCAGACTTAAAGATAGGTGCCACTTTAGCAATTTTAAGACAATCGGGGTAAACACCGGTTTCTAAAAGCACATTAAATAGATTGGCTAGTAACTGTGGAAAAAATGGCAAATAATTCTTCAGAACCACATTACGAATGTTATCATAACAACCAATCTTTGTATTACTGAGATTTGAAATTAAATTCGATATTTCGCTGCGGGAATTGGGCGGAAAGAAACACGAATTAACAAAACTGAGATTAAATATATTAAGAATAGCAGCAGGATCATGATACTCAACATCATTACAAATAACGGAGTGGATCCTATTATTAGAGTTATTTACCATGAACTGATTTAACTATTTCCAGATTTCTTTTTGGCTCAAATTATTAAATAAATTGTCAAAATAATGCTTCTTTGCAAAATAAATTACCGTTTTTGATCTTTCTATTTAGCAAATCTAATCTATGTTTTAGTTCTAAATTAGTACTGTTCCTTTTAAAATGCTTCAATGCACGGATTTAAGAGTTTAATTAAATCCCTGAGATTAAGAGTCATCAAGGACAAACACTTGCATTTTTCATTTTTACATTTACTTCCTTCAATACGGAAAACTGTAGAACAAGTTTATTATGCATATCAAAAATCCGTTCTAGAGTAGACTCAGGATTTCTGACGTCAAACGCGGTAATCATTAAAAAATATTCAAGGTAGTCATTAATCTTTTTGTAATTAACGTATCTCTTCATTAGTATCCGAGAACAATATTTAGAAGCGAAAATCATTTATGTCCGCAAAATATACACTGTGACAAGTCTGTGTCATTGTCTAAAAGTTTTGAGTGAATTTTATAAAATGAAATTTTTTACACAAACACATTACGAATCACACAGAGGTGATCGAAGTGGTTTTAAACTAGTACTTGGTGTAAGAAACAAATCTTTTTTATCCACATGGTCGGAAATCTCTGAAATTTTTGTTATTCGAGAGAGAACATCATTGAGTGTAATACAAAAATTTTTAAACATTTGCAATTATTTAACTCGGCTCCTACGGATCGCGTAGAGGTGATCGCAGTGATCCTGAATTATAAATTCTCGATGTTAGAATATGCTCGGAAATCTCTGAGATGTTCGCTATTTGTGAAAGAGCATCATTGAGTGTAATACAAAAATTCTTGCATTACACTCAATGATATTCTCTCTCGAATAACAAAAATCTAAGAGAAGATTGGTTTCTTACATCAAATACTAGTTTAAAACCCCCTTGATAACCCCCCCTTGATAAGTATAAATCAATCTATAGGAGGAATTTTGAATTCGTAACATCATAATTCAGTATACAAAATTTACGTTGGTATGAGTAAATGATTTATTGCATAAAACCTATTTGGATGGATTATATTTTTCTAATGTGTTTGTAACGCTAAAAGTTCACCGTCTTACGACCGTATACCCTAACGCTAAAGAAATTTGTCCCCATTTCATGCACTAACCCCATGTGCGGCTTTGATTCCCGCAGCTCAGTCTTGTAGGGGATGTGGTCGTGGGTTTTTGGGGTTAGACGAAATGCGGGACCTAGATTACCGCACAATAACAAAAGAGAAAGAGAAAGATGGCCTAATATTTACCATCTAAAGGTTGAAAAAAAATGAAAAGTGGGGTCCTCAGACCCAAAACTGGCGGGTCCTACATATTTCAAGCGGATGTTTTACCCACGGTTGTTAATTCTGGTTTCTTAGGGTAACATAATTACCCTAAGAAATACGCACCAAAAAAAAAAAATATTAATAGAGAAGCTTAACGATTAGTGGTTTAATGGCGTGGAGGAGGTCTTCAGCAGAAAGAGGGTGTCCCGCCTATGGGCAGGGTTACTTTCGATGCCCTCGCTTCTAGCAAGACTCAGCTTTGCTAGAAGCAACTAAGGAACCTCGCCACGATTAGAATGGTTAGTATCTCTACTGCACTAAAATCATACTTACCAAAAAAAAAAAATTTAGTCTGCAAAGCACTAGACTAAAAACTCGCACTTTTAATTTACCTCCTGGATCAGTCTTTCAATGTATGTATTTCACTAACGTTTATTTTAAATTTTTAAATTAATGAACAAAAATTTTCTTTGGTGTCAAAAATAAATCAAACTTGCAACACTCCCACAAAACGAATTTTTTGGATATTTCACATTTATTGGCACTTGATTTGATTTATTCCCCGATTACATCAATTTATTTATGTAACTTAATGAACACTGTATAGTATCACGAGATAATAAACACATCCAATTTTCTTAATTAAATTTATTTCAGATTAATTTATACTTTTTTTTAAAATTATTATTGTATTTCACTAAATTTTACACATGTTAACAAACGCATTTTATTTTAGATATCAGGAAATTACCCAAAAAGAAACTGAACTTTCTACCTCTTCTAAACACAGCTGCACGGCTGACTGTCTAGCACGCAACTCCCCTTCTTTCTTTCCGTTGTACATTTTATACCAAAAATTGAAAACAAATTATTGTACATTCATCAAAATGTACGAACGCAAAAACGTACAACAACGTGACATTGATTTTCGCTTACTCAATGCACGCGCAAAAATTTATTTACATCAACAAAAAATCAATCGATCGAAAGGTGCAATTGTAGGTATTTTCAATAGCAGAGTTTTTTTTCATGCCATTTACCTCAAGACATATCGATGCAAAAATAAATTGATAATGTTGCATTATATATTATTATGGTTTACGTTTATTCACCTACTGCATGGATATATACAGTAATCTGAGTAACATAAGCAACCAATAACAATGCGAAATACGGCATGGTAATTTCTTTTGGTAGAATTTGAGGTATCACCTCGAAGGTTATGCCGTATGTTAAAATTTGATGTTTGGGTTGATAACGGAACTGAATAAAATTCCGTTACAGCGTGGGGAAAACCCAAACCCTGAGATGAAAAGGGATCTCATGCCCTAATGAAAGGAGGACAGGAGTAGAAATTCAGTTTCCTTACATCCCACGTGGGGAACTCCCACACCCTGAGCTAGTCTCAGTGCCGGGCTGTCTAAATTAAACACCTAACCTATATCTAAATATCTAAATTATAACTATGGGCTACTAATTATTACTACCAATAAGCATTAAATGTCTAACCCTACGTTCTATCCTTGTTATCAGATCAGGTTTCCCTGCGCCCCCTCAGCCTGGTTTCCGCCTTCCCGTGGTGTTGGCCGTTGCCTTATTGGTCCCCGTTGTCTCCACGGTCTATTCCAGAGTTTGCATCCCAAGAGTAACAGAATTAAGGTTAGTACCAAAGCTGCCCCAGTGCCCGTATAGTTCCCGATGTGATGCCAATTGACTTGGGACCACGGTTCCTCTCTTTTTAGTTCTTGGATGGTTTGCTGTAGTTCGGACACCTCGACCTCTAACGCATTGGCGGGGAATGTTAATGTACGCCTCTCTGTTTTCTGCGTGAGGTTGAATCTTGGAACAACATCAGCACGGATTACTGTTTTGTAAGTAGTCGTGGCCTTAATGACCACCGAGGCCCCCCTCAAACTACAGCCAGGGTCTAGTGATAGAATTCCGCTCCCGTTCATAGCCACTGCCTGAGATTGTTGCTGGCATTCCAGATCAAAGACTACTTCGCGGGGTAGTACCATGATCCACCGGTTATCCTTTAATGGGTGAATGTAAATCGAAGGTAGTGCTGTTCGTATGGGGCATCGGCTCGGTTGCTCATTGGCATGTGAGAGCAACGCCATTTCACAATGCTCATCTTGACTTTCAATCTTGTACGTTGGTCCTCCTGCTTTGCAAATTACCGTTCCTTCTTCCCAGCGTCTACACTCGTCCAACCTTTTTGCAGAGATTGGTTGGTACCACACTCTAGAGCGGCTAACCAAAACATACTGGTATTGTGGCTCGAGGTAAGCATACCCCCTTTGGTATCTTGTTGGAACCGGGATGGGGTGAAATATCTGGTACTCTTCCCCCTGGATAAGAGGTACCTGAACTTCGAAAATAATCTGATCCTCGATGATTGCTGCCTTGGTCTCCAGTAACCGATATACATTGATCCAGTGTGCTCTTGAACTAGGAACTTGCAGGTTCGTGGGGATCTGCTTACTTATTTCCCATAGTTGTTTTGCAAACTGCGAAGGAGGTAACAATCGCACACTTGCTCTCCCATGATGTACATCCGAGAGTATATCTATCAGGTCTCCTTGGACATCCTTATACATCCAAATGGCCGCAGATAGCTGGAATAACACGTCCATATACTCTTCATGCACCATCACAGACTCGATTTCCTCCTGGATTACCCGATAATGCTTTTCCATTTCCTCATGCTCCTTACGGATAATGTTTCCGGTCAAATCTAATACATGCATTTGCTGTTGGAGCATGGTTTGTGTTTTTAGTACACCGGTGTTCAGGTGTTTGATTTGCTCCTGATACCTCTGAGCATCTCGTTGGCCCAACACTCCGATTATGTCCCCTGCTAAATCTCCGAGGAAATCCAAAGGAGCCCTCTTTTCCCGTCCGTGTTGTGCTTGGAGAAGCCTATTACTGTCCTCGATTTGGTCCATCAAGTAAGCTATCGGACTTAACAACGCCTCGCAATGTCTAACGTACCTGGTCGCATTGGCGTTTTCTGCACATGTCGCTCGGAGATGTTCTTGCGTTAGTCTCATGTGCTCCCACTCCCTCCAGTAGCTCGATAAGTTATAGTACCCCACTATGGTCCAAATGTTGGTGGATAGTTTGGCCCTACCTTCCTCCGCAAAGTATATACCTGGCTCAGTCTGAAACTCTTGGAACTGCAAACCCTGATTGCTCAGACTCGCTGCTGCCACCAGTATCGTCGTTAGCCTCAAACACCAGTTGAAAATACCCATTTCTAGACATGAGATAACAAGCATAAGACCGTTGTGCTGATGAATGGCGCTAACCCAATCCCACTTTGCTGAACCATGTGCATGGAATGTGATTGGGTCAACCTCATCCTTTCCTTAACCTTACTGACTTAAGTACTATTTGACTTAACCTATGCTGACATGCTTTCTCGCGCGCGGCATGCCAGCCTTCAACTCACTACTACACTGACTATGTGACTACCGAGCCCACCGGTTCATATTCAGTCTAATGGTGAGGTAGTAACGAATTTGGATTTACCCCGACAATTGGCTCTCTTCTTCCTCTTCCGATTGCCAAGGGCTCTCTGAGGCTGGAGGTACGTTTCTGCGGCCTCCTCCTTGAACTTTGCCTGAAGCATCCCCCTAAGCTCGTCTGATATGGCTTGCTTAGCTGCATCACCCATACCTCTCACCTCGAACTCCACAAGAAGCTCGTCTTGATCTAGGTAATCTAGATTCATTATATTATTGTTGTTGATTAAAAAAAAAAATAATAATAAAAAAAATTTTCTTAACCTCAAATAAAAAAAACTAACTAAAAAAAACGTATTCAAAAATAAAACAACCATGGGTAATATCCCCCTTCAATGAATAAATTCCGCCAACGGGGATAAAAATAAGGATAAGATAAAGGCTTTGAAATTGAAATTTTGATGAAATTATTTCCTTGTTCCCTTTGATGCAGCGGTAGTCTTAACCTGACATACAAGGTGATCCTCGCTGCTATGGTGAACTTGGAAACAGATGACATTTATGGTACCCAATAGACCATGGCAAGTTTGTTGTCCCCTTTTCTGCAGCTGGCAGTCTTACCCTGAACTCAGCAGAGGAGCTCACCTACATGGGTGACAAAAACGTTACCATGTAAGTCAACTGATGTTGATGAGACCTTTGCAGGCCTCTAACAACAGCTGCTATTGCTGTCTATTGGGGATGATAACACGCCGGTTATCACCAAGGATTTCAACAGTGTGTGGTATAATAGTGTTTAGCTTATGTCCGAAACCTCATCAATATCCGTTCACTGATAGAAAACCGGATTGGACAGCTAAACACATTATACCCTGAACGCGCCTACAACTAGCAATGGGAGGACTGGCAACCCCATCCCGGAGGATGATAAATTTTAAATGAAACGACAAAGTGGAATTTGCGCAATAACCTAACTATACACTGCTTGTTGGAAATCCATATTTTGAATAATAAAATTTGCCACAACTCGTAATAATTTCTTATAACCATTGTGGAATCAAACCGTAGGAAAATTTAGTGACAGTCGTGCAACTTACTTTAGGATGCGGAAAAGTAGTTTTAGTATCTGAGAAATGTGCAGCTCTTAATACCCCCGGTCTTATCACTCGGCAAGGAAAGAGATGATGCACATTGTTTCAAGGAAAAACCCTTTTCACCCTTACTAACATCCGTTGCACCACTGGTTGTTGTACACGGTACAGAAAACCGTACAACTGGATTATTGTTTGAGTTCGGTTATCAACGCATGCTCCAGCCTTCCCACCACATTAGATGAATTCTTAAACTCCTATAACTACCACGAATGTTGGTTTATCCCCCGGAGTGCGGGTTGGGACATGCCACGGATAAACCATCCATTCGGGGATCTAGCATAGAAGCTCAACTATCATCAATCTCTGTCGGTACGCGTATGACCCACCACGTATTAGGTCAGGCTTGCCGCTGCCATACTCGTATCGATAGAAATTTACATCTAACAATGATAAAAACCAAGCACACTGTTCTTTAAACCGATTTAAATTTTATTTAGAAGTATTTAACAATTTTTGAACATTACCCAAAAAGTAATGTCGAATATTAATTTAGACGAGAGTGTGAGGGGATCCTCAATTGAATTTCTTAGACTTATTGTGGTATTTGTTACCAGAATTTTTGGGCCGAATTATGGCCCCCTTTGGGCGCCACTGTAACGCTAAAAGTTCACCGTCTTACGACCGTATACCCTAACGCTAAAGAAATTTGTCCCCATTTCATGCACTAACCCCATGTGCGGCTTTGATTCCCGCAGCTCAGTCTTGTAGGGGATGTGGTCGTGGGTTTTTGGGGTTAGACGAAATGCGGGACCTAGATTACCGCACAATAACAAAAGAGAAAGAGAAAGATGGCCTAATATTTACCATCTAAAGGTTGAAAAAAAATGAAAAGTGGGGTCCTCAGACCCAAAACTGGCGGGTCCTACATATTTCAAGCGGATGTTTTACCCACGGTTGTTAATTCTGGTTTCTTAGGGTAACATAATTACCCTAAGAAATACGCACCAAAAAAAAAAAATATTAATAGAGAAGCTTAACGATTAGTGGTTTAATGGCGTGGAGGAGGTCTTCAGCAGAAAGAGGGTGTCCCGCCTATGGGCAGGGTTACTTTCGATGCCCTCGCTTCTAGCAAGACTCAGCTTTGCTAGAAGCAACTAAGGAACCTCGCCACGATTAGAATGGTTAGTATCTCTACTGCACTAAAATCATACTTACCAAAAAAAAAAAATTTAGTCTGCAAAGCACTAGACTAAAAACTCGCACTTTTAATTTACCTCCTGGATCAGTCTTTCAATGTATGTATTTCACTAACGTTTATTTTAAATTTTTAAATTAATGAACAAAAATTTTCTTTGGTGTCAAAAATAAATCAAACTTGCAACACTCCCACAAAACGAATTTTTTGGATATTTCACATTTATTGGCACTTGATTTGATTTATTCCCCGATTACATCAATTTATTTATGTAACTTAATGAACACTGTATAGTATCACGAGATAATAAACACATCCAATTTTCTTAATTAAATTTATTTCAGATTAATTTATACTTTTTTTTAAAATTATTATTGTATTTCACTAAATTTTACACATGTTAACAAACGCATTTTATTTTAGATATCAGGAAATTACCCAAAAAGAAACTGAACTTTCTACCTCTTCTAAACACAGCTGCACGGCTGACTGTCTAGCACGCAACTCCCCTTCTTTCTTTCCGTTGTACATTTTATACCAAAAATTGAAAACAAATTATTGTACATTCATCAAAATGTACGAACGCAAAAACGTACAACAACGTGACATTGATTTTCGCTTACTCAATGCACGCGCAAAAATTTATTTACATCAACAAAAAATCAATCGATCGAAAGGTGCAATTGTAGGTATTTTCAATAGCAGAGTTTTTTTTCATGCCATTTACCTCAAGACATATCGATGCAAAAATAAATTGATAATGTTGCATTATATATTATTATGGTTTACGTTTATTCACCTACTGCATGGATATATACAGTAATCTGAGTAACATAAGCAACCAATAACAATGCGAAATACGGCATGGTAATTTCTTTTGGTAGAATTTGAGGTATCACCTCGAAGGTTATGCCGTATGTTAAAATTTGATGTTTGGGTTGATAACGGAACTGAATAAAATTCCGTTACATGTTCAATGAATATTCGCGTCATTTGAAGAAACTCGGATTCACACGTTGCATTATCATAAATGGTCAAATCCGATTTAACCTATCAGCGATCTCACGAGTTGTTATTCGGCGGTATACATCAATCAATGCCTTTATTTTGTCTTCATAAACTTCAACTCGCCTTTCAAAACGTGGTGCATCATTAACATCAAAATTAGCAGAACGAAATTTTGAAAACCAGTTTTGACTCTTCTTCATACACAGCACACAGCTTTTTTCGTACTTGAACAGCATTTGGGCCTTTTCGATAATAAAAAAGTAAACAGAAAATTAGGCAGAATCAAACAAATTTTTGCAAAAATAAGCCCTGTTATATCAGCTGTCAAAATATATAATAACAATGCAGCTCAAGAAGCTGGCTATGAAACATTACCGTTTAGTCCCAACTACCCAGTATTTGTGAAAGAATTTTCACTTCGATTGAAGAAATTTGGATTCATATAAAAGACAACTTATAACTTCAAAAGACAATTCATACAAAAGTTGTGTGCGTATACGAATCACTCAGCTAAAATAATTCGTAGCTACACACAAATCCGGACGAGTGGTTAATGTTGCATATGTAAGACATTCCATGAGTTCTCGATATGGTTCAATTTTTCATTTTGTAAAGCAATGCCATTTTCAATTGGTGTCGCTTTATCCATCCAATTAATCATGTTAAATTCTTGTAGTATCTTTCGAAAATATTCCTTTTGATTCATACTAATTGAATGATTATTTTCGTCTTGTTCAATATGAATTCCAAGAAAAGTATCTGCTTTGCCTAGGTCTTTCTTCTCGAATTCACTCAACAACAATTTTTTAATTTTTACAACCGTTTTAATATCACTTCATACGATCGATCAGTAAGTCATCAACGCAATGCAACACGTAGCATGCTATTCCATTCGCGACACTAATGTGTAAGCAACAATCAGATAAACAGCCTTTGAACTCAATAATTTTCATAAAATTTATGAAATCGCACGTTCCACATTCTAGAAGCCTGCTTTAAACCATACAACGATTTGTTCAATTTTCAAAGTTTTATTGTGCCATCATTGAATCCTTCTGGTTGATTTATATATATATCCTCGTTCAATTCTCGACGTCCATTTGAGGTACATGATAATTATTATGTACCGTAATCACCAATATTACATGAAATGTCATCAGTTTCGCAGTTGGTGAATACGTCTGGCTTTGTATTTGTGTTTCAGTTTAAACACCCATTTTTTCGAAATCAATTTTCGACCTTTCGGTAAATCACGCAATGACCATGTATCGTTTTTAATTAAAGATGCATATTCTTCGTGGATTTCATTCTTCCACTGTGGCCAATCTGGTTGGTGTTTCGCTTCTTTAATTGTAGTTGGATCATTTTGTACGTACTCCTGAGCTGATAGAGCAAAATGTGCCGAGTATTCCCAATCACCATAATGTTGAATTGGCTTGCGTTCTCGATTGGATTTACGTAGTTCGATGTCACCGGTGTTATCAGTGCAATCCGCACTAACACTGTTGTCTGTTGGTATATTTTCCTTATCGGTGAAATGTTCATCAGTTGTATTAATAGTACCAGTTAATATTTCGTCATCATTTTTATTTGTTTGTTCGCTTACGGCCTCTGAATCTGGTATTTCAATAATTTGGCTTTGTTCAGAATTGATCTTTCATCAAATGCTACATGTCGACCAATAACTAGTTTATTTACATCCCTTAATCTATATGTATGATGCGATGTGCCATAACCAATCATGATACACTTAGAGGATTTCGCATCCAATTTCTTACGATAATCCGCAGGAATGTGATTATAACATGTTAAACCAAAAATACGAATATCTAATAAATCTGGTTTCGTACCATACCATCTAATCGTTCTGATACCGAATTCATCTCAGGATTGTATGGAACCGTATATATGATCTGAATTCCGTTTTCTTTGCAATTCTTTTTAAATTCGATTGATGTGTATTCGCCACCATTGTCAGCCAATACATTTGAAATTTTACAACCGTGACGAGCTTCAACCATCGCTACATCCAGTACGTCGCCTTTTCGTTCAATACAGAAGGCCATTGTTGCACGCGTAAAATCATCAGTAAAAGTGACAAAATATCCATCCCAAGCTGGTTCATTCATTGGTCCACAAACGTCTGTGTGGATTAATTCCAAAATTCGACTTGATCGTAATTGCCTATTCGCAATTTCAATTCGGTGTTTATTTTTATTTGCTCCAAGCCAGAAACCATTTTTCTTGAAATTAACTTTTTCATGTCGAAAACATTTAGGTGTCCTAGTTGCTCACTTGAAAAAACAGCAAGCACATCACAATCAACATGAAATGTTGTCTCGTACAATTTTCCTTTTTCGTTTGCAACAAATTGTAATTTCTTATCGAAAGAAATGTACGCACAATCTTTGACAAAATTTACTTCAAATCCCCGATTGGTCAAAGCATTTATTGAAAATGAGCTGTGTTCCAAATTATTAACCAGCGGCACATCATTAATCACTCTCGCTTTAAATTCACAATTCAAAAAAGTTTTAATTTTCATGTTGCCTTGCTGTTTCGATTTCAATTGTTGATTTTTCTTTGCTACCAGAGTCCAATATGAATTTAATCAACGGTCTAAACACTCTTCGTAATTAATGGTTCGGTTGCATGTATTCGCTTCTTCAAATTTATCATGTACATCAACTGTGCACACGAGATTCGCTTTTCGTTTCGTTGAGGTTATGTTTCCTGCTGCGTCTTTTGCATTATTCGATTTTGCATTTAAATTTTCCTTATTCTTGAAAGATTTGGCGAAACACATATACTTTGTGTCCTTTTTACCGCATTTAAAACAAACAAGGCTTGGATTTCGTATGTGCATTGCATATGATTCGTTTGATTTACCACTCGAGCCGCCATTGTTTCGTTTCTCAGGTTCATCAATCAGACGACTCTCGACAAATTCCACTGTTAAATCGTTTGGATTCATCGTTTTGATCGCAGTAACCAAGTTATCGTAACTTCTCGGTTATTGTTAACAACATATGGCAAATGACGTCCATATTGCACCAAATGATTTCAAATCACGAATCTTTTTGTCAAAATTTAGAAAATGATCACTAATATTATCCTCATCTTGCATTTTCATTGTCGGCAGCTGTTTTCGTATAAAAGTTGTCCCGGAATGCTTTTTCGCTCGTACACTGAAGATATGTTATCAAACACGCTGTCATGAAAGCTTTACACGATAATCGAAATACATGGCTTCTCCTCTTTCTTGATAATTCCATGCAGCAATTGACCTTTCTCCTCTTTTAAAATATCGTTTAAAATGGTCTCGATAAATTTACGTAATGCAATCCCCTTTTCATCCAAAAGAATACCAAGTCGATATTTCCAATTGCTAAAATTCACGTGGGTAACTGCAGCAGGGAAACTTTCGAATTTCAAAATGAAACTTTGCATACCGATTAAGTCCAATTTGTGCAAATTAGTTGCTCACGGGGAAAAAATAGTGCTAGTCCAGGAGCTGAAAAAACGGGAAAAGTAAATTTCAAATTTCGCCTAAAAGACGTAATAAATAAAACCCGATTTCTAGAAAAATCCAGAAATAATTTAAGCCTAATTTTAAAACTTTCTAAAGGCCGCTAAACTGATGAAATTTGTGCTTATCAAAGAAAGATAATTTTCATAAATTTTCATTCATAAATCGAGGAAAACCAAACCAGCCCCTGAAAGATACTATATTTAACAAAAACGGAGATATATCGTTCAATAATACTTGTGTTGAACAACAAATAAAATAATAGAAAAAAATGTTCTAAAATCCAAGGCATAAACAATTCAGATAATATATTCCTGTCAGGTATGTTCATTGCCAAAATATAGTGGCTGAATTTGTGCTAATCCAGAATTGGCCCAATTCCATTGAACAACAACGACCGTTGAATGAACAATTTTCTGACAAAAAGTGTTCTAGAAACCAATGAAGTTGGCACTTCTTATTGCATATTCCGATCAGATATTTTCATTGCCATCCGAAAAATATAGTCGCTGAATTTGTGCTAATCCAGAATTGGCCCAATTCCATTGAACAAGAACGACCGTTGAATCAACAATTTTCTGACAAAAAGTGTTCTAGAAACCAATGAAGTTGGCACTTCTTATTGCATATTCCGATCAGATATGTTCATTGCCATCCGAAAAATATAGTCGCTGAATTTGTGCTAATCCAGAATTGGCCCAATTCCATTGAACAACAACGACCGTTCAATGAACAATTTTCTGACAAAAAGTGTTCTAGAAACCAATGAAGTTGGCACTTCTGATTGCATATTCCGATCAGATATGTTCATTGCCATCCGAAAAATATAGTGCCTGAATTTCTGCTAATCCAGAATTGGCCCAATTCCATTGAACAACAACGACCGTTGAATGAACAATTTTCTGAGAAAAAGTGTTCTAGAAACCATTGAAGTTGGCACTTCTTATTGCATATTCCGATCAGATATGTTCATTGCCATCCGAAAAATATAGTGGCTGAATTTGTGCTAATCCAGAATTGGCCCAATTCCATTGAAAAAGAACGACCGTTGAATGAACAATTTTCTGACAAAAAAGTTCTAGAAACCAATGAAGTTGGCACTTCTGATTGCATATTCCGATCAGATATTTCATTGCCATTGGAAAAATATAGTGGCTGAATTTGTGCTAATCCAGAATTGGCCCAATTTCATTGAACAACAACGACCGTTCAATGAACAATTTTCTGACAAAAAGTGTTCTAGAAACCAATGAAGTTGGCACTTCTGATTGCATATTCCGATCAAATATGTTCATTGCCATCCGAAAAATATAGTGGCTGAATTTGTGCTAATCCAGAATTGGCCCAATTCCATTGAAAAAGAACGACCGTTGAATGAACAATTTTCTGACAAAAAGTGTTCTAGAAACCAATGAAGTTGGCACTTCTGATTGCATATTCCAATCAGATATGTTCATTGCCATCCGAAAAATATAGTGACTGAATTTGTGCTAATCCAGAATTGGCCCAATTCCATTGAACAACAACGACCGTTGAATGAACAATTTTCTGACAAAAAGTGTTCTAGAAACCAATGAAGGTCGCACTTCTTATTGCATATTCCGATCAGATATGTTCATTGCCATCCGAAAAATATAGTGGCTGAATTTGTGCTAATCCAGAATTGGCCCAATTCCATTGAAAAAGAACGACCGTTGAATGAACAATTTTCTGACAAAAAGTGTTCTAGAAACCAATGAAGTTGGCACTTCTTATTGCATATTCCGATCAGATATGTTCATTGCCATCCGAAAAATATAGTCGCTGAATTTGTGCTAATCCAGAATTGGCCCAATTCCATTGAACAACAACGACCGTTCAATGAACAATTTTCTGACAAAAAGTGTTCTAGAAACCAATGAAGTTGGCACTTCTGATTGCATATTCCGATCAGATATGTTCATTGCCATCCGAAAAATATAGTGACTGAATTTCTGCTAATCCAGAATTGGCCCAATTCCATTGAACAACAACGACCGTTGAATGAACAATTTTCTGAGAAAAAGTGTTCTAGAAACCATTGAAGTTGGCACTTCTTATTGCATATTCCGATCAGATATGTTCATTGCCATCCGAAAAATATAGTGGCTGAATTTGTGCTAATCCAGAATTGGCCCAATTCCATTGAAAAAGAACGACCGTTGAATGAACAATTTTCTGACAAAAAGTGTTCTAGAAACCAATGAAGTTGGCACTTCTGATTGCATATTCCGATCAAATATGTTCATTGCCATCCGAAAAATATAGTGACTGAATTTGTGCTAATCCAGAATTGGCCCAATTCCATTGAACAACAACGACCATTGAATGAACAATTTTCTGACAAAAAGTGTTCTAGAAACCAATGAAGGTCGCACTTCTTATTGCATATTCCGATCAGATATGTTCATTGCCAAAATATTTCAAAATATAGTGGCTGAATTTGTGCTAATCCAGAATTGGCCCAATAACATTGAACAACAACGACCGATGAATGAACAATTTTCTGATAAAAAATTTTATCAGAAAATTGTTCATTTAACGGTCGATGTTGTTCAATGGAATTGGGCCAATTCTGGATTAGCACAAATTTAGCCACTATATTTTTGGGATGGCAATGAACATATCTGAGTTGCTTATGCCTTGGATTTTAGAACATTTTTCTTCTATTATTTTATTTGTTGTTCAACACAAGTATTATTGAACGATATATCTCCGTTTTTTTAAATATAGTATCTTTCAGGGGCTGGTTTGGTTTTCCTCGATTTATGAATGAAAATTTATGAAAATTATCTTTCTTTGATAAGCACAAATTTCATCAGTTTAGCGGCCTTTAGAAAGTTTTAAAATTAGGCTTAAATTATTTCTGGTTTTTTGTAGAAATCGGGTTTTATTTATACCGTCTTTTAGGCGAAATTTGAAATTTACTTTTCCCGTTTTTTCAGCTCCTGGACTAGCACTATTTTTTTCCCGTGAGCAACTAATTAGCACAAATTGGGCTTAATCGGTATGCAAAGTTTCATTTTGAAATTCGAAAGTTTCCCTCCTGCAGTTACCCACTTCTAAAATTCGTACCATCGAATTGAGCGACCTTCGACGTATTGTGCTCCAGAATAGAAATCATTTTATTTATTATTCCAAACAAATGGGGTAACTCATCTCATAATGATAAATACGAGTTTTATAGGGCTTACGCTTTCATACGTCAGTTTGAAGAGAGTGAGCCGATTCTTATACTAGTTAACACTCGTCCTCAAGAAAATATAATGATTTCTTAATTTTTTTTTTCAACTCAATGCTGTACAGCGCATAATAAAGCGAATTTTATTGGTATCATAACCTAAAAGGTCAATTACCAATTAAGCAAGCTTAAATCGATTACTCTTTGTTACTGTGATCGACTATTATACAAACAACAATAAATCAACCATAAATAAATACAAAAACTACATCTTACATCAAACCAATTTTCTTTTCATCACAACCATAAAACGTACAATAATGAAATTAATCAAATTCGATGAATCGAAGAATTATGCGCTTTTCTATATCTCTTTGGATATTGTGCAATGTTGATTTGTTTATAAAACAGAAATGAAAATGTACATAAGTTATCAGACCGCAAGAGATTAATAACCAGAAATGTTTTGTGAAAAGAGAAAATTGGTTCAGTGGGAGATGTGGTTTAAATATATTGTGCTACTGACATCTAAAACGTGAACTAATTTTTCGCTTCGATTTTATTTTACAGGCACGTGCACCATTACAAGCCGGAACGGAAAAAACCAACGCGTATATCGGCCAACGTGCCGGTCCATCCGGAACATCGGCATTTACACCATCTACACCGTACACTGAGCAACGTGGATTTGCATTTGGCAACACTAGTAACCGCAATAAGAACCCTTTTAGACCCTCGAATGATTATTATTCTAGTCAGGAGGATTATCGTAACGGTAATTCTAATCGTAACAATAATAATAATAATAATAACAAATTTCGACCATTATCGACCGAACAAACAGCAACGGCCAAAACGAAACCGACGAGACGAAATCGTTTCAGCCCCTCATCAAAACCGCCTGCACAAATTCCGACCACCGAGCGAATAATTAATCGACCTAATAAACCGGTATACCAATCGAAACAGCCAACCAGTTCCGAAATAGTTTCAAATGAATTCCCATCGCAACCAAGTAGCCGGTACTTCGTTAAACCCCTAAATACAGGTGCGATCAATATCACGCACAATGGCAGTTCAAAAGTTCGGGACGCTTCATATGAAGAGAATGTTGATGAAGTGCTACTCGACGAAAATTACGACTACGTGATCGAAAAGAAGAATAATGGGAATGAGGTGTACGATTCTAACGTTAGTACGAGCACAAATAATCCGTTGGTGAACGTAGATCACGAATATGTAGAATTTTCTAGAGTTGTTACGACCACTACTGCGGCCCCTATTGAATTGGATGTTCGAAATCAGAGTGGAGAGAATAAAATTGTCGACTTGGGCGAGCACACCGTAATCCTAACAGATAATTTTTATTTGCCTAAAGATGAATCGGCCGGTGATAGTATGGCAGCCTCGTCAGAATATGATAGTGAGGCATCGACTGAACCTATTGAATATGAATATGAATATGAGGATTACTCAGAAGAGGATACAGAACAACCAACTACGATCGAAGCAGTTACAGAGCAGGCAACAGATTTTCAACCTGTTTTGCTGGAATCCGATAAATTTGAGAATAGTACCGAGGTTGTAGATATCAGCGATGAGAGTGCAATATCATCAAACACCGAAATTTTAGGTGAACAAGTTATTTCGGTGGTAACAACAAAGAGTGTAGAGAACAGTACCATAATGGACGAAAGTGCTGAAGATAAACCAGAAAATTTACAACTTGCACCGGAACTTGAAACCATAGTGAACAGTGACACGAATAATACAACTGAAAGTTGGGTCGTCGTTGCATCAGTTCAAACGAGTCGAAGTGTATCGGGTGCACGATTTTTACCATTCCCTTCGGTCGAACAAGATGAAAAGAAACAAACATTGGCCGAGTTGGAGAGAGATAGCGTTGAAGTAAAAGTCCACGAGAATGATGATATTCCGGTGACACAAAGTAGTGCCGAGATTACAACAATGCCGATGTTATCAGAAAACGGAGAAGAAGAAGACGTCACAATAATTTCAGAAGTTATGTCATCGTCGTCAAAACCAGTAGTCTCACAATCAACCGAAAGTATTATCGATAAATTGGATCGAGTGCAATCGGAACTTTCGATCGGATTGTTATCGGGAAAATTTCCAATTTTAAAGGATATGAATGAGAATACAGAGACTTCAACAAAGGCGCCACCAAATGGGCAGCCTCTTTTCCGGAAATATACAACTCAAAAATCCATTGGTGTACCATCGACTACGACGAAACGCCCATACCAGAGGGAAGGTCTTTCAGAGGAGGTAATCGAGGATCTGTTACCACCCGGTTACAAATCCAAAAATCAGGGTGCATTTAAAAATCGAAAATCAACCACGACAACAGCAACACCAGAAGTTGAAAACCTTAGGCCAGCAAGAAACCAAACTAATACAAGATCGTTCAAGAATAATGCCGTCGCCCAGGATATTACGTTAGCGGGTCTTTTACCGAAAGGATATAAGCCTCCGGTAGAATCGGATTCGGCCGAGCAATCAACTCCACCGAAATTAAATGAACTCTTAAAGAAAATCAGCTTCGAGGATAATGTAGAAAAATTATTACCACCAGGGTTCAAACAGCAAAATGTTCACCCAGCTTCAACCTCGACCACTGCAGCACCAGTGACCAAAAAAACCCTTGGCTTTGTCACAATATCCGAAGATGTTGATAAATTTTTACCTCCTGGATTCCGACAAAATTCGTACTCGAATAAAAAACGACCATTCCCAACCACCGAAAGTCCAAAGAAGTTTGTACCGCACGGACATACACCAACAACGTCGGCTCCAAAGACTACGACTGAATTTA
Organism: Nephrotoma guestfalica; assembly: GCA_963691935.1. Lineage (NCBI taxonomy): Eukaryota > Metazoa > Arthropoda > Insecta > Diptera > Tipulidae > Nephrotoma > Nephrotoma guestfalica. Next base: position 222,759,401 of record OY829914.1, read on the forward strand.
ATAAACCACAACTGGCATCACTGCCGATTATTCCAATTAGTGATAATATTGATAAATTTCTACCGCCCGGTTATACACCAAAAGAAAAACAACTTCAAAAACCAACAGTTATAGCGCTTAATGAAGATTTAAGTGTAAGCAAACTGCTGCCACCTGGCTATAAGAATAAGAAACAAGACAGTACGGAAGATAAAAGTGCTGAAATTAAAGAACCCGATGCGATTTTAAGTAAAATCCCATTTAAAGAGGTTGTAAATCTTCTTCCACCTGGCTTTGAATTAAACGACTCAGATACGGACGCTCCGGCAGCTTCGACAACAACCACCACAACTACTGCGAAACCAAAAGTTGTTTTAATCGGAAAAGTACCAGGATTGACAGCGTTAATTTCTCACAGAAAACCAGGCCAACGAACAACAACTACACATAAACCGAGTGCTGCTGGAGACCACACAACATCTGCACCAGGTGTAACCGATATACAAATTAGGAAAGGTCCACCAAAACGTGTTACAACCGAATTCACCGGTTGGCCATCACCACCCACAACCCCATACAGCATCGATAAATTATTAGAACTCCAAAAAGCGCAAGCCATCGATATTACCGATCTACTAAATATTCCCGGCGGGCCATCAACATCATCTACATCGACGTCAACAACGACTACAACTACGACCACTACAACGGTAAAACCAACAACACCAGGCTATTGTCGCATTGAATGTAATTTAGCGGGCACGATTAAAATTATCGATGGAGTGTCCTGGAAACCCGAACTTCTAGATCATAACACAGACGAATGGCAAAATTTAGCCAGCGAAGTCGAAATACAACTCAATGAAGTGTATTCAAGTGATCGCGATTTAAGCCAATGGTATAAAGGTGTTCGAATCGATAGTTTTAGTAAAGGTAGTGTGCTAGTCGATTACTGGATCGAATTGGTAAATATTACCGGTGAGGTGAATACACTCGAAATAAAAAGACTTTTCCACGATGCATTAGTCCCGTCACCGATTAAAAAAGTCGAAATAAATACGAGCCGGCTAATCGAAAATGGAACCGATTCGGAATACTATGAAACAATATCGGAGCCACAGAATACACGAAACAATTTGCTGCTGGGTAAATTTATTGTGGATCCGGTATCAACAGATTTTATTGTGCTGCCTAAATCGAATAATCCGACCGTGGGTTATGCGGATAACGATGATTTCCTACCACAATGGGCTGTCGCAGTGCTGGTGATTGGTATTGGATCGCTGCTATTTGTGATCTTGTTTGGTGTGACAGTGGTAAGTAATTTAAATTTGTTACAATTTTGTGTTAGGTATAGTAAAATTTTGTGTCCATTTCAGATAATAAGCCGACAAAATCGAGCCAAGAAACAACCAACACCTCTGACAGTCGATATGTTAAACGAACTAAATAAAAATCATATGGGCGGTTTAGAAAACTACGAACAAGAAGAATTCTATAATATTGACGATGCCTGGGAAAATAGTCAGAAGCACAATAATATCAAGCCTAAGGTAATATCATGCATTTATTTGGTTACTAAGCCTAGTTATTAACTTTTCACATCCGTCCATCTGTTTCAGCAGCGCTTTACAAATTCTATGCACGGCAGTAGTGCATCGAATATTTACGATAGTTGGCGATCGCAACATCGTCATGGCGGCCACCATAATAATCCAAATCCTCAACATCCGGAATACTATTATGACGATCAAAATAATTACATATCACAGAAAAATGGGCCATATCCACCGGATGATTATGCAGTCGAGAATCATCATCGAAACGCAATGTCGATGTACACGTATAATCCGAGGCGATTAACTCGTAATGATTACGATTTAGATTTTTAGTACCAATTTTTTTGTTTTGTAGTAACCTAGCCTAGCGTACACAATAATTTTATAATTATATTTAATTAAATAACATAAGACCTATACGTTAAAATAATAATTAATTAATTATATTAATATAAAAATAATTATTAGTTGTGAAATTTTTATTTTTTAGTATTTATATAAAATGAGAGATGAGTGCGAGAAGAAGACAAAATCAGTTATAATTAAAATACTCTATTTAGAATTAATTATAATTTAATTTTATAATTAGGCATAAAATTTAATTAATTAATTTTTATGGATGTATAAAATAAAATAAAAAAACAAAAAAATGTAACAAATTAAATATATGCGAGACGAAAAACGAGAATAAATTAAATGAAATATTTAATTATCAAATAAAATTAATAAGACAGAAATTTCGAGAAAGTTTTTTATTTGGCCGGGGTCCAAGAAAAGTGCCTAATTCTAACAGAAAACGTTTAAAGAGTGTTGCACAAACAAATAAACCAGTCATCAAACCAGTCAAATCACGGCCAATGATAAGAAAATTTTGAGCTATATGAAAATTTCAAACCAAATCGGCGTTAATTTCAATAATCATGATGTCAACAGTTGGCGGACCAGAAAGCGCTAATTAGCATGCAGTTCAGCTGCTAGAATATCAAATAATCAAGCACCGGTGCAGTAGTTACTTTTAGCATGTGTCCCAAAAATTGAAAAACCGAAAAAATTGTTTGTAATGCGGAAACCTTCCACTCAGCAAACTCGCCTTAAAAAGAATCCGAAAAATTCAACTACCATGCTTCAGGATGTAAATCACCGTTAGTTTCTTGTTCAGCGTCTTACTCTCATTACTTACAATCATTTTGAACCGGAAAATCAACAATAAAATATTTTCAATTTTTGGCGAAAATCCCTGATGGTTAGCCTTACCGATTTTTATCCGATAAAATTTATTGTCACGAATTGTCTCTGGTTGTGTCGATTTAGATAAATTATGGAAATTTGAGTAGAGCTGCATTCAAATTGTTGCAATATGTTGCCTCATTCGACTGCAATCAAGGTTCGATTACAAATGTGGCCGGATTTTAAACTACAGAACTACCCATAACCACGCTTTCTGCATGTAAATCACCGTTAGTTTCTTGTTCAGCGTCTTACTCTCATTACTTACAATCATTTTGAACCGGAAAATCAACAATAAAATATTTTCAATTTTTGGCGAAAATCCCTGATGGTTAGCCTTACCGATTTTTATCCGATAAAATTTATTGTCACGAATTGTCTCTGGTTGTGTCATTTTGGATAAATTATGGAAATTTGAGTAGAGCTGCATTCAAATTGTTGCAATATGTTGCCTCATTCGGCTGCGACCATGGTTCGATTACAAATGTGACCGGATTTTAAACTACAAAACTTCCAATAACCACGCTTTCTGGATGTAAATCACCGTTAGTTTCTTGTTCAACGTCTTACTCTCATTACTTACAATCATTTTAAACCGGAAAATCAACAATGAAATATTTTCAATTTTTGGCAAAAATCCCTGATGGTTAGCCTTACCGATTTTTATGCGATAAAATTTATTGTCACGAATTGTCTCTGGTTGTGTCATTTTGGATAAATTATGGAAATTTGAGTAGAGCTGCATTCAAATTGTTGCAATATGTTGCCTCATTCGGTTGCAATCAAGGTTCGATTACAAATGTGACCGGATTTTAAACTACAGAACTACCCATAACCACGCTTTCTGCATGTAAATCACCGTTAGTTTCTTGTTCAGCGTCTTACTCTCATTACTTACAATCATTTTGAACCGGAAAATCAACAATGAAATATTTTCAATTTTTGGCGAAAATCCCTGATGGTTAGCCTTACCGATTTTTATGCGATAAAATTTATTGTCACGGATTGTCTCTGGTTGTGTCATTTTGGATCAATTATGGAAATTTGAGTAGAGCTACATTCAAATTGTTGCAATATGTTGCATCATTCGGCTGCAATCAAGGTTCGATTACAAATGTGACCGGATTTTAAACTACAAATCTTCCAATAACCACGCTTTCTGGATGTAAATCACCGTTAGTTTCTTGTTCAACGTCTTACTCTCATTACTTACAATCATTTTGAACCGGAAAATCAACAATGAAATATTTTCAATTTTTGGCGAAAATTCCTGATGGTTAGCCTTACCGATTTTTATGCGATAAAATTTATTGTCACGGATTGTCTCTGGTTGTGTCATTTTGGATAAATTATGGAAATTTGAGTAGAGCTGCATTCAAATTGTTGCAATATGTTGCATCATTCGGCTGCAATCAAGGTTCGATTACAAATGTGGCCGGATTTTAAACTACAGAACTACCCATAACCACGCTTTCTGCATGTAAATCACCGTTAGTTTCTTGTTCAGCGTCTTACTCTCATTACTTACAATCATTTTGAACCGGAAAATCAACAATGAAATATTTTCAATTTTTGGCGAAAATCCCTGATGGTTAGCCTTACCGATTTTTATGCGATAAAATTTATTGTCACGAATTGTCTCTGGTTGTGTCATTTTGGATAAATTATGGAAATTTGAGTAGAGCTGCATTCAAATTGTTGCAATATGTTGCCTCATTCGGTTGCAATCAAGGTTCGATTACAAATGTGACCGGATTTTAAACTACAGAACTACCCATAACCACGCTTTCTGCATGTAAATCACCGTTAGTTTCTTGTTCAGCGTCTTACTCTCATTACTTACAATCATTTTGAACCGGAAAATCAACAATGAAATATTTTCAATTTTTGGCGAAAATCCCTGATGGTTAGCCTTACCGATTTTTATGCGATAAAATTTATTGTCACGGATTGTCTCTGGTTGTGTCATTTTGGATCAATTATGGAAATTTGAGTAGAGCTACATTCAAATTGTTGCAATATGTTGCCTCATTCGGCTGCAATCAAGGTTCGATTACAAATGTGACCGGATTTTAAACTACAGAACTACCCATAACCACGCTTTCTGCATGTAAATCACCGTTAGTTTCTTGTTCAACGTCTTACTCTCATTACTTACAATCATTTTGAACCGGAAAATCAACAATGAAATATTTTCAATTTTTGGCGGAAATCCCTGATGGTTAGCCTTACCGATTTTTATGCGATAAAATTTATTGTCACGGATTGTCTCTGGTTGTGTCATTTTGGATAAATTATGGAAATTTGAGTAGAGCTGCATTCAAATTGTTGCAATATGTTGCATCATTCGGCTGCAATCAAGGTTCGATTACAAATGTGACCGGATTTTAAACTACAAAACTTCCAATAACCACGCTTCAGGATGTAAATCATCGTTAGTTTCTTGTTCAGCGTCTTACTCTCATTACTTACAATCATTTTGAACCGGAAAATCAACAATGAAATATTTTCAATTTTTGGCGAAAATCCCTGATGGTTAGCCTTACCGATTTTTATGCGATAAAATTTATTGTCACGGATTGTCTCTGGTTGTGTCATTTTGGATCAATTATGGAAATTTGAGTAGAGCTACATTCAAATTGTTGCAATATGTTGCCTCATTCGGCTGCAATCAAGGTTCGATTACAAATGTGACCGGATTTTAAACTACAGAACTACCCATAACCACGCTTTCTGCATGTAAATCACCGTTAGTTTCTTGTTCAACGTCTTACTCTCATTACTTACAATCATTTTGAACCGGAAAATCAACAATGAAATATTTTCAATTTTTGGCGGAAATCCCTGATGGTTAGCCTTACCGATTTTTATGCGATAAAATTTATTGTCACGGATTGTCTCTGGTTGTGTCATTTTGGATAAATTATGGAAATTTGAGTAGAGCTACATTCAAATTGTTGCAATATGTTGCCTCATTCGGTTGCAATCAAGGTTCGATTACAAATGTGACCGGATTTTAAACTACAGAACTACCCATAACCACGCTTTCTGCATGTAAATCACCGTTAGTTTCTTGTTCAGCGTCTTACTCTCATTACTTACAATCATTTTGAACCGGAAAATCAACAATGAAATATTTTCAATTTTTGGCGGAAATCCCTGATGGTTAGCCTTACCGATTTTTATGCGATAAAATTTATTGTCACGGATTGTCTCTGGTTGTGTCATTTTGGATCAATTATGGAAATTTGAGTAGAGCTACATTCAAATTGTTGCAATATGTTGCCTCATTCGGTTGCGATCAAGGTTCGATTACAAATGTGACCGGATTTTAAACTACAGAACTACCCATAACCACGCTTTCTGCATGTAAATCACCGTTAGTTTCTTGTTCAACGTCTTACTCTCATTACTTACAATCATTTTGAACCGGAAAATCAACAATGAAATATTTTCAATTTTTGGCGAAAATCCCTGATGGTTAGCCTTACCGATTTTTATGCGATAAAATTTATTGTCACGGATTGTCTCTGGTTGTGTCATTTTGGATAAATTATGGAAATTTGAGTAGAGCTGCATTCAAATTGTTGCAATATGTTGCATCATTCGGCTGCAATCAAGGTTCGATTACAAATGTGACCGGATTTTAAACTACAGAACTACCCATAACCACGCTTTCTGCATGTAAATCACCGTTAGTTTCTTGTTCAGCGTCTTACTCTCATTACTTACAATCATTTTGAACCGGAAAATCAACAATGAAATATTTTCAATTTGTGGCGAAAATCCCTGATGGTTAGCCTTACCGATTTTTATGCGATAAAATTTATTGTCACGGATTGTCTCTGGTTGTGTCATTTTGGATAAATTATGGAAATTTGAGTAGAGCTGCATTCAAATTGTTGCAATATGTTGCCTCATTCGGCTGCAATCAAGGTTCGATTACAAATGTGACCGGATTTTAAACTACAGAACTACCCATAACCACGCTTTCTGCATGTAAATCACCGTTAGTTTCTTGTTCAGCGTCTTACTCTCATTACTTACAATCATTTTGAACCGGAAAATCAACAATGAAATATTTTCAATTTGTGGCGAAAATCCCTGATGGTTAGCCTTACCGATTTTTATGCGATAAAATTTATTGTCACGAATTGTCTCTGGTTGTGTCATTTTGGATAAATTATGGAAATTTGAGTAGAGCTGCATTCAAATTGTTGCAATATGTTGCCTCATTCGACTGCAATCAAGGTTCGATTACAAATGTGGCCGGATTTTAAACTACAGAACTACCCATAACCACGCTTTCTGGATGTAAATCATCGTTAGTTTCTTGTTCAGCGTCTTACTCTCATTACTTACAATCATTTTGAACCGGAAAATCTACAATGAAATATTTTCAATTTTTGGCGAAAATCCCTGATGGTTAGCCTTACCGATTTTTATCCGATAAAATTTATTGTCACGGATTGTCTCTGGTTGTGTCATTTTGGATAAATTATGGAAATTTGAGTAGAGCTGCATTCAAATTGTTGCAATATGTTGCATCATTCGGCTGCAATCAAGGTTCGATTACAAATGTGACCGGATTTTAAACTACAAAACTTCCAATAACCACGCTTTCTGGATGTAAATCACCGTTAGTTTCTTGTTCAACGTCTTACTCTCATTACTTACAATCATTTTGAACCGGAAAATCAACAATGAAATATTTTCAATTTTTGGCGAAAATCCCTGATGGTTAGCCTTACCGATTTTTATGCGATAAAATTTATTGTCACGGATTGTCTCTGGTTGTGTCATTTTGGATAAATTATGGAAATTTGAGTAGAGCTGCATTCAAATTGTTGCAATATGTTGCATCATTCGGCTGCAATCAAGGTTCGATTGCAAATGTGGCCGGATTTTAAACTACAGAACTACCCATAACCACGCTTTCTGGATGTAAATCACCGTTAGTTTCTTGTTCAGCGTCTTACTCTCATTACTTACAACCATTTTGAACCGGAAAATCAACAATGAAATATTTTCAATTTTTGGCGAAAATCCCTGATGGTTAGCCTTACCGATTTTTATGCGATAAAATTTATTGTCACGGATTGTCTCTGGTTGTGTCATTTTGGATCAATTATGGAAATTTGAGTAGAGCTGCATTCAAATTGTTGCAATATGTTGCATCATTCGGCTGCAATCAAGGTTCGATTACAAATGTGGCCGGATTTTAAACTACAGAACTACCCATAACCACGCTTTCTGCATGTAAATCACCGTTAGTTTCTTGTTCAGCGTCTTACTCTCATTACTTACAATCATTTTGAACCGGAAAATCAACAATGAAATATTTTCAATTTTTGGCGAAAATCCCTGATGGTTAGCCTTACCGATTTTTATGCGATAAAATTTATTGTCACGGATTGTCTCTGGTTGTGTCATTTTGGATCAATTATGGAAATTTGAGTAGAGCTACATTCAAATTGTTGCAATATGTTGCCTCATTCGGCTGCAATCAAGGTTCGATTACAAATGTGACCGGATTTTAAACTACAGAACTACCCATAACCACGCTTTCTGCATGTAAATCACCGTTAGTTTCTTGTTCAGCGTCTTACTCTCATTACTTACAATCATTTTGAACCGGAAAATCAACAATGAAATATTTTCAATTTTTGGCGAAAATCCCTGATGGTTAGCCTTACCGATTTTTATGCGATAAAATTTATTGTCACGGATTGTCTCTGGTTGTGTCATTTTGGATCAATTATGGAAATTTGAGTAGAGCTACATTCAAATTGTTGCAATATGTTGCCTCATTCGGCTGCAATCAAGGTTCGATTACAAATGTGACCGGATTTTAAACTACAGAACTACCCATAACCACGCTTTCTGCATGTAAATCACCGTTAGTTTCTTGTTCAACGTCTTACTCTCATTACTTACAATCATTTTGAACCGGAAAATCAACAATGAAATATTTTCAATTTTTGGCGGAAATCCCTGATGGTTAGCCTTACCGATTTTTATGCGATAAAATTTATTGTCACGGATTGTCTCTGGTTGTGTCATTTTGGATAAATTATGGAAATTTGAGTAGAGCTGCATTCAAATTGTTGCAATATGTTGCATCATTCGGCTGCAATCAAGGTTCGATTACAAATGTGACCGGATTTTAAACTACAAAACTTCCAATAACCACGCTTCAGGATGTAAATCATCGTTAGTTTCTTGTTCAGCGTCTTACTCTCATTACTTACAATCATTTTGAACCGGAAAATCAACAATGAAATATTTTCAATTTTTGGCGAAAATCCCTGATGGTTAGCCTTACCGATTTTTATGCGATAAAATTTATTGTCACGGATTGTCTCTGGTTGTGTCATTTTGGATCAATTATGGAAATTTGAGTAGAGCTACATTCAAATTGTTGCAATATGTTGCCTCATTCGGCTGCAATCAAGGTTCGATTACAAATGTGACCGGATTTTAAACTACAGAACTACCCATAACCACGCTTTCTGCATGTAAATCACCGTTAGTTTCTTGTTCAACGTCTTACTCTCATTACTTACAATCATTTTGAACCGGAAAATCAACAATGAAATATTTTCAATTTTTGGCGGAAATCCCTGATGGTTAGCCTTACCGATTTTTATGCGATAAAATTTATTGTCACGGATTGTCTCTGGTTGTGTCATTTTGGATAAATTATGGAAATTTGAGTAGAGCTACATTCAAATTGTTGCAATATGTTGCCTCATTCGGTTGCAATCAAGGTTCGATTACAAATGTGACCGGATTTTAAACTACAGAACTACCCATAACCACGCTTTCTGCATGTAAATCACCGTTAGTTTCTTGTTCAGCGTCTTACTCTCATTACTTACAATCATTTTGAACCGGAAAATCAACAATGAAATATTTTCAATTTTTGGCGGAAATCCCTGATGGTTAGCCTTACCGATTTTTATGCGATAAAATTTATTGTCACGGATTGTCTCTGGTTGTGTCATTTTGGATCAATTATGGAAATTTGAGTAGAGCTACATTCAAATTGTTGCAATATGTTGCCTCATTCGGTTGCGATCAAGGTTCGATTACAAATGTGACCGGATTTTAAACTACAGAACTACCCATAACCACGCTTTCTGCATGTAAATCACCGTTAGTTTCTTGTTCAACGTCTTACTCTCATTACTTACAATCATTTTGAACCGGAAAATCAACAATGAAATATTTTCAATTTTTGGCGAAAATCCCTGATGGTTAGCCTTACCGATTTTTATGCGATAAAATTTATTGTCACGGATTGTCTCTGGTTGTGTCATTTTGGATAAATTATGGAAATTTGAGTAGAGCTGCATTCAAATTGTTGCAATATGTTGCATCATTCGGCTGCAATCAAGGTTCGATTACAAATGTGACCGGATTTTAAACTACAGAACTACCCATAACCACGCTTTCTGCATGTAAATCACCGTTAGTTTCTTGTTCAGCGTCTTACTCTCATTACTTACAATCATTTTGAACCGGAAAATCAACAATGAAATATTTTCAATTTGTGGCGAAAATCCCTGATGGTTAGCCTTACCGATTTTTATGCGATAAAATTTATTGTCACGGATTGTCTCTGGTTGTGTCATTTTGGATAAATTATGGAAATTTGAGTAGAGCTGCATTCAAATTGTTGCAATATGTTGCCTCATTCGGCTGCAATCAAGGTTCGATTACAAATGTGACCGGATTTTAAACTACAGAACTACCCATAACCACGCTTTCTGCATGTAAATCACCGTTAGTTTCTTGTTCAGCGTCTTACTCTCATTACTTACAATCATTTTGAACCGGAAAATCAACAATGAAATATTTTCAATTTGTGGCGAAAATCCCTGATGGTTAGCCTTACCGATTTTTATGCGATAAAATTTATTGTCACGAATTGTCTCTGGTTGTGTCATTTTGGATAAATTATGGAAATTTGAGTAGAGCTGCATTCAAATTGTTGCAATATGTTGCCTCATTCGACTGCAATCAAGGTTCGATTACAAATGTGGCCGGATTTTAAACTACAGAACTACCCATAACCACGCTTTCTGGATGTAAATCATCGTTAGTTTCTTGTTCAGCGTCTTACTCTCATTACTTACAATCATTTTGAACCGGAAAATCTACAATGAAATATTTTCAATTTTTGGCGAAAATCCCTGATGGTTAGCCTTACCGATTTTTATCCGATAAAATTTATTGTCACGGATTGTCTCTGGTTGTGTCATTTTGGATAAATTATGGAAATTTGAGTAGAGCTGCATTCAAATTGTTGCAATATGTTGCATCATTCGGCTGCAATCAAGGTTCGATTACAAATGTGACCGGATTTTAAACTACAAAACTTCCAATAACCACGCTTTCTGGATGTAAATCACCGTTAGTTTCTTGTTCAACGTCTTACTCTCATTACTTACAATCATTTTGAACCGGAAAATCAACAATGAAATATTTTCAATTTTTGGCGAAAATCCCTGATGGTTAGCCTTACCGATTTTTATGCGATAAAATTTATTGTCACGGATTGTCTCTGGTTGTGTCATTTTGGATAAATTATGGAAATTTGAGTAGAGCTGCATTCAAATTGTTGCAATATGTTGCATCATTCGGCTGCAATCAAGGTTCGATTGCAAATGTGGCCGGATTTTAAACTACAGAACTACCCATAACCACGCTTTCTGGATGTAAATCACCGTTAGTTTCTTGTTCAGCGTCTTACTCTCATTACTTACAACCATTTTGAACCGGAAAATCAACAATGAAATATTTTCAATTTTTGGCGAAAATCCCTGATGGTTAGCCTTACCGATTTTTATGCGATAAAATTTATTGTCACGGATTGTCTCTGGTTGTGTCATTTTGGATCAATTATGGAAATTTGAGTAGAGCTGCATTCAAATTGTTGCAATATGTTGCATCATTCGGCTGCAATCAAGGTTCGATTACAAATGTGGCCGGATTTTAAACTACAGAACTACCCATAACCACGCTTTCTGCATGTAAATCACCGTTAGTTTCTTGTTCAGCGTCTTACTCTCATTACTTACAATCATTTTGAACCGGAAAATCAACAATGAAATATTTTCAATTTTTGGCGAAAATCCCTGATGGTTAGCCTTACCGATTTTTATGCGATAAAATTTATTGTCACGGATTGTCTCTGGTTGTGTCATTTTGGATCAATTATGGAAATTTGAGTAGAGCTACATTCAAATTGTTGCAATATGTTGCCTCATTCGGCTGCAATCAAGGTTCGATTACAAATGTGACCGGATTTTAAACTACAGAACTACCCATAACCACGCTTTCTGCATGTAAATCACCGTTAGTTTCTTGTTCAGCGTCTTACTCTCATTACTTACAATCATTTTGAACCGGAAAATCAACAATGAAATATTTTCAATTTTTGGCGAAAATCCCTGATGGTTAGCCTTACCGATTTTTATGCGATAAAATTTATTGTCACGGATTGTCTCTGGTTGTGTCATTTTGGATCAATTATGGAAATTTGAGTAGAGCTGCATTCAAATTGTTGCAATATGTTGCATCATTCGGCTGCAATCAAGGTTCGATTACAAATGTGGCCGGATTTTAAACTACAGAACTACCCATAACCACGCTTTCTGCATGTAAATCACCGTTAGTTTCTTGTTCAGCGTCTTACTCTCATTACTTACAATCATTTTGAACCGGAAAATCAACAATGAAATATTTTCAATTTTTGGCGAAAATCCCTGATGGTTAGCCTTACCGATTTTTATGCGATAAAATTTATTGTCACGGATTGTCTCTGGTTGTGTCATTTTGGATCAATTATGGAAATTTGAGTAGAGCTACATTCAAATTGTTGCAATATGTTGCCTCATTCGGCTGCAATCAAGGTTCGATTACAAATGTGACCGGATTTTAAACTACAGAACTACCCATAACCACGCTTTCTGCATGTAAATCACCGTTAGTTTCTTGTTCAGCGTCTTACTCTCATTACTTACAATCATTTTGAACCGGAAAATCAACAATGAAATATTTTCAATTTGTGGCGAAAATCCCTGATGGTTAGCCTTACCGATTTTTATGCGATAAAATTTATTGTCACGAATTGTCTCTGGTTGTGTCATTTTGGATAAATTATGGAAATTTGAGTAGAGCTGCATTCAAATTGTTGCAATATGTTGCCTCATTCGACTGCAATCAAGGTTCGATTACAAATGTGGCCGGATTTTAAACTACAGAACTACCCATAACCACGCTTTCTGGATGTAAATCATCGTTAGTTTCTTGTTCAGCGTCTTACTCTCATTACTTACAATCATTTTGAACCGGAAAATCAACAATGAAATATTTTCAATTTTTGGCGAAAATCCCTGATGGTTAGCCTTACCGATTTTTATGCGATAAAATTTATTGTCACGAATTGTCTCTGGTTGTGTTATTTTGGATAAATTATGGAAATTTGAGTAGAGCTGCATTCAAATTGTTGCAATATGTTGCATCATTCGGTTGCAATCAAGGTTCGATTACAAATGTGACCGGATTTTAAACTACAGAACTACCCATAACCACGCTTTCTGCATGTAAATCACCGTTAGTTTCTTGTTCAGCGTCTTACTCTCATTACTTACAATCATTTTGAACCGGAAAATCAACAATGAAATATTTTCAATTTTTGGCGAAAATCCCTGATGGTTAGCCTTACCGATTTTTATGCGATAAAATTTATTGTCACGGATTGTCTCTGGTTGTGTCATTTTGAATAAATTATGGAAATTTGAGTAGAGATTCAAATTGTTGCAATATGTTGCATCATTCGGCTGCAATCAAGGTTCGATTACAAATGTGGCCGGATTTTAAACTACAGAACTACCCATAACCACGCTTTCTGCATGTAAATCACCGTTAGTTTCTTGTTCAGCGTCTTACTCTCATTACTTACAATCATTTTGAACCGGAAAATCAACAATAAAATATTTTCAATTTTTGGCGAAAATCCCTGATGGTTTAGCCTTACCGATTTTTATCCGATAAAATTTATTGTCACGGATTGTCTCTTGTTGTGTCATTTTGGATAAATTATGGAAATTTGAGTAGAGCTGCATTCAAATTGTTGCAATATGTTGCATCATTCGGCTGCAATCAAGGTTCGATTACAAATGTGGCCGGATTTTAAACTACAGAACTACCCATAACCACGCTTTCTGGATGTAAATCATCGTTAGTTTCTTGTTCAGCGTCTTACTCTCATTACTTACAATCATTTTGAACCGGAAAATCAACAATGAAATATTTTCAATTTTTGGCGAAAATCCCTGATGGTTAGCCTTACCGATTTTTATCCGATAAAATTTATTGTCACGGATTGTCTCTGGTTGTGTCATTTTGGATAAATTATGGAAATTTGAGTAGAGCTGCATTCAAATTGTTGCAATATGTTGCATCATTCGGCTGCAATCAAGGTTCGATTACAAATGTGACCGGATTTTAAACTACAAAACTTCCAATAACCACGCTTTCTGGATGTAAATCACCGTTAGTTTCTTGTTCAACGTCTTACTCTCATTACTTACAATCATTTTGAACCGGAAAATCAACAATGAAATATTTTCAATTTTTGGCGAAAATCCCTGATGGTTAGCCTTACCGATTTTTATGCGATAAAATTTATTGTCACGGATTGTCTCTGGTTGTGTCATTTTGGATAAATTATGGAAATTTGAGTAGAGCTGCATTCAAATTGTTGCAATATGTTGCATCATTCGGCTGCAATCAAGGTTCGATTACAAATGTGGCCGGATTTTAAATTACAGAACTACCCATAACCACGCTTTCTGCATGTAAATCACCGTTAGTTTCTTGTTCAGCGTCTTACTCTCATTACTTACAATCATTTTGAACCGGAAAATCAACAATAAAATATTTTCAATTTTTGGCGAAAATCCCTGATGGTTAGCCTTACCGATTTTTATGCGATAAAATTTATTGTCACGGATTGTCTCTGGTTGTGTCATTTTGGATAAATTATGGAAATTTGAGTAGAGCTGCATTCAAATTGTTGCAATATGTTGCATCATTCGGCTGCAATCAAGGTTCGATTACAAATGTGGCCGGATTTTAAACTACAGAACTACCCATAACCACGCTTTCTGGATGTAAATCACCGTTAGTTTCTTGTTCAGCGTCTTACTCTCATTACTTACAATCATTTTGAACCGGAAAATCAACAATGAAATATTTTCAATTTTTGGCGAAAATCCCTGATGGTTAGCCTTACCGATTTTTATCCGATAAAATTTATTGTCACGAATTGTCTCTGGTTGTGTCATTTTGGATAAATTATGGAAATTTGAGTAGAGCTGCATTCAAATTGTTGCAATATGTTGCCTCATTCGACTGCAATCAAGGTTCGATTACAAATGTGACCGCATTTTAAACTACAAAACTTCCAATAACCACGCTTTCTGGATGTAAATCACCGTTAGTTTCTTGTTCAACGTCTTACTCTCATTACTTACAATCATTTTGAACCGGAAAATCAACAATGAAATATTTTCAATTTTTGGCGAAAATCCCTGATGGTTAGCCTTACCGATTTTTATGCGATAAAATTTATTGTCACGGATTGTCTCTGGTTGTGTCATTTTGGATAAATTATGGAAATTTGAGTAGAGCTGCATTCAAATTGTTGCAATATGTTGCATCATTCGGCTGCAATCAAGGTTCGATTACAAATGTGGCCGGATTTTAAACTACAGAACTACCCATAACCACGCTTTCTGCATGTAAATCACCGTTAGTTTCTTGTTCAGCGTCTTACTCTCATTACTTACAATCATTTTGAACCGGAAAATCAACAATAAAATATTTTCAATTTTTGGCGAAAATCCCTGATGGTTAGCCTTACCGATTTTTATCCGATAAAATTTATTGTCACGGATTGTCTCTGGTTGTGTCATTTTGGATAAATTATGGAAATTTGAGTAGAGCTGCATTCAAATTGTTGCAATATGTTGCATCATTCGGCTGCAATCAAGGTTCGATTACAAATGTGGCCGGATTTTAAACTACAGAACTACCCATAACCACGCTTTCTGGATGTAAATCACCGTTAGTTTCTTGTTCAGCGTCTTACTCTCATTACTTACAATCATTTTGAACCGGAAAATCAACAATGAAATATTTTCAATTTTTGGCGAAAATCCCTGATGGTTAGCCTTACCGATTTTTATCCGATAAAATTTATTGTCACGAATTGTCTCTGGTTGTGTCATTTTGGATAAATTATGGAAATTTGAGTAGAGCTGCATTCAAATTGTTGCAATATGTTGCCTCATTCGACTGCAATCAAGGTTCGATTACAAATGTGACCGCATTTTAAACTACAAAACTTCCAATAACCACGCTTTCTGGATGTAAATCACCGTTAGTTTCTTGTTCAACGTCTTACTCTCATTACTTACAATCATTTTGAACCGGAAAATCAACAATGAAATATTTTCAATTTTTGGCGAAAATCCCTGATGGTTAGCCTTACCGATTTTTATGCGATAAAATTTATTGTCACGGATTGTCTCTGGTTGTGTCATTTTGGATAAATTATGGAAATTTGAGTAGAGCTGCATTCAAATTGTTGCAATATGTTGCCTCATTCGACTGCAATCAAGGTTCGATTACAAATGTGACCGCATTTTAAACTACAAAACTTCCAATAACCACGCTTTCTGGATGTAAATCACCGTTAGTTTCTTGTTCAACGTCTTACTCTCATTACTTACAATCATTTTGAACCGGAAAATCAACAATGAAATATTTTCAATTTTTGGCGAAAATCCCTGATGGTTAGCCTTACCGATTTTTATCCGATAAAATTTATTGTCACGAATTGTCTCTGGTTGTGTCATTTTGGATAAATTATGGAAATTTGAGTAGAGCTGCATTCAAATTGTTGCAATATGTTGCCTCATTCGACTGCAATCAAGGTTCGATTACAAATGTGACCGCATTTTAAACTACAAAACTTCCAATAACCACGCTTTCTGGATGTAAATCACCGTTAGTTTCTTGTTCAACGTCTTACTCTCATTACTTACAATCATTTTGAACCGGAAAATCAACAATGAAATATTTTCAATTTTTGGCGAAAATCCCTGATGGTTAGCCTTACCGATTTTTATGCGATAAAATTTATTGTCACGGATTGTCTCTGGTTGTGTCATTTTGGATAAATTATGGAAATTTGAGTAGAGCTGCATTCAAATTGTTGCAATATGTTGCATCATTCGGCTGCAATCAAGGTTCGATTACAAATGTGGCCGGATTTTAAACTACAGAACTACCCATAACCACGCTTTCTGGATGTAAATCACCGTTAGTTTCTTGTTCAGCGTCTTACTCTCATTACTTACAACCATTTTGAACCGGAAAATCAACAATAAAATATTTTCAATTTTTGGCGAAAATCCCTGATGGTTAGCCTTACCGATTTTTATCCGATAAAATTTATTGTCACGAATTGTCTCTGGTTGTGTCATTTTGGATAAATTATGGAAATTTGAGTAGAGCTGCATTCAAATTGTTGCAATATGTTGCCTCATTCGACTGCAATCAAGGTTCGATTACAAATGTGACCGCATTTTAAACTACAAAACTTCCAATAACCACGCTTCAGGATGTAAATCATCGTTAGTTTCTTGTTCAACGTCTTACTCTCATTACTTACAATCATTTTGAACCGGAAAATCAACAATGAAATATTTTCAATTTTTGGCGAAAATCCCTGATGGTTAGCCTTACCGATTTTTATGCGATAAAATTTATTGTCACGAATTGTCTCTGGTTGTGTCATTTTGGATAAATTATGGAAATTTGAGTAGAGCTGCATTCAAATTGTTGCAATATGTTGCCTCATTCGACTGCAATCAAGGTTCGATTACAAATGTGACCGGATTTTAAACTACAAAACTTCCAATAACCACGCTTCAGGATGTAAATCATCGTTAGTTTCTTGTTCAACGTCTTACTCTCATTACTTACAATCATTTTGAACCGGAAAATCAACAATGAAATATTTTCAATTTTTGGCGAAAATCCCTGATGGTTAGCCTTACCGATTTTTATGCGATAAAATTTATTGTCACGGATTGTCTCTGGTTGTGTCATTTTGGATAAATTATGGAAATTTGAGTAGAGCTGCATTCAAATTGTTGCAATATGTTGCCTCATTCGGCTGCAATCAAGGTTCGATTACAAATGTGGCCGGATTTTAAACTACAGAACTACCCATAACCACGCTTTCTGGATGTAAATCATCGTTAGTTTCTTGTTCAGCGTCTTACTCTCATTACTTACAATCATTTTGAACCGGAAAATCAACAATGAAATATTTTCAATTTTTGGCGAAAATCCCTGATGGTTAAGCCTTACCGATTTTTATCCGATAAAATTTATTGTCACGAATTGTCTCTGGTTGTGTCATTTTGGATAAATTATGGAAATTTGAGTAGAGCTGCATTCAAATTGTTGCAATATGTTGCCTCATTCGACTGCAATCAAGGTTCGATTACAAATGTGACCGCATTTTAAACTACAAAACTTCCAATAACCACGCTTTCTGGATGTAAATCACCGTTAGTTTCTTGTTCAACGTCTTACTCTCATTACTTACAATCATTTTGAACCGGAAAATCAACAATGAAATATTTTCAATTTTTGGCGAAAATCCCTGATGGTTAGCCTTACCGATTTTTATCCGATAAAATTTATTGTCACGAATTGTCTCTGGTTGTGTCATTTTGGATAAATTATGGAAATTTGAGTAGAGCTGCATTCAAATTGTTGCAATATGTTGCCTCATTCGACTGCAATCAAGGTTCGATTACAAATGTGACCGCATTTTAAACTACAAAACTTCCAATAACCACGCTTTCTGGATGTAAATCACCGTTAGTTTCTTGTTCAACGTCTTACTCTCATTACTTACAATCATTTTGAACCGGAAAATCAACAATGAAATATTTTCAATTTTTGGCGAAAATCCCTGATGGTTAGCCTTACCGATTTTTATGCGATAAAATTTATTGTCACGGATTGTCTCTGGTTGTGTCATTTTGGATAAATTATGGAAATTTGAGTAGAGCTGCATTCAAATTGTTGCAATATGTTGCATCATTCGGCTGCAATCAAGGTTCGATTACAAATGTGGCCGGATTTTAAACTACAGAACTACCCATAACCACGCTTTCTGGATGTAAATCACCGTTAGTTTCTTGTTCAGCGTCTTACTCTCATTACTTACAACCATTTTGAACCGGAAAATCAACAATAAAATATTTTCAATTTTTGGCGAAAATCCCTGATGGTTAGCCTTACCGATTTTTATCCGATAAAATTTATTGTCACGAATTGTCTCTGGTTGTGTCATTTTGGATAAATTATGGAAATTTGAGTAGAGCTGCATTCAAATTGTTGCAATATGTTGCCTCATTCGACTGCAATCAAGGTTCGATTACAAATGTGACCGCATTTTAAACTACAAAACTTCCAATAACCACGCTTCAGGATGTAAATCATCGTTAGTTTCTTGTTCAACGTCTTACTCTCATTACTTACAATCATTTTGAACCGGAAAATCAACAATGAAATATTTTCAATTTTTGGCGAAAATCCCTGATGGTTAGCCTTACCGATTTTTATGCGATAAAATTTATTGTCACGAATTGTCTCTGGTTGTGTCATTTTGGATAAATTATGGAAATTTGAGTAGAGCTGCATTCAAATTGTTGCAATATGTTGCCTCATTCGACTGCAATCAAGGTTCGATTACAAATGTGACCGGATTTTAAACTACAAAACTTCCAATAACCACGCTTCAGGATGTAAATCATCGTTAGTTTCTTGTTCAACGTCTTACTCTCATTACTTACAATCATTTTGAACCGGAAAATCAACAATGAAATATTTTCAATTTTTGGCGAAAATCCCTGATGGTTAGCCTTACCGATTTTTATGCGATAAAATTTATTGTCACGGATTGTCTCTGGTTGTGTCATTTTGGATAAATTATGGAAATTTGAGTAGAGCTGCATTCAAATTGTTGCAATATGTTGCCTCATTCGGCTGCAATCAAGGTTCGATTACAAATGTGGCCGGATTTTAAACTACAGAACTACCCATAACCACGCTTTCTGGATGTAAATCATCGTTAGTTTCTTGTTCAGCGTCTTACTCTCATTACTTACAATCATTTTGAACCGGAAAATCAACAATGAAATATTTTCAATTTTTGGCGAAAATCCCTGATGGTTAGCCTTACCGATTTTTATGCGATAAAATTTATTGTCACGAATTGTCTCTGGTTGTGTCATTTTGGATAAATTATGGAAATTTGAGTAGAGCTGCATTCAAATTGTTGCAATATGTTGCCTCATTCGACTGCAATCAAGGTTCGATTACAAATGTGACCGCATTTTAAACTACAAAACTTCCAATAACCACGCTTCAGGATGTAAATCATCGTTAGTTTCTTGTTCAACGTCTTACTCTCATTACTTACAATCATTTTGAACCGGAAAATCAACAATGAAATATTTTCAATTTTTGGCGAAAATCCCTGATGGTTAGCCTTACCGATTTTTATGCGATAAAATTTATTGTCACGAATTGTCTCTGGTTGTGTCATTTTGGATAAATTATGGAAATTTGAGTAGAGCTGCATTCAAATTGTTGCAATATGTTGCCTCATTCGACTGCAATCAAGGTTCGATTACAAATGTGACCGGATTTTAAACTACAAAACTTCCAATAACCACGCTTCAGGATGTAAATCATCGTTAGTTTCTTGTTCAACGTCTTACTCTCATTACTTACAATCATTTTGAACCGGAAAATCAACAATGAAATATTTTCAATTTTTGGCGAAAATCCCTGATGGTTAGCCTTACCGATTTTTATGCGATAAAATTTATTGTCACGGATTGTCTCTGGTTGTGTCATTTTGGATAAATTATGGAAATTTGAGTAGAGCTGCATTCAAATTGTTGCAATATGTTGCCTCATTCGGCTGCAATCAAGGTTCGATTACAAATGTGGCCGGATTTTAAACTACAGAACTACCCATAACCACGCTTTCTGGATGTAAATCATCGTTAGTTTCTTGTTCAGCGTCTTACTCTCATTACTTACAATCATTTTGAACCGGAAAATCAACAATGAAATATTTTCAATTTTTGGCGAAAATCCCTGATGGTTAGCCTTACCGATTTTTATCCGATAAAATTTATTGTCACGAATTGTCTCTGGTTGTGTCATTTTGGATAAATTATGGAAATTTGAGTAGAGCTGCATTCAAATTGTTGCAATATGTTGCCTCATTCGACTGCAATCAAGGTTCGATTACAAATGTGACCGCATTTTAAACTACAAAACTTCCAATAACCACGCTTTCTGGATGTAAATCACCGTTAGTTTCTTGTTCAACGTCTTACTCTCATTACTTACAATCATTTTGAACCGGAAAATCAACAATGAAATATTTTCAATTTTTGGCGAAAATCCCTGATGGTTAGCCTTACCGATTTTTATGCGATAAAATTTATTGTCACGGATTGTCTCTGGTTGTGTCATTTTGGATAAATTATGGAAATTTGAGTAGAGCTGCATTCAAATTGTTGCAATATGTTGCATCATTCGGCTGCAATCAAGGTTCGATTACAAATGTGGCCGGATTTTAAACTACAGAACTACCCATAACCACGCTTTCTGGATGTAAATCACCGTTAGTTTCTTGTTCAGCGTC
The DNA here is from genome assembly GCA_963691935.1 of Nephrotoma guestfalica. NCBI lineage: Eukaryota > Metazoa > Arthropoda > Insecta > Diptera > Tipulidae > Nephrotoma > Nephrotoma guestfalica. The sequence goes on from OY829914.1 coordinate 222,780,992, forward strand.
TTACTCTCATTACTTACAACCATTTTGAACCGGAAAATCAACAATAAAATATTTTCAATTTTTGGCGAAAATCCCTGATGGTTAGCCTTACCGATTTTTATCCGATAAAATTTATTGTCACGAATTGTCTCTGGTTGTGTCATTTTGGATAAATTATGGAAATTTGAGTAGAGCTGCATTCAAATTGTTGCAATATGTTGCCTCATTCGACTGCAATCAAGGTTCGATTACAAATGTGACCGCATTTTAAACTACAAAACTTCCAATAACCACGCTTCAGGATGTAAATCATCGTTAGTTTCTTGTTCAACGTCTTACTCTCATTACTTACAATCATTTTGAACCGGAAAATCAACAATGAAATATTTTCAATTTTTGGCGAAAATCCCTGATGGTTAGCCTTACCGATTTTTATGCGATAAAATTTATTGTCACGAATTGTCTCTGGTTGTGTCATTTTGGATAAATTATGGAAATTTGAGTAGAGCTGCATTCAAATTGTTGCAATATGTTGCCTCATTCGACTGCAATCAAGGTTCGATTACAAATGTGACCGCATTTTAAACTACAAAACTTCCAATAACCACGCTTTCTGGATGTAAATCACCGTTAGTTTCTTGTTCAACGTCTTACTCTCATTACTTACAATCATTTTGAACCGGAAAATCAACAATGAAATATTTTCAATTTTTGGCGAAAATCCCTGATGGTTAGCCTTACCGATTTTTATGCGATAAAATTTATTGTCACGGATTGTCTCTGGTTGTGTCATTTTGGATAAATTATGGAAATTTGAGTAGAGCTGCATTCAAATTGTTGCAATATGTTGCATCATTCGGCTGCAATCAAGGTTCGATTACAAATGTGGCCGGATTTTAAACTACAGAACTACCCATAACCACGCTTTCTGGATGTAAATCACCGTTAGTTTCTTGTTCAGCGTCTTACTCTCATTACTTACAACCATTTTGAACCGGAAAATCAACAATAAAATATTTTCAATTTTTGGCGAAAATCCCTGATGGTTAGCCTTACCGATTTTTATCCGATAAAATTTATTGTCACGAATTGTCTCTGGTTGTGTCATTTTGGATAAATTATGGAAATTTGAGTAGAGCTGCATTCAAATTGTTGCAATATGTTGCCTCATTCGACTGCAATCAAGGTTCGATTACAAATGTGACCGCATTTTAAACTACAAAACTTCCAATAACCACGCTTCAGGATGTAAATCATCGTTAGTTTCTTGTTCAACGTCTTACTCTCATTACTTACAATCATTTTGAACCGGAAAATCAACAATGAAATATTTTCAATTTTTGGCGAAAATCCCTGATGGTTAGCCTTACCGATTTTTATGCGATAAAATTTATTGTCACGAATTGTCTCTGGTTGTGTCATTTTGGATAAATTATGGAAATTTGAGTAGAGCTGCATTCAAATTGTTGCAATATGTTGCCTCATTCGACTGCAATCAAGGTTCGATTACAAATGTGACCGGATTTTAAACTACAAAACTTCCAATAACCACGCTTCAGGATGTAAATCATCGTTAGTTTCTTGTTCAACGTCTTACTCTCATTACTTACAATCATTTTGAACCGGAAAATCAACAATGAAATATTTTCAATTTTTGGCGAAAATCCCTGATGGTTAGCCTTACCGATTTTTATGCGATAAAATTTATTGTCACGGATTGTCTCTGGTTGTGTCATTTTGGATAAATTATGGAAATTTGAGTAGAGCTGCATTCAAATTGTTGCAATATGTTGCCTCATTCGGCTGCAATCAAGGTTCGATTACAAATGTGGCCGGATTTTAAACTACAGAACTACCCATAACCACGCTTTCTGGATGTAAATCATCGTTAGTTTCTTGTTCAGCGTCTTACTCTCATTACTTACAATCATTTTGAACCGGAAAATCAACAATGAAATATTTTCAATTTTTGGCGAAAATCCCTGATGGTTAGCCTTACCGATTTTTATCCGATAAAATTTATTGTCACGAATTGTCTCTGGTTGTGTCATTTTGGATAAATTATGGAAATTTGAGTAGAGCTGCATTCAAATTGTTGCAATATGTTGCCTCATTCGACTGCAATCAAGGTTCGATTACAAATGTGACCGCATTTTAAACTACAAAACTTCCAATAACCACGCTTTCTGGATGTAAATCACCGTTAGTTTCTTGTTCAACGTCTTACTCTCATTACTTACAATCATTTTGAACCGGAAAATCAACAATGAAATATTTTCAATTTTTGGCGAAAATCCCTGATGGTTAGCCTTACCGATTTTTATGCGATAAAATTTATTGTCACGGATTGTCTCTGGTTGTGTCATTTTGGATAAATTATGGAAATTTGAGTAGAGCTGCATTCAAATTGTTGCAATATGTTGCATCATTCGGCTGCAATCAAGGTTCGATTACAAATGTGGCCGGATTTTAAACTACAGAACTACCCATAACCACGCTTTCTGGATGTAAATCACCGTTAGTTTCTTGTTCAGCGTCTTACTCTCATTACTTACAACCATTTTGAACCGGAAAATCAACAATAAAATATTTTCAATTTTTGGCGAAAATCCCTGATGGTTAGCCTTACCGATTTTTATCCGATAAAATTTATTGTCACGAATTGTCTCTGGTTGTGTCATTTTGGATAAATTATGGAAATTTGAGTAGAGCTGCATTCAAATTGTTGCAATATGTTGCCTCATTCGACTGCAATCAAGGTTCGATTACAAATGTGACCGCATTTTAAACTACAAAACTTCCAATAACCACGCTTCAGGATGTAAATCATCGTTAGTTTCTTGTTCAACGTCTTACTCTCATTACTTACAATCATTTTGAACCGGAAAATCAACAATGAAATATTTTCAATTTTTGGCGAAAATCCCTGATGGTTAGCCTTACCGATTTTTATGCGATAAAATTTATTGTCACGAATTGTCTCTGGTTGTGTCATTTTGGATAAATTATGGAAATTTGAGTAGAGCTGCATTCAAATTGTTGCAATATGTTGCCTCATTCGACTGCAATCAAGGTTCGATTACAAATGTGACCGGATTTTAAACTACAAAACTTCCAATAACCACGCTTCAGGATGTAAATCATCGTTAGTTTCTTGTTCAACGTCTTACTCTCATTACTTACAATCATTTTGAACCGGAAAATCAACAATGAAATATTTTCAATTTTTGGCGAAAATCCCTGATGGTTAGCCTTACCGATTTTTATGCGATAAAATTTATTGTCACGGATTGTCTCTGGTTGTGTCATTTTGGATAAATTATGGAAATTTGAGTAGAGCTGCATTCAAATTGTTGCAATATGTTGCCTCATTCGGCTGCAATCAAGGTTCGATTACAAATGTGGCCGGATTTTAAACTACAGAACTACCCATAACCACGCTTTCTGGATGTAAATCATCGTTAGTTTCTTGTTCAGCGTCTTACTCTCATTACTTACAATCATTTTGAACCGGAAAATCAACAATGAAATATTTTCAATTTTTGGCGAAAATCCCTGATGGTTAGCCTTACCGATTTTTATGCGATAAAATTTATTGTCACGGATTGTCTCTGGTTGTGTCATTTTGGATAAATTATGGAAATTTGAGTAGAGCTGCATTCAAATTGTTGCAATATGTTGCCTCATTCGACTGCAATCAAGGTTCGATTACAAATGTGACCGCATTTTAAACTACAAAACTTCCAATAACCACGCTTCAGGATGTAAATCATCGTTAGTTTCTTGTTCAACGTCTTACTCTCATTACTTACAATCATTTTGAACCGGAAAATCAACAATGAAATATTTTCAATTTTTGGCGAAAATCCCTGATGGTTAGCCTTACCGATTTTTATGCGATAAAATTTATTGTCACGAATTGTCTCTGGTTGTGTCATTTTGGATAAATTATGGAAATTTGAGTAGAGCTGCATTCAAATTGTTGCAATATGTTGCATCATTCGGCTGCAATCAAGGTTCGATTACAAATGTGGCCGGATTTTAAACTACAGAACTACCCATAACCACGCTTTCTGGATGTAAATCACCGTTAGTTTCTTGTTCAGCGTCTTACTCTCATTACTTACAATCATTTTGAACCGGAAAATCAACAATGAAATATTTTCAATTTTTGGCGAAAATCCCTGATGGTTAAGCCTTACCGATTTTTATCCGATAAAATTTATTGTCACGAATTGTCTCTGGTTGTGTCATTTTGGATAAATTATGGAAATTTGAGTAGAGCTGCATTCAAATTGTTGCAATATGTTGCCTCATTCGACTGCAATCAAGGTTCGATTACAAATGTGACCGCATTTTAAACTACAAAACTTCCAATAACCACGCTTTCTGGATGTAAATCACCGTTAGTTTCTTGTTCAACGTCTTACTCTCATTACTTACAATCATTTTGAACCGGAAAATCAACAATGAAATATTTTCAATTTTTGGCGAAAATCCCTGATGGTTAGCCTTACCGATTTTTATCCGATAAAATTTATTGTCACGAATTGTCTCTGGTTGTGTCATTTTGGATAAATTATGGAAATTTGAGTAGAGCTGCATTCAAATTGTTGCAATATGTTGCCTCATTCGACTGCAATCAAGGTTCGATTACAAATGTGACCGCATTTTAAACTACAAAACTTCCAATAACCACGCTTTCTGGATGTAAATCACCGTTAGTTTCTTGTTCAACGTCTTACTCTCATTACTTACAATCATTTTGAACCGGAAAATCAACAATGAAATATTTTCAATTTTTGGCGAAAATCCCTGATGGTTAGCCTTACCGATTTTTATGCGATAAAATTTATTGTCACGGATTGTCTCTGGTTGTGTCATTTTGGATAAATTATGGAAATTTGAGTAGAGCTGCATTCAAATTGTTGCAATATGTTGCATCATTCGGCTGCAATCAAGGTTCGATTACAAATGTGGCCGGATTTTAAACTACAGAACTACCCATAACCACGCTTTCTGGATGTAAATCACCGTTAGTTTCTTGTTCAGCGTCTTACTCTCATTACTTACAACCATTTTGAACCGGAAAATCAACAATAAAATATTTTCAATTTTTGGCGAAAATCCCTGATGGTTAGCCTTACCGATTTTTATCCGATAAAATTTATTGTCACGAATTGTCTCTGGTTGTGTCATTTTGGATAAATTATGGAAATTTGAGTAGAGCTGCATTCAAATTGTTGCAATATGTTGCCTCATTCGACTGCAATCAAGGTTCGATTACAAATGTGACCGCATTTTAAACTACAAAACTTCCAATAACCACGCTTCAGGATGTAAATCATCGTTAGTTTCTTGTTCAACGTCTTACTCTCATTACTTACAATCATTTTGAACCGGAAAATCAACAATGAAATATTTTCAATTTTTGGCGAAAATCCCTGATGGTTAGCCTTACCGATTTTTATGCGATAAAATTTATTGTCACGAATTGTCTCTGGTTGTGTCATTTTGGATAAATTATGGAAATTTGAGTAGAGCTGCATTCAAATTGTTGCAATATGTTGCCTCATTCGACTGCAATCAAGGTTCGATTACAAATGTGACCGGATTTTAAACTACAAAACTTCCAATAACCACGCTTCAGGATGTAAATCATCGTTAGTTTCTTGTTCAACGTCTTACTCTCATTACTTACAATCATTTTGAACCGGAAAATCAACAATGAAATATTTTCAATTTTTGGCGAAAATCCCTGATGGTTAGCCTTACCGATTTTTATGCGATAAAATTTATTGTCACGGATTGTCTCTGGTTGTGTCATTTTGGATAAATTATGGAAATTTGAGTAGAGCTGCATTCAAATTGTTGCAATATGTTGCCTCATTCGGCTGCAATCAAGGTTCGATTACAAATGTGGCCGGATTTTAAACTACAGAACTACCCATAACCACGCTTTCTGGATGTAAATCATCGTTAGTTTCTTGTTCAGCGTCTTACTCTCATTACTTACAATCATTTTGAACCGGAAAATCAACAATGAAATATTTTCAATTTTTGGCGAAAATCCCTGATGGTTAGCCTTACCGATTTTTATGCGATAAAATTTATTGTCACGAATTGTCTCTGGTTGTGTCATTTTGGATAAATTATGGAAATTTGAGTAGAGCTGCATTCAAATTGTTGCAATATGTTGCCTCATTCGACTGCAATCAAGGTTCGATTACAAATGTGACCGGATTTTAAACTACAAAACTTCCAATAACCACGCTTCAGGATGTAAATCATCGTTAGTTTCTTGTTCAACGTCTTACTCTCATTACTTACAATCATTTTGAACCGGAAAATCAACAATGAAATATTTTCAATTTTTGGCGAAAATCCCTGATGGTTAGCCTTACCGATTTTTATGCGATAAAATTTATTGTCACGGATTGTCTCTGGTTGTGTCATTTTGGATAAATTATGGAAATTTGAGTAGAGCTGCATTCAAATTGTTGCAATATGTTGCCTCATTCGGCTGCAATCAAGGTTCGATTACAAATGTGGCCGGATTTTAAACTACAGAACTACCCATAACCACGCTTTCTGGATGTAAATCATCGTTAGTTTCTTGTTCAGCGTCTTACTCTCATTACTTACAATCATTTTGAACCGGAAAATCAACAATGAAATATTTTCAATTTTTGGCGAAAATCCCTGATGGTTAGCCTTACCGATTTTTATCCGATAAAATTTATTGTCACGGATTGTCTCTGGTTGTGTCATTTTGGATAAATTATGGAAATTTGAGTAGAGCTGCATTCAAATTGTTGCAATATGTTGCATCATTCGGCTGCAATCAAGGTTCGATTACAAATGTGACCGGATTTTAAACTACAAAACTTCCAATAACCACGCTTTCTGGATGTAAATCACCGTTAGTTTCTTGTTCAACGTCTTACTCTCATTACTTACAATCATTTTGAACCGGAAAATCAACAATGAAATATTTTCAATTTTTGGCGAAAATCCCTGATGGTTAGCCTTACCGATTTTTATGCGATAAAATTTATTGTCACGGATTGTCTCTGGTTGTGTCATTTTGGATAAATTATGGAAATTTGAGTAGAGCTGCATTCAAATTGTTGCAATATGTTGCATCATTCGGCTGCAATCAAGGTTCGATTACAAATGTGGCCGGATTTTAAACTACAGAACTACCCATAACCACGCTTTCTGGATGTAAATCACCGTTAGTTTCTTGTTCAGCGTCTTACTCTCATTACTTACAATCATTTTGAACCGGAAAATCAACAATGAAATATTTTCAATTTTTGGCGAAAATCCCTGATGGTTAGCCTTACCGATTTTTATGCGATAAAATTTATTGTCACGGATTGTCTCTGGTTGTGTCATTTTGGATAAATTATGGAAATTTGAGTAGAGCTGCATTCAAATTGTTGCAATATGTTGCCTCATTCGGCTGCAATCAAGGTTCGATTACAAATGTGACCGGATTTTAAACTACAAAACTTCCAATAACCACGCTTCAGGATGTAAATCATCGTTAGTTTCTTGTTCAACGTCTTACTCTCATTACTTACAATCATTTTGAACTGGAAAATCAACAATGAAATATTTTCAATTTTTGGCGAAAATCCCTGATGGTTAGCCTTACCGATTTTTATGCGATAAAATTTATTGTCACGAATTGTCTCTGGTTGTGTCATTTTGGATAAATTATGGAAATTTGAGTAGAGCTGCATTCAAATTGTTGCAATATGTTGCCTCATTCGACTGCAATCAAGGTTCGATTACAAATGTGACCGCATTTTAAACTACAAAACTTCCAATAACCACGCTTCAGGATGTAAATCATCGTTAGTTTCTTGTTCAACGTCTTACTCTCATTACTTACAATCATTTTGAACCGGAAAATCAACAATGAAATATTTTCAATTTTTGGCGAAAATCCCTGATGGTTAGCCTTACCGATTTTTATGCGATAAAATTTATTGTCACGAATTGTCTCTGGTTGTGTCATTTTGGATAAATTATGGAAATTTGAGTAGAGCTGCATTCAAATTGTTGCAATATGTTGCCTCATTCGACTGCAATCAAGGTTCGATTACAAATGTGACCGGATTTTAAACTACAAAACTTCCAATAACCACGCTTCAGGATGTAAATCATCGTTAGTTTCTTGTTCAACGTCTTACTCTCATTACTTACAATCATTTTGAACCGGAAAATCAACAATGAAATATTTTCAATTTTTGGCGAAAATCCCTGATGGTTAGCCTTACCGATTTTTATGCGATAAAATTTATTGTCACGGATTGTCTCTGGTTGTGTCATTTTGGATAAATTATGGAAATTTGAGTAGAGCTGCATTCAAATTGTTGCAATATGTTGCCTCATTCGACTGCAATCAAGGTTCGATTACAAATGTGACCGCATTTTAAACTACAAAACTTCCAATAACCACGCTTCAGGATGTAAATCATCGTTAGTTTCTTGTTCAACGTCTTACTCTCATTACTTACAATCATTTTGAACCGGAAAATCAACAATGAAATATTTTCAATTTTTGGCGAAAATCCCTGATGGTTAGCCTTACCGATTTTTATGCGATAAAATTTATTGTCACGAATTGTCTCTGGTTGTGTCATTTTGGATAAATTATGGAAATTTGAGTAGAGCTGCATTCAAATTGTTGCAATATGTTGCCTCATTCGACTGCAATCAAGGTTCGATTACAAATGTGACCGGATTTTAAACTACAAAACTTCCAATAACCACGCTTCAGGATGTAAATCATCGTTAGTTTCTTGTTCAACGTCTTACTCTCATTACTTACAATCATTTTGAACCGGAAAATCAACAATGAAATATTTTCAATTTTTGGCGAAAATCCCTGATGGTTAGCCTTACCGATTTTTATGCGATAAAATTTATTGTCACGAATTGTCTCTGGTTGTGTCATTTTGGATAAATTATGGAAATTTGAGTAGAGCTGCATTCAAATTGTTGCAATATGTTGCCTCATTCGACTACAATCAAGGTTCGATTACAAATGTGACCGGATTTTAAACTACAAAACTTCCAATAACCACGCTTCAGGATGTAAATCATCGCTAGTTTCTTGTTCAACGTCTTACTCTCATTACTTACAATCATTTTGAACCGGAAAATCAACAATGAAATATTTTCAATTTTTGGCGAAAATCCCTGATGGTTAGCCTTACCGATTTTTATGCGATAAAATTTATTGTCACGGATTGTCTCTGGTTGTGTCATTTTGGATAAATTATGGAAATTTGAGTAGAGCTGCATTCAAATTGTTGCAATATGTTGCATCATTCGGCTGCAATCAAGGTTCGATTACAAATGTGACCGGATTTTAAACTACAAAACTTCCAATAACCACGCTTTCTGGATGTAAATCACCGTTAGTTTCTTGTTCAACGTCTTACTCTCATTACTTACAATCATTTTGAACCGGAAAATCAACAATGAAATATTTTCAATTTTTGGCGAAAATCCCTGATGGTTAGCCTTACCGATTTTTATGCGATAAAATTTATTGTCACGGATTGTCTCTGGTTGTGTCATTTTGGATAAATTATGGAAATTAAAGTAGAGCTGCATTCAAATTGTTGCAATATGTTGCCTCATTCGACTGCAATCGAAGTTCGATTACAAATGTGACCGGATTTTAAACTACAAAACTTCCAATAACCACGCTTCAGGATGAAAATCATCGTTAGTTTCTTGTTCAACGTCTTACTCTCATTACTTACAATCATTTTGAACCGGAAAATCAACAATGAAATATTTTCAATTTTTGACGAAAATCCCTGATGGTTAGCCTTACCGATTTTTATGCGATAAAATTTATTGTCACGGATTGTCTCTGGTTGTGTCATTTTGGATAAATTATGGAAATTTGAGTAGAGCTGCATTCAAATTGTTGCAATATGTTGCCTCATTCGGCTGCAATCAAGGTTCGATTACAAATGTGACCGGATTTTAAACTACAAAACTTCCAATAACCACGCTTCAGGATGTAAATCATCGTTAGTTTCTTGTTCAACGTCTTACTCTCATTACTTACAATCATTTTGAACCGGAAAATCAACAATGAAATATTTTCAATTTTTGGCGAAAATCCCTGATGGTTAGCCTTACCGATTTTTATGCGAAAAAATTTATTGTCACGGATTGTCTCTGGTTGTGTCATTTTGGATAAATTATGGAAATTTGAGTAGAGCTGCATTCAAATTGTTGCAATATGTTGCATCATTCGGCTGCAATCAAGGTTCGATTACAAATGTGACCGGATTTTAAACTACAAAACTTCCAATAACCACGCTTCAGGATGTAAATCATCGTTAGTTTCTTGTTCAACGTCTTACTCTCATTACTTACAATCATTTTGAACCGGAAAATCAACAATGAAATATTTTCAATTTTTGGCGAAAATCCCTGATGGTGCCTTACCGATTTTTATCCGATAAAATTTATTGTCACGAATTGTCTCTGGTTGTGTCATTTTGGATAAATTATGGAAATTTGAGTAGAGCTGCATTCAAATTGTTGCAATATGTTGCCTCATTCGACTGCAATCAAGGTTCGATTACAAATGTGACCGGATTTTAAACTACAAAACTTCCAATAACCACGCTTCAGGATGTAAATCATCGTTAGTTTCTTGTTCAACGTCTTACTCTCATTACTTACAATCATTTTGAACCGGAAAATCAACAATGAAATATTTTCAATTTTTGACGAAAATCCCTGATGGTTAGCCTTACCGATTTTTATGCGATAAAATTTATTGTCACGGATTGTCTCTGGTTGTGTCATTTTGGATAAATTATGGAAATTTGAGTAGAGCTGCATTCAAATTGTTGCAATATGTTGCATCATTCGGCTGCAATCAAGGTTCGATTACAAATGTGACCGGATTTTAAACTACAAAACTTCCAATAACCACGCTTCAGGATGTAAATCATCGTTAGTTTCTTGTTCAACGTCTTACTCTCATTACTTACAATCATTTTGAACCGGAAAATCAACAATGAAATATTTTCAATTTTTGGCGAAAATCCCTGATGGTTAGCCTTACCGATTTTTATGCGATAAAATTTATTGTCACGGATTGTCTCTGGTTGTGTCATTTTGGATAAATTATGGAAATTTGAGTAGAGCTGCATTCAAATTGTTGCAATATGTTGCCTCATTCGGCTGCAATCAAGGTTCGATTACAAATGTGACCGGATTTTAAACTACAAAACTTCCAATAACCACGCTTCAGGATGTAAATCATCGTTAGTTTCTTGTTCAACGTCTTACTCTCATTACTTACAATCATTTTGAACCGGAAAATCAACAATGAAATATTTTCAATTTTTGGCGAAAATCCCTGATGGTTAGCCTTACCGATTTTTATGCGAAAAAATTTATTGTCACGGATTGTCTCTGGTTGTGTCATTTTGGATAAATTATGGAAATTTGAGTAGAGCTGCATTCAAATTGTTGCAATATGTTGCATCATTCGGCTGCAATCAAGGTTCGATTACAAATGTGACCGGATTTTAAACTACAAAACTTCCAATAACCACGCTTCAGGATGTAAATCATCGTTAGTTTCTTGTTCAACGTCTTACTCTCATTACTTACAATCATTTTGAACCGGAAAATCAACAATGAAATATTTTCAATTTTTGGCGAAAATCCCTGATGGTTAGCCTTACCGATTTTTATCCGATAAAATTTATTGTCACGAATTGTCTCTGGTTGTGTCATTTTGGATAAATTATGGAAATTTGAGTAGAGCTGCATTCAAATTGTTGCAATATGTTGCCTCATTCGACTGCAATCAAGGTTCGATTACAAATGTGACCGGATTTTAAACTACAAAACTTCCAATAACCACGCTTCAGGATGTAAATCATCGTTAGTTTCTTGTTCAACGTCTTACTCTCATTACTTACAATCATTTTGCACCGGAAAATCAACAATGAAATATTTTCAATTTTTGGCGAAAATCCCTGATGGTTAGTTAGCCTTACCGATTTTTATCCGATAAAATTTATTGTCACGAATTGTCTCTGGTTGTGTCATTTTGGATAAATTATGGAAATTTGAGTAGAGCTGCATTCAAATTGTTGCAATATGTTGCCTCATTCGACTGCAATCAAGGTTCGATTACAAATGTGACCGGATTTTAAACTACAAAACTTCCAATAACCACGCTTCAGGATGTAAATCATCGTTAGTTTCTTGTTCAACGTCTTACTCTCATTACTTACAATCATTTTGAACCGGAAAATCAACAATGAAATATTTTCAATTTTTGGCGAAAATCCCTGATGGTTAGCCTTACCGATTTTTATCCGATAAAATTTATTGTCACGAATTGTCTCTGGTTGTGTCATTTTGGATAAATTATGGAAATTTGAGTAGAGCTGCATTCAAATTGTTGCAATATGTTGCCTCATTCGGTTGCGATCAAGGTTCGATTACAAATGTGACCGGGTTTTAAACTACAAAACTTCCAATAACCACGCTTTCTGGATGTAAATCACCGTTAGTTTCTTGTTCAGCGTCTTACTCTCATTACTTACAATCATTTTGAACCGGAAAATCAACAATAAAATATTTTCAATTTTTGGCGAAAATCCCTGATGGTTAGCCTTACCGATTTTTATCCGATAAAATTTATTGTCACGAATTGTCTCTGGTTGTGTCATTTTGGATAAATTGTGGAAATTTGAGTAGAGCTGCATTCAAATTGTTGCAATATGTTGCCTCATTCGGCTGCGATCAAGGTTCGATTACAAATGTGACCGGGTTTTAAACTACAAAACTTTCAATAACCACGCTTTCTGGATGTAAATCTCCGTTAGTTTCTTGTTCAGCGTCTTACTCTCATTACTTACAACCATTTTGAACCGGAAAATCAACAATGAAATATTTTCAATTTTTGGCGAAAATCCCTGATGTCGACGAAGATGTCGACAAGTTCGTATATACCTTTGTTGTACCTACTTTAGCGAAACAGGCGGAACAAAAAAAGAAGTTAATCAGCGTATTACCAATGCAAAAAAGCGTTGAATATTCTCCATAAAATCTGAAATGCAACTATTGGTGTTCCGCCAAGAAGCACAAAGCAACGAATGTTCAATGTCTATGTAAAATCAGCATTACTGTATAGCTTTGAAACATAGAAACGCACCCATAAAGTTTGAAGAGCCTAACAGTTATTTGTAAATAGATGCCTTAGACGGTTGATAAGAGGTTTCTGACCAAACAAGTTCTTAAACGATAAACAAAACAAATCAAAATTGAGCTTGATATTAAGAAATAAAATTGGAGATGGATGGACTCACACTGAGGGAGTGTCAATGACATAACAAGACAGTCGTTAGGTTGAAATCCGCAAGGTAAGAGGAAAGTGGGAAAATCAGCAATGATATTGAAGCAAACTCTGCTACCTGAAGCGAAACAACTTTGCTCCTAAGCCGGAAATAAAAGAAAAAGTTATTGCTTTGAATGCTTTTTATTTTACAGAACAATTCAAAATGTAATTTGCGAGGTTGAATGGTCACTGCTAAAAAAAATCTGGTTCTGGTAGGCCTCTTTACGATTCTGGCTGGGCTAACATAGAAATAGAGCGCACCATTATCGTTGTACAATGCTCGAGTTGGTTCCAATTTTCACGGACGTTTCTTCTTTAAACTGGCATTACAGTGATTTTAGGCAACAGGGTTCTGATTTTGGCTGAAAACATTTACGTTGCACAACCAGCAACTGCACGCAAAGTGTAAGATGGTTCAGAATGGTAAAAAAAATCTAGATCGGAAGATCGGCCTTTTATGGTTCGACTGGTCTTATATTGGCTTCGGGTCCGGCTGAAATGTTGGGAAGTGCACGTGAACCCAGCAAGAAGACATCATTTATTTTGGTCAGAATTGTATTCCTTCCTTCTGAAATTATGTATAGCGCATAAAGGCGAAGAACGTATTATGTTCCGGATTGGCGATGTTCCGGATGTGTCCCATTGATTTTATACTGTTCCGGGTAACTTTCTCTATTGCTAATTGGTTCCGATAGGGTTTTTAGGGTTCCTAAAGATATTTAAGATGAACAAGTGAAATTTTGCATGGATGTGATAGATGATTCAATCTCAGCAGTCTCGACTGAACGAAGAAAACTCTGGATATGTTTACCGGACATTCCTTGTACTTTTGGTTACTCTTAAACCAAGTAGCCTCGCGTGTTAATAGCGGTATGAAGCTGTGCGCGATATTGTTAAATTCTACAAAGAGCTTATAATGTTGATAGTTTACATAGGGATGAGTTGCTATGGTACCTATTCCAAAACACAAGGTGCTATGATATGTTTGCTGGAACTAGGTGTCGAGTCGATATGAGTTGGCATTGTTCCCAATGTTTAAGAAACATTCAAAACCACACTGATTGTCGCCGATCAATCATCAGTGAAATTTTCACAAATGATATGATATCGCTTAGTGAAACGAACAAAAAGTGCACTTCTAAATTACATATATGCAAAGTGGATCACCTTGTTAATATTTCTGCGGGGATTTTGGTTTCGAAACCAGATGCATTGTCGTTCTTTAATCTTGCGATTGCATTATCCACTTCCACTACTGTTGAATACGGAACAAAGATTTTACCAAGCCCGCAAGAACTTGACTAGCAGGAATAACTTCGTTGATCCGATTTATTAGATCGTGAAAGTACGATTCATACACTGAGAGAACGTCAGCCAGCTTGGTTCTCAATTCACCGGCTTACCTAACCACTCGATTGTAGGACCCTTTAGTAGTTTTTTAGGCGTAAAAATAATTTAGGTGATATGACTGCCGACTAAAAACCCTAAATTTATTAGGAAAATATTTATACGAATAAAATTAATTAAATATACGTTTCTTAATCAATGTATCGTTGAATCAAAGATTATAAAACTATTTGCATGCACCAAACCATTCTAGACCCAAAATGTTAGAATCCGACCTTAGTCCCATAAAAAGAGGTTTTTCGAATGGCACCTCGGAATAATGGCCGAATATCAATACCGGCAGGTCCAGGAGCTCAAAACTAATTTATTTATTCGCCATAAAATAAACCTAAATATTAAAACCTTTTTATAATACAAAATAATAATTAATTTATTCTCGCGCAGAATAGTACAAAACCAACACCTAGTTACTTTTCATATTTTGACCCGCTATACAAGCGAATCCAAGTCGTACAACTGAAATTAATTCTTTGAGTGCCTGTACTTTTTCTTTTTCTACTTCTAATTTCTTTATTTCCATTTCTCTGTTAAACTCTTCGTTTTTCTCCAAAAGTGCTATAGTTTTCCGTTCCAATTCAGTATCGAGTCTAAGGCGTTTACCATTTCTTTCGTTTTGATCCTCGCTTAGCAGGCTCCTTATACTCTTTATTTGTATATTTGGAGCTGATGATGGTTGTGGTGGTGGTGTTAAAGTAGGCATTGGTGATGTTGGTACTGATATAGGTTCATCCTTTGGCGGCGATAATTGATCAAATGACGACGAACTCATTGCAAATGATGCTCCTAATTGGGAATGTTCATTGTCGCTTTCCACCTTTGCTTTTGTCTGTTCATCATTATCACTATCGACGTATTCAATAACAAAATAATTTGATTGGTCAGTTTCCGTGCTAGTAATCGGTGTTATAAGTGCTAAAACTCGTTTTTCGTAATCATTTAGCGGCTTCACACAATTGCGCAGGCCGCGATTACCATTTTTACACGATTTCATGTAAGCGGCATGCCTTTCTCTCACAAATGCACTAAATTACATAAAAGAAACTACGTCAGTACCGAAGCATTCAAGAGATGTTTATACGAACCGTTGATCTCGCCAGTACTTTTGCCATGTATCTACCGTTTTAAAAGCGTGTCCCATATTATTTAATTTGTCAGTCAATTCGAGCCAAAGCTCCCGTTTATCCCTCATCCTGTCTGATGTCAATCCCGTAAATCCACGGCCAGTGGCAAGACAGGGATGTTGTTCCAAAAATTCAATCACGAATAACTTTTGTAATTCACTCGGACGAACACGCATAGTTATTGCTTCGTCTGATGTGGACATATCTTACAAAAACTAATAATTCGTTATTATTTTAGGCGAACGAACGTAAATAAGTTTTATGTGTAATTTGGCGACATTATTTACAAAAAATGTTACACGCCTGTCTAATTTCACAAATATTTATACTGACACCGAATTGCAATTGAGTGATAAAATGTCAACAAATATATTTTTTATACAAATTACGAATATGGTATAATATTCGGCTCCATCTTTGAATCGAGATTTGTAGCTACAGGGATAATTTTCACAGTGTATATTTCAAAAGGTTTGGTAATTGACTACAAATTTAAACATACTTTACAATTAAACGATTTTTGCAGACAATTTAATTGTGTAAATACATTTAATAAGTTACAAAGTAGCTAAATGTGCCATCCTATCAAAGCCGCTTTGTACCACATTTATTAATTTATTGAGCGCCTCAAGTTTTCTCTCCTCCACTTGTAATTTTTTTAATTCGATTTCACGGTTAAATTTTTCAGCCTCCTCCATTATGGCCAAAGTTTTAGTTTCAACAGTTTTATTCGACCTAATAGACGGTGTCGATTTACAAGTTCCACAGATATAAGTAACTCCGTCCATCTGAATAGGAGTTGAGAGCTCCATAACTTTTTTTGCTTTTGGTGTATTATTCGAAGTTTTAGGCGGTACATTTAGTTTGGGTATTGTTGCGCTAGAATCAGTTTGACTTCCCGATTTATTATTTGTTTCTGGTGGTTGTGTTGGGAATTTTCTAGTTGTCGTATAACTCAACTCTGGAGATGGACTAGGCACAGGGCTAGTACAGGGCTCAATATTAAACTCTGATTTAATGATTACTTCAGTGATTTTTTCTGGCGGAGGACCATCTTCAATATGTTCGGATTGTGAAGGTTTTCTATCATACTGGGTTTGTGAATAATTTGAATCATCGCTGTTCCACTCTAACTTAATCTTTTTTCTGAACGATTCGATTATTAAAGATTCCCGCCCTTTTTGGGCAGATTCCTCTTCTACTTTCTCTACTGTAAGAGGTTCTATTTCGAGTAGATACTTCTCCGGTGCTTCGGAATGTTTAACCAGAGCCAATACTCTTTTTTCATAATCGCTTAAAATTCGAATTCTAGAGGTTGGATCATCATAATCCGCGCCTAATCCGGCAATTGTGTCTGGTACTTTTTTATAGAGTTCGGCAGCGCGTTCTCGGACATATGACCTGCAAACACAAAACTCAAATAATTTCTATATTCACTATTTTGAATACAAATTTAGTTCTTACCGCTGATCAGACCAATATTTACACCATTTCGACCCCGATTTTTGAGCACCACCTAATGCATTCAACTCACGGGCTAATTCATTCCATGGCTCAGTCTTTTGACGTGCTTTCATATCACCGCTGCGAAAATAAAACCAAAAAATATTTATTGCTCTTAAGATAAATAATTAATCCGCTCTTACTCAAGAAAATATAATGGATTCTTTTCCAAACACCGAAGCAAATGAGCTTTCTGTTCTTGGCTGGCTTTACGACCAACGAATTTTTTTGATTTTTGATTTGCTGCCATTTCACCTGTATGATAGATTAGTTATTATGTAATTAATTATTATGTTAATATGCGGATTGAGAATCAGAATCAGAATACTGCTGTCACTGTCAGTGAGTTTTCACATAAAACAAATGAATTTTGTCAAAATTGTGAGATTTGACTGCCGGCTATTAATTGGTATTTGTACTTCTCTTGTAACACATTAATGTATTATTTTTTTGTTTAAAATCAACATTTAGGGTGAATTTGTTGAAATGATAATAGAAAATCAAAATCATATAACGGGTGTCCGCCGGGAAGGTATACTACTTGTTTGTTTATGATTTTTGATTAAATGAAAGAGAATGGATCTTATATTGATAAATGTTTTATTTAATGTCGGCAATTATGTATGGAATACAATCAGATAAATGTCCGCCTCTGTTAGCCTCACAAATGCGAGCCCTTTTGAGCACATTTTTCATTACATTCTCACACATTTCACGCGGTATTTCATTAATTTCATCACGAATATTTTGTTTGAGTTGCTCAAGCGTTTCTGATTTGTTTGCATAAGCCTTGCTTTTTAGATATCCCCACAAAAAGAAGTCCGAAGTCCGCAGTCAAATCAGGCGACCGTGGAGGCCAATCAACATCACCATTTTTTGAAATAACTTGTTGTGGAAAGAGTTCTCGCAGTAATTCCATTGTACTCCTGGCTGTATGCGATGTGGCACCGTCTTGTAGATACCACATGTTACTCAAGCCCAAAGTATGCAGTTGTGGCGTTAAAAAGTTTTCAATCATATCACGATATCGCTCCCCATTCACAGTTACCGTTACGCCGTTTTCATTTTCAAAGAAGTAAGGTCCAATGATTCCTCCTGACCAAATTGCACACCAGACTGTCACTTTTAATGGATGTAAAGGTGACTGATGAATAATGTGAGGGTTTTCCATTGCCCAGAACCGACTATTCTGTTTATTCACATATCCATTTAAATGAAAATGTGCCTCGTCACTCATTATGATTTTTTCATGAAAATCGGGGTTGTCATGGACGAGCTGTAACATCCTATTGACACGATGGTTTATCGAATATTTTTCCATAATAATTTGCCACGTGGCCTACACTTCACGACTGTCAAGTATGAACTGTCAATACTAATATTCGCCTAAATGGTGGCAAAACAAAGTAGTATACCTTCTCGGCGGACACTCTGTACATTGGTTTTCTATTACTTGAGGTCAATCAAATTTCGTGAAATGCTTTTTACCCTGCCCACTAGTTCCGCACTCGAGATGAAATATTTTTAACTTTGTCGTTGTTTTCCCGGTAAACACAAAGTACATTTTCGGGCAGGCTTTTGGCAATTCACGGCTGCCGTAGGCAGATGAAAACGGCTGCCTTTGGCATGCCGAGTGTATGCCGTTTGGCATGCCTAGTCCCTCCGTATGTCTGCCATAATGCATACACGACAGTTGACATTTGGCAGATATGACGGATGTCATTTGACTGACATGGCGGATGACATTTGGCGGGCCTGGCGGGTGACACTTGGCGAACATGGGGGAAGCCTATTGGCGGATACGACGGATGCCTATTGGCGAACATGGCGGCTTACATTTGGCGGACACGGCGGATGCATATTGGAGGATATGGCGGATGACATTTGGCGGACACGGCGGATGCCTATCGGCGAAAATGGTGGATACCATTTGGCGGACACAACTGATGACATTTGGCGGACATAGTGGGTGAAAATTGGCAGACACGGCAGTTAATATTTGGCAGTCGTTATATATTAAATTAAAATAAACATTTACAGAATTTCAATTCATTTGCTTTCATTTGCATTTATTTAAATAAAAATCAATCCATTAAGTATCAATCCATTATCCAAAAACTTTTCCATTATCAAAATGGCGGATAAGGTATATCACAAAAAAAATATTTCAGTATATACTCAAATTTACAAATAAAAATCGCTTATTAATTAATCTTAACCTAGGGCACAAAAAACTTAAACACTTTATTAAATAAAAATAAAATAAACACTTTTAATACTTTATTAACTTATTTAAATTGGTATAATCGTACATACCTTTTCTAATTTAACAAGCACAACGAGAGACTGATTTATTTCATTAAATTATTTCACATTTTTTTGACACCAACACGACCAAACAGCGATCAGCAGAATAGTACGAGAACGAAAGAGGAAAGTAGAGAGTTGGTCACAAAAATTCTATATCATAGAAAAGTAAAGCTATATGAATGTTTTATATTATTAAAAAAACACATTCAAGAGAGTTTATAATGGAATATTTTTTGTTTTCTCGAATTTACGTCGTTTCTATAGCCGTACCAAAAATACAAGTAGCTAATACACAATATCTTCTAATTTGTTTTTTTGGGGAGTTGTTTGGAATTTTAAAATTAGCCATATCTCAAATTGTCGACTGCCATTTGGCACCCATTCCACTTGGTTTCCGTTTGCTGCTGAAACAAAGACTTTGCCGACTGCCATTCGATACCCCTTCCGGTTGGTTTTCGTTTGCTGCCGAAAAACACACTTTGCCGAGTGCCATTCGGCAGCCGTTTCGTTTGGATTTCGTTTGATGCCGAAACACAGACTTTGCCGCGTGCCATTCGGCAGCCGTTTCGTTTAGTTTTCGTTTGATACCGAAACACAGACTATGCCGACTGCCATTCGGCACCCCTTCCGGATGGTTTCCGTTTGCTGCCGAAAAACACACTTCGCCGAGTGCCATTTGGCAGCCGTTTCGTTTAGTTTTCGTTTAATGCCGAAACACAGACTTTGCCGCGTGCCATTCGGCAGCCGTTTCGTTTAGTTTTCGTTTGATACCGAAACACAGACTTTGCCGACTGCCATTCGGCACCCGTTCCGTTTGGTTTTCGTTTGCTGCCGAAACACAGACTTTGTCGACTGCCATTTGGCAGCCGTTCCGTTTGGATTTCGTTTGATGGCGAATAGTAGACTCGTCGACTGCCATTTGACTGTCGAAAATCAGACTTTACGGCTGTCGGCCGTTTCGACTGCTTTTCGGTTGCCGTAAAACTGCCGCCTATTTAAAAACTGCCGGCGTGGTTTACCGGGTTTAATACCTTCTGTGCGATACTGTGGAATTTCTGCCGCACTCGCTCCCGATGTCATGTACGCAGTCTAAAGGTAGCTTGAATTCTCAAATCCGTATACTTCTGGCACTATTCTGGCTTTCCCTGGGAATATAGATTTGGGAAAACTATTTTCATAGCATTTTACGAATCGTAAATAATTCGTTATGAATCAAAGTTAATGGGGAAATTTTGTTCCACAAAATGATTATAGGGGGAAACAATTCCCCATTTAAATTTACACTGTTTCGCTTTTCAATTATGATTTTTTCTGTTCTTTTTCTATTCCGATAAAGTATGAATCATAAATACAAATAGATGATAGAAACAGAGTAGAAAGACAAAATATTTTATCCGAGTAGGCTGAGATGGCAATAGAAGAAACTAAATCGAAAAATGAAAAAACATATGTTGAATTCGTGATGAAAGTGGTATTAAGATCTTAGTGACAATTTGACAGATACGAACAAATCACAGTACAATCAAAAAGGTTTTGATTATTTGGGTACGTTTTTCATTTCTATAGTCCGCACCGAAAATGAGTTTTAAATTCTAATTCAACGGAACCGAAAAGAAATATATGATGGTCGGGTCAAAGTACAGACAGGGGGATTCTCGTGTACTGACTGTATTTAACTTTATCAAGAGCCCACACCGCCTTCTCCCTGTGGCCAGTAGTAACTACTACGTAGCAAGAGTAGGCTTGGTGTGTGAGGTTCTGTCCCTTCTACATTTGCATTGGGCTAACAACTCAAACAGGAAAAAGACAATAGTTACAAAATTACAACAAAAGCGAGAATTAGTAACTCGGATTTCTAACAAACGACCTCATACATGTAAAAAGGAAAACATATTAAAATGTAATCAGCTTAAAACGCTTGGAGAGGCGCCATCAATTTTTCGATCTGACTTTCATCTAATTGCACTACAAGAAATCAGATTTGTCAGTAAAAACATCATCGCTTACAGTTGGCTTGAATTTACTCTCCACCAAAGTAACAATACTTCGAAAGGCATGAATCCGAAGTTGATTTTCTAGTAGCTGAAAAGTTATCTATTTATAGCGAGTGCATTGAATCGAGAGGAACACATTAAGGGGTGTTCTTCACATTTAAGCATTCCTCCAAAATTGATAACCATGACCAAAGTATACTAATCCATGGCTCTAAAAGCAAGATAATAATTGAAAACAAACTATTAAAGGCCGTCGATATAACATCAGTCGACGCAATTTAGTCGGAAATTGAAAAAAAGATTGAACCAGCCGGACCGTAAGTTTGGCTATTTACGGTATAATTACAGAGACCATTGGGATCTCAGGACTTGTTGATTGAGGTTTCACAAAAAGATTTCATCTGATTATATAATAAGTCAAGCCAAATTAGCTTATTTATATTAGAGGCAAAATTCGTCTATTTCGTCTTGGCAGTGATAGGAATTAAAAAGTTGGTCTCAACCATTTGTGATTTTCACCGATTAGCAAACTTTTCAACAAATGAAATGCTCTTACAAGAGTTCGAATTTAAAATAATTCATCGTGCGAGAAGTCGAATGAAGCACGTGGATGTTTTGAGCCGAATTCCGATGATACTATTTTTTGATATTGGTATTAGAAACCGAATCCGCCTATTTCAAGTACGAGATGAGGCTTGTTTGAATTACAAAGTAAATGGTAATATTTTTCATAAAGAGATCAATGGCAAAAAATTTGTCATTTGACGTAAAATCGAAAATATTAAGAAAACTCAGTTGATTATCGAAAATGTAAGAAATTTTGATGCGTAAGTATTACATACCGCAAGAATAGCACAACTACATGCATATTGGCAACCAAGAAGACAGGAAACACCGAATGATTATTGAATCCAAACCCAAAGTTAACGTATCATTGGAGATGCTATACATTCATCATCTGGTGATTAGACCTTTAGCCACTACGAAGAAGTAGTATTCGCATATATACTGTCAAATATTTGAACACCGAAAAAATCGTTGCAAAATTTGGTAGTGGTTCGGCCTAACATGCCTCACAAGTCGCAGCTCGGATACAATTTAGCTCAGTAACACTGAAGAAATAACGCATTACAATTCATTCAAGTTGTGTCCTCATGTTAACAAGTTGCAAGGCTTTTTGAATCCAAAGTATGGTTCAATGGATGAAACATAAACGATACCCGTCGTTTTGATAAAAGCCCTTCCTGAACTAAATCATTAGAATTGCTCTAAACGATTGAATATTCAGTGGCTTACTTTGGTACTTTTTCAACACCAATGTCTTATACATTTCAGCCCCTCCAGAATAGATGTATTCCAAATTTTTTGTAGGAATCACGTACAACTATTTCGTATGGTATATTGTAAATATGTGATTTGTTTATATAAACGATTGTTTATATTTTATTTATGCATGAGACGTACAAATACAATAGCCATTTTCGAAAATAGGCCATGGTAACTTTTGGGGATAACTTGCTGACAATAAATCACCAAAACTATTTCCAATATGTAGAGTAACTTTAGGGTAAATTAGTTTTTGTTGTTTTTTTATTTCTGTCTTTGAATTAAATTAGAAGTATCAGAAAAATTAAATTACAACCTTATAAAGTACAAAAGAAGCAACAAAAATGTCGTATCTGCCAAAAATACGCCATTGAATTTTGCTGAATATACATATTCACACGCGAAATGTATTCTTAACTTTTTGTATAGCGAGGGTAACTTGAGTAACTTTTGTTACCAACATTAGAAAAATTAAAATTACCTAAACGTTACCATGGATATTTCCGAAAATGGCTAAAATAAAATTTGTGGTTATCAAAGTTTATTGAAAATCCGTCAGATGGAATCTGTGATGCTCCAATCGTCATTACTAGTAGTATATATTGTATGTTATGTACAAATTTAAACAAGCTTAAATAAATAGCTGTTAAAAGGAATTCTCCGAGTTTTTTATTTTTCAATCAATAAAGAATTTATCCAAAAAATGAATCTAAAATTGTAATAAATGCCGCGTAGAAATGAACAAACAGCCGTTCGTTAACCCTACGCTATGTCGGAGTGTTCGATTTCACAACTTTTTAATTTCGCTTATGCGTAACGTTTGCGAAAACTTTAGATAAACAAGTCGTTGCAAACTGTACGTAAAAGTTATGCAATGTTTAAAGGGATCTTGAGAAGAAAATCCAACATTGAATTTGTCTGTAATGAAATAAAATGGTTGTTCCTTTAAATTGACCACAAGGCGAGGGATTTGCGGACTATCAGAAAGCATGTACGATGTAATAGGAAAAACCTCTCCTTAATAAATTAAGATGTTGCTAAACAAAAATGTTAATTTTCAAACTACCAAAGGTAAAGTCAGCGACAAACGACACAACGAAAACACTCCCGTTTGGAGAATGTTATAAGAGCCCATTCATGTTAAGTGTACAAAAAAACCATTCTTAAAGCGAATTTTTCCGTGCTAATTCCAGTTTTCCGCTAAATTTGATTGAGACCTTCAGAAAGAGTATAACTAGAGAAATTTTATTATGACCCAATGCTAGAACAGATGAGCAAATTAGTAGAACACATGTTAAGTATCGCGAAATATCGCGCAAGAACTACGGATAGATTAACACTTGAATAAAAATAGTTAAACTGTAAATAAATATTTATTTTTGAACACAAAATCATAAGGAGCAAATTATATATTTTTTGTTTTAATTTGTTTAAGAGCTGAACTTTCCATTTGCTCAGTTATAAATGTCCCATAAAGTAATTTGGCCGTCTTTACCACCAGCTGCCATTATCGGTGACTTCCAAAACGATACCATATCATTCGAATACGCTATATCTAGAATCGAATCTTTGTGATCCGTTAACACTGCCAACGGTCTTAAACTTTTCCATGAAAATATTCTGACACGTCCATCATTGCCTCCAGTTGAAAAAATTTTACAGTCTTTTCGTATATTGATACAATTGATACCGGGATTTTTAATTTGTATCTCATTCTTCTGCATCAGTTCCATTGTAGGTCGATTGTACGAAATAACACCAAGATTTCCAGTTGTTCCTCCATAAATGCCCCGATTCGTTTCTACATTGTAATCCAAAGCGATAGGACAATCGTCACCGGCGCCCCCGCACTTATTGAAATTAATCAAATGTATTGGTTTTAGGCTACGCAAATCCCACGTAACAAAATCACCTGATTCGTATAAAGCCAACACATAATTTTGTCCCGTATTAAAATTAAGATATTTCACTGCCATTAGTGAGCCCAACTTTTTGCGGCTATCGTCATAATTAAACAACAGATTCTGCTTAAAATTATTCAGGTCATACATCATAATTGAATTATCACATTTTGGTAATAAAACTGAATTCATATTGGGACAATGGGCCATGCGACAAAAACCCGGATGCATATGATTCGCCCCAATCATTTCAAAATTATTGAATGGCTCATACCCGGAGTTTGTGAGTTTCCATATTTTTATGAAATTACCCTTGGATTGTGTTATCAAATGATCGTTTGAGTGTAACATGGCGAGAACAGGATTATTTTGTTCGGTATTCAGCTGCAATATTAAACGATTTGTGTCCATGTCCCAAAGATTGACGGCCCCACGCAGCGATCCAGCAAACAATCGATTACAGTTATGGAAACATAATGAATTAACGCTATCCACATTATTATGTCTTAATATATATACGGGATCAGGTGGAAGTACCGCCATTTTATTTCTGATTAAATATTTAATATACGATTTTGTTTAATTGTAAAAATAAATAAAGTTTACTACACCAATTGTAAAAAAAATATATTTTGCTTGATTTTCAGTCTGAGTGTTTTTGTTTTTGTTTGAAACGTCAAACAAACTAAATGGTATAAATTGTACGCACAAATTGGAAAGGTACATAATGCTTATAAATAGATGGCGCAACGGCTAGGCTAGAGGAATTCTATGCTTTTAATAGCATCATTTAGGCAATTAATTGTAAATTTTGTACAGTTCTCTGATTTATTGTAAGTAAATATTAATATTTGACTAATTAATATGTGTTCGAAATCGAATACGCCAAAACGATAACATCACTGATGGTTCTTACGCTTATTATTGTTTTATAATTTTTAAAAATTTTCGTTTAAAAGATAAGAAGATTAATATACCCCTACAAGATACTCAGTCGCAATGAAAAAAACATCTACCGTATTAAAGAACAGGGGAATCCTTGGATTATTTATAAGTTGCTTTACGCGATTGAATGTACAAATTTCTGACATAAAATGTTCTAGAAACCAACGAATTTCGCGATTCGGAATGTCTGATTACATATTTCGATCGTATAGTTAGTGCAATCCAAGAAATATGGTCGAGTTCTTTAGAATAGAAGATGCTCGGTATCCGGAATCTTCACATTTGGCAGAGATAAATATAAATCGACAATCCATCTTGATCACAAAACTACCGTTTGAATTTACCTACAGAGATGGCTATAGAGGCGCTGATTAGGGGGTTGGAAAGTTTTTGATATCATCAATGTTGATTATTTGACAATATCCCTTCTATAGCGATCAAGCTCACCATTATTTGTTGAAAAGGTTCATCTGCTCTATGTAGTCTACAAATTGAGGTATCGGTCTACACCTTTTTTGATGAGGTTTTGTTTAGCCCGATTTGATCGTATATCATTTTAAATTGTTTTGCTTTATCTTGCAACGCAAGTGGGTTTTGCCTTGACATGAGCTCTAGTCTTCTGCAATTCTTTACCTTTTGACCATTCTATCGCGTATATTGGTAAATATGTTCCAACAAATTATCGTCCAATTGCCGTGTGAAGGCAGTTTGATAGGTCAACACTGCCCCCGTCAACTACCATCTATTAATAGACTATTGTCAAATTTTGAGTAAGCTACGTCATTTAGTTTGTGTTTGACAGCCATTGAAAGCAGACAATCTCGTGAATTATAACGAAAATGGAAAAAAGCGAATTTCGTGTGCTGATTAAGTATTATTGTTTGCGTAAAAAACCATCACCAAGAAGTGGTTTACTGAGTTCCGTGGTGGTCGTACCAGCACAAGTGACGCCAAACATTCAGGTCGCCCAAAAGAGGTCGTCACGCCGGAATCTCAACTGAGCGGGTGGGTACATCACATTTTACATGAATTTTTTACATGAAAAAGCAATCTGCGCGATGGGTGGCGACTACGTGTGTCACCATGGCAAAAATCCATAAATTGGGCTACGAACTGCTACCACATCCAGCATATTCTCTAGATTTAGCTCCCTGCGACTATTTCCGTTTCTAAACCTGAAGAAATGACTGAGCGATAAGAGATTTGTGTCTAACGAAGAGGTCATCTCTGAAAGGGATTTAGAAGGAATTTAAAAATTGTAAAACCGCTGTACTAAATGTATCGGGCTTAAAGGAAGCTATATGTTAAGCAGTAAAACGCTTTTTTGCCGAAAAAAATATCTTTTATTCAAATAGTCACTGAATTATCTGCTCTCGTATATTACCAAATCAAACTGGTATGAGATGGTGGAACATTCATTCTTATTAAATGCTGCAATATTTTCGATGGGCTGCTAAATCGAGTAAATTTGTGCTTTTCTTCGAAATATGATTTTACATAAAACGCTTACGTATATTCTCCACAAGATACGATATTGAAATGAAAAGTGCTTATTACACGGTAGAATGAACTGATTAAGATAAACTGTTATCGAAACTAACGAACCCTTCAACACGTAATGAGAAACGTAATGACAGAATTTAAACTCCATTGAATAACGATTACGGTGTAATAAGTTATATTCTTTGGCCAAATTAGCAATATTAAATTAACTTGAACTCAGTTTTCATCTAACGTCGCTAACAGTATATCAATTATAGCAATAAACCTGAACCTTTACATAATCCCATTTTGCTATGAACTGGTCCACGTTAACTTGGAGTCAGAAATCTCGTCCTGAAAATTTTGAAAGTATAAGTACCCTGCAATTCGATGTCATCATCGCCGACCTGTTATAACGGTAAACGCAAACTCCTTACTTGCCGTAATCTCTGAAACTTAGGTTGCCAGAAATTGATTATTCTAGTTAACTGATCTTGATCTTAACAGTTTTACTAATGAGCTTTTTAATGATTTTAGTAGCCTCAACAAGTAGGTTTACGTTGGCCCCACTTGATTATTTGTTAATCTTTAGAGCCACTTGCCTCTCCGGCTTACGTTTCATAGTTTCGAATATATTAAACTAATTGCGGAAGGTTTGAGTTCTAGGTTCGTATATTGAGTAGGACCTCAAGTTTAAGTTGATTATCTCTGTATATACTGACGGTATGAACATTTACAAACAAATTTCAATCCAAATCGATACTAAGCCATTGTAAAACGATCTAAATTACTGCGTCACTTTGGTGAGAAAAGCACTGCCATTAAATGAACGTCGGCATCATACTCACTAGCTTATTATTTAAGTAATTCTGTGAAGTAACTCTTACCCATTCTGTAAAGAGGGATTTATTTGATAATGGGGCTCGTTATGACTTTTATTGATTTGATCGTCAATTGGAACTTGGTGTTACGCTGCGGGTGAAATACACTTGGATGAAAATACCGTCATTAATGAAATTAACCATTTTGGATTTCGAGATCTCCTGTGTTACGAGATGGCCCGACAACCAACCCGCAGATTCCTCTAAATATGCAGAGGCCTCTTTCACGGTGATTTTGCCGACTAGATCTCAGGGTTTTGGGTTGTGGGGAAGTTGAGGCTTGCTTATTGATGGCCTACACCGTGGAACAAAACACAATAATAAAAATAAACTAACAAAATGACGTCTCACCAACAGACAAATCCTCTCTTCACCCGGAGAGACCTCTAGATAATTTCCTAAATTACACACTTCGACAGCTAGAGATTGCCAAAGTGCCACGGAGGTACCGTGTAGATTTTACGGTCGTCTCCGAATAATGACACATATGCTGGACTCGCCGTTCCGACCCTGTGGTTGTATGCCAAGAGGATGAAGGTGAGTGACAAGCCCAGCCTGCAACTATGGAACCAATACGAAATGAGACTTCCCCTCCTATCCTACCAATCCGAAAAATTTAGTAATTCATTGTAGTACAACAAACAAAACAAAAAACAAAAATAGATAACATGACCAGAAAAAATAACGGAAAAATAAACTGAGGACGATGAGAGAGAAATAAAATAAACTCGAATGCCAGGAATCGCCGTGCTGTTTTATTTAAATAAGTTTTTCAAGGAAAAAAAAGGCAGAGACGAAAAGGGAATAAAAATACAAAAAAAAAATTAAACTTATGGGGTCGAACGTGAAAATTCCTAAGCTAAAGGAAAAAGAAAAAAAATCGCAAAAAAATGGTCGCTAACTTGAATAATTACATATAAAATAAAACAAACATAATTTGAGCAACATGGATGCTGAACGTCAACATTAATACAGCGAAACCAATGTGCACCCCCTCGCGCGTGCCAAACAACCGCTATAGTGCTCGATTACACCGAAATATATTGATTAAAAATTAAAAATTGAACAAATTGAAAAAAAAAATTTAATTTTAAAATTGAAATTGAAAAAAATTTAAAATTTGGATTCAACAAAATAAACAAAAAATATCAGTACCTTTTGACCTCATTGTGATCGACCTTGACGGTTGCGGCGTTCTGGATTGCCGAAATGTGTTGGGCGTCTTCCCACCGTTACTAAATTTGGCCTCGATAAGCCGCCGTACATGTTGGGCGTCTTCCCGCCGTAAACCAAAAATGCAAAAGCGAGAGATTTGCACTCATTGATCTTTGCCTTTTTGGAATCTTAAAATATACACAATTTTCCTTACGTTAGAAAATGAACGAACAAGAAATTATCAATTGCATTTTTTTTTATTCTTCTCTTTCTTTATTTGATTTTTATCTTGTGTTTTAATATTTTGTATTTTATTTTTCCGTTTTTCAAAAAAAATATAATCACACTTTATTTGCTTAATTTTAATAACTTTTATAATAAATTAATATGTATAAATTTTTCCGATCTATAACATTTGAAAATCGACTGCTTTTGCTCCAAAATTCCAAACTAGTCTAAAAAAATTTCTCGCGCCAAAACACATCTAGAAGAATATTTTTTTGTTCGTTGGTGTTTTTTCGCATTAATCGCGTACAACAAAACGAGAAAACACAACAAAAATGTCTCTCTACATCTCCGCCGCATTGGCCTCGCTCTCGCACATTCATTCGACGTTTACATGAACACTGGATGTGAACAAACACACAAAACAAAATGTTAAGGCCAATTTCCGTAGAAACAAACGATGTCAGTAGTAATACCATAGAACAGCTGGTAATGTCGTCAATAAAAGGCATAATTCATTCAATTATCATGGAACTAAAAATTCAAAATGAACAAAGGAAAGGAAACAATGTTATGACCCCTCAAGATGTCGTAACACCTGTTCTCCTATTACTAAATAAGTCTAAGGTCCTCCCACATGGCTTTTTAGCTGCTTCTGTTGGGGAGGATCCTAAATAAAACTTATTTATCCAGACTTGATGTCTTATGACTTCCAGATGGTACGGTCAAATAGGAAAACTATACAAATTACGCTTTATATTCACTTTACTGGTTCTTTGGATAGGTAATCACTTTTAATTTATCCACTGAAGGAGTTTTTCCTGCTGAATTATGAGTTTCACTCATTTGGGATCACATACTCCAAATAAAAATGCCATATGTTGGTAATGTCAAAGACCACTAGAAAAATCCTACGATTTAACTCCATAATTTATGAAGATTATTTATAAATGCCCTCATCGGCTTGCTAGACGTGCTAGACTATAGATGGGAATTAAAATATCCCGATTTAAGTTCTTGTAGTTGAAAATGAGTAGTGCAGATACGCAAGCAAGCTGGATCGCTAATTTAAAGGAAGTGACAGCAAAAAGTGAGTTCAAATACATAAAGGTAATGCAATCTTACATAAAGGTAACTTCAGCTTGGATATCGTCATTTCAATTGGCCAAGCTCACGCAAGTGCCCAATCTGCGATGAGTATTTTGAAGAACGAAAGCGGAATTCATTCGAACGTGAATGAGTTGAACAACCGAGGTAGACAAAATAGTGCTAACCCGTTCTGTCGCAATCGAAGTGTGTCAAATAAAAAAGGTGTAAAGTCATGTCCGAGCTATGGATCAAAGCATGTTCACAGCAAATGCCGATTTTTGAATGTCGAATGTCGGAAATGTTATAAAGTTGTTCATATTGCGCAGGTATGTGTATCGAGAAATAATGATCAGTCAAGTCGCTTTCAAATGGTGATCGAAGGTAATTCAATAACAATGTCAGTTCATTAGATATCATCGAAAGTTTTGAAAATTCCCGTGACCAATCGGAGGAAATCGGCTTGAATGACAATGTGGCCGATTCTAACAGGATCCATTGGTGTTGTATGAAGTTGCAAGAAAAATTTGCTCAACAGTTAAATTGAATGGAGCGTTGTGGTTTCGTGACAATCGACGCTAACGGAAACTTCCCAAATTTTTAATTGCTACTGGATCAACAATTACCATGACTGGTAATGAATTATCGTGAATTAAACCAGCCGAAAGTCACTATCGTGAACAAAAGCTTGACAGCCTCGAACAGAAGAAGAATTAACTTGAAATGTGATATGAGCAAGTGCAAATTCTTCTAAACTAAATTGGATTATTTAAGGCATGTTTTAGATGAACCTCGAATCCGACAATTACCGTCGTTATTAAGAGTTACTAACTATTACATCTATATCTGCTATACCTAAGTTATTGAACTAGTAATATGCAGCTCATTCAAAGCAATGCTTCCGCGGTATAAGTCGCAATACCAACATGGTCATCATAATGTTTAGTGCTATGCGCGATGACTTTAAAAAGAAAACGATTACATATGGTGAGGCAAGAAGAATGGTGGAGCCACCGGAATTTAAAATGGATATGGAGGATTTCCCTGAACTACATGAAAGGCAGAGGACAGAAGCACAAGGGAGACAGAGATGGAAAAAACCAGAGGAAAGATCGAGAATGGCAGTACCAAATGACATTGAAAAACAAAGGAATGAAATGAAGATGATAGAAGAGAGGATGGTCGAGGAAAATAGGAAAATGCAGAACCAGATAATAGAATGTAGAAATAACATGATTGAGATAAATAAAATAAACAGAAAGATCCAAACAACTACTCATGGTTACCTAAAAACAACTCCAAATGATCTAGGACACGACATAATACTGACAGAAATAATAGAACAACTGGGGATCATGAATAAAATGATCCAAAAAAACTTCAGCAAAACAAATGAAGTGGGTGGAGGAGAATAAATTAAAAATACTACAATTAAAAATTAGAAGTTTCAGTATCTCTACATTAGTAGAGGAAGGCCGGAAATAGCCGAACAAATTAATGGATCGCAAAAGGTGTTGTTGAACAATGGTGAGGTTACCTGGATGGGGCCCAACGGGAGGAATTCGACTATAGATATCACGCTCAGCTCAGTGGACCTAGTCAATAGTATTGAATGGTATGTAAGTGAGATTGAAACGGGCAATAAGAATCATTTACCGATTATCATTAACATAAATGGTATGGATATGGGTAAGAAGAAAGGAAAACGGGAATGGACCTCAATAATTTTTATTGAAGATACGAAAAAATAAGAATTAGCAAGATTTATAAATATTGATGGTTACGAAAAAGAGTTGAGAAAGTCGATGGAAAAAAGCTCCTACATAATCAATCAAAAAAGTAAGGAACAAGAAAATCGAAAGAATGTGGAAAATAAAACGCGAGAAATTAAGAATATAAAACCAGCACAAAGGTAATGAATTTGTGGAGGAAGAACTAAGAGAAGCGACAGCATAAACCCTACGTTAACCACTAAGCAGATTTGGATGAAAATAAATAGCTGGAAGAACAAAGGAAAGGGAAATATTTAAATTTTTTATTCAACAACATTGAAAATGCAGACAAATTCATGTTGGCCACTATTAAAGAATCTGCAGCGAATGAGCAGCAGAAACT
The DNA here is from genome assembly GCA_963691935.1 of Nephrotoma guestfalica. Lineage (NCBI taxonomy): Eukaryota > Metazoa > Arthropoda > Insecta > Diptera > Tipulidae > Nephrotoma > Nephrotoma guestfalica. The sequence continues at coordinate 222,813,833 of OY829914.1, forward strand.
TAGGTGGAATATTGAGAATATAGCGAAATATGTATTTAAAGAAGAAGAAATAAATAATGTAATTAGTAGCAGCAAGAACTCGGCTGCTGCTAAGAAGAATGCCGCAAACTCACATTAACAAGATGACCGAGCTAATGAATAAAGCGTGGGAGGAGTAACAATATCCGGAAGAATGGAAGAGAATAGATCAAAATAGTGCCGATACCAAAACCTAATAAAGATAACAAGGTGGTAGAAAACTATAGAGGTATACATCTGTACAATACAATGGCCAAAATAGTGAATAAGATAATTAAAAAAAGGCTAGAGGACATTGTAAGCAAACTAAAAATAACACCAGAAAACTCATATGGTTTTAGGAAAAGGAAATCAGCCACAGATACGATAGTTGCCGTTTTAGCTAGCATAGAAAGAAACAAAGTAGAGAATATGATGACTATAAAAGTGGCAATGGATAATGAAAAGGCTTTCGATAATGTAGATACCAGGAAAGTAGTGGAAATAATGACCGATAGTAACATTCCAGACGCTTACATAAGTTGGATATACTCGTATAACTCGCTTATTAACAGGAAAATAACGATGGGGATATAGGACAAAATAATAACAGAGACGACATGCCACGGAATACCGCAAGGGGGACCTTTGAGCCTGGACATATTCAACATATATACAAGTGGTCTGCACAATGTAGGAGGGGAAAATATCAATACGCAGATGATTTCGTAATAATTGGCAGAGAAAGAAACGAAGAAGAAGTAGAAAAAAGAATAAACGAAGCCATGAGCAATTTCGTGAAAGAGATTGAGGAAATAAAGATGAGCTTGGATATAAAGAAAACAAAATACATGATAATTACGAAAAAAATACTAGATATTAAAATAACAGTGTATAATCGGGAGATAAGGCTAACAACGAAATAAAGATACTCGGGTATATCATTGACAAAAAACTCAACTATAAGAAACACATAATGAAGCTGAAAAGCGAATGCCTAGTGGCGACCAACATAATTAAAGTGGCAGGTAACAAAAAATAGGGTGCCCATTCATCAACATTACTAAATCTACATAAAAGCCTGATTGAAAGTATATTAAGGTATAGCACCCCAATTGCAGATAGTACGGATAGCATAAAAGCAATGCAAAACATAGTAAATAGAAGCTTAAGAATATGTGTGGGACTACCAAACAGCACCTCGATAACGGCCATCATTGGAGAAGCTGGAGATATACTTACACCTCTGAAAATGGAAATGTATAGAGTAAACTACCTACATAGTAAAAAAAATATATCAGAATAACAATACGGATAGCAACATATATAAGAAGGAATCAACAAAAGCGATTAACGAAACTTACGAAAAACATGCGGATATACTAAAAAAGGTGTCGAGAGGTAAAAATTGGAGAACTAGTATGAGGAACTTAACACGTTCGCGCACATCCCTTTACACGGCGGCTACTCAGAATGTCACATGCCACAACTCCGGTATTATTGATGATATTTTAAATCTGATTGAAGTCTCGTGTCTTAAATATTTTGAGAAATTTTCTGCAATTGCTAACTTTTTTTTGTAAACAGTACTGTTAATGCAGTAGTGACTCCCCATCGAAATTATTGTCAATTATAGGACACTTCAGCTTTAGCAGTAGTACTGCAAATACAGTAATTGGCCCATTGGGACGAGTGTAATGTATAATAAAGCAATACTGCATTTGAAGTGTAATAAGAACCATCATTCGTTCAGTCGTTTATTGAAAATTGATAACTTTTAATAAAAATTCTAATCAAAGGTAACAAAGAGACATTGCTTCGGGACATTGCTTGCACTGACATGCGATTTGGTTTCGCTTTTTGGCTAGTGTGCAATATTTGCAATCGCGAAAATAAGTTTTTCTTTTGTGAATGTTGGCCGGATGGAAATGTATTTTTTGACATTATTGGAGTATCCATAATTCGGTTTGCTGGTAGACGGGGTCCGCTGCTCGTATTTTCAATGTTGAGGAGGGAACCTACAAGTGACCCCGAAATAAAATAGAATTTAAATACGGATATATCTATTATATGAAATATAATTATTTATACCCTCGTACGGTTTTCCGAGGACACGAGTAATATGACACTAATTGATCCAGTCTATCGACTCCAGACATATTTTGATTATATTTCTCAATTTCGACGGGCTTCTTCCGCTCTTTACCATAACTATTTGTTAACTATTTGTCTTCCATTTTGAGATATATACAGCCCTTTTTCTAACCCAAATGTGTTCATCTTTTTTAAGCTTCTTTTGGCTTAGCTCTTTCGAGTTCCCCTTTCGGTTGCTACGTAGAGTGCCACAAGTATTTGTTCTATGAGACATCAAAATGTTGGACTGTTACACTGTTATAATAGTTGTCCATGAACAATATGTGTCCTTTTTCTAAATATGGAGCCATCAAATGTAAAACTAGCGAATTAAGTTTTGAAACTAAAGGAATAAAATTTTGTTTTCCGCCATATATTTCCAAATTGAAAACAAAGCCAGTTGGATCACAAAGCTCATAAAACTTTTGACTAAAGAAATGGATTCATTTTATTTAAGTGAGTTTCGCCTAATTGTTGATTAACGTTCAAATATCTCAAAATCTGCTCAAATCGGCGTCCTGATATGGTGTTTGGAAAAACTGGTTGATGATATAATGGATGTCTTGAAAAAGGTTTTCAAAAAGGATTCAATTGCCCGTGCAAAAGACAAAGGCCAATCAATTTTGACATTTCAGATATAGCAACTGGCTTGAATTTTACGCTCTTTACTGCACAGTCTTTCGCCATATGCATTAGTTGAATCTAATAATAATTTGAACGACTCACCACCAAAAAAATGTTAAACACCTCCCTCGATGTCCAAAGTTCTTCGATATTTTCCTCTTCCATATGTTCGCCTAGTTCTTGCGGAACAGTATCCCCATCTATTTCGTTTTCACATCCGGCAAACTGTCACTATTTTTACTATTTTCTTTGCCACTGCTACTGCCTTTGTCGATATAATCGGGATCACCAAGACTATCATCCGTAGAGAAGTCAATTTGTTCTTCGGAACCACCACTATCCAATTCTTCAAATAAAGCCAATAGTCGCCGTTGCATCTCTTCGTAGCTCTCCATTTTAATATATTAATAAAAAGAACACACCAATAAAATCGGTCTGCTCACCTCGACACTTTTTTGTATACTAACGTGTTTTATATGGAAATCACCACTGCATTTGCAGTTGTGTCATTAATTTACCAGAGTACGACAGAAATATAGGTACTACAATGTACTTCATTTCATGGCATTAAAACAAAAGCGAGTAAGAACAGATGGTATATTTTGATAATGTAAAGAGAAAAAACAATTCAAATGAGAAGAGCTAATTCTCATAAAACAAAACAACGAAAATACAAAGAGAAAATAAAATTGTACTGTCATAGCAGTGGTGACCCATTGGGAAGCAATGGATATACTGCAATTGCAGTGGGTGTCCGCGAATGTGTTTAAAGAAAATAGATTCATAGACATAGACACTAGATTAAAAAAACATATAAGAAAAAAAAATAATAACAACTCATCAAGCTGGATGAGGAGCACCTTGGAGCATATAAAAAATTATAAGAATGCGGAAAGAATATACACGGACGGATCACTGCAGGCGATAACAGAGGTATTGGTATATATATGGAACAAACGAACGAAACATATATAGTTGTAGGGCGGAAGAAGAAGTATCGAAAAGGGCACGGAAGCCCCAGCAATCGAGATGGAAATTAATAAAAGCACAGAAGTGGGAGGGCGGGAAATTGTGATATTTACGGACTCTTTGAGCACATGTAAGGCACTAAATAATAGAAGAACAGAGCATAAATATTATAAAAAAGAATTATCAGAGCAGCGAAAAGGAAAAAAATCAAAGTGATAATAGTGTGGATACCTAGCCATGTAGGAATAATAGGTAACGAAGAAGCGGATGGGGCGGCAAATTATGGTTGCAATTCTAATATAAAATGTAAAATGAAAGTAGGACCAGAAGAGAGTGTACGGAATGCTAAAAGGAAAATGTATGAGTTGTGGTCTAGGAATTTTTGGAAAGAGACCGAGAGTAAAGGAAGACAGCATAGAGAAAATATAAGAGGCAGAATTAGAGACAAACCCTGGTTTCACCAAAGGGGGCTGGGGCGGACTTGGTGAAAGCATAAACGAGATTACAGACAAATCATGCATATGACGCTAAATACCTAAAATTGGTAAAAAAAGGATAATGGCGAGTGTGAGGTGTGCCATACAATGGAAGATGCAGCCACGTATATGATTAACAACTGTATATAAAATACGAGGACCATAAAAGTAAATATGAGATTCTAAAAACTAAAAGGCTACAAACACTATTAAATGGAGAAGGTATGGAAGAATACAAAACGATATACGAATATTTGAAGGAAATAATAGCCAACATATAGAAATAAATTAAGAGATGACAACAGAGAAGATGGCAATATAAACGACAGCAAAAGATAATTAAATAGCGAAAAATATGTTAAGTCTTATTTTATTATATGGCATATAGGGTAACGAATACAATACTATTGTACTCGATAAATAAATGTTAAATCAAAAAGACTTGAAATTCTTCCTCCATCAATGACCCGTGAGCCCGATGTCCAGTACCAAATGCATCATTCACATAAACATCGCTCAATTTACGTAAACTTTCAATAAATGATTTAACTTTGTTAGGATCCGCTTTAATTTTTTTATTTGGCTCGTCAACCCTGTTACCTTCTTCCTCGATACAGAAACGAAGGCGTTCCAATAAAGTAATGGTACCTGGGGCTAGATTGCGACAAACTCAACTTCATTACCAACGCAATCGTGCAATACTTTCGCATCGCAGTCGAGTAAATGTTTTAATTCATGGGCAACTGGTTCCATATAGTGTATTTAAGATTTGTATGGCCATCGGGCCGACCTACACGAGACATCACAACCTGCAATGTACAAAACTAATTAAATATTGAATTCTTTTTCGAAAATACCGTGGTAATGTTATTGGACACGGGCAATTGATTTTGCACCTTTATCCCACGCGTATTTAACGTTCCCAATGCAGCCACATTACGTTGATTAATTTCTGAACATGATAGTATGTTATACGGAAAATGGTAAAATTCTAAATGACAAATACCTTAAAAATAAAAAACAGTTTACCGAAATGAATGATAAATAAAGAAAGTTCATGCTCAGGAGAATTACGCCGCAATTACGAGTCAAAAAAAAATACTTGAAAAGAAAATTTCCATAGCAATCGTATGAAAGTGTTTTTTCGTGTTTACGTAATTTGGGCCTGCATACAAACAAACCGTATTTTTTATATTTTCCTTCAACTTAGCCGTATACATGTGCGCAGTGGTAGAAATAATATACCAGTAAATATGTGTAAAAAACAAAAGGTAGGTCGTCGATCACCAAAGCATGCTTACTCTACTTACCAAAAACAACAACAAAAATTGTTAACGAGTGTAGCAAAACAGAATAACAGAATTAAAAACCCTTTCTCGCGTAAACAATACTCGACTAACCCGATACATGAGAATACTAGTATTCTACACCTTTATGTGTTATAAAGTACAGTTAAAATATATATTTTTAGATAATTAAAATTTATTTCGGAAAAATATGTATTAAAACAATGAACAAAATGAAAAACACTTAACTTAGGCATCCTTTGGAATCAAAAAAGTCCTACATATTGCAGATTTACATACATTGCGTATGTTGCATTCAAGCAACGGTATCAAAACACATATAAACGAAAATTGTTATGTGCATATTCTACACCATTGCAAGCGCACCGTACACACATTAATATAAATATACAATACGTACAACTATTCACTTCACTTATTAAATTCACGCAAATTATTATTGAAATTATTATTTATTTAATTTATCAACACTATATCAGTATTACTTATTTATTAGTTAATTAAAATACATTTAAAATAAATTATTTATTTATTTAAAGGAGAGACAAAAACACGTCCTTTCTCTACGACGATCAATCGCCGACCTCTAATAAATAAATGAAGAAGCACAAACGATGTAATATAGATTGACTTTGCAAAAGCTTTCGACTCCGTCAGTCACTGCAAAACTTTGGAACACAATTCCATTTTTTCGGATTTTCTAGCCAGTTTGTAGTCTGGTTCAAATCTTATTTGAGTAATCCGTCCAATATATTGAAATATGAAATAAAAATTAGATTAGAATACAAACATCCTACACAATTTTCATTAATGGTATTACTGAAGTGATAAAACATTCCTCTCTCTCTCTCTCTCTCTCTCTCTCTCTTTCTCTAGCTCTCTCTCTCTAACTTCCCCAAAGAAGGGACCTATGTGAAGCTGGCCCGAAAACCATCCCGAAAAACGCCTTTATAATTTAGATGTGTTTCTCCGCTAAATCCATTAAATACTTTTCAGCCCGAAAAATTATAAAAAAATATGGAGAAAATCAAATTCCATCCCGAGAAAATTTAAACAATCTCACGTACACACAGCAAATTTTAAGTATAAAATTACCTTACAGTGGGGATAAGAGACCTCCCCAGCTGATTTAATATTCGCTTGAGTGAGCATTAGTGTGCTTAATGCTGATGGTCAGTGCATTAATTAGGCATGTACCGTTACATCTGCCAAACTCTGTGAACGGAGAATTTTTGAGCGACATATGAGCATAATTCCGATACCTAATCTAACAGAAGCGAATATTAAATCAGCTGGGGAGGTCCCTTATCCCCATTGTAAGGTAATGAGCATTTGTGTGCTTAATGCTGATGGTCATTGCATTAATTAGGCATATACCGTTGTATCTGCCAAACTCTGTGAACGGAGAATTTTACGGCGACATATGATCATATTTCCGATACCTGATCTAACAGAAGCGAATATTAAATCAGCTGGAGAGGTCCCTTATCCCCACTGTAAGGTAATTTTATACTTAAAATTTGCTGTGTGTACGTGAGATTGTTTAAATTTTCTCGGGATGGAATTTGATTTTCTCCATATTTTTTTTAATTTTTCGGGCTGAAAAGCCTTTTAATGAATTTAGCGGAGAAAGACACCTAAATTATAAAGGCGTTTTTCGGGATGGTTTTCGGGCCAGCTTCACATACGTAAAGTCTCCATTTTCAAAATCCCATTATTCGATGATTTTATTCGACGCCGTCGCGTCGTCTTAGCCTAGGTCTTCCCCTACGATGAGCACCGTCCGGTTGTTGATGGAATGTTTTTTAATATCGCAGTCTCACTAGGAGTAGCTTAACTTCGTGATTCGTTCGAATCCAGTACTCGTTGTTCGCAACCTTAACGAAACCATAAGTAATAGGTCACATAGAAAGTCTCCGCAGTACTAGGTGGTGTTGATGCCTATATATATCGAGCAACACTCACCCCCCGATGGTTTCAAATGTACATGTACTTAAAAGGTGACGTTTCAGCTTACATTTTTTGTGAAAATAGTTTTCTAATTCGTTGCTTGTATAAATACGCTATGTGATGCTTTTTTACTATAAAAAGGTAAAAACGCTGGAAAGGCAGGCCGACAAATTTGTGAAGTGTACGGTGAGAATGCTGTGAGTGAACGAAGGACCCAGGAGTGGTTTGCTCGATTCCGTTCCGTAAATTTGGATGTCAAAGATGCAACTCGCTCTGGTCGGCCAGGCACTGAAAAAGTCGATTAAAATTTTGCAACTGGTGCAGTAAGACTGGCACGCAAGCTATCAGGAAATAGCGGAGGCACTACACATTAACCACATGACAGTTTGGAATAATTTGAAAAGAACAGGCTACAAAAAGAAGCTCGATGTTTGGGTGCCACATGAATTAACGCAAAGAAACTTGATTGACCGAATTACCATCAGTGAAATGCTGCTGAAACGCAACGAAATCAAATCATTTTTGAAGCGAATCATTACAGGCGATGAAAAATGGGTGAAATACGTCATGTTGATGGTTTGGTGGGATTGGAAGGGAGTTGTCCATTATGAGCTGCTGCAACATGGCGAAACCATCAATTCGGTTGCACAACTCGACCGTTTGAACGAAGCAATCCAAAAAGAGCGACCAGAATTTTTCATCAGAAAGGGAGTTGTGTTCCATCATGACTATGCGTGGCCACAGACATCTTTGATAGCTCGGAACAAATCGACGGAGCTTGGTTGGGAAGTTTTGATGCATACGCCGTACAGCCAGGACCTGGCACCGTCTGACTACCATTTGTTTCGGTCTCTGCAAAACACTCTTGATGGTAAACAATTAGTCGACCGAAGCGCCGCTGAAAATCATTTGGCCAAGTTTTTCGACGATAAACCACAGAAATTCTTCACCGATGCAATTATGAAGCTACCCGAAAAATGGCAAATGGTCATAGATAATAATGGTCAATATGTACTTGATTAAAATTTATATTCAATACGCCAAAACATTTGTTCTTCTTTTGTGGCAAACCAGTTATCGAGCCATTTTCGTACATTTAAGTAGGAAGTGAAGTGCTTCTTAGCAAGCCCGTGCCCCGTCCATGCAAATAAGTGATAATCGGACGGAGCCAAGTCTGGCGAGTATGCTTGTGAAATTGTTGTCAAATTGTTGATTTTTTATCATATTCTGGTTGTCTTGCTCTATTCAAATTTATCATTTGTTGTTGGTAGCGTTCAGTATTTATGGTTTCACTCGGGTTTTAGCAGCTCAAGATAAATCACACTCTTATGATTTAACCAAATACAAGCATTGTATTAACTTGCAGTCGATGTCGATGGTCCTGGATTCACCCAAGACAGTTTGCGTTTCGGATTCTCTAAATAGATCCACTTTTCATCGCTAATACAATTCGATGAAGACATGACTTTCTTGTTTTTGAGTTTGAGCGGCATCCTCATTTTTGGTGATCTACCATGTTCTTCGTTTCTCACGTCAAAATCACCACTTTTGAATTTATTAAACCAATTTTGATCATAGCATTGTTGATTTACCAAGAGCTTGCTCACCCTAAGCTTTGGCAAGCATTCGATGGGATTATGCAGCAGTTTTCTTCAAATGATAACAAAAAATGAATGTTGTCCGCAAATCGTAATATGTCGGCACAAAACTCGACACTTTTAACACGTAATAAACATGAATTATTGTATGAGACGTGGTTTGTCGAAAGGAACATTAACAGATGGTGCCATTTATTGGTAAATTTCGGTTTCATATTTACCCACCTGGTATATGACCTTTCTATCGAAAGTAGAGAGTAACAATCATGGCCAAAGTCCAACTCTCGTATCCGAAAGTTAGCACAGGTCTTCTTTGGGCCGCCTAGATATCGTTCGTGGATGTTATAATTGACAAGAGATATTTAAAGTCGTACACGACGTCAAAGTTGATTGAAGATTAAACAGCAACGGCACAAGACCCCTTGACACACAACAAATGTTATTTCGAAGGAAATGGAAATATTGGTAATGGTGAATGGAAATATTATGCTCGCAAGATTTCTCCAGTACATGATCGGTTGAGGCAAAAACCACATTGGTAGTCATCGATGATATGTTCGGCAAGGGGGATGATTCTTATTCATATTTGAGGCGGTTATATTTCTTATGTAGCGGACAAATGAGTGCGGTCTTCCATCAGTTCAGGTAGCTTCCCCTATTCTCACATCACCACGATATATCATAAACATAGTTATGATGCAAGAGTAGCACCACCACCATGTTTTAATAATGCTCTTGCATGTTTTATTGTGTCCGTCTAAATTTTCAGTGTTGGCTGACAGCTATAGCATTATTTCAACACATGATCTCCATTGCTTGTTTATTAAATGTGCATGATAGTTTTCCGTTATCCCATCATTTGATCGCTATACATAACCTTGTGGACTAGGTTATATATTAAATCAAGTTCGGTGACGCATTGGCCATTGTTGTTGCGGCTGATGCAAGCTGTGCAGACCAATATGTGATATGATTTCTGCGCTCCTAACGATTTTTCATTAAAGTCCCCAACGTTCAATTTGATGTTGTGGTGCGTGATGTTTTTGACGATGTCTTCCAGACAACGAAATAAAAAATAATTCTTTTTCTTCTGTTTTTTCTTCATTTGGCGCTTTGTGCATTAACAATAGTGATATTGCATTTTTTAGTGCTGCTGCATTCCCCGGTGTACGGGAAAGGCTTTTCCAAATCCTCCTCTATTCTAATGGCCGCTGTAGTAGAGAGTGCAACCTTTGGTGATAGTACGCAACTACATCGCCTGATTCATTTAGAGTTACCAACGGAGCAACGCGAGGAGGCATGATTCTAGGATTTTATCTCCTCCCCATTTGTAGCCCCCTTTGTGCGATGTTTACTCTTTTGTTTTTCTGTTTTTCATTGTACCATATAAAATTATTCATATTAAATATAAAATTAAATGTTTGCTTGTGTAAGTATTAAATTAGGGCATAGCTTCAGAAATTAGTTATTTTATTTTTAAATTCACTACTCACCAATAGATGGATTATTGGGTTTGTGCATTTGCTAGGAGGGTTACCGAAATACTTCGATTCTTCTAATTAAATAAAAGCTCAATAGTTATTTTTGGTTTTTTTGTATTTTTTTATACTGACTGAGGCATTTATTTTACATTTATATTTTATTGTTAATATAATTTTTTTTCTTGAATAATCATAATCAATATAATTTTAATAATGATAAAAATAATACTTATGTAATAAATATATATATATTTATATTAAATAAAATAAATTATAAATAATAATTATGTAATAAAAATATTTTTTTATTTAATAATAATAATAAATAATAATTTTGTGATTTTTTTATATATTTATTTAATCATAATCGTAATAATAATAATAATAATAATTATAAACAATCATAATAATTATAGCATTTTTTCATTTTTAATTAATATTTTTTGTTTTCATTAAAAACTGTTTTTTTGTTTTAAATTTATACATTATTATATCCTTTGAATTACTTTTTGTTTCTTTGTTTTTGTTTGTTTTTTGTTTGTTAAACTTTAATTTAATTAATTGTGTATATATGTTTTGTTGGGTTTAAATTTTTAACGTAAAATAAATATTGGTTTTGTAAATAAATTAAAATTATATTGTATTGTTTTGTTTTTAAATTTATTTATAATTATTATTAATATATATATGTATATGATGAAAGATTTTTTTCAATTTTTTTTAATATTCACAGGAACTTTTTCTTTTAATTAAGTTTATTTTTAATAATAATGTTTTTATTTTTATTTTCATTTGGTTTATTTATATTTAAGCCAAAAAAATCTTTCATGTTTATATCTTATCTCTTGTGTAATAAATTGGTTAAAATTATAAACAAACCAAAAAGTTTATGTAGCTATGTATTTTAGTAATAAAAAACTAATAATTAAATAATTATTCACAAGAGTGTATTCGTCATAATTTTGGTTGCATTTGTTTTTATAATAATATTCTAGTCATTATAAGGTTTGTTTGTTACCTTAATTAAATTTTTATTTTAAAATAAATTACCAAAAGTTTGTTCTAATTATTACTTTTATATGATTGTGGAAAATGAAAGAAATTAATAATAAGTTTGGTAAATATATATTAAACAAAAAAAAATTAATGTGATTTATAACACCAGAATTTTTAAAAAACTTTTGATACATTTATTTAAATAATAAATATTTAATTTTTTTTTGTCGAGTTTGGGGTTTCATTTTTTTAATTTAGATTTTATATTAAATTTATTATATTTTTTTAGTTATTTGATTGCCGCTGGTATCGTTGTTAAATTCTCAAATTATATAAATTTAATAATAATTTATTTGTATTCCTTGTTTCACTTCCAACCTCAAAATATTTATGTTATATATTTTTTTTTTGATTTTGTGTATCTGCTTTTTTACATTTTCCAAACTTTTCTATTTAATTATATTTTATTTTTCTCAATATTTTCGGTTTGTTGTTATTTTTGTTCTTAAACATCGGAACATTATTTTTGTTTTTTTTTAATCTGCTTATATTTTATAAATAGATTTTTTAATTAATTTTTAATTTTTTAATAAAAACATGTTGGAATTATTTTTAAATTTTATTTATATATATTTGGTTTTAGTTTCGAAACATTTAACAAAAAAAGAGGAAAAAACAATAAAAAAATACTAATGTTTTTTTTTATTTATTTAATATAATATTAAATAACAATTAGTTAATAATAATAAAATACATGGTGCGTTTGGTGCATTTTGTGCAATCACAACAATAAAAATGTGTTTTTGGTTTATTAAATTTATAATAAATAAATAACTATCACACACATATTAATAATATATATATAATTAACAATTATTAGTTATATTATTTGTGTTAAATTTATTTTGATACATTTATTTTTTAATTTTTCCATTCATCCGTAAAATATATAATATAATATTTAATCAAATAATAATGTAAATAAATTAAAATATGTTATATATTTAGAAAATGTTCCTCACGAAGGCCTAAAATTTTTGATTTTTTTTAATACATTTTGTGTAGAATTTTAATTAAAGGACGGGTTCTAGAATTTTTTTTGGATACATTGCTTGAAAGTAATTAAATATTATTATCATTTAAATAAATTGTTTGGAGGAAATTTTCTTACTAGGAATTATAAACAAAAACAAAATAAAAAATTGTGAACGTGGGCGACTTAATAATTTTTTCTGGTTTGCTTCACTGGTTTTATAAATTCTGGCTATTTACTTTATTTATTTTATAAGGCCACCCTCTACCTCATTAAAAACCTATAAAATTTCATATTTCATTTTTTTTAATTTTATTTTATTTTAGGTACATGTGACTACTTTTAATCTTTTATGAAACTTAATAAACAAATAAATAAATAAATAATTAAAACTATATGGGTATAATAAAAATAACACAAATAAAATAAAAATTTAAAACAAATATTAATTCTCATATATTAATATAAATATTTTTTTTTATATTTACTTTAAATATTAAATTTTAATAATTTTTATTTTATTTTATTTTTTTTAATAAAAATATCACATTTTCTGTGCAGTGCAATTTTTCAAAAATACATACAATATTAAAGACCAAAGTAAAAAAATAAATAGATTAACAATTAAATAATAATTTGTCAGAAGAATAATGAAATCTCATTCTTATATTATTTTATAGAGAATTTTACTAGAAATAATAATCAAAATGGCGTTTTCGGAATTAAAATCCGCCATTTTGTTCAGTTTGTTTTTTAGTTCGTTTAAGAATTGGACGGAAAAGACAGCCATAATAAATTTAACAATATTTTAAATAAATTATTTCAATGTATTGTGAAATAGAATGAGATTTAATAAAGTAATTTTTTTATTTAAATGTTAAAAAACACACACTCACATTAAAATATTTTTTGTTTCGGTTTGACAGATTTTTATAAAAATATTTTAAATATTTTTTATATAAGTGCGGTACGAAATAAAAACAAAATAATTTATTAATAATAATATAAGTGCAATATGGTTTTTAAATTTATTTCAATGTTTTTATTTAATTAATTTAATTTATTTTTTATATAATATAATAATAATAATAAATCTAAAAAAATAATTTTGTGCAATAAATAAGTGCAAAATGGTGCATTTTTGGTTTTATTTAATTAATATTAATATATAAGTAGTATATAATATATATTTAATTTTTTTATATATATATATATATATATTTACATTATAAAATAACAATATAATTTTTTTTGAATATATATATATAATAATAAAATGTTTTTATTTAGGTTTTAACTAAATTATATAAAATAAGAAAAAGTAAATAAACTTAAATTAAAATAAAAATGGTTAATTTTTTATATTTGTGATAAATATTGCAAATTGATTTGTTTTGGTTTTTTTTTTGATAATAATGTGCATTGCTTATAAATTTTTATTTTTAATTTTTAAAATAATAATATGTATAATAAAAAAAAATGTATTTTGTTCCAACTTTCGATAGGTTTTTTTTTGTTCAAGTTTAGAAAATAGTTTAGAGAAAGAGAAATTTAATTTTTAGTTTTAATGTGTTTGTTATTGTTTGTTTGTACATAATTATTTTAATTTTTGTTTAAAGTAATTATTTGCATTTAATTTTATTCAAAATTATTAAAAATTAAAGTTAGGTTAAGTTACGTGTCTAAATTAAAAATGAGCTTAAGCATAATCATTATTACGTCTTAAGTAAATCAAAAATTATGTTTACTTAAATTTCAGATTACTTATGTATCTGCGTATACGCCAAAATGAACTGGAATAGCCTTAAGTCACATAAGTTTTATGATCTTAGACTTGTGGCTGAAATTTAACCGAATTTTATGAAGATTTAGAATAAAATCAAAAAGCACAAATTAATTTTTTTAAAATACGCAATGGTAATAAAAATTAATACACCCCATTAATAGGCTCTTTAAACAGTTTTACGAAAATATTCAAAATAATTTAACACACCCAAGAAGTAAGGTTAAGTTAAAAAGGCTTTTTATGGAGCTGACTTAAGTCAGTGCTTGAATTTATGATTTTGGCAGCATGTCTATGGTGCCTATGAAATATTTTTTGTCGTTTGAGGTTAGTTTTCATTTATTCTTAAAACTGGCTTAAAAGGATGCCATTTTGAAGTTTTTTTTTTTTTCAAATATTGGTGTTAATTTTTTTCCAAACTATTGAGAATACCTGACAATATTAGTACTGAAATCCAAACTTCAACATACTGAAAATCTTTCGATTATTTAATTTTCAAAAATTATAATTTAATTTTATTGGAAATTCTTCATCAATTTTTAGGTAAAAGTTTAAATTTATTAATCAAGAGTCGGTTTACACTAAACAAAACCGATTAATTATACAATTATGATAAGACTACCACGCTCAACTTCATGTGAAGATTTTTGTGGCGAAAATCAGTAAATTGTAATGTGGTCTCTTAACTTAAGTTAGGTTGCCCACGAAATTTAATCAGTCAATTTGTAGAACGGATCAATTTTAAAATTTTTAAATATTTTAGATAATTTAAGTTTACTTAAGAAGGTTAACGGAGTGAAGTTGTCTCTAAGTTATGACCTAGCTTAGTAAGCTCAGATTGTAAATTTTTCTTGAATAACGATGCTTGGGGGCGTCCTAAACTAAGAAATCCTAATTTAATTATAATTTAGCTTTAATCATAAACTTAATTTTTAAAATCCACTTAGAAAAAGGTTTGATTAACTTAAGGAAATAGACTTAAATAGTATTAAATAAAGTTAAACGAAATTTTTAATTTTTTATGTTGGAAAATAAAATATTCCTACTTAAGCTGTTTCTTATGTTGACTTAAGTGAAACAGAAAAAAATAATTTAACAATTAATTGGTTGATTTGAAAATTTGGTAATCGTACAATTTTGAATGAATTGCTGAAAACGTTTAAGTTCACTTAACGTAAGACAATATTTTAAAGGATCTGACGTCACATTAATTTTTTTAAAATCGAATAGTTAAATAAACAATAGTCTTATTTTTGCTTAACTCCATGTTATTTATATAAAATTGGTTCGTTTAAGTTGACTATGTAATTAAGTGAACTAATTTCTGAAGTGACTTAAATAAATTTAAAATTTATTTGATTTTTTTTTTAATAATGGAGAAATATTTATTATTTCAATTTAAATTTGTCTAAAATTAAACGTTTTGCTCTTGAATAAACGGTGGTGGATTATGCAAGCATTACGACTTCGACTTACACTAAATAATCTCAAAAGGCTTTTTTAGTCGTCCACATTTATAAATTCGAGACACACGTCGTAATGATTTTTGTTTTCATTGAAAATTTGCCAAAATTAGTTTGAATCAAAAATCGTAACTCGTACTCGTAATGCTTACATAATCCGCCCTATGATATAAAGGCCTGTTCAACAAAATTTTTGGTATGATATTTTAGCATGTTGAACAATTTTAAAGTGCCTATTACAGGTCGGAGTATGGAGTGGTAAATTTGTTGAGTTCTTGATACAATTTTAAAATTTAATCGCAACCGCAAATTTTTGCTCAGAGTTTTAAGAAAAATTTTTAAATACACCGAAACGCCAATTTGGTTTATATTTGAGCAACTTGACAACACGTAACTATCGAGCCAAGTACTCAAATAAATTATAATTTATGAATAATTAGGTTGGATATAAAATCCGAATTAAATGTTTAAATTTAATTAAACGCAAAACAAATTAATAATATTAATTATTTTATTGGTGTATCGAACATGTTAAATTTAATAATTTTAAAATATAATATTCAGAAGGGCTCTCTGAAAATAATTTGTGACTAACACCCTATATATACGATATTAATTAAGCCAAGATGTTGAAAATTTTTTACTTCAATTAAAATTAATTAGGAAATTTTTCTAAATTCTTAAAAATTACAAATTTTTTTCCAACTAGGTACTTTGAATATTTTATAATTTTAAAACATTTAATATATTTTATATAAGTATTTTTATGTTGTATAATAATTTTATTTGAATATTATTTTTATAAATAAAATAATTTGAAGAAATTAAATTTAGAATAAATTTTGTTAATTTTTTAATTTGAATTCAAATTGCAAACCAGCTGTATGTAGTATAAAGCGGATGCCTTCTAATTCAAAAAACGGTGTCGGTGGCTCCGGATAATTAATTTAATATTTGATTACATTGTAAATGTAATTTTAATTAAAAAAATTATCACCCGGCACTGTAATTGAAAAAGTGGCGCGGGAATTATTATATAATTTTTTTTTTGTTTTGTTTAAATATAATGCCGATATTATTTCATTATATTGTTATGCAGGATTACATTTTGAATCCAGCCTCCATTAAAAAATTTTAATTAGTGAGTAAATTTAATCTCCCCAAAGTGAAATATTTTTGATTTTAAATATATAATGTGGATTAATTAAACATTTATAAATATAGATTAATATTTGAATTATTATATAATTTTATGAATTAATATTCATGCATAAAACATTTAAAGCATTTTTTTTTGTTTTTTATTTTTTATTTTTATTTTTAATTTGCATATATGAATTTAAGTTAACTTGATTCAAAAACAATTATTAATTTATTTGATTATCAATAATAATAATAAAATTAATACATTTTTTTTTAAAAATATATTTTAATTTTTTTGTAATAAAATATATTATCATAATTAATTTGTATCTCCCAATTTTAATTGAAGTATTTAATTAATATTTATTTTTTGTATATATAGGGCAAATGTTGTTTTTATTTCAATTCAATAAAATATTAATATTTAATTTGTTATGCACATAATTTAATTAAACATATTTTGTGTGGGTATTTGCGGGGTTCGGAATTCTTTACGTCATCATTTGCAAAAAAATTTTTGTACCACTGTAACATGAAATTCAGAGCTCCTTACGTTTTATTTTATTATATTCATTTCACACCCACTCGCCGCCGGCCACCTCTTCAAAAAATGTTAAATTATTTTTTAATTACCAAATAAACAAAAAACAAATTTTTTTTGTTAATAATATTATTGTTATAATAAATTTGGGTGTGTAATTATTTTGAAATTTTTATTTTATTTTTATAATAAATTGGTAAACGTAATTTGATAAAGTGAAAATATTAAAAATAAAACAAATAAATACTTTAAACAAAAATTAAAAATACTCAGGTTGTGTTTTGTTGATGTTGTGAACGTATTATAGTAGGTTAGTTTTTTTTGGGTGGTGGAATGTTTTTATTAGGTTGTTTAGCTATTTTGGTTGTTGTTGTTTTATAAAATTATGGTATTTTATTTTTAGAAAATTTAACTAAGATTTTTATTTTTTAAATTTATGAAGTCTTTTTGCTCTCAAAAATTGTCTTTTGTATTTATTTTGTTTATTCGATTTATCGCTAAAATGAAATGTTCTACTGTAATAAATATTACTCTTTTAATTATATCTTGTGTTATTTATGTGACTTTTATATTTTTTATTTATTTAGGCCATATTTTGCTTTTACATAATTATAGAAATAAAAGAAAATAATTGTAACGCGAGAAACCATTCAATATTGGTGACTTGTTTGTTTGTAATACCAACGACAGTGGATTTCATAATCGATATATGTTATATTATACCGTGATAATAGTATTACACATTTTTAAGATACATTTACTGAGTTATCCGAAAGATGGCAACACACCTTTCTCTATATACTAAATAATTATTATGTTTTAACGAAATAATTATAATGAAATTAAATATTTTTTTTTAATAAAATCCACAACCACAATGTAAAATTAAAATTAAAATTTTAAATAGTTTGAATTATATTAGTATTATGTAATCTTGCCATAAAAACAAAAATAAACAAATTAAATTATTTTTCGTTGTCGAAGAGCTTTATATATTTATTTTTAAAAGTTTTTAATTGACTTGTCACTGTAAAACATACGAAAAAATTGCTTATTAAACGATATGATGCATAAAATGTGTTTTATATTAAAACACCAAGATTACATAATTTATGCTAAAATAAAATATTTAATTTAATTTTTTTTAAATAGTCTTGTATTTTTTTTAAAGTTTTTATGTTAAAAATATATATAGAATTACAAGAAATAGATTATAATTAAATATATTTTATATAATATTTATTTATAGTTTTTTGTTTGTTTTATTTTTTTCACTAAATTAATTAATGTTGTTTTAATTAATTATATTTGTTTTTTTTATCTACAGATTTTAGCTGCCATGTCCATGAGAATAGTTTCCGATGTTTTTTTTTTAAAAATATTTTTAATTATTATTTTGATATATAAAAATAAATCTAAACACTTTAACAACAAATTTACAATAATAATAATAATAATTAATAAATTAAATAATTAAAATTATATTTGTTTTTTTTGTTATGTTTTTTACACAGAAATATTTGATTGTTATTATTTTATTATAAAAACAGAAATAATATTAAATAATAATATTAATTTAAACTAAAATATAATAAAATTTTAAATTATTAATTATTATTTATAAATATATAATTGTAATTGTTGTTTTTTTAATTTTTAATATTTATATATATATATAATTTTCTTTAAGTCTTATATTCTATTTTTTAAAATTAAAATAAATAATAATAATAATAAATATACATTTTATTTTTAATTATTTATATTATACCAAAAAATTTACAGTACTTTTCTTGTGTTTGGAAATTTTGTGTTTATTTTTTATACTTTATGTATATGTGTGTGAAGATGTTTAACGTCCCCTTGCCCACCTTAGTAAGGCATCGGCCAGTACGTCTAGATGTGCTTTTGTCTAGATTAAAACGATAAAAATATTAAAAATTAGTAAATTTTTATTATAGTTAATTTATTATTGAAATTGTTTTAAACGGATAGAATTAACATCGTATACCGCTGGAGTTAAACTTTTATTGACAATAAAATAAAAACTATATTTTTAGTTTAGTTATTTTTTTAATTCTAACTTTTTCCCTTGGGAGAAACACTTAATTTTCATGGTTGGAACATAAACTCAGCCGTTTTTAATGATTTTGTTCAAATTTGGATTCGATATTGTAGAATGGCCAAATTGGGCTGTGCTAAATGTTGGTCACCATTTCTCATCCGACTTTGATAAAATTTGGTTTGTTTCTTTGATTGACCAATTTTGATTAAGCTAATGAGAACATGCCCATTTCTTAACCGATTGAATAGATTCCAGTTAATTCCGATCAGGTTTGGATAAAATTTTGTTTTGACATCGTAATTTTTTATGTAAATTCCTCTGCTATAGCCAAAAAGTTCCATGTTAAATGAAATAATGGTTTTAATTGAAGTACTTCCGTCATGGTACTCCATCATTTGTCAACTGTTTTTCAGAAAATTTATTTTGTATATTCATAGTGAAATTTTTATTTATTGTATTGTGAAGTTCTGGAGTTTGGCCTATTTTAACCAAAATAATGGAACACACAAATGGACCTAAGTCACCTGTTAACCGATTCTTTTCAAATTCGGCCTTTCTGTTGGAATTTGGACTCTAAATTGATTTCATGGTGAAATAGCCGAATTTTACTCATCATTGAACTTATTGGCCAAACTCCGGAACGTCACATAAAATTCATTAAAAACATTTTAATATCAACGCACAAGCCGAATTTCATTGAAATGGGTTAAAAACGGCACTAAGGCCAAAATCAGGAGCCAACAAAATCACTAAATTAAAATCGAAACCGAAGTTTTTGGATAAAAAATGTTAAAATTTCTATTTTGTAAGACCTCCGATGGCAATATTCTACGATATTCCAATAAAATTAATTGGACCATTCCCATATTGGCCGCAATACAGAAAACAAAAATCAAACTGAATTGGATCAAGATCGCTTAAGAAAGAGCCGAGTTGTATTTAGAGTTGCCCTTGTTGGTTATATTACAAAACTAAATATGAGTTCCGAACTTCAATTCAATGGACTGGCTGATTTGAAATGCTTATAATTTATTTTTTATTTTTTCTTGCAGATAGTAAAGAATTTTATAAAATTTAATTATGTCAGTGCAAGAACGTGTAAAAATTGTTGAATTTTATTACGTTTCCCGACGATCAATTATTACAACACAAAGAAAATATCGCCAGCATTTTAATACTGCGACGGCTCTCAGTGTAAAAATGATAAGAAAAGCTGTAGCTGCTATACGAGTGCGTGTCCACACGGATCCATTTAAAATTTGAACTGGAGATGTTTCCATATAAAATTTTGGCCCATAGAATTATTGCCAATAGATTCATTCAGTCAGTCCAAGTTGGCCCACTCTGTACAAACCAAATTTTATTATATTCGATAAAAATGCCAAAAAAATGTTCAAAGCAATTTAAAACTAAATTATTCGTCATTACTAATGAATGTGTTGTTTCTAAGTATTCAAAGAGACAGCGTACGCTATTAGGTAGAGATGAAATGCACGCCATGACTTTTCATATAAAAATTAACTTAAAAACTCATTTCGTCTCTTTCTAATGTTATTCAGCTCACTCGCTCTGTATTGCATTAATCATATTAGATTCTCATTTATATATTGAGTGGCATCATAAGCGAGTGCATAAAATATTAATTTTAGGATTTAAATTAAAAGATAAATCTCTGATGTTTGATTTTTGATTTTAATAATACTTTTCTGAATTTATTTTCCAAACGGGTCGATGCCGGAGATTTTTAAGTAGAACTTATTCAGTAAGTACACTGAACTCAAGTTTGAGTGGTTTACATTTAATGGCCAATCAGAAGAAATCGCAGAGTTTGTTCCAAAATGCCACTATTATTGAATAATTTCTATAGGCTTAACCTTTCAAATAAGACAGGTTTGATTTTCAAGCGGATTGGTAACGAGATATCTTTTTGAGTAAAACTCGTTCATTGAATTCGTGGCACACTTTGAATTACTGGCCGTCTGTCTTATTATTGGCACCCATAGACTTAACCTTTTAAATGACCGATTTGTTTCATACCTCCCTCACCCCTCTGCTCAACAAATTCAACGAACGAGTTTTACTCAAAAGAATCTGTCACTATAAATCCCATTGAAAATCAAATCATTTCCATTTGAAAGCTTAAGCTTAGAGAAATCATCGGATTATAGTGACATTTTGGTAAAAACTCTGCGATGTCTTGTTATTGGCCGTTAAAGTATTCAGACTACATGAGTACACAGAATACTCGAAAATCTTCCGACGTCAATCCGTTTGAATATATAACTGATGTCATTTGATTGGTTAAGTCCATTGATGTCATATACAATTTGGGTACAAACTCTACGGTGTCCTGTTCTTGGTCGTTCAAAGTGTGTCACCTAACGAATTCAATGATCGAGTTTTAGCAATCCGTTAAGAAATCAAACCTATCCAACTGGTTTAATGTTACCCTTGCTTAGGCCTTAAACTAGTCATCTTCCTTTTAGCGCACAAACAGCTTTTCAAATAGCTTTTGTAGTTCAAATTGCTTGGTTTCGGTTAGTCGGCTCTAGTCCATCCCCATCCTTAAACATCGGAACAAATTTCATCCATTATCGTTATTTCAGTAAAGTTCCTATAAGTAATTTGTTTCGAGATAGATTTGCGTTTTTGGTTGAAACGAGCAATTCCAGAATTGTTTTGGAAGTCCCATTACAATGTCCTAATTTTATTATGTAAATTTCCCATTTAGTATTCTTCTTCATTTTTATTCAGAAGCCAGTATTTCAATGGGTTTCCAATTTTAGCAAAAAGGGAGTTTGTCGATCTAAATCAGGTAGGCGCAAAATTATTTAAAATTTGCTAATTTGAACTAAATAATTCGAATTGATCAGTGATATGATCATGATCTATATCGGTAGAAGTGGTTGTTGATATTCTTGATCTTAATTGTAATGGTGGAAGGGTATCATAAAGGAGATTCGATACGCGACACAGTAGAAGCGAAAATGAATAGTAGAATAGTTTACTATTAAAATTTTGTGTTACCATCAAATTGACTGTCACTATACGTTGACACAAGGCGAAATTGAAATGACAGTTTCCTAACAATAATTAAATTTACAAGAATAAAAGATGAGTTACTTTTGCACAGGTCTATAATGGTAAAGCATTAAACCACGTATTTTTCGCCTATCAGCTATAGAGTCTAGATGCTATAATTTTTTACAAAGGTAGTGGATACTGGATAATTATAACAATGCCTGCTGGTAAGACTCCACCCAGAGCAGGTATTTTACTGGTAAGCCAATGAAGTTTGAACATAATGATGCCATGGGAAGCCCTATCAAAGGGTTTACAGAAATCTGTTGTGGCGAATACCACAAAACTGCAGTGATCAGACTCGCAGCCTTTCTTATGAATGAATGAATTTTTTCACAAACGGCTGGGTCTCATAATGGCAAACACACAGTTTTACAATAACTGCCGGCAAACCGTTTTGCCCAACAAAAAATCGTCAATCAGATTGTTTATTTGGAGTGCAACCATCCAAATATTTAAAATAATTCACGTTAGGCTCAAAATATCTGCTAGAACAAGTAAGTTTGAAAAATTGTGCAAACATATTCCTAATAATTTTTAGGTCGTTAGAACGACCATTTTCATATTTTAATGTTGACGAGTGAGTACTCATCTGATTTCTTCTTAAGATTCACAAATTTCTAAGACCATTTGGGGTTCGCAAAAAGATCGGCTTGCATCAGGCTAATATAATCAACGTACACTTCGTTGGCCAACCTGCTGAATTCATTGTAGTCCATCGAGTAGCTAGAATAATCACATTCGGACTGAGTTTTGAAAACTTTCTGCCATCGTTTGTTTCGGCGATGTCGGAGAGCAAGGAGTTCTACTATGACGTGACGGCGATGACAAACTGTTGTTCTGGGCAATGTAAGGTACTACTTTCGCACAAAACTCAACAATTTCAAAGTAAAAGTGTGCTGTTAATATCTCAATGTCGCTGATACTATTTAATAGGATGTTAAAATCGAAAGTGTCCAGTAGATCGATATTTCTGATTTCAAGCGAGTGTGGTCATGCTGATAACAAAAAGTGATTGACATCGGCGGATTACCATCCGAGTGAATAATTGTAAGGATTAGGTTAGTTTCCGTGGCACTGCAATTATTAGCATCGGATGAAAATATCAGATCGAGTTGCCAGTTCAAGCTGTTCTTGATATTACTGGATTGGAATGAACCGTAGTTCATCAAATTATTTTATCACTAAATAAAACTTGCTTGGATGTAGTTAAGTTAGAGGATAAGTAATGTAAATTAACAGCATCAATGAGTAGTTGGTAGGTCTCAATCCGACTAACGGACGCAGGTAGGCAGATATAATTTTTCACACATACCAGCTCGATGCTGTTAGATTTATAGGAATGAAAAATTTAGAAAACTCGTAGTTCGAATTAGTTAATTAACTCCTCACAAATCTAAAAGGATAAGTTCCTGTATTTTTTTGATATCTGTTTCGGTTAGTTTAGTCTGTACATGTTTCTCACTAGGTTTGCGGTTGAAACTATTTCACCAAATTTATTGAAAATTTCACATCTCGTCTTAACATTAGTTGAAACCATTTCTTGATCATTTTATTTACGTACAAGAGATTTGTATATAAATCTTTGATGTACAAGATGTTTTTAATATTTACTTTCTGGATTTTGCCTTTTACTGTCAGATCAACCTCAGCACATCCAACTGAAATTATTTTGATATTCAATTTATTTGCAACCACAAGATCACTATACACTGCATCATTAACCTCTGTGAGCCAATCGTTTCTCACTAGTTGTATGCAACAGCTTTCTCGGTATATTTCAAATCACCAACATGGGTTTATGGCAACAACAAACCTCATATAATTTACTAGTAACACGATCAAAAAAATTAAAACACACGTAAGCAAATTCATGTCGTTTATACAGATTTCGACAAACCCGAAATTCCATCAGCCATTGCAAAACTTTATGGGTTATTTTTTTAGGATCTGACTACACCAACCAATTTATAGCTTGGCTTAAAACATATTTAAGTAATCGAATTCAAAATACTGAACTGGGATACAGGCGTACCACAAGGATCACATAATGGTAGCATTCTCAGATGTTGATGTTCGTAGATGATCTAAAAATTTACAGACTAGTGGAAAACATCGCGGCGATACTAATAAACTGCAAGAAGTGAACTTGGTGTGACTCCAACATTGTCATGCTGGGGCGGAGACTAACTAACTGGCTTTGGCCAGCGTCTGTTCGTCTCCATGTTAGGGATGGCTGTAAAATATTTGGCATTTGGCATAAGAGGCTAAGAGAATCAACCCGGAATCTAAATTCACAATGCAGTTAACCATGAAAAATAACATTACGGTGCGTGGAATTGGATGCCCAGTGCCGGCGGCTCTCGTAATAATTCAACGCTTTATAATATACAGCTACAAGTAATATCTCTGAGGTTGTGAGTCTGATGTTTGGTTCATCCATTACGGCTGACGGAAGTACAAACACCTTTACGGAATTTAACAATCTTTTCTTAAGAAGTAGTGTGGTAACAAGATCGGCTATAAAACCGTCCGCTGCAAGTACTGTCAAACGATCAATTTTGAATATGAAGCCAGAAGAGGTAAATTACACGATGAATATACTGCTCAAAACGCACAATAGCGACGCAAGTTTAAGGTGAGTACTAAACGTAATGAACAGACACAAGTTGGCATCGAACGCTATATTACTGTAAAACAGAAAAGGGATAGCCCAAGAAAGGAAAAACTTCTGACAAGTAAGAAGTCAAACGTCGAAAAGTTCAAAATACCGATAAAAACCGATTTGAAACGTTCACCGAAAATGATGGGGAAGAGAACAAAGCTCTAAATGAAAATATTAGAAAACAAGGTAAAATAAAAACCACCTCCAGTCTATTTGCCAATCCACCCACATACAAGATGGTGCAAGAACTAAAATCAAGCGTAGAGAAGATAGATTTAAGATACAAAATGTATATAACATCATGAATCGCTTGAAGCAACCACAACCAATGAGTGGATTCACCCGAGAGCATTATGAAAACGGGAAAATTGCATCCAATATATAAACTAAAGTACCTCACCAGACGCACAACTGTTGAAAAACCAAAAAAAAATGTTCGAGCCAATACAGTGTTTAAACTGCCAAGAATATGGTCACTCAAGGACTTATTGCAAGTTGATATCAGTGTGCGTCGTATGAAGTGAACTGCACCAAACGAAAAGTTGTCCAAAATCTAATAACCGCTCAAGAGAAAGGAAATGCTGGAATGGCGGTGAAAATCACACTGCAAACTATCGCGGATGTCCCATCTACAGAAATATTATTCAATTATCACGTTCCAAGCGGTAGTAAAACTACACTAGATGTGCAGAACAATATACTCGTACCTCCGCATACAACAACAATACAAAATATGCTACAAAATCAAACCATTATCATCCAGAAACTAGAATGCCTCCGATAAATTATCTGAAGATATGCCACTAGAACGCAAACGGTATAAGCCAACACAAACTCCAATTACAACATTTCCTGGCAAACACGAAATTGATCTTATGCAGTTTCTGAAACCCACTTAACCGATAAACAATTTCAGAAAAAATGGTTACGAAGTTTATTACGCAAAACATCACTTGGGCAGAAGTCGAGGAGGAACTGCACGGATTTGCCATTATGTTCTAAATTAATACAGCACTGAGGAAATACAAGCAACCTCTGTATGAGTTGGCCTCGATAAAGAAAGTGTAGTACTCATGGCTGGTTTATGCCAAGTTACATATTGGCATTTGATCCCTGGTTTACATATTGGCATTTGGTCCCCGAAACAGCGCCCTTCCCTGTGACGGGCTATGATTAGTGACGGGTTAAAATTATGAAAAATTTTCTGGAGGTAAAATTTAGAATTTTTCTTTCGGTTTTAAAATATTGGCAGAACAAAAATTATTTTGTGTGAGCTCTTATACAGCATAAAATAAATTCACACAAGACACAACCTTGTCATAAACCGTTCCGAAGCCATTTGAGTCAAACGTTTAAATCTATCTGTTTGAAACAAATTTCAGTCTTCATTGTACTAAATTTTATAAAATACTTACATTTTTGTAAAACATACATGCTTGTCGATCTTCATCTTGCCCTTCCGGACAATCAATAAATCCATCACATAGTACATGATCATCTATACAACGATATCGTCCTTGTCGATCTGGTGTTGGACAGGCAAACCGTTCCATACCATCAACAGCTGGTGGGCATTCTATATACATACAAAATACAAAGCAGACAAAAAATTAAGAATTATAATCTTTTGCAATAATTAGAAAATTATTATTAATTTTATATAAATTGATTCTTGGTATTCCCAAGAAAAACTCCACAAATAAAGAAAAACTTTTTGATTTGACTTAATGGGGGAGAAACAGAAAAGTTTTTTCTTTTTTGTTTTATTTTATAACAAAACAAAACACAAAAACAGTTTTTCCGGAAAAAAATTAAAATAATTTTTAATTTTTTTTTTGTATTTTCTTCTGGTTCTTTTTCGATTGTTATATTAAATTATTGGCGTCAATTTGTTTGCATTTTATTCTGGTTATTATTCTTGCAATACCAAAAGTTAATTTACCAAAGAAAACAAATTCTTCGAAATAGCTCAATGTGGTTGTAAAGTCGAAAATATGGATGTGTAGGAAGTATTCCAAACAATTTTTATGGAGTGAGTTAAATTGTTAAAAATATTTACAAGACTATTAAATTATTTATAAAATATATAGCCCTAAAATGAAAATGTTCTGGATTTACGAGTATTTTCAATAAACGAAAATATTTTTCTTTCCACAAGAACCACCATAACAATAAATAATACAAATATATTCATAAAAATTCTAATCTATCTTCGGCTCGTGGTATAATTCAAGAAATATTGTTTTTTTTAAAATTCTGAAGAAAGACGTAAATATGTACCGTACGATGCGGTACGCATAAGTAATTGTTGTGCAGAAAATTATACATCTACTGGTTATAACTTATGTTAATGGTGAATAGGATATGGCTCCTGTTATTTTATTCAGGCCACAATACAAACCCGATGAAAAAACCGCACAGATATGGGTTTCCATGTAGCTGTTTGTTAGGGCAGTGGATTAATAAATAAGTGAATGACTGAATGATATGTTGTTTACCAAAATGTGCGCACATTTGATTTATGTATTTTGTATGTATTTCCTATAATCATATATCAAAAATTCTGATTTCACAAAAAATAATCTTCTATATCATCTCACGTATAACCCTTGAACTTTGAGTTTATTTGTAATAATAGTAATAATCAAAAATAAAAGCTTTACAGTATTATAGAAAGTTTCTTGTTTCCATGACTTCACCGTCTTTCATGTTCTATACTTCTTCAAAACTACATAATAGTACAGTATCATAAAACTTATAATATTTTTTTTATAAAACATCAACTTTATATAAAACCTTACGATTTATTAGTTAAGATAGTTTTTATTCATACAACATAAATATATTATATAAAGAAGCTTTAATTTAAAGTTTTTTTTTATTTACAAAAAGATTATTGAATTGGTTTTTAAAATTTTTGCACTCTTGAACAAAAGTTAACATTTTTCTTATTTATTGAGTTTATTCGATTTGATTGAGATTACTGTTCTAAAAACTATAAAAAAATAAAAATTGATTACAGTCATATCGTATATACTCATGAGATTAGTATATGATTTCTTAAGCGTTTATCGTTATAATCGGATGTGTAATCCGTAACATATCAGTATTATCTAGAATTTTATATACCCAGATTCAATTTGAAAGGTACGTTCCACATAAAAATCGCAGGTGAGTATACGGGATCAATGTCCTAAACCTATAATGCATCGCAAGGTGGATGAATTAATTAATTTATTGCTTGACAACAACAAAAATTATTTTGACAACAACAAATTTAAAATAATAATCGTGGTATCAACATTTAGGGGTGCGTTGCGTACGTATCAACATTTCAATTTTTAATTTTAATTGAACTTTCCTTAAATTGAGTATGATAAATGTCTAGGTTCATAGAAAGTTGTCGCCATGTCAATGGTGGATGGTAAGGAAATTTGACAAATGAACGATGTCAAAGGTTTGGAAAATAAATTTGATTTATATTTTTCATTGTAATCATGTTTTATTTGAAATTTGTGTGTTTTTTAAATTTGCATATGATAAAGGAGTTTTCCACACATCACTTTTCCTCCACGACTGTATAGAGCAAACATAATTTAGAGCACGTGTATAATTTTGAGATAAAAAATTGCATACGCAAAAATTCTAAGAAAACACTGTTTAGCGAAAATACAATACGCAATGACAAAATAATTCAGTAAATAGTACCTGGAAAATATAATATGTTTTCAAATTTAATACTCTGCTGAAATGTTAAAGATGGGATAACCTGGATCTAAAGCCTTGCATTGGCATACAAACGTTATTAATTTATTGGTTATCAAAAACAACAAAACTGAAATCGACAATTTTCAAAATTAAATTGGAGACTTACTGAATTCTATACATATTGATTGATTGATTAGAATGTACGGCCAAGACTAAGCAGGGATTCCGGATACGCCGACCCTACCGTACACCCCTTTTACATATGACAAGATGGAGGGATAGGAAAGATTATAGATATGATAGACTTGACCCGGTTACAGAAACATATGTAGTCAATAGTTAGTAAAGCACAAGACGGCACAATAATTTTTGTTTTCTTGATATAAATAATCAGGAATCACGACCCTAAAAAATTTTTAATTGGTAAATTTACTGAAGTAAAACTTTATTATTATGAGTGATTAACCATTTCCTCCACCCATCAAATTGACAACCAGCGATAACTATTTATCCAACTTAGAACAAGCTAACCAAAACCTTTACCAATTTACGGTCTCCCGAACAACCTAGAAAATAATTTAATTAAAGAAGTGCCATGAACCCCGAAAATATAAATACTATCTAGCTACAGCAATATTTGTCTGCATTAAATTTTATTCTGTAGTCTCCATGCCATCTATAATTTCAAAAATTCAAACTACCGCTGAAATATCAAATTTATTAGCAAACCCGGTTATAATCATTGTGATTCCTACCTTGTCTGCTTCCATAAAAAGTCATGAAAATTTGCAAGCTTCCTAAAAAAATATTAGATTTAAAATTTAATTTAAACAGGAATCGGGCAACACCACTGTTATGTAACTTTATAAAATTTCCCTCCTCCGATACTTCAGTTTTCCATACAATCATATTCGTTTGATCTAGTTAAATAATTTAATAAACCCATTGACGTATTCTTAAATTCACAAATAAACTAAATCAATAATTTGAATAGAATTTGAATTAAATGAATTATTACTACTAATTACAACCAATTGCAGCCGCATTGATTGACATTAAAATTTTATTTTTAATTACAAAGTAGTACGGCTTCAAAGACATTCTTTAATCAAAATCTTCATTAGATCTAAATAAATTAGCTTAATCAGGACCTGCAATGAATACTAGTATTAATAATGCACACCTGATAAACCTTGATAACTCTGCTGCTAATCAAACTAAAATATAATAATAGTTTTTTACTCAGAATTTGAATAATTGGATACAGGAATATTACTAACATTAGTTCATCAGAAGGCAAACAAAAAACACGATCAACATCTTCATACAAATGCCATGGAAACTTCCTTCTGTTAAGATCTTCCCCGATCCAACCCATCCATATCTTGTACATCCCGATAAATTATACCTTTCACTTTCAAGTCATTCCTCATTCAGAACTTCACCATTCTCCGCTAGAACGTCCCTAATCCGACGATCATCGAACACTAAATTCAGAATGCTTTCAATTTGTAATTAACATCACTGAAATGGTTTTCATTATACCGAATTTGAAGCGACTAATAACGAAATGTTGTTGTTGTCAGAAATAGTTGTTGTTGTCAAAACTATAAGTTCCGAATTATCAAAAATACTCAGTTGAAAATAGTTGGTATCTCAGCATCTTTTCAATTTGTTATTCGAAACACTTAAATGATAATTTTAAATTCAAATATTTGGCGACTAATAACGAGATATTGTAGTTGTTAAAATTTGTTGGTGTTGTCAAAATTAGTTGTTGTTGTGAACATGAGAATATCCGAATTATCAAAAATACTCCATTCATAGTACTTGGAATATCAGAATATTTTCAATTGTAATTAAAAACACTTAAACATTTATTTTAAAACCTAATTTGAAGCGACTTATAGTGATTGTTGTCAGAAATAGTTGTTATTGTCAAAATGAGAAAATCCAAATTATCGAAAATATGCAATTCACAGTACTTGGAATCCCAGAATGTATTCAATTTGTAATTAAAATCATTAAAGTTATTTTCTTTACAACGAATTTGAAGCGACTAATAGCGAAATGTTGTTGTTGTTGTCAGAAATAGCTGTTTTTGTCAAAATAAGAAAATCTAAATTTTCGAAAAACTTACTGAGTTCTATACATATATGTCAAAAGTGAACTGCTCCATTGGATTATTTATTCGCTTCTGGTTCTGGCTGGATTAGACAAAATGCGAGTTTGTTTGTTTGAATTGTCATATTCTTTGAGCTCACGGTTTAAGTGAAGGCCCTTTTATGGTTGTGTTCGTTCATTCATTCTGTTATTTTTTGTGATGATTTATGGTTGATGCAAAAATCGAGATACGATTTTGTCGCTAACTATTGTCAGAATTTCCAAGATTTTGACATTGTTTTGTACATATATAAAACTTATTTTGTTTTAGAATAGATGATACTGAGATTAATTTACTTCTATCGGATAACGATATTGCGGCTGGAGTCATTATATGCAGTATATGCAGAATATCCATACACGTAAAAGAAGAATGGGCAATGTCAGAGGAATTTTGAAAAACGAGCTGCACAAGACTACTACAATAACCTTATAGCGGAAATACGATTAAATGATAAGGAATCATTTAAGCATTTTCATCGAATGACACCAGAAGTTTTCGATGATTTATTATATATAATCGGACCGGCTATTCAGAAGCACGAGGGATTTGCTGTTAATCCCATAACTGCGGAGAAAAGGCTGTCTTTACCATTACGGTAACTGGGTATAATGTTTATAATGTTTATTAAGGATAACATTCTAATATATTTTTAGCTATTTGGCAAGCGAGGACAGCTTGATGTCGATTGAATACGGATATCGAATTGCCATAAACACCGTATCCAATTAAGGAAACAACCACTGAGATTTGGAATCATTTAAAGGCAGAACATTGCTTCTGATTTAATAAGGATAACTTGTCAAAGCTAAGAAATAATAAAACTGACTGGGACCTATTCCAAGAACTAATTGAAGAGCAAATAAACCTTCAAGTGCCAATTAAAATTTCGGTACAATTGGAACACAAACTAGGAGGTATTTAACAGTATTATTCAACATGCATCATGGGAAAGTTCTCCTACCTAGTTAGAGAGAAACGGAAAGCACAAAAGACCTGGCAAAGGACACGCGCCCCGAAAACAAAAAAATATTCAATTATCTGTGCAATAAACTGAAACAACTTATAAAAGAAATTAAAAACGAAGTAATTAATAAGTTCTTACGTGGTCTCACCGAACATGAAGACACTGATTACTCTCTTTGCGACAAGCAAAAAGCTACTTTATTTGCGGCTCACTGGGGAGAAACCTTTCAACCGTTACATAGGGAAACTGCGCAGAGCAGATGAAAACATAATAACAATTAGCAAAATTGATGACCATAATAAACGATCTGTAACATTACAGGAATTGAAAGTTGAGATCAAGTACAATTGAGAAAAAACCTTTAGGTTATGATTTAATTACTCACCAAGTCGTAAAAGCCATTCTCTTGAAGGGATTACGAAAATTGATTCAACTAATCAATGCTGCCTTCAGACTAAAATATATCCCACGACAGCGGAAGGTTGCTGAAGTAATTATGATTACTAAACCAGGCAAACCAGCAAACGACAAAAAATCGTACAGGCCGATTTCACTGCTTCCTCTCATTTCAAAATTATTTAAAAAACTACTGCTCAAGGCTCAAGCCAATAATAGAAGAACGAAATTTAATTCCACCCCACCAATTTGGAGTTAGGGAAAATCACTCTACGGTAGAACAAGTTCACAGAATAACGGACATAATAGAAGACGCACGTGAGAAAAAGAAAATTTGATCCAGTATATTATTAGATGTAGCATAAGCTTTCGACAAAGTTTGGCACCAAGGACTTCAATTTAAATGGCATCGAGATCTACCTAAGCAGTTCTTTCCAATTTTTAAATCTTACAGTGCAGATCGGCATTTCCGTGTAAAATATAACGGATAGTACTCTGAACTAAAGATAATAGCAGCAGGCATATCACAAGGTAGTACACTGTTATAATTAGGGCGAAAGAGCGAGCCAGCTTATAGATGAAATATATAGAAGCTAACACATGATAGTCAATGGGACCATATAGTCTAGGAACCAAATTAGACTTTGGGTAGTGGAGAGGAAATTCCTAAAGCAACGGTTTCGTGTGTTTATTGTTCTCAATCTAGAACCATTGTTAGTATAGATGAGATTAGTCGGTCGGTCGGTTCATAAACTGCTGAAAGCGTTCAACAATGATCGAACCTCGCAGAGCTTGATTGTGAAAAATGATATTAAGCTGAATGGTTATGTAACATATGATGTACCTCATTACTTGCTCAAGGTTTAAAAATCTACAAGGTTCAAAAATGAAAACAATTTCTTATTGAGTGGCCATGAAACCTATTCTGATGAGAAACTGTTATTGTTCAAAGGAGCCACATCAATCTTGTCACGTTTAAGTTTGTTTTGCCTTGGTTATTTTCGCTTAGCCCAAGATTCTGCATTCTTTTAAACTGTGCCGCACAAATAAATAACCATGAATTAGTTCAAGGCATGTTTACACAAGTTTTTAGAAAAAACAGCCACTAGTGCTTGTAAATCATTCGACTCGAGATGTTCAGCTATTGAGAAATAAAGCTATAAAGGAAAAATAAAGGATTTTACACATATAGTAGTAAAGAGTAAATTGTTGATATAAATTAAAATTTTCACTCACATTTGATGTTATTTCAGTATAAGTGGAGGATTCCTATCTTTGTTATTTTTGTTGGTTTGAGAATAACTTGACTTGTGTTAATTAACATTGGGCGCTTTTCCAATCGGATGCCTTTAGATCGAAGACAGTTAATATAGCCTACCTTGTAAACTACACTATATACAAATTGTATAAATGTTCCTCAATAATTCATTGCTTTCAATTTTTTTATTACCGGCAATTTTTGATAGATGTCACTAGTATCGGAAAACATATTTTGCTAGGACCGTTAATATTTTTGGTAATTTACAAATACTTAACGAGACAGACTGACAGACTGTTGTGGCCAAGCCACAAAAATATTGAAAACATATTTAACCTGCACTCTGTTCATTGGTGTCAAATGGACCCCAGTCGTTTTTAAAGTGTACAATATCAAACTTTTCGCAATAGAAATCGTTCAAACGACAGGGTTAGCCTCAAGTAATGTATTGTATGTAAGTAATAGAATAAAAATGTATTGAAATTATTTGTATATGTATTAGTTATAACCGACTAAATGAAACTAAACGCGTTTCTGTCCAATGGTGTCAGGATGACCCCAGATTTTGGTTATGTATTTTGCATAGAAAACATTTTTTTTACAATTTGTACGTTTTAATAATTAATTTACGTGTTTTTGCAATATTACATCGTCAAGCAGCATTACCACAGATTTTTGTGTATGTGTTTAAACATTTCCAGATATTTAACCGTTATTTTATGCCGAAACAATCGATGCATGTGTTTAATTTTCGAATATATTTCATACTGAAATAACGTGTTGTTATTTATACTTACTGCTTTCTCTGGTTGCGATAGAGATCCATAAGCTGAGCAAGTCGATTACGATTCAGATAGTCCTGTAGATGAAGAACTCGTTGAATTATCTATCGAAATCTGAGCTCCAGGCACTTGGTATTTACAAAAACAAAACTAAAAATTTAAATTTAAACGGAAATTTAAACGGAGTTGTGACAAGAATACCCAATTTTCGAATAATGCGAGAAAAAGAAAGCGTAACAGTTCAAACGGCACAGCCCGATAATTCTATATTGGTTTACACATTAATTGGTATTTTGATGTAGGCCGGGGTTCACAAGAACTGAGATGAACGGTTGAACGAGCTGTACTGTTTAGATAACCGAACATTTTACCGGGCTGTTATGCCTATAAAGCATGTGCAGAAGTTGTTACGATTCCTATGGTTCGATAATTATCAAACGAGAGCATAGCGGGAAAATTAGATAAATTAGCGTCGTTACGTGATGTCTGGAATATGTTTTTGGCAAACCTCAGGTAACCGCATAAACCTTCAGGCTATTTGACCATTGATGAGCAGGCTGTCCTAACGCGTGGCAGATACTCGTTGAGACAATATATTCCAACAAAACCTGGAAAATATGGCATACAAATATTTTGGTTGTGCGATTCAAAAAATGCTTACCCTCTGAACGCTGAAATTTATGTTGGGAAACGACCGGATGAGCCACGTGCGAGAGATTATGCATTAAATCTTGTTACGGATAACTTTTTACCAGTTGAGTGTTGGCAAAGTAATTGCTGCAAAAAAAGACCACAATA
Organism: Nephrotoma guestfalica; assembly: GCA_963691935.1. Classification (NCBI taxonomy): domain Eukaryota; kingdom Metazoa; phylum Arthropoda; class Insecta; order Diptera; family Tipulidae; genus Nephrotoma; species Nephrotoma guestfalica. Next base: position 222,849,211 of record OY829914.1, read on the forward strand.
ATTCGCACAATTCGTAAGTGTAAACCGGACCTACCAAAAGGACTTACTGGAAAATTGGAATTAAAACGCCAGGACGTCAATTCTTCAAAGTTTTGTTTTGTCAATCAGTTAACTCTAGTCAGCATAAACCCAAGCCAAAAACGTATGTCTATTGTCAACTCTGCACAATGATGGTAGCGTTGACACTGAATCTGGGAAACCAAACATCATTCTGAACTACAACCAACAAAACAAAAGGTGGGGATAAGCTAGTGAGGGCATACACATGCAAAAGGAAAACCAAACGGTGGCCAGTTGGTCATTCAATTTGTATAAGTATGCCAATCCCCAGTTATTCGAAAAAACGAGAGCCTCAGAAAAGAAACTATTTCTAAAACAGTTAGCCATGCAATTGACACAGGCAACTATATTGAAGCGGCTATCCAACTCGAAAGCATTAACAAAAAATGTTAAAATTGCAATAAATCAGATAGGGTATAAAGTGTTACACGTAGAACAAGTTCAAGCAGAAGATGAGACAGTGACGCATGCTATCTTTGCCCACGATCCACTGATACTAAGACCAGATCCAGATGTCTTTCATGTAATAAACCATCTTGTGCAAATCACACTTAGTCTCTATGCACGCATCAAACCGGAAACGGATTATGGCGAGGAATAAAATTGACTGACCAAGAAGACTATGACTAAAAAGTATTTTTGTACTTTTTTTATGTTCCTTTAATTTTTCAATGTGATTTTTAAAATGTATTGATGCAAATATTTTTGATGAATTACTGTTTTTTAATAAAAAATTAAAAACCAAACAATCATATTTTTGATTTTATGAAAACTTATTTGGGGTCAGATTGACCCCAGTAGACAAACAATGTAACCATAAGTATGGACAGAGTGAAGGTTAAAACACTTTGAACTTAAAGAGAGCTCGAGATTAATTGGTCAACACTTGTTAGTGTAATTATAATAAATTTTCTATGCTGATTGAGTTATATCTCATCTACATGAATGAACTGCACTAGAAACGAAATTTTTTATTTAAAAGTATTCAAATCTTTTTAGTTTGAAATCAAGCTTCCAAACTCTTGGTATCACCTCGATATACAATAATAATACACATTTCTGGCTATCACTCTAAGGACTCACATTCCATGAAATTATTTTATTCACAACATTTTCCGGCAGTTTTCTAAGGTATCTAAAGGGTGGTTACATTTTAAGGGCCGACGTTGAATGTGAACCACACCTAAACGTCAAGTTTTTTTCTGCATTTAATTTGACATTTCTCAATTTCAGATTAACTCAATTTGAACCATGGAAAGATACACAGTCGTCAATGGTCAGAATGGTGGCAAGAAATGGCAACAGTGGATGATCAATTTACGAAGAATTTGTGTTTTATTCAAAATCAACATCGGCCCTTAAAATTTAACCACCCTTTACATTACCCAGTAAACCTCAAGTCTTAATATTTTTTTTTATCAAATCACATATCGGTTATATATAAGTCACTTTGTGACTCAGACACACATATCGGTCGCATAGCGATAATTATTCGATCACTTAGCCATAAAGGATCATATATCGGGTTGTGAAATGACTTAAAGTCATATAGAACCATATATTGAATCATATAAGAGTCCAAAGCGGATCCTATAGTGACCGCCTAAATATTTATCATGAAATTTGACAATAGTTTAAAGTATATACGCGACTAAAACGCAACGCCATATTATATAATCGTGAACGTATAATTTTGGGTATGAATTACGAGAATATACAATATACATAATTACATAAATGATACTAAATAAAAATGTAAGCTGGTAACAAAATAAATAAAAATTCCTTGATTAATAAAAGAAATTAATATTAAGAGTAATTATCGTTTGCGGAAACTAACATCACAAAAATGTTCAACACTTTGCAAGCAAGTGAAATCTTCGTTTAAAATTAATATGATTGAATGGTCATTCAAGAAGTCGAATGTGTGAATAGTTATACCAATACTGAAACATGTTCATTAAAAAGAATCTGTAAATGGAGAGGCTGTCAACTACCACCTAGTTAGTGAAAATAATTAAAGAGAGAGTGAAGTTTGCCAGAAATCGATTTACCGTTCAATGAATGTATTAAATTATGAACAACCCACTACAACATCAGCCACGCTGCCTTAAAACCTTGAATTAAGAATATAAATAAATTTTAGCCAACCTACAGAAAGATCCTAGATCAACCCTGATGACACCACGCCAAACTACCACAACCTTTATAAAAATAGAAGATGGTGAATATTGGCATCAGGGCCTGGCATTTTGTTTAAGGACATACTTCGCTAATCTTACGGATCCAATTTCTATATCTTTAAATAACACATTGATGGTTTGCCTATTTTTAGAAGTAATAGAAGTATTTTACAGATGCAGCAAGCCAAAAACAGTAGAAGAATTTCTTGAGCCATTTCTTGATGAAATAGTACCAATTCTTGAAAACGGGATGGAAATTAATAATTTCATGCTTAAAGTGAAGATAAGGTGCTTTATATGTGACATTGAAGCACGCTCATTTATAAAAGGGACGGCATACTTTAATGCAAAGCACGGATGCCTGAAATGCACTACTAAAGGAGAATTTTCGCATATTTCTAATACAACTGTTTTCCACGATCAAAATGCACCATGTAGAACAAACGATGGTTTTCGAACAAACCTGGAACCAATTGGATCGCCATTATTACGAATTCAATCGTTGGATATGATCCAAAATATTATCGTTGGAGATCCTTTACACCTTTTACATCTTGGGATTGTAAAACAGTATTAGTTGGATTCAAAGATAGAAGCTTAGGATATGGCACAAAGTGGGACACAAAGTGCGTTTTACAAAGGCAGCGAATTCCCTTCTGTTCTTAATTATATAGGCATTGTAGTGCTAAAAGATCATTTGCCTGCAGATGATTACTATAATTTTCTTGTACTATTCTGTAATTAACAATTATTTTCTCGACTAATTATTATCAACAGTATTGGCCCTTATATTCTTTCCCGTATCCAGAACATTGAACATCAAATCTACATTACTTCTGTTATTTAGCTGATGAAATTGAACGTTTTGGACCATTGACTACAATTTCAACGTATCCCTTTGAAAATATGTTGTACCACCTTAAAAAAATTAAGAACGGACAGTTGCCTCTAGTTCAACTAGCGAATAGCCTGGTTGTAATAACTAAAAACGCATGTAGTTCTAGAAATATCTAGGGAAAACTATCCTTTCCTTAAATTTCCATTACAAACAGACGAATCAAACAATACCAAGTAGTGAGAAATAATTTTGAAGATAGATGGTTCTTAACAGAGAAATTATTGCAATGGAATATGGAATATGAAAAAAACGGAGACAATTTTGTTTACGGGCATAAGATAAAATACCGTGACGACTTTTTTGGAGCCTATTGAGCCATCGAATACAAATGTATTTTATACCACAAATTTAAATGAATTTAATTATAGTTACTTGTACGCAATTAAAGACATATTTTGTAAGCTGGTTGCGATAAATCAAAAGAATAGCCATGTTGTCTTTATACCGCAGCAGGATACATTGAATTGAAATATTTGTGTTAAAATAAAATCAAGGATTAATATTTGTAGACGTTATTTGAATTTACCTTTGTAAGCATTTCTTCAATTGAACAACACTTCATTCAACTTGAATTTGTATTTTATTTATTCAAACCATATAATCCTTTAATTCAAATTTTACTTTGTAAATATTCAGAAGAAAAATGCTTTCTTGATCGCCATTGCTGATTTCTATCACTCGTCTAGTAATTAATTACTCAATTCCATCTACTGTAGTAGTCCCTCGTGTTCTTTGCATTGATCGTCGAAGCAGTTTAGATTTCAATCTAGATGTTGAGTTCCGTAGCTGTTTTTTTTAAAAATTGCGATAGCAGTGCTTGTCGTATCGGTTGGAGCAATAGTAGCATTGTTCGGAAACATTTCAATCGTATTTTCTATTAAATCCCGCCCTTGTCTTGTTTCTGATAAGGTAATTGAACTAGTTTTGTGTATAGTTGTATTTTTTTAACGGCTTTCGTTGCGATTTGCTCAACAGTTTTGACTTTATTTCAATATTTGAGCCTCAAATTATTTTTGTTTGATAAATTTGTGTCAATTTTTTACGAGTTGTCTACACTACATTGCACGAGTTTAAAATTACGGTAAAATTATTAGCCATTTAATGGTCAGTTAAGTACTTTAAATATATTGGTAATAATATTATTAATACCTATAGTCGACTGTGGATGATCAAGAGCAGAGATATACCAGATGGTTAGAACGCAGCGCAATATTAATTAATATGTATGGATCGGTAGAATCGAGTTTGAATCCCAGCGAAAAGGTATCAAATAAAATGTCAAGTAAGTATGACAAAAATTAGAAATAGAATTAATACATTTTATTACATGATAATAACTCGAACACGATTTAAAAAAAAAACAACTTAAAAAATTAAAATGGGTTAGAATTAATCAAAATTGCTTAAAATGTTGGTTAATATTTTTAAATAATATACAGTTCTATCAAAAGTCATATAAAACTATATTATTATGACCAGTCATATATCGATCATTATTTAAGTCACAATGAAGCTATAACATAGGTAGAGTCATATAATTATCTTGTACTGGGTCATATAAGTTTGTTTTATGGTTGTAAATCATTTAATAAAGCCTTACTAAATTTATCACGATTCTTATATGATCATTTTAAGCCGCATAATATGGACCATTTTGATCATATAAACAACATAATTTGGCAAACGATGATGTTTTAATGGTTTTGTTTAATGACTGGGTGATAGAAGAAAATCGTAGAGAATGATAAGTGATAGAATTAAATACTAATTATATGATTTCTGGTTACTTGGGTAATTCACATTTATACCAAAAACATAAACCGAATGTAAAGACAATAGACTGATAAATACTTCCTAACACGAGTTAAAACCCAGAAAACACAGGAAACGAGAAAGAACCCAGGCTAGGCTAAACCTTAATCGTTTTCAGTAGATCGTGTTTCTTCCTAACCTCGTTTACCTTCTGAAAGTTGCATAATCGTATCGCTGTGCAAGAGTCAGTCCGTCATCCAAGCAATTATAACACATGACTACTGGATAGTGGTCACCCTGTCTGCTAGAAAAATATATAAATATATAATTTACCAAGTGCAAGATCCTCATGCGAATTATAAAGAACACCGCATATTAACTTATGTACTTTTGATACGAGTATCATGTGACTTAATAAACGACTGGTAAGATTGTGCCGCACAGGAATTAATGCATTATAAAAATTATATAGATTAATATCTCGAAAACACCGCCACCACAGTGGTTCCGTTTTTCATACTCCAACACCCCAAAAGAAAATTAAAAATATTAAAAACATTTTTTATTTTTTCCATTCCCAAAGTCCAAAAATAGATATGCAACATGTTATTTTATTAGTTGTTGTTTTGCTTTTTTGGTTTAATTTTTTTTAGCGTTGGTATATTCATATTCCTTATATAATGTTGTTGTTTTTGGTTTTTCTATTTATGTAACAGAATAATATAATTTTGAGCTTTCATATTTTTGATAGTGCTATACATAGTTTTACGTACGTAAACATATCATACCACTCTGCTAGTATAGAGACCGTAATACCTAAAAAAGAAGCAGCTCAAAAAACAGCAACAAAGCACTAAAGTTAAAATTAAGGAGTAATAATCACGCGATTCAAGAAAATTACATTAAAAAGAAGAAGTAAAATACTTTTGTCACGCTAATCAAAAGAATTATAACTTAGTTTTGTTAAATATAAAATAAAAAGCTTAAAGCTTTCTCTTCTTATACTATATCAGGTGCGCAACTAAATTTCCGGGTTTCACATACACATCTAGATTTCATTTATGCCAGAAGTTGCGTTTTGTTCATAGCGTGGACAGTTGTTAACGATAAACAGTTGTAATACCGGCACATACCACAACGCAAAAATATTTTGGTTGGTATTAACTGCTGGTTTAAACGCTTGAGAAGTGGCGATTTCGACATTGAGGACAAGAAGCGCTCCGGATGGCCAAAAATATTTGAAGATACAGAACTGCAGGTATTATTGGATGCAGATGATACGCAAGCTTAAGATCAACTTGCCGGGGGGGGGGGGGATGGGTTGACTGAGAGACAGATGGAATCGAAGAGCTCAATGGCGAAGCATCAACATCGACGGCACGACCCAATCGCTTCGGAACGAAGACAATGTTCTGCGTTTAGTGGAACCAAAAAGGAATCGTGTACTATGAGCTGCTGAAGCAGGGCGAGACTATTAATGGGCAACGGTACTGACAACAACTCGTCAATCTGAACCATGCATTACTCGACAAACTGATAGGATGGGACACGAAACACGAACGAGGGATATTGTTCATCGTCCAGGATACCATCAACACGTTGAGATGGGATCTGCTACCCCACCCGCCTTATTCGCCAGACCTGGCCCTCTCGGGTTATCAGGTGTTCCGGCCGATGGCGCTTGGATTGGCAGGGATACACTTGACCAGTTTCGAAGAAGTGCAAAATTGAGCTGGATGAATGGTTTCGGTCCAAAGACCAGTGTTGTGCCGTATTGTCTACACCACGTAGAATATACGTGTATAGATAATGTATGTACACAATTAAAAGTTTGGCCTCGACAATATAGAGAATGTAGACAATTTCAAAAAATATTGTTTTTTTATCAATCAGTAAAATTCTATAGTTTCTTTGTTTATGTAGCCATTTCACCTTCATGGAGTTTAAGCCTACCCCACATTTGAAACATTTGAACCCAAGTTTTTATATGGCTATGACGTACTTTCATGTATATAATATGTGAAGCTTTGTTCGGAAATCGGATTGATAGGAAAAAATTGATATTTCTTACCTTTATACTTTAGTTGTGGTAGTATACAATTTTGTAATAATCGTAAAGATCGGAAACCTATGTTAATAAGTAGAACTTTATACCTACATAGTTAAATTTTTAAACGAAATACAGAGCTGTCAAAATAAACTATTTCGGATGAACAAAATCTTATGATTGTGAAATACATACCAAAAATAATACCAAAAATGTACACTGTTAAATTTAAAAATATTCCAATTGGATTTATTTTGTAGTGAAATTGAAACATTTTTAGATAATCTTTAACATTTATACTAGAGAAGCCCTTGAATCCCTAATAGTGTCGCTGTAAAGAACAGATAATTTTCTAGCAGTTTTAAATAAACACGAGAAAATTGTGATACATTTTACTAAAGTTTTTTTAATTCTAAAGAAGGTTATTTTAGACACTTCTTTCTACTTTTATATCTCCGGATCTAGAGATGTTCACGGGGTCTCACCTATATGGCTGAATAGCTAAGTCAAAACCTCACGTGTGTGGTAAATAAGGTTGAGATATGATGATTTTTAACTTATGCAGCGTATTTTAAACAATAGTGGTTTTTGATATCAATCTATTTTCAAATTTTACTGTTACCGCTCCTTGATATATTCATAATATTTAAAATGTATTTTAGGATAGCACAAACAAAGTTTTAACAATGAAATAAACAGGGTTAATTTATGAAAATATTTACTGTGACATATACGACTTAGAAGTTTCATGAATTTGAATAAATTTTCAAATTGTATATCACCGATTCTAGAGATGTTCACGGGGTCTCACCTACATGGTCAGATAGATCAGTCAAACCCCTATGTGGGTAATGAACGGGATCTAATTATGATGATTTTTAACTAGTCCAGAGACATTTTTACGTTTATGGTTATATTGCCCATACCAGAAATGTTCACGTGATCTCTTTCATATATTCGAATAGGTCAGAAAATTTTCTATCAATATCGTGTAAATGGCACACGAATAATGATTTTCATCATGTTTTCCATAATTTACAACTTCTTCGTTTACAATTTTACTCTCGATTGGAAATTTTGGTATTTTCCCCAATAGGATTTTTACCCATTGACATTCCCAAATAAGCTACGAACCCGATTTATTGTGAAAACAATCAAATAACAAAAATCCGATGAATGTTCACAAGGTCACGTTTATACTTTTGGATAGTTTAGAGCTGTGGTTATTTCACTGACTAGCGCCTAGTATATTTAGGGTTTTTAGGTTTTAGAAATTTTCACATATGGAACATAAAGCTGATACTCGGCGTGGGCTGCATAGCAGTTGAATTAAATAAATTATTTTGTAGGTTTGTGTTTTTTTTTATTGAATGAATATATATTTGAATGATAATTATATTATTGTATTGCTCTTGGGTAAACAATATTTTTGGTATTTGGTACGTACATAAATAAGTTGGCGGGTATTCCGACGCGTGAACAAGCCACGTATAGCTGTCCATGTGAGAAGCAGGGATTTTGTAGATTCAATCCACAAACTTGAAGCAACTGAAAATTGCAATCTATTAAATTCGAATGGCATATCGGTCGGTATTATTGTTATTCGCGGTAATATGACGTGTTCTCTTTTGAATTGGCCATCCAACATTATTGCTTCGATAACGTTATTCATCAATTTTTTGACTGCAATTCTTTTTGACTGCCATTGCACAGTCGTGGCGGATCGATATTTCGAAGCATTTTGTCAAAGAACAGATGATTTGAGACATGCGTTTAGTTCATCGGCTGGTGCGGAACGTGGTATAACTGAAAATCTAATATGAAAATCACCACCCTGCAATATGAGTGCACTTTCGAACGGCTCTGTATTACCTCTTAAATCTTGGAGCGTCACTATAAAGTAATTATGGATAACAGCAGAGAGGGTTTTACGTAAATTTTTTTTCTAAATGACTTAATTTTATCTTCAATCTCGAACGAAACTACACAAAAACTAAAATCAACACCAAGCCACTGTATATAATATTTAGTAAAATTTGTTGGATTTCAACAAGTGGTTGGTGCTTATCTTTTTATCATTCTTAATTTCAAATAAACGTAAAATTGTACAACAATACTAGTTCATATGTTTGCTAAACTTTTCCCATACCTGAATTTTTTCTTGTATTGAATGTGGGTGTCGCAGTAAATTGCATTTCTACCTCCACCCAAAAGATCTGCTGCAACGTTATAAGATGCGGCGGCCAATGCAATGCTACTTTGTAAGAAAATTGTTGCCAAAATCAATGATAACAGAAATGTTTTGCTTACTCCACCGGGAGCATTGAGGAAAAACAAACCGACAATTTCTTGCGGAATCGCATTCGTAATGCAGATCAGTTTTTGCAGATTTGTTTTAATTCTTTTGATTTGTTCTTTACAGCGACACTATTAGGGATTCAAGGGCTTCTTTAGTATAAATGTTAAAGATTATCTAAAAATGTTTCAATTTCACTACAAAATAAATCCAATTGGAATATTTTTAAATTTAACAGTACATTTTTGGTATTATTTTTGGTATGTATTTCACAATCATCAAAATCTTCACTACGCAATAAATGTTAAATCACTAGTTCGTGGAAATAACGACAGCTATTAGGGTAGTCGATGCCAGTATTCGTTTCCAAGTTGTAAATACATGACCGCCAGCATTGCACAGATAATTTTTTTCATAGCCGCAAAATTAGCGTCGTACGGCGTTATGATTAGAGATAAATTCTGTATGTAACGATATTTTATTTGGCCTTGTTAAAATATATTTTGATAAACGATTTCGACTACAATTCATTACAATACAAGTTTTTTTAAAGCAGCGCTGGATGTAGAAATTTTTTTGGAAGAATCGTCTATTTTCTGAGTTCTGTAAGTAATTAATCGAAGTGGATTACATCGATGACTCTATAGTATTGATCCAACAAATAACATATCATGAAATGTTACAGGATCGTGTTAAACATCTGGGATTAATGTTGAGAGAGGAATTTTAGAACCAATGCAACAAATACGCGAACCTAGATTTGTAAAACAAAAAATTTCAATTTACGGGAATGGAATCGCTAAATACCGACCGAGTCATGACCTAACCACTGTTGTTTACTATTGCCTTGGCTTATAAACATGGATTGCATAAATTTAGGCAAATAATACACCTACTTTAAAATCATAATACAATGATCCTGGCAACGGAGAAATATGCTAGTGTAGCTGGGTACAAATTTAATCACATCAACAGTGCTCATTTGACCTTGTTGCAGGTACAGTTTCGATGAGCTGAAACAAACTTTAGTACACAGTGGTCTAAGAAAATTTCATACAATGCCGCGAAATGGCAAAAAATCAAAAAATTTTGATTTCTTAAGCTTTACTTCTAACAAACAAATTTGTGCTCCATTACAAACTCCAACTCACAAGTACTACCAAAAACTTTGGTAACACCAATTGAACTCGGTTATATTGTGCGCAGGTCTAAGCCGAACAGCCTATTAAAGGTTACCGTAGACAATTGTAAACTAAAGTTTTATTTTGAAATAAAGAGGTAAGTGAAGCTGACGGTTTTTTATCTGGCAATATTTTTTGTTTTTTGCTGGTGCTATATGACACTTTGACAATTCAAAGTAAACTTTTTAACTGCTTAGTTTAGTTCAATTACTTTTTTCGAAATTATTATACTTTCGAAAAGAAATCATCAAAAACCAAAAGTAACATCATCAGCTACCCATTTGTCCAGTAATCCAATGGAATACGTGGCGCTAGAGTTTGTTAATGAAAAACATGACATTCCTAATGAATAATATGAAAACACCTGAAATAATTTTAAACATACCCGTACACTATTTTTGTTTTGTAAAAGTTGAATTATAACTTTGCACAGTATTGGAAATAAGCAATTTGAGCTGGGATAACTGGAAGATGGCAAAGACTACAAAAAAGCAATAAGCTACATTGTCTACGAATATGCTACACACTCTACGAATTGTCGACATTGTCTACGCCAAAATGAATTATATACGATATTTTCGACACCAATATGTCGAAAATTTCAAATTACGCGTAAATGCGTCGTTTTATCGTCATGGTATTCAAGTATTGCCAGAGGAATGAAATGAATTTCAAATGAAATTGAATTGAAATTTTCCAGTTTTAATTTTTCAAAAAAAAAGCCCGGAAATTTAGTTGCGCACTTCGTATTTCTATATATACGCATACCTTACGAGTAGTGTATAATCGTATAGCCAGAAGAAATAGCAAAAAGTTTAATTATCTTTAATTCGTTGTGTGTATTTATTTAGAATCCACCGATATGCTCAAGAAAAATAATTTTTTTACGAGTTTAGTTTATTACGCAGATATTGTTTATAATTAAAACGGTGGTAATTGGTACAAAACAACAAAGAAATTCGCAATCATAATTTATTTACGTTTTGTTCATTTTTATACTTTTTGCTGACGTCTTCGGAATCTTATTAATTTTGGAAAGGTTTTTAAATTGTTTGTTTGTTATATCGTAATTTATGTTCATTCAATATTGAAAATTCTTTTACCGTCATAATGGCGTTGCCGGCTTCTATACTACGTGCATGTTTATATAGAATCCCGCTCCTATCTTGTTCCTGTGGTTGTTACATACGTTAACCACTATAACTCTGTTTGGTCAAATAATATTTGTAAGTAAAATTTAGTGTACGAAATTAATTTTAATGATCGATAACAAAGATGTTTTGAAATTTTAATTTTATGTTTATTAGTTTTAAAATTATTACTGTCAATAAAATGAACAAAAAATGGGATTTCACCTGCAATGTTTGCAGTACTTGAGATAATACGTAGAATGCTTTAAAATCCTGTTGAGTGTCGTTCGTGGTGAAAGAAAGCCGAGTGATTAAAATAACGCATTGGAATTTTAATTATGTATTGAATATACTTTGTGGTCCGTTTACAAGAAATTTTAGTAATACATTTGACCACACTTTAAATAAAATAAAGTAAGTAAAATTAATAAAGCCTTACATTGGAAAAACCTTACGTTAGCTAAATAAAATGGAAGAAGCCACACGAAACATCCTACAAACAATATACTCAAATAGGACGTACTGTTTTTAGCTGCATCAAAGATGCCCAAAAGGAAATACCTCATTTTGAGAAAATGTTAAAATACCATACCCTAGTTGCTATACTGTTGAGGCATACTGCCCATAAAACCTGACGGTATTATTGTCTATAAAATAAAAGCAAAGAACAATAAAAAATAAGGTAATTTTAATATCAAATTTTCTTATTCACAAATAGAATTAAGCATTTAACGGAACTGATGTTTTAGAGATAGTGGGTAAGTGTAAATGGGTACTTGCTTATCTTAAACGAGAATATCGTGATCGCTATCGAATATTATTATAAGCCTTACTCTAAGAAAATAGTTCATCCTTTAGATTTTTTCTTGCTTAACACGTTGGTTGCCAACAACGAGATAACTAGTCGATTACGTTCTTTTCTAGGACGCCAACTACGAGTTATCTCGTCCTGTGTTTACTTGCCATTTTTGTGCAGCTATGATTAAACTCGAAATATATCAGGGCTAATATCGATAGATGACTTCTGGGAAAAGAACAAAAAATCAATGCTGGCCTGCACGAACAAAAAATTTACAAAAAAACGAACAAAATATATAATTATGAAAATTAGTTCAAATTCAAGAAATAAAATAATATTTTATTGTTTGTGGAACTTCTTAAAATAATCTACCACACAAAGGGCTGGCTTCTCTTTATAAGCTGGACAGAAATAACGCGTTTCTCGGCGTTTTTTTGCTTGGGTACATTTACGACATGGCTTTGCCGGACGCTGTTTCGGTAAGTGGTAGACTCTCTAAATAATGGAGCTCTTGCAATTTAATTTTTTTGAAACTAGTTGAACCTCTTCTCCAATCAACGCGACGACTAATTCTTCTCTGAACTTTATCAGTTTTATTTTAGAAGAAGTTACGTTTAGAAAAATTTTGCGAGCATTGTGTATATATATCTCTATAATATGTAACGAAACCATTTTGGGCCATCTAATAGTCTTTCGTAAAGATGAGTAGTACGAATGCATTTGATCTGATCAGCCAATGCCAGACATTCAATTATTGTAATCTCGAATTATATTCGGTTTCATAGAAATTTTTCCATTGCGATTGGGCACCTCTACCATTTCAACAGCATGCATGTTTGAAATGCTAAGGACATCTCGTTCGCCTTTCCATTTGCATACAGTAACAGGACCATTTTGCTGCCAAATACACTCCAATTTTTTCAGTTTACGATTTACCAGATCTCTGGGGTTTTCTTTTCTGTTATTTCGTAGGGTTCCACACACATTAGTTTTTCGTGTTATCAGTTTTGTAAGAGTAACAGAATTATAAAAATTATCCATGTAAACCATGTACCCTTTATCGAGATAATCCTCAACTAAATGTAAAACAACGTCAGTAGTGTGACCTGAATTTTTGTCGGTAACTTCAGATTTTCCGCTGTAAATCTTTATTTTCATTCAAAGGCCGTCGGACTCACATAGTTCATACAGTTTGATACCATATTTGTGTTTTTATTTTTTATGTATTGGCGGAAAAGCAATCTTCCCCGCCATAGCATCATGTATTCGTCAATACAAATATTTTTATCTGGTACATAGTTTTCACGCATAATATTATTGAAATAATTTAGTGTTGTCGGCAGATGGGATTGAGTCATCAACCAAATGAAAATAACGAAATAACAACTGGAATCGATTTCGACACATATGTGAGCGCCAAAAGTTTACATTATATAGCTTGCTTGTGCTCCAGTAATGTTCAATTGATGGAAAAGTACAAGGTCCCATTTGCAACAAAAGTCCAATAAAAACTTTCATCTCTGCAGCACTGACGCCTTGCCACTTTGATAACCTATTAGATTTTTTTATTGCTTTGTTTTTTTCAATTTCTTGCGCAGTATATAAATTAGTTTTTCCACCAGTAATGCAAGAAATTCATCCGAAAAAATAAGCCCACTAGCGTTTGTACTGTAAAATTTGTAGTATCCAATTTCACACCAACATTTTCTTGGAAAATAAATAATTGTTGAATTTCTGTCCACAAATTATCATTCGTATTTGACGTTGTTGCTTGGGAATCATCGCCATTATCTTCAGATTCGGGATCAACTTCAGGTTCGGAGACGACTTCATCTTCACTATCACTTGGATTCTCAGAAGGTTCATAATCGCTACTGTCGTTACTATCCTCGCCAAAAATCCCGTCAAATTCTGAATGACTTAGATTTGCGTGGTACTCAATTTCATTTTGAGTAAGTGGTCTTTTCTTATCCATATTGGGTTCTTGATAATTTAATTATAACAATAATTATAAAACAAAACACTCAAGAAAGACGTAAATGTGACTACTGACTAGAGATATGTGGGTAGTAAAAGAAAATATTCGTTACATTTACATGTGTGCTGATTACATACGACGAACATTTTTATTTTGTTCATATACTAATTTTACTATTGGAATGCTTTATACGTTTCTTTCGTAGCTGTTTCATTTTGCTTTTTAAGGTAAAGGATAGTTATACTTTTATATAGACAGGTTATTGTGAAGAAAAAGGAGAGTATTAAATTACAAATTACGTATAAACTCTATCGTTTTAATATTACTATCTGATTTTTATACATGATCAACCATAACTTTTTTCTTATACGATTGGAATGAAACAAATGCTGTGCGTGCGAATTAACTCGTAGTTCGCTTCCGCGAAGAGATTTCTGTTATATAGGGTGTTTCAACAGGTGCGCTTCAACTTTTTTCCGATAGGGACCTTTTATCATTTGGAAACTTCATTAGTATACATTTCATCATGGAACGCTACACACGTGAACAGCGATTGCAAATCGTGCAAATTTTTTATCAAAATAATCGTTCAGTTGCTGCTACTTTAAGAGCATTACGGCCATTTTACGGTCCATTTAACAAGCCAGCCCGTTCGACAATCGACCGTATAGTGGCAAAATTTGAGTCTACGTTTTTGCTACATAATGTTCCGGTGCTCTCGAGAGCAAGAAGTGCTCGAAGTGTTGAAAACATCGCAGCCGCCAGGGCTTCAAGAAGTCGCGAATGTGTCGCTCACACGACGTTCGCAACAATTGAGCCTTTCTGTGACATCATTGTGGCGAATTTTACGTAAAGATCTTGGCCTACATCCGTATAAGATCAAGCTGACACAACAACTAAAGCCGTTTGACCATTTCAAAAAAAAAGTTGAAGTGCTCTTATTGAAAAACCCTGTAGAAGCCAACTACGAGATAATTCGAAAGTCTTATTTAAAAAAAAAACACATTTCTTATGCTTTTTGATGATAACTATGCACTAGAATTAGAGTTTTTAATAATATTTATAATGTGATTGTTAAGAACAGAAATTTTTACACATTAAAGGTAATCATGGGAAAATTTCTGTCTATTTTTTATCTGTTCAGCTTAGAAAATTCGATGTCATACATAATATGATCAGAAAAAAAATTTCTAAAACGATAACTATGTAATGGATAACGATATGTATTTATATTTTTAATAACACTTTTTACATGGCTCGAAATTTGATTGTAAAGAGTAAAGTGTTAAGTGTAAAGTGTAAAGTGTAAAGTGTAAAGTGTAAAGTGTAAAGTGTAAAGTGTAAAGTGTAAAGTGTAAAGTGTAAAGTGTAAAGTGTAATGTGTAAAGTGTAAAGTGTAAAGTGTAAAGTGTAAAATGTAAAATGTAAAGTGTAAAGTGTAAAATGTAAAGTGTAAAGTGTAAAGTGTAAAGTGTAAAGTGTAAAGTGTAAAGTGTAAAGTGTAAAGTGTAAAGTGTAAAGTGTAAAGTGTAAAGTGTAAAGTGTAAAGTGTAAAGTGTAAAGTGTAAAGTGTAAAGTGTAAAGTGTAAAGTGTAAAGTGTAAAGTGTAAAGTGTAAAGTGTAAAGTGTAAAGTGTAAAGTGTAAAGTGTAAAGTGTAAAGTGTAAAGTGTAAAGTGTAAAGTGTAAAGTGTAAAGTGTAAAGTGTAAAGTGTAAAGTGTAAAGTGTAAAGTGTAAAGTGTAAAGTGTAAAGTGTAAACTGTATAGTGTAAACTGTATAGTGTAAAGTGTAAAGTGTAAAGTGTAAAGTGTAAAATGTAAAGTGTAAAGTTAAAGTGTAAAGTTTAAAGTGTATTGTAAAATGTAAAGTGTTCGGGGCTCAGAAGATCTCTGACTACACGTGATGCAGATTGTGAAAACTGTTTTAATAACAGCTTATTGACTGCTAGAATAAAAATAGAAGAACCTTTTAATTTTAAAAGCTTCTAATTTTTTATTCCTTTCTGTTTCTCGGTAAAGTTAAACTTCGTTTTAAAATCTATAACACGATTGTGTTTACGAGGTGTTTAACATCTAATTGGCTCATGTAATTGTACAAAACGTAAAACGTGACTATTAAAATAATTTTAAATCGAAAACACTTTATGCTATATTTTAATTTTTAAATGGTCATTAATTCTGCTGCTTAGCTAGAGTTTAATGGAAAAGATTCAATTAATAAAATATTTTTGTAATGTATCTATGGTGAAGTTCCCAGCGAATGCTATTTGCGATTAAATGATAGTGCTATAATAGTGAATTTATTACGTGACTTTGAGGAACAGAAGAATAATAAAAGTTTAGTAAAAAAAGCTTCATTGAAACGTGACCTGTACATTTTTTATTTATTTCAAATTGATGGACAGCTTTAAGCACTTTTTGTTATTTTATTGATTTAAGGATTTTAAGTTTATTTACAGAAATATTATTATTTTATTTAAGTATAAAATATAAATAAAACTTTTGAAGTTTTCGCATTTTAAATATTAAATTTGATTGTTTTGTTGAGATTTCGAAAAATGCGCCGGTTGCCAGTAATCATATAAACCAATTATATACGAAAGGGTTGTACTTCTTTTATAATATGAATTATTTAAAAGTTGTATTCCTAAACTCAAGTATTATACCTAGAAACCTATTTAAAAAAATAAGAATGAGCTTTTATTCTATGAAGAAGTTTAATCTAAGAATTTGCTCAAATTAGTTATACCGTATACATGCACCTCAGACAGTTATTATTAGACGTTCTTAATTTCTTATTAATGTTGAGATATTATATTTCTTTCTGGATAATTTTAGAAATGACCCACTTATGAGAGCTTATTACTGTAGCACTTCAATTGTTTAAAAAACATGTTTAATTTTGTAACGTGATGATTTTATTTTCGTTTATTGTCTGTGATTTATAAAAGACTTTGGAATTTTTAATTTTCTGATTAATATTTCATGGAATTTTATCATTGTTATATCACTTTTAGGACAAAAATAAAATTTTATTTAATTGGAATGCAAAGTTCTCATGTATCAAATTTTAATTCTATAAATTTTATTATATATATAATATTTAATTATTTATTTCATTTATTTTTCTATTCTTCTAGTACCAAAAATAAATATTTAGAATCTCTAATACTAGAGATTCAGTATCAGATGATTTGCAAATATTTCAATCATTTATACTAAGTCTTTCAATTGCTATGTTTTGATTAATTATAAAGCATTTAGTGGCGACACCGAACTAAATCAAACTAAACCATTATATTAGAAACTATGCTGGGGAACTAAGGACCCTAAATTAAAAAAAATAACTAATCGGAATGAGAGGATAGTACTAAAAAAAGATGGACCTGGAACTAGTTTCTATGACCTTGTTGATGTCAGCCGAAACCGCCAAATTGAGTTGTTCGTTTAAATTATTCTGATGTTACTGGTCATGTTATTCTCTCGAAACGATGGTAATGAAACTTTATTTTCGGATACAACAAAACCCTTATAACCAACAGAACGGTGGTCTATGGCCAGTGTTATTGAGGAGCCTTCCACAAAATAACAGCTATTTCAGGAAAAGGAAAGTTACCGCTGCTTTTTATCGAAAAGGGTGGCCAAATCAACACCGAGTATTATATTGAAAATGTTCTTAAAAATCATTTGATTCCCGGAAAATACTATTACTGCTTCCCGCAAGAAAAGGCGTCATTCACCTAAAGCAAAACTAACTCAATAGTGGTCTCTTGCAAATTTACCAAATTTTATATCATTGGGAGAATGACCTAGTGGATGAAATCCCACAAAAAGTGGTGGGAGAAATATTTAAATAAATGAATTGAATTAAAAAATTTGAGGTATTTTGAAAAGATATATAATATTTTTTTGGAATATTTATGATTTGTTGTTGTTTTATTTAACTTTCCCGATGAAATAGTTAATCTGAAAACGCCTGTATAGGTCTAGGTCTTTCGATATTTTAAAGAAATGTTCTGGTTCTTTTTTTGTGTTTAGTTTCATCAAGATAACCTGAGTATCTCTTAATTTTTGCACCATTGACGCCGTTTGATATTGAGTTCGAAATTTTTTGGGAAAAATGAAAATTAGTGATTTGGTCCAGTGGCCTGATTTTATTACAAATGATTTTCGAGTTTCGTTTAACCAAACAGATATAATTCAATTTGTATTGGTATCTCTTTTCTAAAAAATTTCTCAAACAAAAAAACTCAAAAATTCTTGTCCATGCGGGCCTGGACTGTGTGTATGTATGGATTACGGAGTTTGAAAGAAAATTAAATATAAATTGATCTTTATATTTAATTAAAGCCATTATGATTAAAACTTTGGAATGAACTAAATACATTTATTTAAACAGTCGCAAACTTTAGAAAGCGACTTTATATCCCTTAAACTGCCTTTCCTTATAACGCAATTTATTTCACTTGTTGCAAAGTGCCATATTAGGCAGTACAAGAAGATATTGCAGTTTCTTGACAGGTGCTATAGTAGTCAGAAGTGCAAGCGCTGTTATCGTCTTTGGGTCCTGTTAAATATTTATCTTCTATTTCACTTTTATTCTGTGCTATAGTTTTTACAGCATCTTGGCAGGTTTAAAATTTCAGTGGAGTAGTAAATCATATCGGATTTTGATGAAAAAAGCAGAGTTGTAGAAACAAAAGCCTTACATGGAATTCTCCGTATTATTTATCGCGGAAATAATTTTATGGGCTTTAGGTACTTAGCAATGTTCCACCAATAAAATTATTAAGCGAAGAGTGACCTATTCCTAAAACTTTTTTTTAAGAGAGAAGACGCTCTTAAAATGGACTTAGGAATAGGAATTTGCTAGGTATCGTCGTTTAAGGTATACAGAAACAGTCTATCTACAAGCAGGTGAAGAAAGTATGTGATTGCTTTATCTGCATCGATAGATTTTTAGAAAAAGTAACAGACCTGCTTATTTTGCAATTTTTTTCTAAATGTCTCAGCGATTAAGATTACGCAACGGCGTCGAGGTTTGGGAATTCTAGGCGAATGTTGCTTCTCGAGATCTCGATAATTATTTTACCAGTTGTATCCATTTTAATTCTCTTTAGTTTTACCCTTATTAGATTACTATAATGGTAAAATACACGAGCCTTTTGATCTAGGTACTTGAAATACTCCAAGCGTAAAACTAAATGATTTTAATTGTTGCCTGATTAATTGTAGTTCACATTGGATGCAAGATTTCACTGTCTGAATGGTCGACGTGAGACTTTATTAAAATTTTTCTTGTAGAATCACATATTTTCGGAACACCTGTAGATTTTGATGATAATTTGCTGGATAAAATTGCTGAATATATTTAACTAATTGTAGAAATCTTAAATTCTCATTATTGGTTGGAGTCATATCGAAAACCAAGTACACCCGACCACATTGCAATGAGCAGACTAACATGAAAATCCAAAACCATCCCTGAATTTTAAAATGACACGAAATACGATAATAATTGATTTAAAGTGTTTATTCTCAAATATCTATGATAAAACGGGTGTGAAGACAAGTGAAATATGGACTCATATCATTATGGGCTATTCAGTTAATGTATGAATTATTAGTTTAAATTTAAGGTTCCCAGGAACCATGAGTGTCATGAGCGGTCCCTAATGATTTCAACACGGCATCAAGTCCACTGTTCAAAATAAAATTCACTTGATCATCGGTATGTTGAGATTGGCGCTATAGCATCCTGACATAATCAAATGGTTCCCTAGAACCTAAAGTGTCGTAACCGGTTTCATTTGATTTCGATTGGGCATAAAGTGCCTATACGAATGAAAGCCAAAGACCATTTGTATGTTAGGATTGGCGTTTACATTTGAACAAAATGTTTGTGTATCGGACCATTACACGTTACAATGATACTGGTAGCACCAACAAATGCAATGGAGGTGGACATCCAAAACCAGCAACATCGCCAGAAATGGTGCGAAAAGTGCGCATATTAAGACGCTCACCATTCGTTTTCATTGAACAGGGTGTAAAGGTAAATGAACAAATCTACAGTCAAACAATTTTAAACGATGCTTTGTTATATTGGGCACGTAAACAATTGGGTAGAATCCATTGAACGTTTCAACAAGACTCGGCACCATCCCATAAAGCCCGCGAAACCCAACGTTTTTTATAAGAAAAAGTTCTCAGCTTAATTTATTCACAACAATGGCCACCATATTCCCCGGACGGTAAGCCAAAGTAATAACTAAAAAATATGTGACGGTCGACGAATAAATATTGCTCTTCGCCGAGAATGGGACAAAATACCATCAGACCACATTCGTGCAGCGTGTGAAGTCTTCTCGGACATACGCGATCCTATTATCCGCACTAAAGGTGGCAACGATAACATATGTTTTTGTCAAATTTGAAATGTTTTTACGTTATACTGAAGTTTTTAAATAAAAAAAAAACTTTTAAGAATTAAATGATTCTAAATAAATTTTGCAACTATATCGGTCCATACCAGTTTTTCAAAATTTAGGTAGAAATGACGACTTTCGACTAAAAACTGTTTTTAACAAAAGTTCGGTGCAGCCTAGACGGATTGATTGATCGGGGTGAATCTTTATACTTAAGTTTTTACCATATAAATTGGGTAGTCCCAGTGAGTTCTGCCGAAATCGGTGACCGGAAGTAGCAGCTTTCATGAGAGCTTTTTCGTTTTTTTATTTAATATTTTGAACAGGATGTCATTTATGAGAAAAACGACTAGATAGATCGTAAATTAATTAATAAATTGTAAATTAATTTAGCAACAACACCGGTCCAGATAAATTATCCAAAGCGGAAATGATGATTTTTGGAAAACGAAAAATTTGGTCCCTAACCTTTTTTTGAAAATAACTCTTCTTTATTATTCCTTTTTAATTACAATCTGATCGAAGTCTAATAAGCAATTTTTTTCGAACACTTTGGCGTTTAGGCCAGTATAGGCTAGCATGGCGCTATGAAATGTGTAGATGGTGATTAAATCGGACCTATAACCGTACGTCCTCGAATTGGCCTACACTGGCGTAAAAGTAAGGACGGAAAAGCAAAACCGCGAAAGAGTTGGGAGAGCCTTGGCTTCAGAACAGATTACAGGGATAATTACAACAAAAGAATATTCAATCACTTAAATTACTACATTTTACTGAAATTTAAGGGTTCATCCATCGATGTACTCCTTAGCTTTGATATTTATTATTTGATCGTGCTTTTGTTGTGCGTTAGATAGAGATTTATTTTAGCTGATTTTACCCTAATTCAAAAGGCTTTACTCTTTTGAGCCTTCTAACTAAATCTATATTATCAGCAGCCGAATGACCTCTATGTTGACATGGTGATGTAGCCGTGGATTTGATGGATTTTATGCGCAGATCTTTGTGGATGTCGCTATTTCTGACAAACGGTGCGTTCACACATGGTGCGTTGACGATGTTTCTTAGTACATTGTTTTGGAATCGTTGGATAATATCCATATTGCTCTGCCTTGTACATCCCCACAATACACCATAAGTCCAGACAGGCTTCAATACTTGCTTATACAGCAGAAGTTTATTCGGGATTGATAGATGAGAGTTTCTTCCCAGTAACCAATATATTTTATTGCATTTTAATCTCCACTCGTCTCCTTTCTTTTTTACATGAGATTTCCAGCGAAGCTTAGCGACTAATTTCATACCAAGATATTTGGCAGTGTTTGCATGTGATACTTCTTGATTATTTAAATTATGTTGGGTTTGTGTACTAATCTCTTGTTCATAAAGTCGACATGTACAGATTTGGTTTCATTTAATTTTATGCGCCATTTTTTGTCCAGTTGTGTACTTGCTTTATGGCGGGTTGTTATTTCTCTGTGGTATCTGAGCTGTTATCATCTACTGCCATGATGGCTGTGTCATCGGCGAAAGTGGCTTTCGTGTTAATAAATACAGAAGTGGCCCAAGTACACTTTCTTGTGGAACTCCTACTCTTATTTCCTTAAGCTCAGAATATTCATCTTCTTACTTAAGCCTGAAATATTTTTCCGTTATATACGATTCCAGTATTATGCTGTACTGTTTAGTGTAGGATTAATTTAAGTTTGTAGATTAAACCTTCGTGTCAAACCACAATGCAGTGAGTGCTCACTGCGAAAACCAAATTGGCGATTCGAAATAAGGTTATTTTTTCAATTATTAGATTGATCCTTTTTAATAGTAACTTTTCATGAGTTTAGACATTATTGGCAGCAACGATATAGGTTTATGATGATGTTATGAGATGTGGCGGGTTTCCAGGTTTGGGAATCATGATAACCTCAGCCACTTTCCAAAGCTTTGGCACATATTTTAACGTGAATGCAGCGTTTTGATTTATGATCCAACCCTGGTGCTTTCTTTAAGTTTAAATTGTTTTTAATTTCGTTTGTTACTTCAGTAGGCGATGTAGGTGTGACATCTTCGAGAATTTGTATTATGTTTTAATTCATTGTTTCTCGTAATTGACAATCATGAGGTTAGAATATATTTTCAAGTTGATTAGCAAATCCTTAATCTTTTTCTATGTTTTTCCTTGCCCATGTTCCATCCATTTTCCTAATACATTTATTTTCCTAATAAATTTACTTCCTAACATATCTTGGCTTTCTTCGACTTTCATAAAATTATTCGAAATATTTTTGGTTATCAAAAAATCGATCAGGTGAGGTATTTTTCCTGGGTCACTTGGTTTTCCTGTCGACATGGATAAACATCCATAGTGGCAATCAGTAATTTTTTTCCTACAGACGCTTGAAGATCTCTGAGTATTGTTTGTTTTTAATAGAATGTCTTGGTGGACAATACAATCCTGCCACAACAATAGGCAAGTTGTTGGTTTTTATATAAACTACTATGTTCTGAATCTCTTCTTTTCATACTTTGCTTCATTAAAGTGCTGGATATTTTTTATGATTACTGCACTTCCTCCTCTGGGTGAACTATCTGGATGAGTAGTGTGATATACGCAATAGCCTTTAAGTTGTTGTTGATGTCGGAGCTGGTCAATGCTAATTGAATGACATGATTTTCATTGTGCTGTTCATTTTTGTGTGGATTTGGGTTTAGATCCCAATGCGCTGTCTTCCATTTTTTGTAGCCTTTCATCAAATTTTGTTAGTTTCATGAGAATGAAACAATCATGTTTGACTGATGTCTACATCTATCCATTTTTGTCGTGGTTTATTGACTACGCCTCCCATTACTTCGGCATATGTAACACCTTCAAATGGTTGTCTATATTGTCTTGTTTTGTTTACCTCTCGTATCGACTTGCCTGACCATATACATTTGAGTTTTTCCTTTGAATTTTAATTTTATGAATTTACTTTGCAACAATACATCCTCGATGACTTTGTTCACAGTGTACACACTTTAGATGTGATTGTGTATTGGCATTCTCCAGTTAGGTGGTGTCCGGCACATTTAACACACCTTGGAAGTTTGCCACAATATTTTTGTCCCTGGTCTTACGGATTGATTAATCGGCGTGAAACTGCATACTTAAATTTTTCCATAAATTGGGAGATATCAGTGATTTTTGGTCGACATCGGAAGTGGAAGCTTCCATAGGTGTTTCGTTTATATAGCATTTACGATTGAAACAAAACGATTGTAAACTAAATTTCAAACAAAATTACTTGAGATCATTATTTAAATTTTACTGTGGAGTTCGTCTATATTTCAGCGGTGAAATTATTATTTTCGTTTTCGCTTGTGTCATTTTTAGATGTAAAATTTCATTTCACTTGAGCTGAGTGCTAGGCATAATAATATGTAAATACATTTAAATTAATAAACAAACACAAAATATTGTGTCGGTGCATGATACGAGGTTGCCTTTTATAAATCGGGATTGGGCAACCTTATTGCTGCCATTCGGTAACTGACGTCTCTATCGTAAAGTTTAACCTTTCAAGCGATATATTTATTAAGAACGTTTTTTATACCGCCAAATCGGGCCATTTCTTTTCTTTCTTTTTTAGTACCGATATTTAAATGCCCCTATAATGTATTCAACTGGACTTGGACACCATTTTTATTTCATGATTTGTCATCTAGGGACAGTAAAAATTTCCAAAAACACCGTGATTGCGGCGTAAAGACAGAAAACCATCGTTTGACATAATTTTTGGATCAAACAGAAATATAATGCGAGTTCTCACACATCGGCACAAAAAACAACTAAATATTAGAGCGGGCAAAACATTTAATTAATGGGTCATCTGCCGTATAGCCCTGATGTGGCACCCAATGACTTTTTGTTATTCCCGCAAATCAAAAATAAATTGCGAGGTCAACGTTTTACGACACGGTTGATTTGTTCAAAATGCATGATTTGGAGGTACCTCAATCGGAGTGAACGAAGTGGATTGATCTTCATGCAGAATATTTTGAATAACAATAAAGCTGTTTTTAGTAATATAAAAGACACCAATTAATAAATCATTTAATGTTGACGAAATATATTATTTTCGAAGAAATCACACTACCACTTGCAAATACTAATCGAGTATTTTCGCCGTCAGACTCGCCACGGGCGGAAAATTTTAACAGATTGAAAAAACATTTTGAAACCTTCGAGATTTAAAATGTTGAAATTGGCCATTGGGGTTGAGGAGTGATAGTTATAAGATAGCGGTATAAGATAGCGGAAATTTCTCAGCGGAAAATAAGAGATTTCGCTACTCGCCGCAAGTGGCAGCACAATCACAAAAGAGAATTTTTTTGTTATATAATTACCAGCGGAAATTTATTATTCATTGTGGATCTCTTTTTTCACTAAATAAAACATCCCAGCGGAATAAAATATTAAAAGTGATCCTTAAAATGACAAATTGATTGATCTCCGAAGTAAAGGAACTCGGTAAATCAAATCTTGAAATTTAACAATCTTCCGTCTTTCTGCCATACTAAAAGAATGACAATGAAATTTGGATAAAAGTATTGATCAGGGGTCCAAAACTTATGCAAAAATTCCAGGATCTGTTCATGCAGGACTAAACTTGGCCATTTCATAACCAATCCTTTTGAAAATTTAAATTTTTTTATCAATTTATTATCAGTTTTTGGCCAATATCTCAAAACCTTTCACTAGTAATCAATACTTTTGGTTGTTTTGCTAATAGCTTAGATCATAGTGAGACTACCAGGAAAATTTTGGGAAAATTGATGAATTAGAATTTCACTATAATTTTTTGATTTTCTGCGGCCATATAAGTTATTTTCAGTTTTTACCCAATATCTCAAAAACTTCCACTATTAACCAATACTTGCGATTGTTTTTCTAATAGCCTAAGCCATTTTAAAACTACGAGGAAAATTTGGGGAAAATTGATGAATTAGAATTTCACTATAATTTTTTGATTTTCTGCGGCCATATAAGTTATTTTCAGTTTTTACCCAATATCTCAAAAACTTCCACTATTAACCAATACTTGCGATTGTTTTTCTAATAGCCTAAGCCATTTTAAAACTACGAGGAAAATTTGGGGAAAATTGATGAATTAGAATTTCACTATAATTTTTTGATTTTCTGCGGCCATATAAGTTATTTTCAGTTTTTGGCCAATATCTCAAAAACTTCCACTATTAACCAATACTTGCGATTGTTTTTCTAATAGCCTAGGCCATTTTAAAACTACGAGGAAAATTGATGAATTAGAATTTACACTATAATTTTTTGATTTTCTGCGGCCAAATAAGTTATTTTCAGTTTTTGGCCGATATCTCAAAAACTTTCACTAGTAACCAATATTTTCGATTGTTTTTCTAATAGCTTAGGTCATACCGAGACTACCAGGAAAATTTGGCGAAAATTGATGGATTAGTTCTAATAATTAACTAGGATAATTAACTCTAAATTCAAAACATAATCTCAGTATGACCTAAGCTATTAGAAAAACAACCAAAAGTATTGGTTACTAGTGCAAGTTTTTGAGATATTGGCCAAAAACTGATAATAAATTGATAAAAAATTTTAAATTTTCAAAAGGATTGGTTATGAAATGGCCTAGTTTAGTCATGCATGAATAGATCCTAGAATTTTTTCCTAAGTTTTGGACCCCTGATCAATACTTTTATCCAAATTTCATCGTCATTCTTTTAGTATGGCGGAAAGATGGAAGATTGTTAAATTTCAAGATTTGATTTACCGAGTTCCTTTACTTCGGAGATCAATCAATTTGTCATTTTAAGGATCACTTTTAATATTTTATTCCGCTGGGATGTTTTATTTAGTGAAAAAATAGACACAAAATGAATAATAAATTTCCGCTGGTAATTATATAACAAAATAAATTCTCTTTTGCGATTGTGCTGCCACTTGCGGCGAGTAGCGAAATCTCTTATTTTCCGCTGAGATATTTCCGCTATCTTATACAGCATCTAACATTTAGTACTTCTTGCTATTTAACATGAGTACTAATTCACGGAAACTTTGAAACTTTCTAAATCAATAAAATATCTTGATATGTAGACGAAAAGGTAGAGAAGATGAAGACGAAAAGGTAGAGTCATTCTATCTGTTTACATTTTAATGTAATATTCTTCGCAGCTTTACACAAAAGTGGTTTCAACAATTTTATTTGATTGATTCTGTGAATTTATGTTATATGTTCGACTATAGATATACGAATTCTTAATTATTTTAAGAATGTAAACTTTCATGTTCTGCCAAGCTTTCGACTGAAGCTTACGTGATTTTTAATAAGTTGCAAAGTAAATATAATGGACTTATGCAGCCAAAAAGGCTTCAAGGCTTAAGACATTTAGAGAAAACATTACCAAATTCCCAATGTCGATTAAAAGCTTTCTCTAAAATCTTATCTAAAATCGGATTTTAAATTATTATAATCTTATTACATTAAGGTTAAATCCATAAAATAAAACAAGATTGTTATACTGAAAGGAACTAGAGCAAATTGTTTAACTAAAAACTTTTCATTCAATTACCAAACAAAAATTTTAACGTATACATTTGTTTAACTTAGAGACTAAATACTTTTAAACTTGTGGATTTTTTTGCATAATCTATATAAACTTAATATTATGATTGTAAGCTTTAAGATGTTAAACATTCTGTAAGTATAATACCAGATTTTAACCTCAACACAATTTAAGAATAAATCACAACAAAGTAGCTTTAAGAAAAAACACCTTACATAAATATTATGTAAGCTTTTTTTGTGCTGTGTTCAATAATTTCTGTAAACGACCAATATACGTAGATGTTTTGTGATAACAATACTAATCCATCCCGTTAGAGCTTTCTACGTCTTAAATACATTTTTTTTATCACACAATAACGTACGTAGATTGAAAGCTCCATAAAGTAGAAAGGAATCAAAACCAAAACTAAAATCATAAAAAAATGTTAATAAACTCATTTCATTTCCAATTTATTTTACTTAAAGCTATCATCATGATAATAATAAAGCTTTCTCGATTTGGTCATCGTTTTCATTTCTTAATAAAAACAAGGAGTACAACATTTTTTGGTTTTGCAGAAATGAGAGCAATCGATTTATGTACACAGATATACTGATATGAATATCAATCAAAACGATATGATGTTGAAAGTCCTGGTACGTGGTCGATCCGGTCGGTCGATTCTTCCATTATGTGTAAACGGATACGGATTATATCCATTCTGGCATTAAGACGTTTAATTTAAAAGACGAACGACTATTATTTTGTATTTTTGGATTAAATTTGTGTACAAGGTATTATGATCCAAGATACACAGGTATATAAAGCACTAGAGACACAAAAAAAAGATATTTGTGTTCTTATATCGTGTTACAAACGCACACACACACACACGCTCACATTGTATAATTTCTTGGAGACAATAAAAATAAATAAATGTTTAATAATAGCATAATTAAAAGGGCAATAGTTATTTAAGTTGAGTTTCTTCTCCTCGTGTGTTTAAATGAAAAATTTCTATGTTACCGTTTATATCCTCTACACACTTAATTAGTCATTAATCAATACAAAAAATAAATGGTTCGATGCTTGTCAGTTAGATCATGACATCTAGTGTCTATATAATATGTGCTATACACAGTAGAAATTAATCAGCAATTTTATTTATTTTGCTATTTTTGCTGGTGTTGTCGTGTACAGCACAAAATCAACACAGCTTTTGTGTGCTTTTGGATATTAACGGCACGTGGAGAAAGATTATCATTACGATTATTATTATTTTATAACGTTTTTTCGGTGGTGCCGTCATATCGCGGGATTTCGTCTTACTTCTGCATATTACATTGAAGTAGTATTTATCTTTTATTATATTTTGTTAAATTCCTTAGAGGATAATTTTATGTAACTTTTAGCAACGCATTCGACTCACCACATTACCATAAGTATATTTAGTTGATTTTTATTACCTGGAAAGAGATAAAAAGAATGTAATGTTAATATTTAAATCTTTTAAGTTATAATGTTTGTTTTTAAGTTTTGTGAAACGTTGGTATTAGGTCGTTTAATGAATCTGAATTGATGAATGTATTGACCGTGTCATATAGGCAAACAAATTTGACCCAATTCAACTTAGAAATTTAATCTTTGTATTCAAAAACATAAACTATTTGTTCTAAATTATACTAAAAATTGTGCTTTGCTTCTTGATGTCGAGGTAATCAGGCCGGATGCGCATGCCTTCCCCCTCAAAGATCCACGTCCCGTGGGTCAAAAGTTCAATCAAATGGGATCTAATGTGTTGAATTCCTCCTAGGTTACTGCGAATATCTTTTTGGTGGGTTTGTTTGTTTATAAACAGTGTTCCTTTCTGACTTTTTACATGTGCTTTGTTGACAAAAAATGATTAAACATTTGGTGACGATCATGATACTGAAATTGTTGAATGTAGCTTTCTTGTGTTCGTTGAAAAGTTGCTGGAATTGTTCAATGTTGTCTAAGTACAAATTATTTAGGTAACCAGAGTCGATTTTGAATGAGAGTAAAGTTTTTAGCAATAACCAAAAATAAGCATGTACTGGAAATCACACTGTTAAAATATTTGTTATAGTAATTTCGAGTGAAAAGTTAAATTTCATGAAATTTAAAATATAATAAAATTCATATGCAATATGAGTTGAAATAAAATACAGCAACTCATGTTGCTCAGAGATACTTTTTAAGTAAAAAAATTTGTTCCTTTTGATTTTGAGTGCATCCAATTTTGGCAATCCCTAAGATTGCACCAAAATTTAATCACCGGTCTTTTAGGTGTGACGAACTTAACAAAATTTATTATTTTAAAGTTTACGCAAGGGTACATATAATATTTTGACAGTGTAATTCAACAAAACCTTGAACAGAAATGATTGAAAATTATAGATAGTAGATAGTCCCACGCATTTACATTCAAATACAATTCAAAATACAATGTTAAGAGTAAGAACGCATCTCACTAGCCCGAAATCTCACTACGATATTTTGAAAGCCTATTATTTAGGTGATTTAACGTAAATCCTTAAGATTAGCCCCGTATATCGAACTACATAACGAATTTAAGACAAAATATTGAATGAGTAAAGATTTTCCATTGAAAACTTAGTACTTCATAGGGCTTCTCACTAGCCCTAAATCTTACCATGATATTTTGAAAGCTTATTAGTTAGGTGATTTAACGTATATAATGAAACCGCGTGAAAATCGCTAGCGTTAGCCCGTTTTAAAAAACAGCAAACCGCTGCATTTTAAATTGTATTTGCATGTAAATTCGTGGGACGGTCTATAATCGGGTTGCGTGGGACTATCTATAATTTCCAAACATTTCTTTCCAAGTTTTTGTTGAATTACACTGTTTAAATATTGAGTGTACACTTGCGTAAATTTTAAAATAACAATTTGTTTTTAAGTTCGTCAAACCGGCGTTGAAAGTAATTCCTAAGGGCCTGACCCATCAAATAATGTATGAAACGTTGAATAATATTGAAACATTTCAATAAGGACTTGCTGACGACCTCATAGAGATTGCACCACACTGTCACCATGAGAGTTTATTGAGTTCCCATCAGTGGGAGTTTATTGAACAAAACTCTCAAGGGCTCCATCTGATTTTTGGTAGAATCTCGTTTAGGTCATTAACAGTGTTGTGCGTCTACGAGTATTTCTGAATTGTCTACGTGTTGGTGTCGAAAATAATGTAGACAATTGATTTTTGATTAGACAATGTCGAGAATTGGTAGAATATGTAGACAATTCGTAGACAATGTAGATTATTACTTTTTGTTGGTTTTTCCATTGTTTTCGGTACGAAGTCGTCATCTTTTAGTATTCCAGTTTAAATTGGGGTTTACCTATATTTGGGCAGTTATAATTCAATTTTTAATAAACAAATAGGTGAGATTGAAAATCTTGGTTAATCGTTGTACTCCATATTGATACAACCATTAGCGATTTATGAACATTTTCGAAACAAATACTTCGTTTCTGATTTTTACGTCCATTTTTGAGCAACGTGGTTGGGGTTCTACATGGTGGTTGGATTTTGATTAAAATTAAATACGGAAAAGAAAGGTGTTTCTTATAGATACTATGGTTTTCCAGACTAAAATTGTCTGAAAGCTGTGATGATGATCTTCAATCCTTCAGAGATTCACCAATTGATTATCAATAAATAATAAATAAATAAATAACAACTTCATCATCAGCGCAAGGCTACCATTGCTGGTATTATTGCAAGGTTGAGTGACCACTTGGAAACATCATAGAAAAAGTGAATAATGAAATGCAATGAAACCTCCTCTCCCTCCTCTTTCCTGGCCAATATACCTTATTCAGAAGCCCTGGAAGCTGGCTAGGATTCAATGGATCAATCATTCATTGATCCGTATATTCAAAATGATTACAGAAACGAATTACTAGAACAAATAATGCAACCCGATGGTGGCAAATATCTGACTCTTGGCTATCGTACACGGACACGAATCATAAATTGAAACATCAAAACTCTAACAGAAACGTGACGGTTTAGCAGCAATTAGAAAAAAAGACAAACGAAATTCTCAGCCTCAGTGTAGTGTTATAAAACAGTGCCGACCAAACGACACTGTAGTTCAAGCTTTGGCGTTTGGATCGGGAGGGTACTGGGTTCGAATCACGATATAGGAGGGCAGGATGCAAAAGGGAATTTTCATCATTAGATTACGATCTAGAAAAAAAACGCAACTATGACCCCCTGTCGGAGTGCAGAATTCATGTTCGGCATGAAGCTATGCAATGTGCAAATGGCTCGACGTAAATCAGTCCTATAGCAGAACAGATTGCAAAGATAAAATAAAAAAACAGTGGTGAAATAAAGATAAGGGAAATTACTTAATATATTCCCTGGGCGCGATGAATAAGGCGTATGTACGTACACATCTTAACAACAGAAACCTGCAGCATAATCGTAGCATCGTAATAGGATTCCATTCAAAAATGCGAACGCAATCTTTAATATTGATACGAAACAACCAAGGATGAGTTCTATGAACCTAAAAGCTACAATAAAGGACACACAATAAAATGATCAAAATAATTCAAGAAGGAGAGATCTCAATCCAAAAATTGGAACATATAAAACCGACCTGGTAAACCAACTTATGGGTAAAGAAGCAATATAGCTAGACTATATATGTGCGTAATACGAGTAATAATGGAGAACGGCACACCCAGTATTGCGTCACAAATCAGATAATTCAGAGCAGGCAGCAAATATCCAAACAAAAATATACACATATGAATGTCATCTGACGTAGAACTACGAACCAAATAGAACACGCAAATAGATTACGTAATGACTAACAAGAAATTTGTCAAGCCATTGCAAGACGTCAGGGCAACGAGTGGTGCAGACATTTACATTGACCACCAACCAGTAAAATATCATACTTCAAAATTAAACAGCCAACGAAGAAGCAGCCATCAGTGTTGGGCAACAGTGGAAACAAATCTAAGAAACTTATTTCGAAACAGCTTCTAACCAACACACTCGGGTCGGGTACCAATAATTCATACGAACCCCCTCCCCCCTCCACCTCCTCCCCACCCCCCCTTACGCTAGTCAATAAAAGTGCAAAAGTCCTAAGAGAATGTATAAATTGGCAGGATATAATTCCCCCTTCAACATATAACCATAAAGATATTAAGATATTAGCAATGGCCATCCTCTATAGAACTCCACCCGTTATTCGACAGTCAACTCGAAATTAACAAAGTAACAAGCTGGCTTCAGACCAAGGCCAATTTACACCAATATTTCATATTTAAACAAAACGTATCACCACTGCACCTACTCAGATCTTGCAAAAGAAATTAGCCTCAAAATAAATTTTAAGACAACCAGTCGATGAGGCTAAACACACCAATGAAATCGTATACGTTGGTTGTAAATACTTTAGCGAAAACTGGTGGCACATCAACAAAACCAGATTATTAATGAACATGTTACGCAAAGCCTGGAACACATTTGTCCTATCCCGCAAATACCAAACTAAGAATGTTTAATTCGTATGTGAGATCAGTGTTGCTGTACGGTTGTGAAATCTAGAAGCGTGGAATACCAACAAAATATCAAATATTGAGCTCCTTCAGATGAATTATTGACATTGAGGAAGTCGCACAATTAAATGACCAGCAGTTTTTTGAAATGGAACCCACAAGAGAGAAGGAAGGTCTAACGATCAGCTCTAACATGGAAACGAACGATGCTAGCAGAAGCGAAACAACTCGGAAAGTCGTGGGTGGAAATCAAAGTAATATAACCTAACATAGTTTGATGGTCCAGCTCAGTAGGCTCCCTGTGCTCCTGAATTGGAGATAAGAGGAGAAAATATTGCTTAAAATATCAAGTGAGCCATCGGTCATATTTTGGCATTTATTAGGATTATGAACCCGAGGAATTTGTACTCGTATGGTCGTTGTTTGTCTCAAATTTGTTTTACCATTTTATTGCGTGGTAATGATTCTGAATATTGTAAAGAGTTTTTCAATAGGGACGCTCGAAATTTGTTAGGTTATAGTGGACATGTTACCATTACTTTCACGATCATGCGGCAAGTTTACACCGTTTAATCCTCCCAACCGGTTTTTTATCGTGCACACGATTTAAAAACGTTTAGCTTTCGTCATTTAACGATTTCGCACTTTAACCGTATTATAAACGTAAATGTGCTTCATTACCATATAGAAGCTTTGAGTCATATTTTCAATGTAAAGAAAGAATGAATTCCATCTTGAAATGGTTTGAATTCCAAAGAAACAATAGAATTTTGATAATTGCTAACATAAATAATAATTTTCGACATTTTCGACATTCTCTACATTGTCGGCACCACTTTCTTAATTTTGTATTGAAGTAGACAAGGCACAACACTGGTCATTAATTAGACATCCCAGAGATGGCACCAAAATGCACTCATATAAAAGTTATCTTAGGTTCTTACCTATTAAACGTTAAAATCATTTCAATGTAAACTTGCTCAGAATGTTTTTTGTTAGTACAACTTTCAACGGTTCCTTGTTATTTTGGAGGGAATCCCATTAGGGCCAATAACAAGTTACCACAGAGATAACACCACAATGCCACCATACATGAATAATACCTACGGGTTTCCTCTTTGAACGAAGCATGTTTCGTTCCAATGTGGGTTTGCTCAGTAAGTTTTTTGAGCAAACTTCTCATCGGTTCATTCTGATTTTTGACAGACATTACAAGAGATAGCACCACAATGCCTTCATATAGGTATTGCTAATTTCGTTTGCTAACTGCGCGGTTCGAACTATTTCCTTTACTTCTTCTTTGATAAGTATAAGGTGGTTAACCAGTATTCGTTCCATTCGGTCATTTTCATCTACATTTGAATGTTCAATATTTTTATTGTATTCACTAAGAATTTGCTGGGATATGTCGATTAAGACTTCGTTGATTTTATATTGCTGGTTGTTTTTGGCGAATAATTGGTTGGTTGATTTTTCACTATTTGATCCCAATCCATTTTCATGTACTACTGACCATTCTAGGGAATCTGTTTCCTATGTTCCATATGATTTCTGAGTGCCCTTTGGTGTTCTTCTTTTATAATTGCAAATTTATTTTCTTTATTGGCGATGTATGTCTGTAACCATTTTTGGGTTAGGTGAATTTTATAACTGGAGGAGTGTTCTCCAAAATTTCATTGAGAGTATTCGGCTTTAACTTTTCTCTTTCTGCTTAGAATATATGTGGTGTGAAGGCCGATGGGTGCGGTTCTTCGTGGACATAAATATCCTGACCTTTTTGAAATAGATTTGACTCTTAAATGCGTTGATTGATGCTTCGCAGTATTGTATCAGGTCCGTAGGACCCTCTGCAGAATTATGAATTCTTCCATCAGTGGACAAAGTGTTTACTTCTAGCTCCAGCCATATTAGGGCGTTAACAACTTTATTAATGCAGCCAGGTTTGTAAACATTATTTCTTTCGCTCTTAGCGAATGTGGGTGGCTGATGGTCCGTATGGGTTTTAATTTTCTTTGCACCATACAAATAATTTCTTAACTAGTTATCGCCAACATTTCCTTTTCTTTGACCGCATAATTTTCTTCCGTTTTGTGTAAAGATCTCGAAATATGATTGGTTTGTCTTTGCCAATATCCACCTGTGAAAGTACGGCTTCTATTGCTATGTCCGAAACGTCGGCAGTCAAGGTGAATGGCTTGTTGAAATTAGAAAATACCAGTATTCCCGAAGAGGATATTAGTTCATCTGATTTTGGTTCATACTGTTTCACTATCTTTGCGATCCTTAATGAAACGCCTGTAGCATGATGCCAATTCGAGAAACGATATATTAGGTATTTCAGATTCTCTGGGTTTTTTAGATATAGCAGCTACCTTCTTTGGGCCGGTCCTAAAGCCTTGGCTCGTGATGATATAACCTAGAAATTCAGTTTCTGTTTTAAGGAATTCCAGTTTGTCCAAATTGACCCGTAGGTTGGCTTTTTCAAGTTTGGAAATATTCAATATTATTTCAGTGTTCAATAGCTGTTCTTCCTCGGTTTGTGCTCCAAAAATAATGATGTCATCGATGTAGACGTAGCAAGTCGTGCATTTTTAAGACAAATGGGAAGCTTTAAAAATTCATACTTCTTCAGTGAAGAACTTAGAATTCTCGAGATTCGCGACGGCAATGTGGCGGGAATGTGACGGCATTTAATCGCTTGTTATAAATATTCATCCTGTATTTTTGCGTATTGGAAGCTTCCAATTTCTTCTTTAGTTATACAGAACATTACATTTATCATGAATTCACCTATAAACATGCATGGTTTAGCATTTGCACTACGGTGCTGCAAGTAGTACAATTTTTTAAAAACCCTGGTTGTGATTTGAGTAGTGCGATGTCTAGATGTTAATACCCAAATTTGGTAGGAAGTAATTTTTATGTACATCAATGAAAGTGTTTGTGATTGTTTTCGCCTTATAAGGAAATCATTTCTAAAGTAAAATTGCTTATAATTTGAAAATCAACCAGAGAAATTGAATTACAACTTTTTCTGAACTTTCCCACTTCACTTGAACTCAGGTGTTAGGGAATCGAAGGTACGCACTATTGTTTCTCTACGGCGTTCCATTGGGAGAAAATTCAAATTTTTATGTACATTGCGTATGTATGAGCCGGTTAAATTTTGTCTACCTTGAATATGAGCTGATGAAACCTGATCATAATTTCACTTCCGCAGAAAATTGTACACGTTTACTCAATTCCATTTTCATATAAATTCCAATGAAACGATTATGTTCATCATGTTAATGCCACCTTCGCAAAACAACTTCCATGAAGTTTTTAACAAAATAAAGTAAAAAAGAAAAAATTCTTTGTCCTTGAAAGCTTTCGTTAATTGATGAAATAATTTCCATATTAACAGGAAAAATGAAAGATAATTTATTAACATTTTCATTGGAATTGGGTGCAGCCATCATTGTGAATGATAATAAAAATAACTTAATTGTAATCATAAGCGTGGTACGCGTGTATGTGTGAATATGTTAGTGGTGCTTTCTGGCGAAACTGAAAAAAAAAGAAAAGCGCGCGCTAATTTCATTTATGTTTGTTATACCGCTTCACCTCTCTAGGAAGTGTGATGTAGCGGAAACATAATTCTTGGTTCTTATATATTATATAATTACGAGGAATTCATAAGCCGAACCAAAGCATATAGGAAAACATAGGAACATATTTTGAGGTGGATACTATGTTTGGTGTAGCACCGATGTTTTTATGACATGTATAACAAATTATTATGTCAATGCCATAAAATTACGAAATTTATGGAATCTAATTAGGTGCAAAGTTTAGTAGAAATATATTTATATATATAAAACGCGGAGGTTGTAATTTAATTTATTTCAGAAATTATTTTTCACCTTATTCGGATTATAAACTGATGACATTGGAAATTTAGTTTCTTTGAATAAGGCACTTTAAGTAATTTGAAACCCTTAATTCTTTATAATAGGGTTAGAAATAATTGTTGTTAACCCCTTTTTGTAAACTTTAGCAACCTTCACAAATAGCTTAGGGATCAAAAGGAATTACAAATTTAAGGTATATTTTGCTTGAAATACCTTTTAGAAATATTGTTAGGCGTTCAAAGATTGCTTGATATAACCTTGATCTACCTTAACACACCCGACTAAATTTATTGATTTCCATCAAAACATTTACGTCAAGCACACATACTAACATAGTAATAAACATCAACGGTGAACAAAGTCTACCGGAATTAAAAGTTTAATTGATTTTCCACTTTCGTCTCACTCTCTCTCGTTTTTACACCACAGTTATATCTATTGCAGCACTATTGTTGGCGAGTACGTATTATCGAGGTTCGAATATAATTATTACCGAAAATAAAATTGTTCAATTCCTAGACAAATCTCATTCGCATTATAAAATCATAAAAAAAATATTTTTTTTTGTTGTATACAGCAGAAGCCAACGACAACAACACAACTATGGAAATCCACACACACACACACACAGATAACCTACGGCAATATATAGAAATGGTAAAGCCAGAAAAACTTTTACAAAACACCAATAATAGCAACGACAACAAAAGCACCGTCAACAATAAACGTTGTGTAATTTATTCATAGAGAATTTTCAATTAGTTTTTCCATCGTTGGTTCGTTCGTTTTACCGTTTCCTTTCCCTCCCGTCATGAGCTTTATTCGTTTCATAATTTTTTTGCAGCTTAAACGTACACATTCAGCGCACACTGTAAAATCTTTTAAGATATTCGTACAAAAATTGTTTTGCTTTGATTTCTTGATATTATTACTTTTTTTTATATGTCATGTACTTCTACTTAAATATCTATGTACGATGTTGTGTACATTGTACACAGCCATAAGATGTAAGATGAAATCGCATACAAATTTAGAAAAAAGAAAATGTATTTTTTATTGTTTCTTACATTTCGAAACGTGTACGAAGGTGAGTGCTCTTCAATAACCTTATTTTCGAAATGCAATTTTCTTTCGTTTATGCTGGATGTTTTCTGTTTTTTTTTTGTTATTTGTTGGCGTTTATTTCCGTCATTTTAGACTTATGTGTAAAATAGAAAAACATATAGTTAAGAGATATTTTTTATATACATAGAATCACAAACAGGTCGAAAAGTACTTTGGTACAGGAAGCTGTTTATTATTATTTTCTTATTTTCATTTTGGTTGTGATTTACGTTTAGCTCATACATAAAAGCAGGTGTCAATTTCGTATAAGGAGACTTGAAAAAAAAAAATAAAAAATTCTTGAGTGTGCAAAGGGCACGGAGCTGGACCGAACATAAGCATTTATTGCAAAAATTATCTTTAACATTAGGTAACGGAAAACCGGCCTCATTAAACTAAAACAATAAGCTTAGAAAAGCTAAAGTTATAGCAGAGCCTCCTTAAATAGAGCCATCAACATAGTTGAGCTTTTACAGAGGAGTAAACCCAATATACCTGCATATATTGAATTAACGCTTAAACCTAATTTTCATATTTCTCAACAATTTTGTAGTTTAATGGTAAGTGAAATGAAAATTGTAAAAAAATTTCCGGGCAGCACCTGGATAGTAAGAAAACCACACCGTTTTCATTATTTCGTTAGGTAATCGTTAGGTTATAATTCAACACATTTTGGCGTTTGGTAAACAATGGGTAAATTTTTATTTTGCAAAAACGAAGTCACGTACAAAATTTCATTCTACAAAACTAACTATACAAATACTTAAAGTGGGAGATATAGAGTTAAAATCAATTCAATTTTATGGTTGTTCGGAATTCGACAACAATTAAATGCAAAACGTTGTTTAGAATGATATGCGGGAACACATTTTGGGAAAAAATTTACTTTAGATAATCCTAATATTATCACAAACCTAACGATCGTAATCGTTTGGACAACTATCATTGACGATTGGTCACCACTAGTTTTCGTTTGGTTACCCCTGGAAAGTAGGTTGTCCCATTCTAATAATTTTATAAATCCAACGAACGAAATCGTTTGGTTAGCTGTCTTTGAGGATTGGCCATTCAAAAATTTCATCTCTAAAATCTCATATTTCCATCAGATTCGACCTGTTCGGGTCTGGAAAGTTTACCAATACAACAAAAAATCAAACGATCGGAATCGTTTGGCCAATTGTCATTGAGGATTGGTCACTAGTTGTATTCGTTTGGCCATAAATTTAATTTTCGCAATAAATCCTTACGTATAAGGTTGATCAAACGAAAACAACTAGAGATCAACCTCAATGAGGATTGACGAAAAGATTACGATCGTTAGATTTATGAAATTAGTAGAATTTCGTAAACTTTGTAGACCCAAACATTTTGAGTCTGATGGAAATGGAGATTTTAACTAGCAACAACTATTAAGCAATTTCAATGATACTTGGCCAAACGATTTCGATCGTTGAATTTATAAAATTATTATAGTATTGGTGAACTTTCAGGACCTGAATTAACTGAATCAAGCAAAAATGATGAGTTTTAACGAGTTTTCGAAATAAATTGGTATGTAATGTTGACCAAACGAAAAGAGTTGGCGAAATCTCCTCAATAATAATTGACTAAACGATTTTAACCATTGAATTTGTAAAATTAGTAGTGTTGGTAAACTTTCCCTGTCCCAAAATTACGAATCGGATGGTTATATGAATTTTTAACGAATTTCCGCGTTAGTGCGTTCCAGCATATATTTTTTAATAACGTTTTGGATTTAATTGTTGTCGAGTTATGAACACCCCAAAAATTTAATTTATTTTAACTTTATGTCTTCTACTTTAGATACAATTCTTTTCAATTGGATTTGTTGTTAATTTTATAAAATGAAATTCCCAATTTTGATCTCGTTTTTTCACAATCAAAAATATCCATTGATGATCAAACGTCAAAATGTGTTGATTAATTCTGACCTAACGAAATTGAATGAAAACGGTATGATTTTCTTGCAATGAGATATTACCCGGATTTTTTTCTTCAAATTTACAAGATTTATGTACCGTTTGAGTGACCAAACTATGAAAAATAGTAACCAATCCTGACCAAACGATTCCAATCATCTTTTTTACCAAAACCTTTGGCTGGGATGCTAAACAGTCGGACCTATGTAATTCGCTTCTCATGTAAAATAAAACAATAAATGTTAGTGCATTTTCTTCTAATTTTTTTGTTTATAGAGATAAAATTTGAAATTAATTTAAATTTTTCACTAAAAATGCTTGTTTTTACTATAGAAAGTATAATTCTGAGCTGTTTGAGATAAAACTTGAACTCAAATTACCATAAAACATTCGTAAAATACAATGAGGGAGAACGTACTAATTTAATTTGTTATTTTTATACGCAGTTACAATTTTTGCCACAGATGCCATCGTAATGAAGAATGTAGTATATATACGAAAGGAAATTGTTTCGTGTCACTTTTGAATCGATGATATGCTATTTGGGATTTGGCAAGCTACCGGAGGTTTGTTACTTACATTTAATAGTTACTTTGACTTTTTGGGCTTTTTAGTCACACAACCGATTGTCATGAAATTTTTACCATGGATAAGTTGCTATGCATAGTTTTCTGTTAGAGTAGATCCTTACTTACTCATAATAAGGATCCGTTAGGAAGGCCGGCATTTAGAACCAGGAAAACTCAGGTAAATTCGATATACGATAATTCTCTACACGATATTCGAAAATTGTCATTTCTAAGTACCTGGGACCATAATTTTTTTTAACATGACTCATTTTCTGTTAGAGAAAAATTTAGGGAAGCTCGATATACAATAATTATCTAGCTTAAATTTCTCTTTGCATGCTGCATTTTCCATACACGGTATGATACGTGTTAGCCGAACCACTTATTGCAATCGCTGATTATAATTTGCCGCAAGAATCAAGCATAATTTTGAATACTTTGGCAACCAAATCTGGCTTATCTGATTCGATTTCGAAAGGTGATTGGTTTTGAATGGTTTAGTCAACTCGAATTCACAGCGAATGCTATGAACAAAACGGGTGGTCTTGTTTACCCAACATTGACATGGCGTGGCAGCATTGCTCTCGTATGCTTCGTGGTGATCCGTAGGATTATGGGAAACCACTGCCACTCCAGCCCGAACATTTTGGTTGGCAGCTACATTTGCCAAGCGATCTACCCATCACTAAACTTGCATTATTCTGGTGATGCCAATGATTCCGAAATATTATCTAAATCTAAAATGGAAGCTGATAAGAGGAGAGGTTTTTTAACAAAAATGTTAAAGGAGTCCGGATTGGTTAAAGCAAAGGAAGATCAAATTGTTAGTCCCACCTAACTTTCCGGTGTAAATGATGGGATTAAATTCATTTTGGTAGTTGGCACAACATTGTGCTATAATGATTTGCTGCAATTGCACTAATTTATTGCTGGATGGAAGTGGTTTGTCTTGTAGTATGCCTCATCATAAACTTCGAAAGCGTACGCTTTCATTGAAGCAAATGAAACTCCATTGTTAATTGATCTGATTTGATTACAAAATTTGCTGTAGTGAGGATTTTTTTGATTACTTTAAGAACTTGGATTTAGAAGGGATATCCATGTTCGTTGCTGTTAATACTAATTATAGCTTTGGAAGATAAGGCTTTCCCTTTCAACAGTATTGGGTGAATATACCATCAGAAGGATCCTCAGCGAAATTTTTTTTTGACTTATAGAACTTACAAAGGACGTTTATTGTCTTAAAAATTGTGTGGATTTAAGATGGTTCATTGTCTTTGTGTGCGACGTTGGTTTACGTATTCTTGATGCTCCTCAAGGCAAGTCTCAATTGTCGGTATTCTGTGTTCTGACGTTGTCGATAATGCTGTTGTCGGGGTTCGTTGTCTCCAGTCGCTTGAACAACTGAGGAAACTCTGACTGTTCTGGGGTCTGGCGTTGTCGATAACTATTGAAATTAGTGAACGCACTCTGTGGTATAATTGTTGTATTTTGGACAGCGAACGAGAAACACTCAAAACTTTACAGGATTAATGTGGGGACATGACAACGAATAAATTTAATTTAAAATTTAAATTTTGATTGTTCGTGAGGGTAATGTGTAGCTGTTTAAAAAATTTCAGGTTACTACATCCGCGAAGTGTAGTGAAATTTTTGAGTACCGTCGATAAAGGAATAGTGATTATGGCAATTTCATCATTGTATGAAAAGAAGAATTTGGAAGAAGTCGATAAGCGTGATTTTCTTCTATTCATTTTAATTTCGGTACACATTTCGAATCGAAACAAAATGGAAGGCGATCGGATGAACATTGATAAATTGGAAGTTAGTGGAAATTGGCTTACATGGAAATTTCAGAAGCGCCAAATTCTAGAGCCTAGAGAGTTGTTCAACGTAGTGTAAGGCATCGATCAAAAACCAACGATTGTGAATGCATATTATGCGGTTTATATTAAGACATGGAAACAGAATGATTTTAAGGCAAGATGAGAAATTTCGAGGACTTGTAAAAAGCAGCGGCGAAACTGAATTTGTCAAAGAAGAATCCCAATCCCTAAAAAGGGTCATTCATCGGAACAGAACATCAAAGGAAAACCTAAGGGCGCTGGTAGTAAGTCAAACGGTAATTGTTTTCATTGTTGCGAGAGTAATCATTGGAAATGCGACTGTACACAGAATAATAAAACGGACAATTCAGATCACAAGAAACAGAAAGTTGTTTCGACGATGTAATTCTTTGTGGTAACAACTAACAGTGGGGAATGGTGAAAAGATCAAACATCTTGAGAAAGAGCCGATATCAACATTATTGCGCTCGATGTATCGGAAATTGGTTTGATTCTTTTCCTCGGCAAAGGTCACGGATCGTGGCTATCGATTGAATTCTAATAGCAAGTGCTGCGAACTACTGAAGAATGGAACCATTTATGCAGTGGGATTTCGACCCGACAGGCTGTTCAAAATTGAGAACTCATCGGCGGTTGATGTGGCCATTACAAATGTGGTGATCTAAAAAATTTCACTTCACGCATGACATAAACTATTCGGATATCAGACCGTCGTATACGTGAAGAAATTTTTACGATATAATGTAATCGATTTCGTCGGCGTGTTTCTACGAAAAGCATCATTGTGGAAGTTGTAAAATTTGGAAAGTCAAAGGAAAGTGGCAAAATTATTCATGCTGACGTTTGTGGGGTAATGCTAACGAATATACGCTTGGCGGTGCGGGCCATTTTTGTTTCTGCTTCTTCTTCTTTTTATGAAGCAAAAGTCGAAGGATGCAGTAAAGATTAAATTCGCGGTGTTGCAAATGCAGCAAGACAATGGACATAAGATGTGCAATTATCTACCAGTCAACGTTACAGAGTTCGTCAATGTGGAATTGAAAAGGTTGTTCAATGAGACGGGTATTGAGCATCAGCGAACTGTACATTTATACCGAGGCAGAATGGTTTTGTGAAACGTGACAACCGAAGGAAACGGACTACAAATTTCGTGCGAAGGATGTGCATGCACTGAACCAAATGGGAACGACGACAATGCATGAGAATCCACCGTATGAAAAATGGCACAGTAAAATGGCGGATTTTCGAGTTATAGCTTTTTATGTATATTGAAAAGGTAAATCTACAAAAACTAGATACAAAGGCGGTCAAGTGTGTGTTATTTGAATATGATAATCATTCGAAATCGTATCGAGCGAGGAACCCGGAAACAAACAAAATTGAGGTAACTCGTGACGCGATATTTTTTCTGGTAGAATTAATGGCGGCACTGAACGTTATAGTGACATTAATAAGAAGAAGTGAACGATGCTGTGACAACGCCAGCGCAATCAATCGACGTGGGGCAATATGCGATCTGTATAAGAGGAATATCATTGAACGACATTAGCGCGATAGAAACAGCATTACAGCGGTGCGGCGATTAGCTTATTAAGCATTGGTAGAACACGTTGCCTTGTTGGCAATCAGCGAAAAACTAAGGACATACTGAGTTTTACTCATTAAAAATCCTACAAAATGGATGAAAAACGAAAGAAGCTTTTTTAAACGGTAATTGGGAGGCCGAGTGTGCAAGCTATTCAATAGCTTGAAGTTTTCGTTATTCATTAAAACATTCGACTGGCCAGTGAATCGGATTCAGTGTTTTTGTCTGCAGTGGGAAGAATGGAATGATGCTACTTGCGATTTATGTCATTGAATATTTGTGCAGGGAATTCGAGGTTAAAACATTCGAGCTCAAATGTTGCTTGGGGCTTGAAATCGAATAACGACCAAATGGATCGATTCTTGAAAATTAGCAAAAGATACGTTGGGGCGCAGATCGCTAAAATTCAGTGGCTCTATCGACAACAAAATTTTTATTAACTGATTTGGGCAAGCCGGTTTTCTTTATAGGTAATCAAAGATTGATTCGGCTCATGAAAACTCCAAAATTCCATAAGAGGAGCAATCATATAGTCGTGCGATATCATTTCATCAGAGAGAGGTATGAAGATAGAACTTGCAGCGGCCGACATAATGACCAACACGTTACCAAAAGTTTTTTGTTCCACAGGATTAAGGTTAATTAAAAAGTTCAATAATAACGATGTTGCCTTTCACGATTTAGATGACTTTTACGTTCATCAGGGTTTTGTTGTCCTACTCGTAGGATTACGTAAGTTCTTTACATTTTTGTAATGAGGACCTAAACAAATTCTCTTTTCTTACAGAGTCTTACAGGCA
Organism: Nephrotoma guestfalica; assembly: GCA_963691935.1. Taxonomy (NCBI): domain Eukaryota; kingdom Metazoa; phylum Arthropoda; class Insecta; order Diptera; family Tipulidae; genus Nephrotoma; species Nephrotoma guestfalica. Next base: position 222,893,838 of record OY829914.1, read on the forward strand.
CCATTAGGCTGTTGTATAATATTGAGAGTATTAATTATTATTTGCAGTAAAAGCACGTTTGTTTCTAAGGAATGGTAAACTTAATCAAAATATTTTCCATTGATGACTTTCGACCATCTTTCTGGCAATTTATGAATTCCATCAAAAAAAAAAATGTATTTTAATGCGATCCATTTGTCGAGCCCTTTTTTAGATTTCTAAGTGCTTCTTAACTCTCTGAGTCTCAATATTTGAAAGTGCAAATCTCTATCGTTTCACCGTAAAGTCAACCCTGTTACGCAAGGCTACATGATAAATGGTGTACTTCTTCAGGTAGTAGCCGAAAGTAAAGACCTAGAGGTTACTTTCGTTGAAAACGTGAGCTTTACTAAGTAACGGGTTATCCAATTCGAGGTTGATAAAGTAGAAATCTGTATACCGACATCTGTCAAAGATAAACGTCAAGTACGCTGTCATTTATTTAGTTGACATTCTGCCATTTAAGAATATGGAGCATTTAACAATCGACCAACGCGTTAAAATTATTAAATCTTATTATAAAAATAGTGATTCTGCCGTATCCACATTTCGCGCTTTACGAGCAGATTATGGTCGTCATAATCGTCCTACAAAGCAAACCATATTGAATACAGTCAATAAATTTGAACAAACTGGATCTGTTACTGATATTGTAAGGTCTGTGCATCATCGAAACATTCGCAAAGCTGAAAATATCGCTTCTGTAGCTGAAAGTGTGGAAGAAGATCCAAATTTGTCAATTCCTCGTCGAGCTCAACATTTAGGCCTATCTTATGGCTCATTATGGCGCATTTTGCATCTGGATTTGCATCTCCATCCGTATAAAGTCCATTTGACACAAGAGCTAAAGCCTGCTGACCATGGACAACGAAGAACATACGCAAATTGGGTGTTGGAAAAACAGGCCGTCGATGCTGATTTTTCGAACAAAATTTTCTTCAGTGATGAAGCTCATTTTTCGCTTGGTGGATACGTTAATAAGCAAAACTGTAGAATTTGGGGCTCAGAAAATCCACAATTGATTACACCCGGAAAAAGTCACTGTTTGGTGCGCATTGTGGTCTGGTGGTGTGATTGGGCCGTATTTTTTTGAGAACAACCATGAACGAACCGTTACCGTCAATTCTGAGCACTATGGCCGCATGTTAACCGATTATTTTTTTACGAAAATCGAAGATTATGATCTTGACGATATGTGGTTCCAGCAGGATGGAGCAACCAGTCACGTAACACGAGCAAATCGAGATCTTTTGCAAGAGAAATTTCCTGGACGTTTGATTTCGCGATTGGCTGATGTCAATTGGCCTCCAAGATCCTGTGATTTAACGCCTTTGGATTTCTTTTTGTGGGGCTACGCGAAAGATCGTGTTTACGCAAACAATCCTCAAACTCTTGACGAATTGAAAACTAATATTCGTAAGGTAATGGCCGAGATACCGCCCGAAATGTGCCGAAAAGTCATTGAAAATTACCGCAAAAGAATCAAGGCCTGTAAGAAGTCCCGTGGAGGACATTTGAATGATATCTTGTTTAACTAAAAATGGCAAGGATCAATCTGTAAAATGAAATAAAAATTACAATACATTCCGAATATTTTGTGTGTTTTTTTTAAGTTTACTTTATCAAGCTTGAATTGGATAACCTTGTACATTGAGAGGTGCATCGCTAGAGCGAACTCCATGCTCGGTTTTGTTAAACGTTGGACGGGTGATATTTTTGATGTGGAAACAATTAAGATCCTGTATTGTGCTTACGTTCGATCAAATTTCCATCAAATTGGTAGACAGCTAAGAGACTTCCTCCACTTAGACCGACATATAACCAACTATGGCGATAATGACCCAGTGAAGATGATGTGTAAGAGTTTCAATTGAGTTAACAATTTATTTGATTTTTGTGTAACTAAAGATAATTTTAAAAGTAGATTAAGTCAATTCTATGCCCCTCAGTGACTATTTTTTTTTGTTACTTCTAATTTTAAAATCCAACGCGGACTTATTTCAATGTAATGATATGTCTGTCTCACTTCCATGAAAGTTTCGTTTTGCTATTGATGAGAATGGTTGGCCTGGATGAACCTAGGATTTTTTGCGTTTCGGGTTATTGTAGTAAATCCATTTTTCCTCGCCAGTCACAATTTGAGAGGAAAACGCCATCTTCGGTGTCTTGTAAGCAAAGAATTGCAAACCATTAAACGATTTTCTATGTTGGCTTCAGTCAGTTCGTGTGGTACCCATTCTGCAAGTTCTTTTTCTGTTTCAGCTGAGTTGTTCTTCAATAATGCTTCCAATTCTTCATCTTCGAATTGTTTTGGTTGACCAGAACGTCCTTTGTCACTGACATCCAAATTGCCACTTTTGAATCGTTTAAACCAGTTTTTGCTAGTCTGTTGAGTTGGTGAATGTTCACCATAAGTTTCTTAAAGCAAACGGAAACTTTCAGCAGCTTTTTCCTTTTGATTAAAGCCAAAAAGTAATGCTTCTCGCAAATGCTGTTTTGTTGGTACGAAATTCGACATGTTTAAACGGGATTAAAAAATATGTTAGTTCGTTAGTTAGTTATCATTTTCTCATTATTAAACGTAACCCAAGCTAAAATATTTTCAATATTCAGACGCTACAGTGCCGCATAAGTACTGGACATTTCCATTTTTATAGTTCACTAATGTTGCAAGAACCAGTAATTATGTTTGATTTTGGCACACGGTACGACAATCTAATTCATTGTCAACTCATACCGCATTTCTACAGTTGTTACAGTATCGCATCAATGTAGAGTTGGTGAACGCACTCCATATACAAACATTTAATCATTTTTACTATTCAAAGTCGCATTAATGTTAGCGGAAAAATAGGAACACAAAAATGTATTTTTATATCAAATTTGAGCGCGGGTGTTATGGTACCCAAGATACAAAACATCGAGATAAGCAATTTTTTGCATGTTATGTTTTCAAGAAGATGAAAATTTTTGTTTATTTTTCCTCAATAATTTGTTGTTGTTGTTTTATGTACAGTATATACACGAGTATGTTGAAAATATGTTTACGTACGTAGCATCGCATACAAAGAAAAATTATTGAAAATCAACCCGGAAGCACACCACCACACAGAGTGTTAAAAAGGATTATACATTTTGTACTACATACACAAAGGGAGACACACATTTTTCTAGCTATATGTACATATATCGATTTGGTTTGAGATAAAACCACCCCCGCCATACGTCTGGTCCTAATGGCGCCTGCCGCTTTAGATCATCATATATGTATTTGTAAAAAAAAAAGTTTCCAGGATTTTTTTTTTATTTTTATTATTATTTTTTCAGAATTTGCTTATTCTCGAATTTTTTGTTATTTTTTATTATTGGTGAAACTATTTTATGTTGTTGCAAATTGCAATTTATGCATTAGAAGAAAATAATGGTAAAAAAACATAAAAACTATGTTATTGATAAGTTTATATGCACAGAGCCCAACTTAGGTATTCGAGAGGATGTGCGCGGGTATTTTATAAGGTAAGAGTAACATTTTCTTGAACAAAACCGCACCACACCACAAAATGTCGTAAAACTTGGTTGCATAATTTATAAAAATATTTCGACAGCACAAAATAATATAAAAGTTTAAAGTTTTTGACTTTAAATTATTTTTAATTCAATTACACCCACCTCAGAAAATCGGGCAAAAAGCAAAAAAAAAAAAAATATTAAGAAGAGGAGGAAGATTGCCGCTGCAACGACACGAAAACGAGGAAAAGGAATAATATATTGGTAGATCCATACATACATATATACATACATACATACATACACATACAATGGCGGACAAAACAACAAACATCGAACCGAGAAACTATGTCAATAAAAAATTCGTTGACTTTTTATCTCGCTGGGTATGGATGGATATTATATTTAGCGGGGGTGCGCCACTTTGTTGGAAACGGAATGAAATTGTTATTGTGCTTTTCATCTTATTTATCAATATTTATTATTTTTAAAATCATAAATTTTCAAGCGAAACAAAACTTAATTTTTTAGTTATGTGTATGTTGTGTATTAATGCTCGATAGATGCGGGAAAGGAAGTACTTAAATTATTTATATGAATCGGGAGCGGAACGGTGGAAGAAGATTTTCCATTTTATGCTTATTATTAAAAAAAATATACTTAAGATGTTGTTGGACATAATATACTGATGTATGTACATATATTTTCACTGTGGTGTGTAGGAGCGTAGGAGTATTATAACGAATTTTTGGAAACGATATCGAGCTACATATATTACACACGAAAATATGTATGTTGTAATGAAATTTGGAAGATATGTATAACATATTTTTATGTATATGCTTGGTTTTTAGTTCGTTTGTTCGCGATGAAGTTTCTGGACGATTAGATAAATGTTACAAAGCTACGATTTAATAATCTGATTATGCGGCTTTTGGATATCGTAATTATACTACCGTTTGCTGTGAGTCAGGACAGTGCCGCTTTATACAATTCGCGCCCCGCATTCAAGTCTATTGTAGGTCGACTTACATTAGTTTTTCTCTATTCCTGACAAAATGTCACTCCTCTAAAAACCTCCCTAAAAGTTAGTAGCTAGAATGTAAAATCAACTGTTTCCTAATTTTGAATTATTTTCGTATTATATTATGTTAAGTTTATGTTTTAACAAATATAGATGTTAAAAACCTACTAAATATGTGGTCACTACCTCAAATTGTTTGTAATATTGTTACAAATCATAAAAAATGTAATTACAATTTCAAAAGTTCTCCTAAAAATCGACTTTTTCGACTTACCATAGTCTTGAATGGGCGGTGTGAATTGAGTACTAACAGTGAGCACCTGTGCCAAAAATCAGGTATTCTTTGTTAGTGCCTCAACTCAAATTCATTGGCCACTAATACGACAAATTATAAATATGGGAACCAGCTATTTACGAATTGGTCTAGCTTCACCTAGCACAAATTACCACTAAACATGCATCCATACATTCGAATTATGTGATATTGTGTTTCAAATTTTTTTTCGGCAAAAATTTACTGCTAACTTTAATAACATGTAATTTTTGGCTAATATCAACAGAATTTTGTACTACCACCTGATACGAAATATGTCGATACTGCAGGTTTTTTCGGCTGAAATTTCCGACTATCTTTATTTATAAAAAAAAACGCACCGCAGCAGTATAGGCAACACAAAAAAAATAAAAATAATGAAATAACGCAAGCTTCACCGCGGTGGCATTTTAATATTTAACAAGTATTTTCACTTGTTAGTTTATGGGTACGCATATGATTTTGCTTCTAAATGTTAATTTTTAATATAACGGGTGTTTGTTTAAGCCTGGTAGAACTTGAAATTGTAAAAAATAAAACAAAAAATTAAATTTTTATGAACAATATACTCTGGCAGATCTCAGTATACTCTGGCAAATCATCATGAATAGACTCACGCTTGAACAACGCTACGAAATTATTAAAATTTAGACGACTTCGTGATTTTTAAGTCGCACATAAACTTCCATCTGAGCAAGCCATCCGTCGAACTGTGGATAGATTTCCTACCACATACTCTCTTCGTCGAAGGAATGTGCGTACTGAAGAGAATATCGCCGATGTAAACGAAAGTGTGGAAGTAGATCCAAATTTATCGGTTAGTCGACGTTCGCAGGAATTGCAGCTCCGTCCGTCCACTATCTTGGCCTACACCCGTACAAGATCCAGCTGGTGCAGGAATTGAAGCCACGAGACAATTATGAGCGTCGTTGTTTCCCCGATTGGGCTCTAGAGCAGTTGGCAAATGACCCGTTGTTTTATCGTCAAATTATGTTCAGCGATGAGGCTCATTTTTGGCTTAACGGGTTTGTTAATAAACAAAAGTGCCGCATAAGGAGTGAGACCAATCCACAAGCGACCCTACAGCCTCCATTACATTTGACATTGATCCTGACGAAATGTGGTTTCAACAGGAGATGCTACGTGCCATACTGTGACCGCAACCATCGACGTATTAAAATCAAAATTTAGCGATAAGTTGATTTCGAGACTGGCCTCCAAGGTCGTGCGATTTGACACCTCTCAATTATTTCCTGTGGGGCTACGTGAAGTCGTTGTTCGTGTTATTCGTGACATACGGCCAGCAGTGCTCGAAAAAGTGGCCCACAGTTAGATGTCCAGAATTCGTTTCGTCAAGAACAGCCTCGGTGCCCATGCCCAAAAAAATTTTTTGATTGCAGTTTAATTGTGTGTGTCATTTTTTAAAGTTTCAAGTCCTATCGGGCTTAAAACACCCTTTCCTATATACAAAATTCGAATATTATTTTACTTTTAGAGGAATAGAGCCTATAGTTTATTCGCCCAATTGCCTTAACTTTATTCCTTTCCGGAACATGTACATTGTACATTAGTCTTGTCTGGTCTACGAACTTCATTTTTTGAACGCACATGTTTACTTGCTTTTTCGCGTGCGTAATCGCATGCGGAAATTCCGCATGTCTGTATCAGGCATTAAACATTAAGTTTTTAGAAATTTTCTTCAGGCATTCACCACGAAAAGTAACTTGAAACACTTCAAAGTCAATTTTTAACAGTAACAGATTTAACACAGTTTCAGTCGAAATTTTTTTATTTTACAAAATATTTTTGGTATAAAAAAATACTTTCGGCCAAAGACTATCGGCTGAGAAATAATCGGCTGAAAACTGTCGGCTGAAAAATATGGACTGATGACTTTCGGTTAGAGCATGTTAACATTTGACATAACATCCAGGAGGCAGTTCGACTGAGGCAGCAATCTGCATTATCGATTTATTATTTTCGGCTGGAAACTATGCTATTAAAGTTGGGCAGCAAACACACGATCTGCATTATCGGCTAACTTTAAAAGGGTGAAATTATCATCTACGAACGATTTCAGTGATCTATTAAATGTTTGTTGTCGCTATAATTGGTTGGGTGGTGTTCAAACGCCAAAAATTGATGATTACACAAAGTCTTGATTAGTACATTATAGAGATTTCTAATATGCAGGAAGAATCAATGTGGCCGAGAAGAACGTTTCCGATCAAAGCGGCATCTAGAAGGTGACGTCTGTTCTCAAGGCTGCACATTTTATATCTTTTGCACCTTGTAGAATAGGGAGGTGGTGAGTTCCAATAGTGCAAATAATATATACATTGCTAAATCAACAATTAGTTGTCTTGTGGGTTAGATTGTAATTTTCGTTTTTTAACCCTCATTACTAATGTATGGGTCCAATGGGTCCAAATTGAAATGAAGTTCCGATAATACATAGAATGTTTAACAATTGTAACCAAGTTTATATTAATATGTAATCCTACCTTTTATATTTCTTTACATTCCTTTCTACCTAGGCTAGTATTCGTGTATTTGTTTTTGTAATTTTAGGGGTCATTCAGACCCGAGTTAGGTAATCAGGTAACTATTATTTAATATTGATAATGTTTTTTTTTCGAGCCCGTGAAGTTTCTAACAAAAAATAACACGTATACGTATACGATTCCAATTGGAAAACATGGCGGAACCATAATTCTTATTGGATTTTGATAGATTCCAATAGCCGCCATATTGAATTGTTTTAGTGTTGGTGAATTGCACTGTTAATATTTATAAACGCAAATTAGTAAAAATTTTATTAAAAATTATTATGATATTAAATAAATTCAAAATTTACACAATAAAATAGAAAAAGGATAATAAATACAAAAGATATTAAAGAAATATTTAAATAACTTAAAAAAACTTAACAAATAAATAAAATTAAAGCTTTAACAACAAAAAAATATCAAATATGTTTATTGAAAATTTTCACTCAAAATATTGAGTATTTTATCAATCTGGGCCAATAACAAGCCACTTCCAGAGATTAGGGCAAGACACCACTATATAGGTTGAATTGGCCTATCTCTAAAGAACATTTTCCGGTATAAAGTTTTCCCACGCGGAGAAAATGCAACCTTGTTAATAGCAATTTTCCACCGTAAATTTTGAGTATTTATCAATCTGGGCCAATAACAAGCCACTTCCAGAGATTAGGGCAAGACACCACTATATAGGTTGAATTGGCCTATCTCTAAAGAACATTTTCCGGTATAAGGTTTTCCCACGCGGAGAAAATGCAACCTTGTTAATAGCAATTTTCCACCGTAAATTTTGAGTATTTATCAATCTGGGCCAATAACAAGCCACTTCCAGAGATTAGGGCAAGACACCACTATATAGGTTGAATTGGCCTATCTCTAAAGAACATTTTCCGGTATAAGGTTTTCCCACGCGGAGAAAATGCAACCTTGTTAATAGCAATTTTCCACCTAAATTTTGAGTATTTATCAATCTGGGCCAATAACAAGCCACTTCCAGAGATTAGGGCAAGACACCACTATATAGGTTGAATTGGCCTATCTCTAAAGAACATTTTCCGGTATAAGGTTTTCCCAAGCGGAGAAAATGCAACCTTGTTAATAGCAATTTTCCACCGTAAATTTTGAGTATTTATCAATCTGGGCCAATAACAAGCCACTTCCAGAGATTAGGGCAAGACACCACTATATAGGTTGAATTGGCCTATCTCTAAAGAACATTTTCCGGTATAAGGTTTTCCCACGCGGAGAAAATGCAACTTTGTTAATAGCAATTTTCCACCGTAAATTTTGAGTATTTATCAATCTGGGCCAATAACAAGCCACTTCCAGAGATTAGGGCAAGACACCACTATATAGGTTGAATTGGCCTATCTCTAAAGAACATTTTCCGGTATAAGGTTTTCCCACGCGGAGAAAATGCAACCTTGTTAATAGCAATTTTCCACCTAAATTTTGAGTATTTATCAATCTGGGCCAATAACAAGCCACTTCCAGAGATTAGGGCAAGACACCACTATATAGGTTGAATTGGCCTATCTCTAAAGAACATTTTCCGGTATAAGGTTTTCCCACGCGGAGAAAATGCAACCTTGTTAATAGCAATTTTCCACCTAAATTTTGAGTATTTATCAATCTGGGCCAATAACAAGCCACTTCCAGAGATTAGGGCAAGACACCACTATATAGGTTGAATTGGCCTATCTCTAAAGAACATTTTCCGGTATAAGGTTTTCCCACGCGGAGAAAATGCAACCTTGTTAATAGCAATTTTCCACCTAAATTTTGAGTATTTATCAATCTGGGCCAATAACAAGCCACTTCCAGAGATTAGGGCAAGACACCACTATATAGGTTGAATTGGCCTATCTCTAAAGAACATTTTCCGGTATAAGGTTTTCCCACGCGGAGAAAATGCAACCTTGTTAATAGGAATTTTCCACCGTAAATTTTGAGTATTTATCAATCTGGGCCAATAACAAGCCACTTCCAGAGATTAGGGCAAGACACCACTATATAGGTTGAATTGGCCTATCTCTAAAGAACATTTTCCGGTATAAGGTTTTCCCACGCGGAGAAAATGCAACCTTGTTAATAGCAATTTTCCACCTAAATTTTGAGTATTTATCAATCTGGGCCAATAACAAGCCACTTCCAGAGATTAGGGCAAGACACCACTATATAGGTTGAATTGGCCTATCTCTAAAGAACATTTTCCGGTATAAGGTTTTCCCACGCGGAGAAAATGCAACCTTGTTAATAGCAATTTTCCACCGTAAATTTTGAGTATTTATCAATCTGGGCCAATAACAAGCCACTTCCAGAGATTAGGGCAAGACACCACTATATAGGTTGAATTGGCCTATCTCTAAAGAACATTTTCCGGTATAAGGTTTTCCCACGCGGAGAAAATGCAACCTTGTTAATAGCAATTTTCCACCTAAATTTTGAGTATTTATCAATCTGGGCCAATAACAAGCCACTTCCAGAGATTAGGGCAAGACACCACTATATAGGTTGAATTGGCCTATCTCTAAAGAACATTTTCCGGTATAAGGTTTTCCCAAGCGGAGAAAATGCAACCTTGTTAATAGCAATTTTCCACCGTAAATTTTGAGTATTTATCAATCTGGGCCAATAACAAGCCACTTCCAGAGATTAGGGCAAGACACCACTATATAGGTTGAATTGGCCTATCTCTAAAGAACATTTTCCGGTATAAGGTTTTCCCACGCGGAGTTTTCCCACAAGGTTGCATTTTCTCCGCGTGGGAAAACCTTATACCGGAAAATGTTCCGTTGTTGTTATTGGCCCAGATTGATAAATACTCAAAATTTAGGTGGAAAATTGCTATTAACAAGGTTGCATTTTCTGCGCGTGGGAAAACCTTATACCGGAAAATGTTCTTTAGAGATAGGCCAATTCAACCTATATTGTGGTGTCTTGCCCTAATCTCTGGAAGTGGCTTGTTATTGGCCCAGATTGATAAATACTCAAAATTTAGGTGGAAAATTGCTATTAACAAGGTTGCATTTTCTCCGCGTGGGAAAACCTTATACCGGAAAATGTTCGTTAGAGATAGGCCAATTCAACCTATATAGTGGTGTCTTGCCCTAATCTCTGGAAGTGGCTTGTTATTGGCCCAGATTGATAAATACTCAAAATTTAGGTGGAAAATTGCTATTAACAAGGTTGCATTTTCTCCGCTTGGGAAAACCTTATACCGGAAAATGTTCTTTAGAGATAGGCCAATTCAACCTATATAGTGGTGTCTTGCCCTAATCTCTGGAAGTGGCTTGTTATTGGCCCAGATTGATAAATACTCAAAATTTAGGTGGAAAATTGCTATTAACAAGGTTGCATTTTCTTCGCGTGGGAAAACCTTATACCGGAAAATGTTCTTTAGAGATAGGCCAATTCAACCTATATAGTGGTGTCTTGCCCTAATCTCTGGAAGTGGCTTGTTATTGGCTCAGATTGATAAATACTCAAAATTTGCTATTAACAAGGTTGCATTTTCTCCGCGTGGGAAAACCTTATACCGGAAAATGTTCTTTAGAGATAGGCCAATTCAACCTATATAGTGGTGTCTTGCCCTAATCTCTGGAAGTGGCTTGTTATTGGCCCAGATTGATAAATACTCAAAATTTAGGTGGAAAATTCCTTTTGGTTTTTTTTGCAATTGTAATGGTGTTATTGTGATTGTTCTGTATATTGGTATATTTCAGCACTCTCGAATTAAATTCACGAATCGTAGGAAATTCTTCCATTTAGCGTCACTATCTGTGTGACAAACGAATATGATAATCGACACTTACTTATACACAATCAACTTCCCAACCATACCATACTTGCTTTCCTTTTAACGCCGGATCGCGGATAAATTTGAATTTTTGACTTATAGATGGCTAATGTGTAAGAATCACAACAATCAGTTTCGAACAAAATGAGACTATTGATTTGAAAAAATCAGTCTTCTCATCAGGTCGCGACGACTGATGTTGTATTACTACATTGGAATATTGTCTATATATATAGAACATACCATGGAGTTGTACTACTAGCGAATTACTGCATAGCGTACGAAATTTTTTTTGATTCTTTCATATTTCCATCTATATTCAATTTTAACAATTAAGTTTTTTTCGCATTTACGAATTTTATTATATATTTTACCTTTTGGTTTTTTTTGCAATTGTAATGGTGTTATTGTGATTGTTCTGTATATTGGTATATTTCAGCACTCTCGAATTAAATTCACGAATCGTAGGAAATTCTTCCATTTAGCGTCACTATCTGTGTGACAAACGAATATGATAATCGACACTTACTTATACACAATCAACTTCCCAACCATACCATACTTGCTTTCCTTTTAACGCCGGATCGCGGATAAATTTGAATTTTTGACTTATAGATGGCTAATGTGTAAGAATCACAACAATCAGTTTCGAACAAAATGAGACTATTGATTTGAAAAAATCAGTCTTCTCATCAGGTCGCGACGACTGATGTTGTATTACTACATTGGAATATTGTCTATATATATAGAACATACCATGGAGTTGTACTACTAGCGAATTACTGCATAGCGTACGAAATTTTTTTTGATTCTTTCATATTTCCATCTATATTCAATTTTAACAATTAAGTTTTTTTCGCATTTACGAATTTTATTATATATTTTACCTTTTGGTTTTTTTTGCAATTGTAATGGTGTTATTGTGATTGTTCTGTATATTGGTATATTTCAGCACTCTCGAATTAAATTCACGAATCGTAGGAAATTCTTCCATTTAGCGTCACTATCTGTGTGACAAACGAATATGATAATCGACACTTACTTATACACAATCAACTTCCCAACCATACCATACTTGCTTTCCTTTTAACGCCGGATCGCGGATAAATTTGAATTTTTGACTTATAGATGGCTAATGTGTAAGAATCACAACAATCAGTTTCGAACAAAATGAGACTATTGATTTGAAAAAATCAGTCTTCTCATCAGGTCGCGACGACTGATGTTGTATTACTACATTGGAATATTGTCTATATATATAGAACATACCATGGAGTTGTACTACTAGCGAATTACTGCATAGCGTACGAAATTTTTTTTGATTCTTTCATATTTCCATCTATATTCAATTTTAACAATTAAGTTTTTTTCGCATTTACGAATTTTATTATATATTTTACCTTTTGGTTTTTTTTGCAATTGTAATGGTGTTATTGTGATTGTTCTGTATATTGGTATATTTCAGCACTCTCGAATTAAATTCACGAATCGTAGGAAATTCTTCCATTTAGCGTCACTATCTGTGTGACAAACGAATATGATAATCGACACTTACTTATACACAATCAACTTCCCAACCATACCATACTTGCTTTCCTTTTAACGCCGGATCGCGGATAAATTTGAATTTTTGACTTATAGATGGCTAATGTGTAAGAATCACAACAATCAGTTTCGAACAAAATGAGACTATTGATTTGAAAAAATCAGTCTTCTCATCAGGTCGCGACGACTGATGTTGTATTACTACATTGGAATATTGTCTATATATATAGAACATACCATGGAGTTGTACTACTAGCGAATTACTGCATAGCGTACGAAATTTTTTTTGATTCTTTCATATTTCCATCTATATTCAATTTTAACAATTAAGTTTTTTTCGCATTTACGAATTTTATTATATATTTTACCTTTTGGTTTTTTTTGCAATTGTAATGGTGTTATTGTGATTGTTCTGTATATTGGTATATTTCAGCACTCTCGAATTAAATTCACGAATCGTAGGAAATTCTTCCATTTAGCGTCACTATCTGTGTGACAAACGAATATGATAATCGACACTTACTTATACACAATCAACTTCCCAACCATACCATACTTGCTTTCCTTTTAACGCCGGATCGCGGATAAATTTGAATTTTTGACTTATAGATGGCTAATGTGTAAGAATCACAACAATCAGTTTCGAACAAAATGAGACTATTGATTTGAAAAAATCAGTCTTCTCATCAGGTCGCGACGACTGATGTTGTATTACTACATTGGAATATTGTCTATATATATAGAACATACCATGGAGTTGTACTACTAGCGAATTACTGCATAGCGTACGAAATTTTTTTGATTCTTTCATATTTCCATCTATATTCAATTTTAACAATTAAGTTTTTTTCGCATTTACGAATTTTATTATATATTTTACCTTTTGGTTTTTTTTGCAATTGTAATGGTGTTATTGTGATTGTTCTGTATATTGGTATATTTCAGCACTCTCGAATTAAATTCACGAATCGTAGGAAATTCTTCCATTTAGCGTCACTATCTGTGTGACAAACGAATATGATAATCGACACTTACTTATACACAATCAACTTCCCAACCATACCATACTTGCTTTCCTTTTAACGCCGGATCGCGGATAAATTTGAATTTTTGACTTATAGATGGCTAATGTGTAAGAATCACAACAATCAGTTTCGAACAAAATGAGACTATTGATTTGAAAAAATCAGTCTTCTCATCAGGTCGCGACGACTGATGTTGTATTACTACATTGGAATATTGTCTATATATATAGAACATACCATGGAGTTGTACTACTAGCGAATTACTGCATAGCGTACGAAATTTTTTTTGATTCTTTCATATTTCCATCTATATTCAATTTTAACAATTAAGTTTTTTTCGCATTTACGAATTTTATTATATATTTTACCTTTTGGTTTTTTTTGCAATTGTAATGGTGTTATTGTGATTGTTCTGTATATTGGTATATTTCAGCACTCTCGAATTAAATTCACGAATCGTAGGAAATTCTTCCATTTAGCGTCACTATCTGTGTGACAAACGAATATGATAATCGACACTTACTTATACACAATCAACTTCCCAACCATACCATACTTGCTTTCCTTTTAACGCCGGATCGCGGATAAATTTGAATTTTTGACTTATAGATGGCTAATGTGTAAGAATCACAACAATCAGTTTCGAACAAAATGAGACTATTGATTTGAAAAAATCAGTCTTCTCATCAGGTCGCGACGACTGATGTTGTATTACTACATTGGAATATTGTCTATATATATAGAACATACCATGGAGTTGTACTACTAGCGAATTACTGCATAGCGTACGAAATTTTTTTTTGATTCTTTCATATTTCCATCTATATTCAATTTTAACAATTAAGTTTTTTTCGCATTTACGAATTTTATTATATATTTTACCTTTTGGTTTTTTTTTGCAATTGTAATGGTGTTATTGTGATTGTTCTGTATATTGGTATATTTCAGCACTCTCGAATTAAATTCACGAATCGTAGGAAATTCTTCCATTTAGCGTCACTATCTGTGTGACAAACGAATATGATAATCGACACTTACTTATACACAATCAACTTCCCAACCATACCATACTTGCTTTCCTTTTAACGCCGGATCGCGGATAAATTTGAATTTTTGACTTATAGATGGCTAATGTGTAAGAATCACAACAATCAGTTTCGAACAAAATGAGACTATTGATTTGAAAAAATCAGTCTTCTCATCAGGTCGCGACGACTGATGTTGTATTACTACATTGGAATATTGTCTATATATATAGAACATACCATGGAGTTGTACTACTAGCGAATTACTGCATAGCGTACGAAATTTTTTTTTGATTCTTTCATATTTCCATCTATATTCAATTTTAACAATTAAGTTTTTTTCGCATTTACGAATTTTATTATATATTTTACCTTTTGGTTTTTTTTGCAATTGTAATGGTGTTATTGTGATTGTTCTGTATATTGGTATATTTCAGCACTCTCGAATTAAATTCACGAATCGTAGGAAATTCTTCCATTTAGCGTCACTATCTGTGTGACAAACGAATATGATAATCGACACTTACTTATACACAATCAACTTCCCAACCATACCATACTTGCTTTCCTTTTAACGCCGGATCGCGGATAAATTTGAATTTTTGACTTATAGATGGCTAATGTGTAAGAATCACAACAATCAGTTTCGAACAAAATGAGACTATTGATTTGAAAAAATCAGTCTTCTCATCAGGTCGCGACGACTGATGTTGTATTTTGCTGTGTTTGTCACACAGATAGTGACGCTAAATGGAAGAATTTCCTACGATTCGTGAATTTAATTCGAGAGTGCTGAAATATACCAATATACAGAACAATCACAATAACACCATTACAATTGCAAAAAAAACCAAAAGGTAAAATATATAATAAAATTCGTAAATGCGAAAAAAACTTAATTGTTAAAATTGAATATAGATGGAAATATGAAAGAATCAAAAAAAATTTCGTACGCTATGCAGTAATTCGCTAGTAGTACAACTCCATGGTATGTTCTATATATATAGACAATATTCCAATGTAGTAATACAACATCAGTCGTCGCGACCTGATGAGAAGACTGATTTTTTCAAATCAATAGTCTCATTTTGTTCGAAACTGATTGTTGTGATTCTTACACATTAGCCATCTATAAGTCAAAAATTCAAATTTATCCGCGATCCGGCGTTAAAAGGAAAGCAAGTATGGTATGGTTGGGAAGTTGATTGTGTATAAGTAAGTGTCGATTATCATATTCGTTTGTCACACAGATAGTGACGCTAAATGGAAGAATTTCCTACGATTCGTGAATTTAATTCGAGAGTGCTGAAATATACCAATATACAGAACAATCACAATAACACCATTACAATTGCAAAAAAAACCAAAAGGTAAAATATATAATAAAATTCGTAAATGCGAAAAAAACTTAATTGTTAAAATTGAATATAGATGGAAATATGAAAGAATCAAAAAAAAATTTCGTACGCTATGCAGTAATTCGCTAGTAGTACAACTCCATGGTATGTTCTATATATATAGACAATATTCCAATGTAGTAATACAACATCAGTCGTCGCGACCTGATGAGAAGACTGATTTTTTCAAATCAATAGTCTCATTTTGTTCGAAACTGATTGTTGTGATTCTTACACATTAGCCATCTATAAGTCAAAAATTCAAATTTATCCGCGATCCGGCGTTAAAAGGAAAGCAAGTATGGTATGGTTGGGAAGTTGATTGTGTATAAGTAAGTGTCGATTATCATATTCGTTTGTCACACAGATAGTGACGCTAAATGGAAGAATTTCCTACGATTCGTGAATTTAATTCGAGAGTGCTGAAATATACCAATATACAGAACAATCACAATAACACCATTACAATTGCAAAAAAAACCAAAAGGTAAAATATATAATAAAATTCGTAAATGCGAAAAAAACTTAATTGTTAAAATTGAATATAGATGGAAATATGAAAGAATCAAAAAAAATTTCGTACGCTATGCAGTAATTCGCTAGTAGTACAACTCCATGGTATGTTCTATATATATAGACAATATTCCAATGTAGTAATACAACATCAGTCGTCGCGACCTGATGAGAAGACTGATTTTTTCAAATCAATAGTCTCATTTTGTTCGAAACTGATTGTTGTGATTCTTACACATTAGCCATCTATAAGTCAAAAATTCAAATTTATCCGCGATCCGGCGTTAAAAGGAAAGCAAGTATGGTATGGTTGGGAAGTTGATTGTGTATAAGTAAGTGTCGATTATCATATTCGTTTGTCACACAGATAGTGACGCTAAATGGAAGAATTTCCTACGATTCGTGAATTTAATTCGAGAGTGCTGAAATATACCAATATACAGAACAATCACAATAACACCATTACAATTGCAAAAAAAACCAAAAGGTAAAATATATAATAAAATTCGTAAATGCGAAAAAAACTTAATTGTTAAAATTGAATATAGATGGAAATATGAAAGAATCAAAAAAAATTTCGTACGCTATGCAGTAATTCGCTAGTAGTACAACTCCATGGTATGTTCTATATATATAGACAATATTCCAATGTAGTAATACAACATCAGTCGTCGCGACCTGATGAGAAGACTGATTTTTTCAAATCAATAGTCTCATTTTGTTCGAAACTGATTGTTGTGATTCTTACACATTAGCCATCTATAAGTCAAAAATTCAAATTTATCCGCGATCCGGCGTTAAAAGGAAAGCAAGTATGGTATGGTTGGGAAGTTGATTGTGTATAAGTAAGTGTCGATTATCATATTCGTTTGTCACACAGATAGTGACGCTAAATGGAAGAATTTCCTACGATTCGTGAATTTAATTCGAGAGTGCTGAAATATACCAATATACAGAACAATCACAATAACACCATTACAATTGCAAAAAAAACCAAAAGGTAAAATATATAATAAAATTCGTAAATGCGAAAAAAACTTAATTGTTAAAATTGAATATAGATGGAAATATGAAAGAATCAAAAAAAATTTCGTACGCTATGCAGTAATTCGCTAGTAGTACAACTCCATGGTATGTTCTATATATATAGACAATATTCCAATGTAGTAATACAACATCAGTCGTCGCGACCTGATGAGAAGACTGATTTTTTCAAATCAATAGTCTCATTTTGTTCGAAACTGATTGTTGTGATTCTTACACATTAGCCATCTATAAGTCAAAAATTCAAATTTATCCGCGATCCGGCGTTAAAAGGAAAGCAAGTATGGTATGGTTGGGAAGTTGATTGTGTATAAGTAAGTGTCGATTATCATATTCGTTTGTCACACAGATAGTGACGCTAAATGGAAGAATTTCCTACGATTCGTGAATTTAATTCGAGAGTGCTGAAATATACCAATATACAGAACAATCACAATAACACCATTACAATTGCAAAAAAAACCAAAAGGTAAAATATATAATAAAATTCGTAAATGCGAAAAAAACTTAATTGTTAAAATTGAATATAGATGGAAATATGAAAGAATCAAAAAAAATTTCGTACGCTATGCAGTAATTCGCTAGTAGTACAACTCCATGGTATGTTCTATATATATAGACAATATTCCAATGTAGTAATACAACATCAGTCGTCGCGACCTGATGAGAAGACTGATTTTTTCAAATCAATAGTCTCATTTTGTTCGAAACTGATTGTTGTGATTCTTACACATTAGCCATCTATAAGTCAAAAATTCAAATTTATCCGCGATCCGGCGTTAAAAGGAAAGCAAGTATGGTATGGTTGGGAAGTTGATTGTGTATAAGTAAGTGTCGATTATCATATTCGTTTGTCACACAGATAGTGACGCTAAATGGAAGAATTTCCTACGATTCGTGAATTTAATTCGAGAGTGCTGAAATATACCAATATACAGAACAATCACAATAACACCATTACAATTGCAAAAAAAAACCAAAAGGTAAAATATATAATAAAATTCGTAAATGCGAAAAAAACTTAATTGTTAAAATTGAATATAGATGGAAATATGAAAGAATCAAAAAAAATTTCGTACGCTATGCAGTAATTCGCTAGTAGTACAACTCCATGGTATGTTCTATATATATAGACAATATTCCAATGTAGTAATACAACATCAGTCGTCGCGACCTGATGAGAAGACTGATTTTTTCAAATCAATAGTCTCATTTTGTTCGAAACTGATTGTTGTGATTCTTACACATTAGCCATCTATAAGTCAAAAATTCAAATTTATCCGCGATCCGGCGTTAAAAGGAAAGCAAGTATGGTATGGTTGGGAAGTTGATTGTGTATAAGTAAGTGTCGATTATCATATTCGTTTGTCACACAGATAGTGACGCTAAATGGAAGAATTTCCTACGATTCGTGAATTTAATTCGAGAGTGCTGAAATATACCAATATACAGAACAATCACAATAACACCATTACAATTGCAAAAAAAACCAAAAGGTAAAATATATAATAAAATTCGTAAATGCGAAAAAAACTTAATTGTTAAAATTGAATATAGATGGAAATATGAAAGAATCAAAAAAAATTTCGTACGCTATGCAGTAATTCGCTAGTAGTACAACTCCATGGTATGTTCTATATATATAGACAATATTCCAATGTAGTAATACAACATCAGTCGTCGCGACCTGATGAGAAGACTGATTTTTTCAAATCAATAGTCTCATTTTGTTCGAAACTGATTGTTGTGATTCTTACACATTAGCCATCTATAAGTCAAAAATTCAAATTTATCCGCGATCCGGCGTTAAAAGGAAAGCAAGTATGGTATGGTTGGAAAATTCCTATTAACAAGGTTGCATTTTCTCCGCTTGGGAAAACCTTATACCGGAAAATGTTCTTTAGAGATAGGCCAATTCAACCTATATTGTGGTGTCTTGCCCTAATCTCTGGAAGTGGCTTGTTATTGGCCCAGATTGATAAAATACAAAGTATTTTGATCGAGAAATTTCAATAAACAATTCTGATATTTTTCTGTTATAGCTTTTACTTTTATTAATTTGTTAACTAATTCTCACTTGATTTTTATTTGTTTTTTCTTATCTGTTTTAATAATCATTGCATTTCATTAATATTTTGTATTTTTGAATAAATTATATTTAAGAAAATTGAATTTTAAAATATCTTCATTCGGAAAATAATTTTACAGTGTAATAAATCTCACTCAATTTTTTCTAATAAGAATTTAATATTGAGTGTTACCAACACATATATAATTTGGCTTTTTTGTTATTTTTTGTTAGAAACTTCACACCGGTTTTTTTTCTGTGGTGATTAGTGATTTATGAGACGTACTGTTACGAAAAAGAGCAATAAAGAGTTTGGCTATACTGGTAGAGCTGGATACCTTCGGCTAGCGAAAATGAAGAAGACTCGGATGATGAGAATATTGATAACAGGCCGAATGATGACAA